>HG993129.1:843222-2043222 GCA_905231855.2 Eristalis tenax | reverse complement strand
TCCTGAGCTCGGCAGAAGTGCCTGCCAGCGGTGGTCCTGAGCTCGGCAGAAATGCCAAGCACTGCCAGAGATGGTCATGAGCTCGGTAAATGTGCCTGTCAGCGATGGTCCTGAGCTCGACAGAAGTGCCTGCCAGCGATGGTCCTGAGCTCGGCAGAAATGCCAAGCACTGCCAGAGATGGTCATGAGCTCGGTAAATGTGCCTGTCAGCGATGGTCCTGAGCTCGGCAGAAGTGCCTGCCAGCGGTGGTCCTGAGCTCGGCAGAAATGCCAAGCACTGCCAGAGATGGTCATGAGCTCGGTAAATGTGCCTGTCAGCGATGGTCCTGAGCTCGACAGAAGTGCCTGCCAGCGGTGGTCCTGAGCTCGGCAGAAATGCCAAGCACTGCCAGAGATGGTCATGAGCTCGGTAAATGTGCCTGTCAGCGATGGTCCTGAGCTCGGCAGAAGTGCCTGCCAGCGCTGGTCCTGAGCTCAGCAGAAATGCCAAGCACTGCCAGAGATGGTCATGAGCTCGGTAAATGTGCCTGTCAGCGATGGTCCTGAGCTCGGCAGAAGTGCCTGCCAGCGGTGGTCCTGAGCTCGGCAGAAATGCCAAGCACTGCCAGAGATGGTCATGAGCTCGGTAAATGTGTCTGTCAGCGATGGTCCTGAGCTCGGCAGAAGTGCCTGCCAGCGGTGGTCCTGAGCTCGGCAGAAATGCCAAGCACTGCCAGAGATGGTCATGAGCTCGGTAAATGTGCCTGCCAGCGATGGTCCTGAGCTCGGCAGAAGTGCCTGCCACCGATGGTCCTGAGCTCTGCAGAAATGCCAAGCACTGCCAGAGATGGCCATGAGCTCGGCAGAAGTGCCTGCCAGCGCTGGTCCTGAGCTCGGCAGAAATGCCAAGCACTGCCAGAGATGGCCATGAGCTCGGCAGAAGTGCCTGTCAGCGATGGTCATGAGCTCGGTAAATGTGCCTGTCAGCGATGGTCCTGAGCTCGGCAGAAATGCCAAGCACTGCCAGAGATGGCCATGAGCTCGGCAGAAGTGCCTGCCAGCGATGGTCCTGAGCTCGGTTAATGTGCCTGCCAGCGATGGTCCTGAGCTCGGCAGAAATGCCAAGCACTGCCAGAGATGGTCATGAGCTCGGTAAATGTGCCTGTCAGCGATGGTCCTGAGCTCGGCAGAAGTGCCTGCCAGCGGTGGTCCTGAGCTCGGCAGAAATGCCAAGCACTGCCAGAGATGGTCATGGGCTCGGTAAATGTGCCTGTCAGCGATGGTCCTGAGCTCGGCAGAAGTGCCTGCCAGCGGTGGTCCTGAGCTCGGCAGAAATGCCAAGCACTGCCAGAGATGGTCATGAGCTCGGTAAATTTGCCTGCCAGCGATGGTCCTGAGCTCGGCAAAAGTGCCTGCCAGCGGTGGTCCTGAGCTCGGCAGAAATGCCAAGCACTGCCAGAGATGGTCATGAGCTCGGTAAATGTGCCTGTCAGCGATGGTCCTGAGCTCGACAGAAGTGCCTGCCAGCGATGGTCCTGAGCTCGGCAGAAATGCCAAGCACTGCCAGAGATGGTCATGAGCTCGGTAAATGTGCCTGTCAGCGATGGTCCTGAGCTCGGCAGAAGTGCCTGCCAGCGGTGGTCCTGAGCTCGGCAGAAATGCCAAGCACTGCCAGAGATGGTCATGAGCTCGGTAAATGTGCCTGTCAGCGATGGTCCTGAGCTCGACAGAAGTGCCTGCCAGCGGTGGTCCTGAGCTCGGCAGAAATGCCAAGCACTGCCAGAGATGGTCATGAGCTCGGTAAATGTGCCTGTCAGCGATGGTCCTGAGCTCGGCAGAAGTGCCTGCCAGCGCTGGTCCTGAGCTCAGCAGAAATGCCAAGCACTGCCAGAGATGGTCATGAGCTCGGTAAATGTGCCTGTCAGCGATGGTCCTGAGCTCGGCAGAAGTGCCTGCCAGCGGTGGTCCTGAGCTCGGCAGAAATGCCAAGCACTGCCAGAGATGGTCATGAGCTCGGTAAATGTGCCTGTCAGCGATGGTCCTGAGCTCGGCAGAAGTGCCTGCCAGCGCTGGTCCTGAGCTCGGCAGAAATGCCAAGCACTGCCAGAGATGGTCATGAGCTCGGTAAATGTGCCTGTCAGCGATGGTCCTGAGCTCGGCAGAAGTGCCTGCCAGCGGTGGTCCTGAGCTCGGCAGAAATGCCAAGCACTGCCAGAGATGGTCATGAGCTCGGTAAATGTGCCTGTCAGCGATGGTCCTGAGCTCGGCAGAAGTGCCTGCCAGCGGTGGTCCTGAGCTCGGCAGAAATGCCAAGCACTGCCAGAGATGGTCATGAGCTCGGTAAATGTGCCTGTCAGCGATGGTCCTGAGCTCGGCAGAAATGCCTGCCAGCGGTGGTCCTGAGCTCGGCAGAAATGCCAAGCACTGCCAGAGATGGTCATGAGCTCGGTAAATATGCCTGTCAGGGATGGTCCTGAGCTTGGCAGAAGTGCCTGCCAGCGGTGGTCCTGAGCTCGGCAGAAATGCCAAGCACTGCCAGAGATGGTCATGAGCTCGGTAAATGTGCCTGTCAGCGATGGCCCTGAGCTCGGCAGAAGTGCCTGCCAGCGGTGGTCCTGAGCTCGGCAGAAATGCCAAGCACTGCCAGAGATGGTCAGAAGTGCCTGCCAGCGATGGTCCTGAGCTCGGCAGAAATGCCAAGCACTGCCAGAGATGGTCATGAGCTCGGTAAATATGCCTGTCAGCGATGGTCCTGAGCTTGGCAGAAGTGCCTGCCAGCGGTGGTCCTGAGCTCGGCAGAAATGCCAAGCACTGCCAGAGATGGTCATGAGCTCGGTAAATGTGCCTGTCAGCGATGGTCCTGAGCTCGGCAGAAGTGCCTGCCAGCGGTGGTCCTGAGCTCGGCAGAAATGCCAAGCCCTGCCAGAGATGGTCAGAAGTGCCTGCCAGCGATGGTCCTGAGCTCTGCAGAAATGCCAAGCACTGCCAGAGATGGTCATGAGCTCGGTAAATGTGCCTGCCAGCGATGGTCCTGAGCTCGGCAGAAGTGCCTGCCACCGATGGTCCTGAGCTCGGTTAATGTGCCTGCCAGCGATGGTCCTGAGCTCGGCAGAAGTGCCTGCCAGCGGTGGTCCTGAGCTCGGCAGAAATGCCAAGCACTGCCAGAGATGGTCATGAGCTCAGTAAATGTGCCTGTCAGCGATGGTTCTGAGCTCGGCAGAAGTGCCTGCCAGCGGTGGTCCTGAGCTCGGCAGAAATGCCAAGCACTGCCAGAGATGGTCATGAGCTCAGTAAATGTGGTCCTGAACTCGGTTAATGTGCCTGCCAGCGATGGTCCTGAGCTCGGCAGAAATGCCAAGCACTGCCAGAGATGGTCATGAGCTCGGTAAATGTGCCTGTCAGCGATGGTCCTGAGCTCGGCAGAAGTGCCTGCCAGCGGTGGTCCTGAGCTCGGCAGAAATGCCAAGCACCAGCGATGGTCCTGAGCTCGGCAGAAATGCCAAGCACTGCCAGAGATGGTCATGGGCTCGGTAAATGTGCCTGTCAGCGATGGTCCTGAGCTTGGCAGAAGTGCCTGCCAGCGGTGGTTCGAGCTCGGCAGAAATGCCAAGCACTGCCAGAGATGGTCATGAGCTCGGTAAATGTGCCTGTCAGCGATGGTCCTGAGCTCGGCAGAAGTGCCTGCCAGCGGTGGTCCTGAGCTCGGCAGAAATGCCAAGCACTGCCAGAGATGGTCATGAGCTCGGTAAATGTGCCTGTCAGCGATGGTCCTGAGCTCGGCAGAAATGCCTGCCAGCGGTGGTCCTGAGCTCGGCAGAAATGCCAAGCACTGCCAGAGATGGTCATGAGCTCAGTAAATGTGGTCCTGAACTCGGTTAATGTGCCTGCCAGCGATGGTCCTGAGCTCGGCAGAAATGCCAAGCACTGCCAGAGATGGTCATGAGCTCGGTAAATATGCCTGTCAGCGATGGTCCTGAGCTTGGCAGAAGTGCCTGCCAGCGGTGGTCCTGAGCTCGGCAGAAATGCCCAGCACTGCCAGAGATGGTCATGAGCTCGGTAAATGTGCCTGTCAGCGATGGTCCTGAGCTCGGCAGAAGTGCCTGCCAGCGGTGGTCCTGAGCTCGGCAGAAATGCCAAGCACTGCCAGAGATGGTCAGAAGTGCCTGCCAGCGATGGTCCTGAGCTCGGCAGAAATGCCAAGCACTGCCAGAGATGGTCATGAGCTCGGTAAATGTGCCTGTCAGCGATGGTTCTGAGCTCGGCAGAAGTGCCTGCCAGTGGTGGTCCTGAGCTCGGCAGAAATGCCAAGCACTGCCAGAGATGGTCATGAGCTCGGTAAATGTGCCTGTCAGCGATGGTCCTGAGCTCGGCAGAAATGCCAAGCACTGCCAGAGATGGTCATGAGCTCGGTAAATGTGCCTGTCAGCGATGGTCCTGAGCTCGGCAGAAGTGCCTGCCAGCGGTGGTCCTGACCTCGGCAGAAATGCCAAGCACTGCCAGAGATGGTCATGAGCTCGGTAAATGTGCCTGTCAGCGATGGTCCTGAGCTCGGCAGAAATGCCAAGCACTGCCAGAGATGGTCATGAGCTCGGCAGAAGTGCCTGTCAGCGATGGTCCTGAGCTTGGCAGAAGTGCCTGCCAGCGGTGGTCCTGAGCTCGGCAGAAATGCCAAGCACTGCCAGAGATGGTCATGAGCTCGGTAAATGTGCCTGTCAGCGATGGTCCTGAGCTCGGCAGAAGTGCCTGCCAGCGGTGGTCCTGAGCTCGGCAGAAATGCCAAGCACTGCCAGAGATGGTCAGAAGTGCCTGCCACCGATGGTCCTGAGCTCGGCAGAAATGCCAAGCACTGCCAGAGATGGTCATGAGCTCGGTAAATGTGCCTGCCAGCGATGGTCCTGAGCTCGGCAGAAGTGCCTGCCACCGATGGAACTGAGCTCGGCAGAAATGCCAAGCACTGCCAGAGATGGTCATGAGCTCGGTAAATGTGCCTGCCAGCGATGGTCCTGAGCTCGGCAGAAATGCCAAGCACTGCCAGAGATGGTCATGAACTCGGCAGAAATGCCTGCCAGCGATGGTCCTGAGCTCGGCAGAAATGCCCAGCACTGCCAGAGATGGTCATGAGCTCGGTAAATGTGCCTGCCAGCGGTGGTCCTGAGCTCGGCAGAAATGCCAAGCACTGCCAGAGATGGTCATGAGCTCGGTAAATGTGCCTGCCAGCGATGGTCCTGAGCTCGGCAGAAGTGCCTGCCAGCGGTGGTCCTGAGCTCGGCAGAAATGCCAAGCACTGCCAGAGATGGTCATGAGCTCGGCAGAAGTGCCTGCCAGCAATGGTCCTGAGCTCGGCAGAAATGCCAAGCACTGCCAATAATGGTCCTGAGCTCGGCAGAAGTGCCGAGCACTGCCAGCGATGGTCCTGAGCTCGACAGAAATCCCAAGCACTGCCAGAGATGGTCCTTAGCTCGGTAAATGTGCCTGCCAGTGATGGTCCTGAGCTCGGCAGAAATGCCAAGCACTGCCAGAGATGGTCATGAGCTCGGTAAATGTGCCTGCCAGCGATGGTCCTGAGCTCGGCAGAAGTGCCTGCCACCGATGGTCCTGAGCTCGGCAGAAATGCCAAGCACTGCCAGAGATGGCCATGAGCTCGGCAGAAGTGCCTACCAGCGATGGTCCTGAGCTCGGCAGAAATGCCAAGCACTGCCAGAGATGGTCATGAGCTCGGTAAATGTGCTGCCAGCGATGGTCCTGAGCTCGGCAGAAATGCCAAGCACTGCCAGAGATGGTCATGAGCTCGGCAGAAGTGCCTGCCAGCGATGGTCCTGAGCTCGGCAGAAATGCCAAGCACTGCCAGAGATGGTCATGAGCTCGGTAAATGTGCCTGCCAGCGATGGTCCTGAGCTCGGCAGAAGTGCCTGCCACCGATGGTCCTGAGCTCGGCAGAAATGCCAAGCACTGCCAGTGATGGTCATGAGCTCGGTAAATGTGCCTGCCAGCGGTGGTCCTGAGCTCGGCAGAAATGCCAAGCACTGCCAGAGATGGTCATGAGCTCGGTAAATGTGCCTGCCAGCGATGGTCCTGAGCTCGGCAGAAGTGCCTGCCAGCGATGGTCCTGAGCTCGGCAGAAATGCCAAGCGCTGCTAGAGATGGTTCTGAGCTCGGTAAATGTGCCTGTCAGCGATGGTCCTGAGCTCGGCAGAAGTGCCTGCCAGCGGTGGTCCTGAGCTCGGCAGAAATACCAAGCACTGCCAGAGATGGTCATGAGCTCGGTAAATGTGCCTGCCAGCGATGGTCCTGAGCTCGGTAGAAGTGCCTGCCACCGATGGTCCTGAGCTCGGCAAAAATGCCAAGCACTGCCAGAGATGGCCATGAGCTCGGCAGAAGTGCCTGCCAGCGATGGTCCTGAGCTCGGCAGAAATGCCAAGCACATCCAGAGATGGTCATGAGCTCGGCAGAAGTGCCTGCCAACGATGGTCCTGAGCTCGGCAGAAATGCCAAGCACTGCCAGAGATGGTCATGAGCTCGGTAAATGTGCTGCCAGCGATGGTCCTGAGCTCGGCAGAAATGCCAAGCACTGCCAGAGATGGTCATGAGCTCGGCAGAAGTGCCTGCCAGCGATGGTCCTGAGCTCGGCAGAAATGCCAAGCACTGCCAGAGATGGCCATGAGCTCGGCAGAAGTGCCTGCCAGCGATGGTCCTGAGCTCGGCAGAAATGCCAAGCACTGCCAGAGATGGTCATGAGCTCGGTAAATGTGCCTGCCAGCGATGGTCCTGAGCTCGGCAGAAGTGCCTGCCAGCGATGGTCCTGAGCTCGGCAGAAATGCCAAGCGCTGCTAGAGATGGTTCTGAGCTCGGTAAATGTGCCTGTCAGCGATGGTCCTGAGCTCGGCAGAAGTGCCTGCCAGCGGTGGTCCTGAGCTCGGCAGAAATACCAAGCACTGCCAGAGATGGTCATGAGCTCGGTAAATGTGCCTGCCAGCGATGGTCCTGAGCTCGGCAGAAGTGCCTGCCACCGATGGTCCTGAGCTCGGCAGAAATGCCAAGCACTGCCAGAGATAGCCATGAGCTCGGCAGAAGTGCCTGCCAGCGATGGTCCTGAGCTCGGCAGAAATGCCAAGCACTGCCAGAGATGGTCATGAGCTCGGTAAATGTGCCTGCCAGCGATGGTCCTGAGCTCGGCAGAAATGCCAAGCACTGCCAGAGATGGTCATGAGCTCGGCAGAAGTGCCTGCCAGCGATGGTCCTGAGCTTGGCAGAAATGCCAAGCGCTGCTAGAGATGGTTCTGAGCTCGGTAAATGTGCCTGCCAGCGATGGTCCTGAGCTCGGCAGAAATGCCAAGCACTGCCAGAGATGGTCCTGAGCTCGGAAGAAGTGCCTGCCAGCGATGGTCCTGAGCTCGGCAGAAATGCCAAGCACTGCCAGAGATAGTCCTGAGCTCGGCAGAAGTGCCTGCCAGCGATGGTCCTGAGCTCGGTAAATGTGCCTGCCAGCGATGATCCTGAGCTCGGCAGAAGTGCCTGCCAGCGATGGTCCTGAGCTCGGCAGAAATGCCAAGCACTGCCAGAGATGGTCATGAGCTCGGCAGAAGTGCCTGCCAGCGATGGTTCTGAGCTCGGCAGAAATGCCAAGCACTGCCAGAGATGGTCATGAGCTCGGCAGAAGTGCCTGCCAGCGATGGTCCTGAGCTCGGCAGAAATGCCAAGCACTGCCAGAGATGGTCATGAACTCGGCAGAAGTGCCTGCCAGCGATGGTCCTGAGCTCGGCAGAAATGCCAAGCACTGCCAGAGATGGTCATGAGCTCGGCAGAAATGCCAAGCACTGCCAGAGATGGTCATGAGCTCGGCAGAAGTGCCTGCCAGCGATGGTCCTGAGCTCGGCAGAAATGCCAAGCACTGCCAGAGATGGTCATGAGCTCGGCAGAAGTGCCTGCCAGCGATGGTCCTGAGCTCGGCAGAAATGCCAACCACTGCCAGAGATGGTCATGAGCTCGGCAGAAGTGCCTGCCACCGATGGTCCTGTGCTCGGCAGAAATGCCAAGCACTGCCAGAGATGGCCATGAGCTCGGCAGAAGTGCCTGCCACCGATGGTCCTGTGCTCGGCAGAAATGCCAAGCACTGCCAGAGATGGCCATGAGCTCGGCAGAAGTGCCTGCCAGCGATGGTCCTGAGCTCGGCAGAAATGCCAAGCACTGCCAGAGATGGTCATGAGCTCGGTAAATGTGCCTGCCAGCGATGGTCCTGAGCTCGGCAGAAGTGCCAAGCACTGCCAGAGATGGTCATGAGCTCGGTAAATGTGCCTGCCAGCGATGGTCCTGAGCTCGGCAGAAGTGCCTGCCACCGATGGTCCTGTGCTCGGCAGAAATGCCAAGCACTGCCAGAGATGGCCATGAGCTCGGCAGAAGTGCCTGCCAGCGATGGTCCTGAGCTCGGCAGAAATGCCAAGCACTGCCAGAGATGGTCATGAGCTCGGCAGAAGTGCCTGCCAGCGATGGTCCGGAGCTCGGCAGAAATGCCTAGCACTGCCAGAGATGGTGCTGAGCTCGGCAGAAATGCCAAGCACTGCCAGAGATGGTCATGAGCTCGGCAGAAATGCCAGGCACTGCCAGAGATGGTCCTGCGCTCGGCAGAAATGCCAAGCACTGCCAGAGATGGTCCTTAGCTCGGTAAATGTGCCTGCCAGTGATGGTCCTGAGCTCGGCAGAAGTGCCTACCAGCGATGGTCCTGAGCTCGGCAGAAATGCCAAGCACTGCCAGTAATGGTCCTGAGCTCGGCAGAAGTGCCAGGCACTGCCAGAGATGGTCATGAGCTCGGCAGAAGTGCCTGCCAGCGATGGTCCTGAGCTCGGCAGAAATGCCAAGCACTGCCAGTAATGGTCATGAGCTCGGCAGAAATGCCAAGCACTGCCAGAGATGGTCATGAGCTCGGCAGAAGTGCCTGCCAGCGATGGTCCTGAGCTCGGCAGAAATGCCAAGCACTGCCAGTAATGGTCATGAGCTCGGCAGAAATGCCAAGCACTGCCAGAGATGGTCATGAGCTCGGCAGAAGTGCCTGCCAGCGATGGTCCTGAGCTCGGCAGAAATGCCAAGCACTGCCAGAGATGGTCCTGAGCTCGGTAAATGTGCCTGCCAGCGATGGTCCTAAGCTCGGAAGAAGTGCCTGCCAGCGATGGTCCTGCGCTCGGCAGAAATGCCAAGCACTGCCAGAGATGGTCCTTAGGTCGGTAAATGTGCCTGCCAGTGATGGTCCTGAGCTCGGCAGAAGTGCCTACCAGCGATGGTCCTGAGCTCGGCAGAAATGCCAAGCACTGCCAGAGATGGTCATGAGCTCGGTAAATGTGCCTGCCAGCGATGGTCCTGAGCTCGGCAGAAGTGCCTGCCACCGATGGTCCTGAGCTCGACAGAAATGCCAAGCACTGCCAGAGATGGTCCTTAGCTCGGTAAATGTGCTTGCCAGTGATGGTCCTGAGCTCGGCAGAAATGCCAAGCACTGCCAGAGATGGTCATGAGCTCGGCAGAAGTGCCTGCCAGCGATGGTCCGGAGCTCGGCAGAAATGCCTAGCACTGCCAGAGATGGTCCTGAGCTCGGCAGAAATGCCAAGCACTGCCAGAGATGGTCCTGAGCTCGGCAGAAATGCCAAGCACTGCCAGAGATGTTCATGAGCTCGGTAAATGTGCCTGTCAGCGATGGTCCTGAGCTCGGCAGAAATGCCAAGCACTGCCAGAGATGGTCCTGAGCTCGGTAAATGTGCCTGCCAGCGATGGTCCTGAGCTCGGCAGAAATGCCAAGCACTGCCGGAGATGATCATGAGCTCGGCAGAAGTGCCTGCCAGCGATGGTCCTGAGCTCGGCAGAAATGCCAAGCACTGCCAGAGATGGTCATGAGCTCGGTAAATGTGCCTGTCAGCGATGGTCCTGAGCTCGGCAGAAATGCCAAGCACTGCCAGAGATGGTCCTGAGCTCGGTAAATGTGCCTGCCAGCGATGGTCCTGAGCTCGGTAAATGTGCCTGTCAGCGATGGTCCTGAGCTCGGCAGAAATGCCAAGCACTGCCGGAGATGATCATGAGCTCGGCAGAAGTGCCTGCCAGCGATGGTCCTGAGCTCGGCAGAAATGCCAAGCACTGCCAGAGATGGTCATGAGCTCGGTAAATGTGCCTGCCAGCGATGGTCCTGAGCTCGGCAGAAGTGCCTGCCACCGATGGTCCTGAGCTCTGCAGAAATGCCAAGCACTGCCAGAGATGGTCCTGAGCTCGGAAGAAGTTCCTGCCAGCGATGGTTCTGAGCTCGGCAGAAATGCCAAGCACTGCCAGAGATGGTCCTGAGCTCGGAAGAAGTGCCTGCCAGCGATGGTTCTGAGCTCGGCAGAAATGCCAAGCACTGCCAGAGATAGTCCTGAGCTCGGCAGAAGTGCCTGCCAGCGATGGTCCTGAGCTCGTTAAATGTGCCTGCCAGCGATGATCCTGAGCACGGCAGAAGTGCCTGCCAGCGATGGTCCTGAGCTCGGCAGAAATGCCAAGCACTGCCAATAATGGTCCTGAGCTCGGCAGAAGTGCCAAGCACTGCCAGCGATGGTCCTGAGCTCGACAGAAATGCCAAGCACTGCCAGAGATGGTCCTTAGCTCGGTAAATGTGCCTGCCAGTGATGGTCCTGAGCTCGGCAGAAATGCCAAGCACTGTCAGAGATGGTCATGAGCTCGGCAGAAGTGCCTGCCAGCGATGGTCCTGAGCTCGGCAGAAATGCCAAGCACTGCCAGAGATGGTCATGAGCTCGGCAGAAGTGCCTGCCAGCGATGGTCCGGAGCTCGGCAGAAATGCCTAGCACTGCCAGAGATGGTCCTGAGCTCGGCAGAAATGCCAAGCACTGCCAGAGATGGTCATGAGCTCGGCAGAAATGCCAGGCACTGCCAGAGATGGTCCTGAGCTCGGCAGAAGTGCCTGCCAGCGATGGTCCTGAGCTCGGCAGAAATGCCAAGCACTGCCAGAGATGGTCATGAGCTCGGTAAATGTGCTGCCAGCGATGGTCCTGAGCTCGGCAGAAATGCCAAGCACTGCCAGAGATGGTCATGAGCTCGGTAAATGTGCCTGCCAGCGATGGTCCTGAGCTCGGCAGAAGTGCCTGCCACCGATGGTCCTGAGCTCGGCAGAAATGCCAAGCACTGCCAGAGATGGTCATGAGCTCGGTAAATGTGCCTGCCAGCGATGGTCCTGAGCTCGGCAGAAGTGCCTGCCACCGATGGTCCTGAGCTCGGCAGAAATGCCAAGCACTGCCAGAGATGGCCATGAGCTCGGCAGAAGTGCCTGCCAGCGATGGTCCTGAGCTCGGCAGAAATGCCAAGCACTGCCAGAGATGGTCATGAGCTCGGTAAATGTGCTGCCAGCGATGGTCCTGAGCTCGGCAGAAATGCCAAGCACTGCCAGAGATGGTCCTGAGCTCGGTGAATGTGCCTGCCAGCGATGGTCCTGAGCTCGGCAGAAATGCCAAGCACTGCCAGAGATGGTCATGAGCTCGGCAGAAGTGCCTGCCAGCGATGGTCCTGAGCTTGGCAGAAATGCCAAGCGCTGCTAGAGATGGTTCTGAGCTCGGTAAATGTGCCTGCCAGCGATGGTCCTGAGCTCGGCAGAAATGCCAAGCACTGCCAGAGATGGTCCTGAGCTCGGAAGAAGTGTCTGCCAGCGATGGTTCTGAGCTCGGCAGAAATGCCAAGCACTGCCAGAGATAGTCCTGAGCTCGGCAGAAGTGCCTGCTAGCGATGGTCCTGAGCTCGGTAAATGTGCCTGCCAGCGATGATCCTGAGCTCGGCAGAAGTGCCTGCCAGCGATGGTCCTGAGCTCGGCAGAAATGCCAAGCACTGCCAGAGATGGTCATGAGCTCGGCAGAAGTGCCTGCCAGCGATGGTCCTGAGCTTGGCAGAAATGCCAAGCACTGCCAGAGATGGTCATGAACTCGGCAGAAGTGCCTGCCAGCGATGGTTCTGAGCTCGGCAGAAATGCCAAGCACTGCTAGAGATGGTCATGAGCTCGTCAGAAGTGCCTGCCAGCGATGGTCCTGAGCTCGGCAGAAATGCCAAGCACTGCCAGAGATGGTCATGAGCTCGGCAGAAATGCCAAGCACTGCCAGAGATGGTCATGAGCTCGGCAGAAGTGCCTGCCAGCGATGGTCCTGAGCTCGGCAGAAATGCCAAGCACTGTCAGAGATGGTCCTGAGCTCGGTAAATGTGCCTGCCAGCGATGGTCCTAAGCTCGGAAGAAGTGCCTGCCAGCGATGGTCCTGAGCTCGGCAGAAATGCCAAGCACTGCCAGAGATGGTCATGAGCTGGGCAGAAATGCGAAGCACTGCCAGAGATGGTCCTGAGCTCGGCAGAAATGCCAAGCACTGCCAGAGATGGTCATGAGCTCGGTAAATGTGCCTGCCAGCGATGGTCCTGAGCTCGGCAGAAGTGCCTGCCACCGATGGTCCTGTGCTCGGCAGAAATGCCAAGCACTGCCAGAGATGGCCATGAGCTCGGCAGAAGTGCCTGCCAGCGATGGTACTGAGCTCGGCAGAAATGCCAAGCACTGCCAGAGATGGTCATGAGCTCGGTAAATGTGCCTGCCAGTGATGGTCCTGAGCTCGGCAGAAATGCCAAGCACTGCCAGAGATGGTCCTGAGCTCGGCAGAAGTGCCTGCCAGCGATGGTACTGAGCTCGGCAGAAATGCCAAGCACTGCCAGAGATGGTCATGAGCTCGGTAAATGTGCCTGTCAGCGATGGTCCTGAGCTCGGCAGAAGTGCCTGCCAGCGGTGGTCCTGAGCTCGGCAGAAATGCCAAGCACTGCCAGAGATGGTCATGAGCTCGGTAAATGTGCCTGCCAGCGATGGTCCTGAGCTCGGCAGAAGTGCCTGCCACCGATGGTCCTGAGCTCGGCAGAAATGCCAAGCACATCCAGAGATGGTCATGAGCTGGGCAGAAATGCGAAGCACTGCCAGAGATGGTCCTGAGCTCGGCAGAAATGCCAAGCACTGCCAGAGATGGTCATGAGCTCGGTAAATGTGCCTGTCAGCGATGGTCCTGAGCTCGGCAGAAATGCCAAGCACTGCCAGAGATGGTCCTGAGCTCGGTAAATGTGCCTGCCAGCTATGGTCCTGAGCTCGGTTAATGTGCCTGTCAGCGATGGTCCTGAGCTCGGCAGAAATGCCTGCCAGCGGTGGTTCGAGCTCGGCAGAAATGCCAAGCGCTGCTAGAGATTGTTCTGAGCTCGGTAAATGTGCCTGCCAGCGATGGTCCTGAGCTCGGCAGAAGTGCCTGCCACCGATGGTCCTGAGCTCGGCAGAAATGCCAAGCACTGCCAGAGATGGTCATGAGCTCGGCAGAAGTGCCTGCCAGCGATGGTCCTGAGCTCGGCAGAAATGCCAAGCACTGCCAGAGATGTCATGAGTTATGGCGGTTCATCGAAAATGTTTGCCCGAAATCTTCCGTACATCTGGCTGGATTTTGACTGTATTTATGGTCAAACGCAAATACACATGAGAACATGTTCTCTTCAAGGCATTTTAAAGCGTGCTGGGTGTATGTTTGCAATCATCATCGTCTTCTTCTGACCTGCATGCTCCACTAAAGGGGTCGTCGGGGTAAACGACGCACGTGAGTTCTCCATGCAACTTGATCCTCCGCCAACGACTCTAACTCAGCAGGAGTTATGCCCAAGCTTAACCAGGCGAGTTTTTAGACTTGGTCCAACCATCTCGTAGCTGACTGGATGACCGTGCTTCATTCTATTAGCGCTGAATACCTCGGAGCCCGTGTTGTCCTTTTTCGGGTATTATCCCGGTGGGGGCTTTTGCATCACATTTCACGCATACATATCGCATCCCACAGTTGGGTGCAATGTGCCCAAATCGCTGGCTCCCAGAAGACCTTCTGTTCTAGCAGCCATGTCTTCCTCGAGACTTCTTTAAATGGCTTGAGCTTGGCGTCCTTCGATTTCGAGGACTTGAACGCAGAAACAAGCCACGCATACAAGTGCTATTTTTCTACTCATGACTTTACAGTTTCCTCGCGTGATCCCTTTTGTCTCACCTCCCTTGCAAGCGCGTGCAAGACTGACCAAACATCCACTGGAGGCAAAAACATCAATGTCACCTGGTATGAAAATCGATTTTTCTGACGTCACGACCTTACCATATTTGTAGTCGATTTACTTCTATTTTGCCAATTTTTTTCAAGTCCACCACTCTCTTCGGAATCCACCACATTATGCAAAATTTCCCAACCCTGGTTGTGATATTGGTTATATCAAGCTTTTAAGCTCTCGTATCTGTTTGGGGAAGGAACAGTGGAATGTGACACCGATGTGTGGAATATAGGTCACTGTGTTATCTTGCGTTTCAAGGACAGCTTTTGACCAGTGCGATTGTGTAGACCTAAATGACCTACTTATACGCCGATGGATGTTTGATAGTCTTTTTGCGTTCAGATTTACCTTAGTTTCGTATTGTGGAAGGTGAGAGTGAAAGGGGTGTGATGAGGAGTGGAAGCACGAAGGATAATGTCGATTTTTCAGAAAAAAAAAGATTACTTTCCCGTCAGTGTTTTTACACTCTTGCCAACCTTCTCCTGGCCCTAGCGGCCTGGTTTTGGGCTCAAACGCCATTTTATCGTGCATCGTCTAGTAAAGACTTAAGTAATAGCATGAACGCCGAAAATCACAATATGAGCTCAATATGATGTTTCCTCACGACGTACATTTAGGGAAACTTTTCCGCGAACATTTCGGGGCTAGCGGCATGCCCCGATACACAATCGGATCCTGTATTTATGCCGGGAAGTAACCACCGGCGGCAAACACCCCTTTCTGATATATGTTAGATTTTTCGAAAAAGTGCGTTTTGGTCAGGGTTTTTACACTTTTTCCTACCTTCTACTGGCAATAGCGGTCTAGACGAAGCATCATTATATTATTTTTATTTTTATTTCTTTTTCCTGGCAGCTCCATCCAGCTACAAAAATGACCTGTCCAGCTGTCAGCTCCTGTTCAGCTGTCAGCCCTGTCCAGCAACAAAAATGACCTGTCCAACTGACAGCTCCTGTCCAGCTGGCAGTTCCTATCCAGCTACAAAAATGACCTGTCCAGCTGTCAGCCACTGTCCAGCTGTCAGATCCTGTCCAGCTACAAAAATGACCTGTCCAGCTGTCAGATCCTGTCCAGCTATCAGCCACTGCCCAGCTATCAGCCACTGGCAGTTCCTATCCAGCTACAAAAATGACCTGTCCAGCTGTCAGATCCTGTCCAGCTGTCAGAGCCTGTCCAGTTGTCAGATACTGTCCAGCTATCAGATCCTGTCCAGCTGTCAGATTCTGTCCAGCTGTCAGCCACTGTCCAGCTGTCAGATCCTGTCCAGCTGTCAGATCCTGTCCAGCTGTCAGATCCTGTCCAGCTGTCAGCCACTGTCCAGCTACAAAAATGACCTGTCCAGCTGTCAGCTCCTGTTCAGCTGTCAGCCCTGTCCAGCAACAAAAATGACCTGTCCAATTGTCAGCTCCTGTCCAGCTGGCAGTTCCTATCCAGCTACAAAAATGACCTGTCCAGCTGTCAGCCACTGTCCAGCTGTCAGATCCTGTCCAGCTGTCAGATCCTGTCCAGCTACAAAAATGACCTGTCCAGCTGTCAGATCCTGTCCAGCTATCAGCCACTGCCCAGCTATCAGCCACTGGCAGTTCCTATCCAGCTACAAAAATGACCTGTCCAGCTGTCAGATCCTGTCCAGCTGTCAGATCCTGTCCAGCTGTCAGATACTGTCCAGCTGTCAGATCCTGCCCAGCTGTCAGATTCTGTCCAGCTGTCAGCCACTGTCCAGCTGTCAGATCCTGTCCAGCTGTCAGCCACTATCCAGCTACAAAAATGACCTGTCCAGCTGTCAGATCCTGTCCAGCTACAAAAATGACCAGTCCAGCTACAAAAATGACCTGTCCAGCTGTCAGCTCCTGTCCAGCTGTCAGCTCCTGTCCAGCTGTCAGCTCCTGCCCAGCTGGCAGTTCCTATCCAGCTACAAAAATGACCTGTCCACCTGTCAGATCCTGTCCAGCTACAAAAATGACCAGTCCAGCTACAAAAATGACCTGTCCAGCTGTCAGCCACTGTTCAGCTACAAAAATGACCTGTCCGGCTGTCAGATCCTGTCCAGCTGTCAGCTCCTGTCCAGCTGTCAGCTCCTGTCCAGCTGGCAGCTCCAGTCCAGCTACAAAAATGACCTGTCCAGCTGTCAGCCACTGTCCAGCTACAAAAATGATCTGTCCGGCTGTCAGATCCTGTCCAGCTGTCAGCTCCTGTCCAGCTGGCAACTCCAGTCCAGCTACAAAAATGACCTGTCCAGGTGTTAGCTCCTGTCCAGCTGTCAGCTCCTGTCCAGCTGTCAGGTCCTGTCCAGCTATCAGCCACTGTCCAGCTATCAGCCACTGTCCAGCTACAAAAATGACCTGTCCAGCTGTCAGATCCTGTCCAGCTACAAAAATGACCAGTCCAGCTACAAAAATGACCTGTCCAGCTGTCAGCTCCTGTCCAGCTGGCAGCTCCAGTCCGGCTACAAAAATGACCTGTCCAGCTGTCAGATCCTGTGCGGCTTGCAGTTCCTACCCAGCTACAAAAATGACCTGTCCACCTGTCAGATCCTGTCCAGCTGTCAGCCCCTGTCCAGCTGTCAGCTCTTGTCCAGCTGTCAGCCACTGCCCAGCTACAAAAATTACCTGTCCAGCTGTCAGATCCTGTCCAGCTGTCAGCTCCTGTCCAGCTGGCAGTTCCTATCCAGCTACAAAAATGACCTGTCCAGCTGTCAGCTCCTGTCCAGCTGGCAACTCCAGTCCAGCTACAAAAATGACCTGTCCACCTGTCAGATCCTGTCCAGCTGTCAGCTCCTGTCCAGTTGTCAGGTCCTGTCCAGCTGTCAGCTCCTGTCCAGCTGTCAGACCCTGTCCAGCTGTCAGCTCCTGTCCAGCTGTCAGATCCTGTCCAGCTGTCAGCTCCTGTCCAGCTGGCAGTTCCTATCCAGCTACAAAAATGACCTGTCCAGCTGTCAGCTCCTGTCCAGCTGGCAACTCCAGTCCAGCTACAAAAATGACCTGTCCACCTGTCAGATCCTGTCCAGCTGTCAGCTCCTGTCCAGCTGTCAGATCCTGTCCAGCTGTCAGCTCCTGCCAGCTGTCAGATCCTGTCCAGCTGTCAGCTCCTGTCCAGCTGTCAGGTCCTGTCCAGCTGTCAGCCCCTGTCCAGATACAAAAATGTCCTCTCCAGCTTATTTATTCCGCAAATTGTAAAATTAACTCATAATTGTATTTGCTTATTGACTCAATAAAGAGTACAAAAAAAACCCCAAAAAATGAGTTTTCTTCCTTGTAAACCCACAAGTAAACAAACACAAACAAAATGTCCTTGTCAGGATTACAAGAACAAAGGTAAGCTAGGCAAGGTAAGTCGTTCGACATTTTCAGCTTACCCACATACATACCCACATACCCACATTTCATCAAAAATGCCCACAACCAGTCAAAATCGATTTTTCCATACAAAATTCTGCCTGAAATACCAGGCCACCAGAAACGCAGAAAAAGCAGCAGGTATCCCAAATTTTCAGCCAAGCGGGTATGCAACGATTTATGCAATGGGTCACTTGACCTGGCTGGCAAAATTTTATTGCATATCGTCCGGGCTGAAATTTTGGATACCTGCTGCTTTTTCTGAATTTCTGTTGGCCTGGTATTTCAGATGAAATTTTGTAGGAAAATTGCGAATTTCTTCGTGAAATACCAGGCCACCAGAAACGCAGAAAAAGCAGCAGGTATCCCAAATTTTCAGCCAGGCGGGTATGCAACGATTTATGCAATGGGTCACTTGACCTGGCTGGCAAAATTTTATTGCATATCGCCCGGGCTGAAATTTTGGATACCTGCTGCTTTTTCTGAATTTCTGTTGGCCTGGTATTTCAGATGAAATTTTGTAGGAAAATTGCGAATTTCTTCTTGAAATACCAGGCCACCAGAAACGCAGAAAAATCAGTAGGTATCCAAATTTTCAGGCAGGCGGGTATGCAACGATTTTCACCACCTCATATCACCCGGGCTGAACATTTTGGAGGACAGTTTGGGTGTTGTATGGGCTAGGGCGTCCCTTATGATTTTGTTGGTGTTCTTTGGAAAGACACACCTATGCTTACCTGACCCTGAAAATTACCTTCTTTGCATGTTCTGACATGTGGGTTTAATTTAAGGAAAAACAGACTTTTTGTTTCATTTTACTTTCATTCTTTATTGAATCTTTTTGTGGGGACAAAGTATTTAATGATTTTACAAAATTAAAGAGTTAATAAATAAGAATGAGACTATAGACAGCTACTGCTACTACAACTGGTGGCTCGTTGAAAGAGGAGCTTGTCAGCGCTTGCTTTGTCTGCCGTGCATCCGTGGACCGTGATGGATCTACGTGGCATGGAAACTGCTGTTGGCTCTGTTATTGGGGAGAGCTGCTATGTCTGTTATGTCCGCGCTGGAGGTTCCTCCTTGGGGCGTATTCCTACCTTCCTATGGCGGAATGGTTTTGGCCTCCAGAATCTCCTAGGCTCCTAGAATCTGCTGCTGCAATATTCTCACAGTCAGGGAAACCGTTGTCAAGCCGTCGCCAAACATACGAAGCGGCGGGAGGAGCTATCCAGTGTCGACTGCTGTGCGCAGCAACTGCATGCCAACTGACGTGGGTGAAGCCAAGAACCCACGCCCATTCACCGGCTGCCATGTTGATTTTGAAATACATAGCTCTGATACATAGACATATTGCGTCTCTTCATCCTTATGGAAAGCTTTTCACAAAAATCGGGTCAGTGGCCGGAGTGCAGGTCGATGACATCGCCTGGCGGGTGAATGACATCTGATGAAACAGGGAACGAGCTTTCGACTGAAGGCCGTAGGCAAGGTCGAACCAAAAGCACACGATGAAGAAAGCTCTTGAAGCACAACGAACCCCTCTTGGAACTTCATGCGATTGGCAATATTCAAGCAGACACCATCACATGCAGGGAACACCCAGCGACTGTCTCTTTCTTCACTCCAAGGTGGGGAAAAAGCCACTGCAGAGCGCATGACTGTGAGGTATTCGTTTGTTATTGTTCCGAATTTGGGTCATTGACCCACCGCATTCTAGGTAAGTAGGTCAACCACCTCTGCTTAAATGGCCGCCCTTGGTGATGTGATGAATCTGAGGGGAGGAACACTCAGTACAGATGTACTGAAGAGTTTTGGTGAATTTTTTGACGTTTCTTCAAATTCAAAGTCGAAGTTTTGAATACTACTTACTTTCCTGCACATATTATGTGGCTGTTGAATTGTGTTCCTGAGAGAATAACTCTTCTTCGAATGCAATGTGGAATGGAAGAACACAGGAAAGGTGTTGGAGATGCTGACCAGAAAGGACTGCATTTTGAAGAATCGGCCATATTTCAAGAGCTGTGTGTCGCGATGCGATTGTGCAACCCATATCCAAGAGAGGAAGAGAGAGTCCATTAGTCCCCTTCCGAACATCAGCAAGGTATTCGAGAAGGTGATTAATAGAGCTCTGATAAACTGGACTAAGGACAAAAATATAATTCCGGATAGCGTCGAAACTGGTGTCGGATATCCAGTAGAACAAGAGCCAGAAACAATGTACGGGGGTCTACCTGATTGACGGAAACCATACTGTTCAGGACGCCGTTGTACAAGGCATCGGCGGATACGAAAAATAATTGGCGAAAGTTCTCAATTGTTGGACGACACGGGCAACCACTGGCGCAAAGGACTGTATTCAGATACCTGGGGATTTTTAATTTAAGTCAAAAGACATAGGATAAGATTATGTTTAGCTTAGAGTGCCCGCGAGGGCCAGTAAGTTAGAAATAGTAAATATGTTTCCAACTAGTTTTAAGCATTTTTGTCTAGTATGTAAGTTTACTATGAATATTGCAATAAAAACGAATTCAGAAAAAAATTGAAAATGTGTTCAATTTCTCCAGTATTCCCATCCATCCGCTCCTCAGCTGGCTTCACTTTGCTTAAGCGGCAATAGGCCATATATCAAAGTAAGGCCTCACGTCACAGACTTATGACGTAAGCATGGCACATTTGTGCTTTTAATAAAGCGAAGGTCAGAAGGTCAGTCATCTCGACTGCCTTAAGCTAATCAGGTTGAGCAATCGCTTTGGGTCGATCGTAGGCCATAGTTGTTTGGACATGATGCATCCTGTGCCATTTGTCCATCTGCCATTCAGTTGAGCCAGCCTAAGCCAGCCTTAGCACGGAGGGTGTGTCTCCACCCGGTAAGAGTGCAGAAATTTACACATATGCTGCATGGGCTGGGCGGATGTGATGCTTTGTGGGACGATACCCTCAATGACTAGGACGAGTCTATCATCAGCATTTCCAAAAGTTGCAAGCAGACCTTCAGAACCCCTACTATCATTGCTGGGGGCTAGTATCTTGGCAGATTTGTGTAGACATTCCATATACATTCCTTTGAAATGTTGGAGACGTAGCTCTGCAGAAGTTGTTAAAGTCCCAGCCGTGCCTTGGCGTCTCACACAGGTGGCCCTGCATCAGGAGAATTATGACGCTTGAGAGGAGAAAAAGTAAATGAGTCCAGTTGAACTTACCTTTTGCAGATCATGGTGTGTGCTGTCCTCTTTTGGGCCTGCAGAGATGACGGTCCGATTCTACAGCTATCCGCGGTGCTCATCCCGCTACCCCCGCGGGCTCTTATGTGAACCGTGCCAATAGGCAAGGGCATGGGGTAAGTGGGAGCAAAGCTCTAGGTTCCCTACCACTAGCCGACGAAGCAGAAGATAGAAGCGAAGTGGAGGTGAAGAACTCTGTGGCCCCCCAATGCCCAACTTCCCTACGAATACCAAACGGAGATGCTGTGTGTCAACCCCCGGCGTAGAGGATGCCCTGTCAATCGAAAAGTCCCGAGGATGGACAAGGTTCAAATTCCAGGGCATACATTCCAAGCATGCAGGCGAAAGCCTGCAAACTGCTGACTGGATACAAATTTATACACTGGTTTGAAGTCGAGTTAAACTCCTCCACACACATTGTATTCAACGCGGCCACGAATAGCACGTAAAAACTGCTTCAAATGCCGCTTGTTAATCCAGAGAAGTGCACACAAGGGGAGGTTCTTTGTAGAACGCCATAATGTTACTTTCACTTTCGTGGCGCCACACAGACGGAGGAAATCGTAAACGTCCTTGACCCAGATCTCAATATGTACAAAGCTAACCCTGAAATCGAAAGCTCTACCCCATGTGAGGGTTGCGTACGCGCTTCCCCTTCGCGAGCACACTGCGGACGTGTACATGTACATGAAAACGCGTGGATGGTGATGTAAATTAATGTACATGATTGGATTATAGTGGGAGTAGCCGCTTGTGTGCACAAGCGCAGGGCGTGTGATGGGAGTGACTTCGACTTTTTTTCCAAGGTTGTGTCAGTCAATGACCTGCACGCCATGATTATCTGTTTGTACATTTAATTTGCTCAATACATACACGAACTTTAAGCCAACTCGTGGTGGGTGAGAGACTTATGAGGACGTGCGTGGAGAATGGAAAGTGAAGCGAATTTGGAGATGGATTCGGCATGCAGTATTTTTAAACTTTTCTCTACCTTCTTCTGGCCTTAGCGGCCTAGTTTTGGACTCAAACGAAGCGTCATTTTGCAGCGCATCTTTTGTGGAAAAACTTTACCAAAAGCAAAAACGCCGAAAAACGCACCGTTCTCGAGATATGAGCGATTTTTCCCTACGATGCACCTTCTGGGCAAGTTTTCCGCGAACCTATTGGGGGTAGCGGCAAATGTTTGGCATGCCTAGATGCGCAATTCCATCCTCTACCGACGCCCAGAAGAGAGCTTGGAGGGCGGACTCACCGTTTCCGGGATATGGCTGATTTTCTGAAAAAAGTGCTTCGGGCCAGGGTTTTTTACACTTTTTCCTACCTTCTACTGGCGCTAGCGGCTTGCTTTTGGACTCAAACGAAGCGTCATTTTGCAGCGCATCTTTTGTGGAAAAACTTTACCAAAAGCAAAAACGCCGAAAAACGCACCGTTCTCGAGATATGAGCGATTTTTCCCTACGATGCACCTTCTGGGCAAGTTTTCCGCGAACCTATTGGGGGTAGCGGCAAATGTTTGACATGCCTAGATGCGCAATTCCATCCTCTACCGACGCCCAGAAGAGAGCTTGGGGGGCGGACTCACCGTTTCCGGGATATGGCCGATTTTCTGAAAAAAGTGCTTCGGGCCAGGGTTTTTTACACTTTTTCCTACCTTCTACTGGCGCTAGCGGCTTGCTTTTGGACTCAAACGAAGCGTCATTTTGCAGCGCATCTTTTGTGGAAAAACTTTACCAAAAGCAAAAACGCCGAAAAACGCACCGTTCTCGAGATATAAGCGATTTTTCCCTACGATGCACCTTCTGGGCAAGTTTTCCGCGAACCTATTGGGGGTAGCGGCAAATGTTTGACATGCCTAGATGCGCAATTCCATCCTCTACCGACGCCCAGAAGAAAGCTTGGGGGCAGACTCACCGTTTCCGGGATATGGCGGATTTTCTGAAAAAAGTGCTTCGGGCCAGGGTTTTTTACACTTTTTCCTACCTTCTACTGGCGCTAGCGGCTTGCTTTTGGACTCAAACGAAGCGTCATTTTGCAGCGCATCTTTTGTGGAAAAACTTTACCAAAAGCAAAAACGCCGAAAAACGCACCGTTCTCGAGATATGAGCGATTTTTCCCTACGATGTACCTTCTGGGCAAGTTTTCCGCGAACCTATTGGGGGTAGCGGCAAATGTTTGGCATGCCTAGATGCGCAATTCCATCCTCTACCGACGCCCAGAAGAGAGCTTGGGGGGCGGACTCACCGTTTCCGGGATATGGCCGATTTTCTGAAAAAAGTGCTTCGGGCCAGGGTTTTTTACACTTTTTCCTACCTTCTACTGGCGCTAGCGGCTTGCTTTTGGACTCAAACGAAGCGTCATTTTGCAGCGCATCTTTTGTGGAAAAACTTTACCAAAAGCAAAAACGCCGAAAAACGCACCGTTCTCGAGATATGAGCGATTTTTCCCTACGATGCACCTTCTGGGCAAGTTTTCCGCGAACCTATTGGGGGTAGCGGCAAATGTTTGGCATGCCTAGATGCGCAATTCCATCCTCTACCGACGCCCAGAAGAAAGCTTGGGGGCAGACTCACCGTTTCCGGGATATGGCGGATTTTCTGAAAAAAGTGCTTCGGGCCAGGGTTTTTTACACTTTTTCCTACCTTCTACTGGCGCTAGCGGCTTGCTTTTGGACTCAAACGAAGCGTCATTTTGCAGCGCATCTTTTGTGGAAAAACTTTACCAAAAGCAAAAACGCCGAAAAACGCACCGTTCTCGAGATATGAGCGATTTTTCCCTACGATGTACCTTCTGGGCAAGTTTTCCGCGAACCTATTGGGGGTAGCGGCAAATGTTTGGCATGCCTAGATGCGCAATTCCATCCTCTACCGACGCCCAGAAGAAAGCTTGGGGGCAGACTCACCGTTTCCGGGATATGGCCGATTTTCTGAAAAAAGTGCTTCGGGCCAGGGTTTTTTACACTTTTTCCTACCTTCTACTGGCGCTAGCGGCTTGCTTTTGGACTCAAACGAAGCGTCATTTTGCAGCGCATCTTTTGTGGAAAAACTTTACCAAAAGCAAAAACGCCGAAAAACGCACCGTTCTCGAGATATGAGCGATTTTTCCCTACGATGTACCTTCTGGGCAAGTTTTCCGCGAACCTATTGGGGGTAGCGGCAAATGTTTGGCATGCCTAGATGCGCAATTCCATCCTCTACCGACGCCCAGAAGAAAGCTTGGGGGCAGACTCACCGTTTCCGGGATATGGCCGATTTTCTGAAAAAAGTGCTTCGGGCCAGGGTTTTTTACACTTTTTCCTACCTTCTACTGGCGCTAGCGGCTTGCTTTTGGACTCAAACGAAGCGTCATTTTGCAGCGCATCTTTTGTGGAAAAACTTTACCAAAAGCAAAAACGCCGAAAAACGCACCGTTCTCGAGATATGAGCGATTTTTCCCTAGGATGCACCTTCTGGGCAAGTTTTCCGCGAACCTATTGGGGGTAGCGGCAAATGTTTGGCATGCCTAGATGCGCAATTCCATCCTCTACCGACGCCCAGAAGAAAGCTTGGGGGCAGACTCACCGTTTCCGGGATATGGCGGATTTTCTGAAAAAAGTGCTTCGGGCCAGGGTTTTTTACACTTTTTCCTACCTTCTACTGGCGCTAGCGGCTTGCTTTTGGACTCAAACGAAGCGTCATTTTGCAGCGCATCTTTTGTGGAAAAACTTTACCAAAAGCAAAAACGCCGAAAAACGCACCGTTCTCGAGATATGAGCGATTTTTCCCTACGATGTACCTTCTGGGCAAGTTTTCCGCGAACCTATTGGGGGTAGCGGCAAATGTTTGGCATGCCTAGATGCGCAATTCCATCCTCTACCGACGCCCAGAAGAAAGCTTGGGGGCAGACTCACCGTTTCCGGGATATGGCCGATTTTCTGAAAAAAGTGCTTCGGGCCAGGGTTTTTTACACTTTTTCCTACCTTCTACTGGCGCTAGCGGCTTGCTTTTTGAGCGATTTTTCCCTACGATGTACCTTCTGGGCAAGTTTTCCGCGAACCTATTGGGGGTAGCGGCAAATGTTTGGCATGCCTAGATGCGCAATTCCATCCTCTACCGACGCCCAGAAGAAAGCTTGGGGGCAGACTCACCGTTTCCGGGATATGGCGGATTTTCTGAAAAAAGTGCTTCGGGCCAGGGTTTTTTACACTTTTTCCTACCTTCTACTGGCGCTAGCGGCTTGCTTTTGGACTCAAACGAAGCGTCATTTTGCAGCGCATCTTTTGTGGAAAAACTTTACCAAAAGCAAAAACGCCGAAAAACGCACCGTTCTCGAGATATGAGCGATTTTTCCCTACGATGTACCTTCTGGGCAAGTTTTCCGCGAACCTATTGGGGGGTAGCGGCAAATGTTTGGCATGCCTAGATGCGCAATTCCATCCTCTACCGACGCCCAGAAGAAAGCTTGGGGGCAGACTCACCGTTTCCGGGATATGGCCGATTTTCTGAAAAAAGTGCTTCGGGCCAGGGTTTTTTACACTTTTTCCTACCTTCTACTGGCGCTAGCGGCTTGCTTTTGGACTCAAACGAAGCGTCATTTTGCAGCGCATCTTTTGTGGAAAAACTTTACCAAAAGCAAAAACGCCGAAAAACGCACCGTTCTCGAGATATGAGCGATTTTTCCCTACGATGTACCTTCTGGGCAAGTTTTCCGCGAACCTATTGGGGGTAGCGGCAAATGTTTGGCATGCCTAGATGCGCAATTCCATCCTCTACCGACGCCCAGAAGAAAGCTTGGGGGCAGACTCACCGTTTCCGGGATATGGCGGATTTTCTGAAAAAAGTGCTTCGGGCCAGGGTTTTTTACACTTTTTCCTACCTTCTACTGGCGCTAGCGGCTTGCTTTTGGACTCAAACGAAGCGTCATTTTGCAGCGCATCTTTTGTGGAAAAACTTTACCAAAAGCAAAAACGCCGAAAAACGCACCGTTCTCGAGATATGAGCGATTTTTCCCTACGATGTACCTTCTGGGCAAGTTTTCCGCGAACCTATTGGGGGTAGCGGCAAATGTTTGGCATGCCTAGATGCGCAATTCCATCCTCTACCGACGCCCAGAAGAAAGCTTGGGGGCAGACTCACCGTTTCCGGGATATGGCCGATTTTCTGAAAAAAGTGCTTCGGGCCAGGGTTTTTTACACTTTTTCCTACCTTCTACTGGCGCTAGCGGCTTGCTTTTGGACTCAAACGAAGCGTCATTTTGCAGCGCATCTTTTGTGGAAAAACTTTACCAAAAGCAAAAACGCCGAAAAACGCACCGTTCTCGAGATATGAGCGATTTTTCCCTAGGATGCACCTTCTGGGCAAGTTTTCCGCGAACCTATTGGGGGTAGCGGCAAATGTTTGGCATGCCTAGATGCGCAATTCCATCCTCTACCGACGCCCAGAAGAAAGCTTGGGGGCAGACTCACCGTTTCCGGGATATGGCGGATTTTCTGAAAAAAGTGCTTCGGGCCAGGGTTTTTTACACTTTTTCCTACCTTCTACTGGCGCTAGCGGCTTGCTTTTGGACTCAAACGAAGCGTCATTTTGCAGCGCATCTTTTGTGGAAAAACTTTACCAAAAGCAAAAACGCCGAAAAACGCACCGTTCTCGAGATATGAGCGATTTTTCCCTACGATGTACCTTCTGGGCAAGTTTTCCGCGAACCTATTGGGGGTAGCGGCAAATGTTTGGCATGCCTAGATGCGCAATTCCATCCTCTACCGACGCCCAGAAGAAAGCTTGGGGGCAGACTCACCGTTTCCGGGATATGGCCGATTTTCTGAAAAAAGTGCTTCGGGCCAGGGTTTTTTACACTTTTTCCTACCTTCTACTGGCGCTAGCGGCTTGCTTTTGGACTCAAACGAAGCGTCATTTTGCAGCGCATCTTTTGTGGAAAAACTTTACCAAAAGCAAAAACGCCGAAAAACGCACCGTTCTCGAGATATGAGCGATTTTTCCCTACGATGTACCTTCTGGGCAAGTTTTCCGCGAACCTATTGGGGGTAGCGGCAAATGTTTGGCATGCCTAGATGCGCAATTCCATCCTCTACCGACGCCCAGAAGAAAGCTTGGGGGCAGACTCACCGTTTCCGGGATATGGCGGATTTTCTGAAAAAAGTGCTTCGGGCCAGGGTTTTTTACACTTTTTCCTACCTTCTACTGGCGCTAGCGGCTTGCTTTTGGACTCAAACGAAGCGTCATTTTGCAGCGCATCTTTTGTGGAAAAACTTTACCAAAAGCAAAAACGCCGAAAAACGCACCGTTCTCGAGATATGAGCGATTTTTCCCTACGATGTACCTTCTGGGCAAGTTTTCCGCGAACCTATTGGGGGTAGCGGCAAATGTTTGGCATGCCTAGATGCGCAATTCCATCCTCTACCGACGCCCAGAAGAAAGCTTGGGGGCAGACTCACCGTTTCCGGGATATGGCCGATTTTCTGAAAAAAGTGCTTCGGGCCAGGGTTTTTTACACTTTTTCCTACCTTCTACTGGCGCTAGCGGCTTGCTTTTGGACTCAAACGAAGCGTCATTTTGCAGCGCATCTTTTGTGGAAAAACTTTACCAAAAGCAAAAACGCCGAAAAACGCACCGTTCTCGAGATATGAGCGATTTTTCCCTAGGATGCACCTTCTGGGCAAGTTTTCCGCGAACCTATTGGGGGTAGCGGCAAATGTTTGGCATGCCTAGATGCGCAATTCCATCCTCTACCGACGCCCAGAAGAGGGCTTGGAGGGCGGACTCACCGTTTCCGGGATATGGCCGATTTTCTGAAAAAAGTGCTTTGGGCCAGGGTTTTTTACACTTTTTCCTACCTTCTACTGGCGCTAGCCGCTTGCTTTTGGACTCAAACGAAGCGTCATTTTGCAGCGCATCTTTTGTGGAAAAACTTTACCAAAAGCAAAAACGCCGAAAAACGCACCGTTCTCGAGATATGAGCGATTTTTCCCTACGATGTACCTTCTGGGCAAGTTTTCCGCGAACCTATTGGGGGTAGCGGCAAATGTTTGGCATGCCTAGATGCGCAATTCCATCCTCTACCGACGCCCAGAAGAAAGCTTGGGGGCAGACTCACCGTTTCCGGGATATGGCGGATTTTCTGAAAAAAGTGCTTCGGGCCAGGGTTTTTTACACTTTTTCCTACCTTCTACTGGCGCTAGCGGCTTGCTTTTGGACTCAAACGAAGCGTCATTTTGCAGCGCATCTTTTGTGGAAAAACTTTACCAAAAGCAAAAACGCCGAAAAACGCACCGTTCTCGAGATATGAGCGATTTTTCCCTACGATGCACCTTCTGGGCAAGTTTTCCGCGAACCTATTGGGGGTAGCGGCAAATGTTTGGCATGCCTAGATGCGCAATTCCATCCTCTACCGACGCCCAGAAGAAAGCTTGGGGGGCGGACTCACCGTTTCCGGGATATGGCCGATTTTCTGAAAAAAGTGCTTCGGGCCAGGGTTTTTTACACTTTTTCCTACCTTCTACTGGCGCTAGCGGCTTGCTTTTGGACTCAAACGAAGCGTCATTTTGCAGCGCATCTTTTGTGGAAAAACTTTACCAAAAGCAAAAACGCCGAAAAACGCACCGTTCTCGAGATATGAGCGATTTTTCCCTACGATGTACCTTCTGGGCAAGTTTTCCGCGAACCTATTGGGGGTAGCGGCAAATGTTTGGCATGCCTAGATGCGCAATTCCATCCTCTACCGACGCCCAGAAGAAAGCTTGGAGGGCAGACTCACCGTTTCCGGGATATGGCCGATTTTCTGAAAAAAGTGCTTCGGGCCAGGGTTTTTTACACTTTTTCCTACCTTCTACTGGCGCTAGCGGCTTGCTTTTGGACTCAAACGAAGCGTCATTTTGCAGCGCATCTTTTGTGGAAAAACTTTACCAAAAGCAAAAACGCCGAAAAACGCACCGTTCTCGAGATATGAGCGATTTTTCCCTAGGATGCACCTTCTGGGCAAGTTTTCCGCGAACCTATTGGGGGTAGCGGCAAATGTTTGGCATGCCTAGATGCGCAATTCCATCCTCTACCGACGCCCAGAAGAGGGCTTGGAGGGCGGACTCACCGTTTCCGGGATATGGCCGATTTTCTGAAAAAAGTGCTTTGGGCCAGGGTTTTTTACACTTTTTCCTACCTTCTACTGGCGCTAGCCGCTTGCTTTTGGACTCAAACGAAGCGTCATTTTGCAGCGCATCTTTTGTGGAAAAACTTTACCAGAAGCAAAAACGCCGAAAAACGCACCGTTCTCGAGATATGAGCGATTTTTCCCTACGATGTACCTTCTGGGCAAGTTTTCCGCGAACCTATTGGGGGTAGCGGCAAATGTTTGGCATGCCTAGATGTGCAATTCCATCCTCTACCGACGCCCAGAAGAGGGCTTGGAGGGCGGACTCACCGTTTCCGGGATATGGCCGATTTTCTGAAAAAAGTGCTTCGGGCCAGGGTTTTTTACACTTTTTCCTACCTTCTACTGGCGCTAGCGGCTTGCTTTTGGACTCAAACGAAGCGTCATTTTGCAGCGCATCTTTTGTGGAAAAACTTTACCAAAAGCAAAAACGCCGAAAAACGCACCGTTCTCGAGATATGAGCGATTTTTCCCTACGATGCACCTTCTGGGCAAGTTTTCCGCGAACCTATTGGGGGTAGCGGCAAATGTTTGGCATGCCTAGATGCGCAATTCCATCCTCTACCGACGCCCAGAAGAAAGCTTGGAGGGCGGACTCACCGTTTCCGGGATATGGCCGATTTTCTGAAAAAAGTGCTTCGGGCCAGGGTTTTTTACACTTTTTCCTACCTTCTACTGGCGCTAGCGGCTTGCTTTTGGACTCAAACGAAGCGTCATTTTGCAGCGCATCTTTTGTGGAAAAACTTTACAAAAAGCAAAAACGCCGAAAAACGCACCGTTCTCGAGATATGAGCGATTTTTCCCTACGATGCACCTTCTGGGCAAGTTTTCCGCGAACCTATTGGGGGTAGCGGCAAATGTTTGGCATGCCTAGATGCGCAATTCCATCCTCTACCGACGCCCAGAAGAGAGCTTGGAGGGCGGACTCACCGTTTCCGGGATATGGCCGATTTTCTGAAAAAAGTGCTTCGGGCCAGCGTTTTTTACACTTTTTCCTTCCTTCTACTGGCGCTAGCGGCTTGCTTTTGGACTCAAACGAAGCGTCATTTTGCAGCGCATCTTTTGTGGAAAAACTTTACCAAAAGCAAAAACGCCGAAAAACGCACCGTTCTCGAGATATGAGCGATTTTTCCCTACGATGCACCTTCTGGGCAAGTTTTCCGCGAACCTATTGGGGGTAGCGGCAAATGTTTGGCATGCCTAGATGCGCAATTCCATCCTCTACCGACGCCCAGGAGAGAGCTTGGGGGGCGGACTCACCGTTTCCGGGATATGGCCGATTTTCTGAAAAAAGTGCTTCGGGCCAGGGTTTTTCACACTTTTTCCTACCTTCTACTGGTGCTAGGGGCTTGGATAATCTACTTATCTACCAAATTTTGCTGTTTCTTTACTTTTTCTTTCCATCTACTTCGAAATGCTGTTTCTGAAGTCCGAACACTGGTGCCAACGCACTGTCATGTCCCAGGCTTGAAAACCTCCTTAAAAGAATTAAGATTACTACCAAATTAATTATTTCATTATGTGCAAAAGACGTGTGATGTACTTGCTTCTGGTGTCTTCAGTTCTGCGTATGAATTTAGTTAGGTTAGGTGGGGCCACGCCTCGCTTAGGTCAATTTGGACCCATCGTGATGCCCATAGTTGGATGTCAACCCTTCCACAGTGCTATAGATGTTGTGGTTGTGCTGTCCCTTCCTGCCATCCAGAGTGGCCATAATGTTCGAATCTGTAATCAGAAAGGCCGAGCTTGGTGCCAAAACCAAGTGAGTGTGCGGTTTTCATCACAGTATTTATTCCAACTCTCACCTATGGTCATGGAATTTGGTTAATGACCGAATGAATAAGTACAAGCTGCTGAGATGGGATTTCTTCTTTCTTGTCGCGGGGATAGGGTGAGAACACGGTAGTACGCGAGGAACTCAACATTGACCAGCTGCTTCTTCGAACGTTGCACAAATGTCCCCATCATCACGGTACCCATCATCAAGTGTACACGGCTCAAGCAGTTTATGAAAGAAGCAATCCACAGATACCTCTTTAGAGGAGCGGAACTGGTTTTACTCGAGTTGTCAGTAAATGTTTCCACTGTGAGAGGACAATAGAACGCACAACACGAGTGCACACACGAGTGCACACACGAGTGCACACACGATTGCACCATCACGAAGGCGGTGCAACTGGATTTTTTAACACTTGCACACGAGTACAAATCCCCAGCGGAATGGCGGTTACAATATTCTCACAGCCAGGGAAACACATAATCAACCACATCGTTAAACACACCATGTGGCTATACGAGTATATGTTTGTTGAGTGTGCGACCCCAGTGCGCAGCAACTGCATGTTAAGTGAATGCACACAGTCAGGGAAACACATAATCAACCACATCGTTAAACACACCATGTGGCTATACGAGTATATGTTTGTTGAGTGTGCGACCCCAGTGCGCAGCAACTGCATGTTAAGTGAATGCACATAGTCAGGGAAACACATAATCAACCACATCGTTAAACACACCATGTGGCTATACGAGTATATGTTTGTTGAGTGTGCGACCCCAGTGCGCAGCAACTGCATGTTAAGTGAATGCACACAGTCAGGGAAACACATAATCAACCACATCGTTAAACACACCATGTGGCTATACGAGTATATGTTTGTTGAGTGTGCGACCCTAGTGCGCAGCAACTGCATGTTAAGTGAATGCACACAGTCAGGGAAACACATAATCAACCACATTGTTAAACACACCATGTGGCTATACGAGTATATGTTTGTTGAGTGTGCGACCCCAGTGCGCAGCAACTGCATGTTAAGTGAATGCACACAGTCAGGGAAACACATAATCAACCACATCGTTAAACACACCATGTGGCTATACGAGTATATGTTTGTTGAGTGTGCGACCCCAGTGCGCAGCAACTGCATGTTAAGTGAATGCACACAGTCAGGGAAACACATAATCAACCACATCGTTAAACACACCATGTGGCTATACGAGTATATGTTTGTTGAGTGTGCGACCCCAGTGCGCAGCAACTGCATGTTAAGTGAATGCACATAGTCAGGGAAACACATAATCAACCACATCGTTAAACACACCATGTGGCTATACGAGTATATGTTTGTTGAGTGTGCGACCCCAGTGCGCAGCAACTGCATGTTAAGTGAATGCACACAGTCAGGGAAACACATAATCAACCACATCGTTAAACACACCATGTGGCTATACGAGTATATGTTTGTTGAGTGTGCGACCCTAGTGCGCAGCAACTGCATGTTAAGTGAATGCACACAGTCAGGGAAACACATAATCAACCACATTGTTAAACACACCATGTGGCTATACGAGTATATGTTTGTTGAGTGTGCGACCCCAGTGCGCAGCAACTGCATGTTAAGTGAATGCACACAGTCAGGGAAACACATAATCAACCACATCGTTAAACACACCATGTGGCTATACGAGTATATGTTTGTTGAGTGTGCGACCCTAGTGCGCAGCAACTGCATGTTAAGTGCATGTGGGTGAAGCAAAGAGCCCACGCCCATTGCCGGCTGCCATGTTTGATTTTTAAATGCATAGCTCTCAGTAAATTGCAGGAGCCAATCATATCGCGTCTCTTCGTCTTTGCGGGAAGTGGAAGGCTTTTCACAAAAAATCAGGTCAGTGACCGCAGTGGAGGTCGATGATGGCGGGTGTCTGACATCTCCTGAAACAGCGAGCGAGCTTTCGAATGAAGGCCGTAGGCAAGGTCGAACCAAAAGCACACGATGAAGAAAGCTCTTGAAGCACAACAAACTGCTCTTGGAACTTCATGCGATTGGGCAATATTCAAGCAGACACCATCAAATGCAGGGAATACCCAGCGACTGTATCTTTCTTCACTCCAAGGTGGGGAAAATGCCATTGCAGAGCGCATGACTGTGAGGTATTCGTTTGTTATTGCTTTCGAATATGGGTCAATGGCCGTCATAAGTAGGTCAACCATCTCCTTCAACGAGCGTGTTGTGTGACATGGAGCTTTGATGGCCGCCCGGATTAAAGGGATGAATCTGGTGCTGGGAAAGAGTGAATGTCATGACTTTTCTTTGAATTGAATGTCGATGTTATACATACGATTGACTTTCCGCTTCGTACAGTCCTTCTTCAAGGAGTTATGCAGTTTGAATGAAACCCCAGCGAGAATCACTGGCAATGTACTGCTGCACATTTAACTAAAAAAAAAATACCTGCACTTTCACTTCCACTTTGTCTCCTTCGCTTTGTCTCCTGCCATATGCGTTGAGACTAAGTGACACTCGTTCGCGTATCTTGAGGATAATGGGTTTTGCTACTCCAAGAGCCGTCAGATGCACTCACAAGGATCACTTAATGCGATACAACTCTTGTTGGTATGGCTGGAGGCACAATTTGACTTCAAAACTGCTCCGTCTTGTGAACGAATTCTTTGGAAACTGCCAGTTTGCTTAAGACAATGACGTCTTCGCGCTTCTTTTGTACGGCTTTGTGACATTGAAATAATTTAAAAATAGATTAAATCTCGACTGATTATTACGAGCTTCCCTCCACTATTCGTCGTGTCTTTTTTTTTGCATTTTCTGTCGAAAGGAACTAGAATTTCGCACTGTATATAATAAAGCGGCGGTAACCATCAAATGTTGTTGACCTCTGTTTATTACAAGCAGTAAAAAATTCACTAAATCACTCGTAGCTCAGTATTCTCATAGTTTTGGTATTCTCTTAGTTTTGGGAGCAAAAAACCTTTCATGAATGCATCACAGGCGTCCAGACTTGCCCTTGCCATCAATTCCTCGGGCGATTGGTTTCTCTCATCGAACGTGATTATTCCTGGAAATAGATAAAAGCTGAGTTCACCATAGCGTTTCATAGAGCATTACTGACCTTTCAGAACTTTCGTCGTTTCCGCAAGTTTTCTACAAACATCGTTCGCTTCACCAACTTTCTCTACCCCGCATTGCCATTCAGGCAATGTATCAAATCCTGTCTCATGTGACCTTCATCGGCACGATGGACTTGAACAATTCAACGAAAATAGAAGACATGAGATATCAGCCGCCCAGGCTCTCAGCAAAAGTCGTTTCAGTTCACTGACAAAAAGAAACACCGCAGAATTGAACAATGCAAGACATTTTCGTGCTTCGCTACTCACCTCACGTCATACTGTGCATGTGCCTGTTGAACTGGCTCTCAGAATTCGTCTTGCTGGTCATTGGGGTTCTCTCAGACAGCCAGACAGTGCATACCCAACCGGGTGACGGCTTTGAATGGAGTGACGGAGGATTGAAAGTACTTACTGAAGTGGATCAACACGATTGTGCCAGTCCTGGCTGTTCGGTCTCCTCGAACTTTGGGATATCGCAAATATATCACATTTGAATGAATTTCTTTGAATGAAAACTCAAGGACACAACTGTGGAGGTGGATATGCCAAGGGATTATCGGAAATTAAGTCATACTCAAATTCTGGCCAAGCTTTGACTACCTTCATATAGTCATCGTATCGAATGAAGCTGAAATCTCTTCTCATACCCAGAGTGCTAAGAGCTCATGTAACTTCGCCTTAACTGAAATGACCCAGATCCTAGAGAGTTTCGGAATGGTGCGAGCTAGTAAAGTGGATATGCGTCCCAACATCGACTATTGCCCACATCCATTTCATGCTGCTTCATACTTACCACCGTTAGATAATAAAAACAAACATTTTATCTTTTTTTTTTTTCATAAATGCTAGTTCCCAATACCAGGTTTATTTATTGATTTTCATACAGTTTCCATCATTTCGTTCCCACAGATACATTTGTTGTGTTCTTTTTGTCTTTGTTTTTTTTTTTTTCATTGTATTTGTTTTTAAACATTTTAAATTGAATAGATATATGTAGTATGGTTATATATATTTTTTTTGCATATATTATGTAGTATAGGCATATTATATTTAATTTTTTACTTATATATTTTTTGCATACATTTATTCTCTGTGTATACATATTTCATCTTATAGTTATAGATATTTTTGCATACATTTATATTTTCTGTATACTTATAAATATTTTATTTTAAACTTATATATGAATATAATTTTATATTTTGGAATAAATATAGTTATTTTATGTAATTTTCTATTCTATAGTAAATCCGACTTCATAGTTGCTTCCATTGCCTTTTTTTTCACACATTCTTTCTTTTTCTTTCGTTTCGTTCAATTTCGATAGTTGCCTATAGTCAGCATTCCGAGTTTTTTTATTCTCGCCCAAACTTCTATTTGAATGATCATTCGTAGTACCTGAGGCAAAGCTACCCTCCTCTTTTCTGTGTTTAGCTTTCCAAGTTTTTTTTTTCCTGCTTTTATTTATTACCTGCTTATGAATGTTAATTAATAAATTGCTTAAATAAAAGTTATACAATTCCATTGTTATTTCTCATGTTAATATTGCGCTTAAAGGTATTTAGTAAGTAAGAGGAGATGTTTAATATATAGTAAGTGTTTGAATAATTCCCAATATTATATATATATATGTATATGTATATACATTATATTTTTTTTTTTTTGAATGAATATATTTTATGTATATTATTTATGCTGTATCGTATTTTATTTTTATTATTATTTTACTGTTATTTTTGTTTTATATCTATGGTTTTTTTATTTTCACTAATAAACGAACTTAACGAAACCTAAAATCTAAAAAAACAACGTTAAACAAAAACCAAATATGATTACATTTTATCAATTTGATACCATCCCATTTGCAAATATGTCCGTCGCCTAGATATCGAAACATTTTGATATCACTTAACTGCATTCGCAAAATTCCGTAATCATATGAGTAGAGAGAGATAAATTCATGTAATCTCTTCTTGTTTTTGGTTATTCAATATGCTTATGGTTACGTTTTCTTGATATAATATCTTAGGATTCTACAGTTGTCAGAAACAGAGTTTTCCCATATGTATTCCTCCAAGGATATCTTTATGTTGACGTGTATGTATCTATGAGTGGCTCCTCTCAGTCATACATTGTATGATCGTGTCAGTGTGTCTATGTATATTTGAGATCATTCACATGTCGACCACGCAAATAACATTCTCTATGCTTCCGTTAACGATATGATTCTTTCGTGAAAATAATCTACTATTCCTAAATTCCTATATTTACTCTATACGATTCATAACGTACTCGTATCTCAAATATCAAACACATACTGCCCTGCTATTTAATTCATTTCTATATCTATTTCTTTGACCACTCTCTTATCCTCACTTATCTATTTCTTGTTAGAGCAATGCCTTCTAGATGTTTTTCTGTGAGAGCCTTAGATTCTGAGCACTATCGCCGTCATATAGACCGTCGCATTGTGGCAGCACGTACCAGTGTAAATGATTTTTATCTTTTAAATGAGCATTTCTACAACAACTGGTTGTTTTTATATTTTTTGATCTGAAACTCAAATTAGATAGATAAGACTAGGGCGCTGGCATAGTACCCGTTTGAATATTTAACCTATTTATAAGTGTTTTTGCTGTGTACCGAATAAATTACGAAACAAATTTTTGCTCAGGTGGTCTCGTGAATTTTCTGACTTGTAGGCTCTTGCCTCGGCATTCCCCTGGAGATTGGAACTTTTTGTTTATTTCCCTGGTTTTTCATTCGGATCCACTAGTATTTGAGAACAGCATCCATATTTTTTTTTTTTTTTTGCACACACATATATTCGATTAATTTTTCTTAGCCTATCTTATTTATGAGTGGGATTTGAAGTGATGATTTGATTTACTTGGGGATTCCTGCTCCCGCCGAAAGCAGCTTTGAAAGGTGTTCTTTTCTATGTCACCAACAAAAATTCGATCGTCAGTTCTTGTGTGTGTGTGTTTTTTTGTATTTTTTTTTTTTTTGTAATTCAGTCTTTTCAGTCAGGTCGTCGCCTTGGGGATTATTCCAACATACCAGAAGTCATCAATAATTTTGTTCGCGTCTGTTGGGAGTGGGACCTTTGAAGGTCAGGAAATCATAGAAAAAATTTCTTTGGCTTTCAAGGAGAAAAAAATAAACAATTTAAAAAAAATGCTGTCTTCGTCTGGTGGTGAGTTGTAGCAAACAAAAAAAAAATAAAACAATGACCCTTTGTTGCCCAAATCGCGATGCCTTTCGGAAATGTACAACAATTTGAAATTAATATTCGTCTTCAAATAATCAAAGAAATCAATTTGTATTTTTTTGTTTTCTCAAAAATCATATAGAATATAGTTCCACGCAATAATATAAGTAACCACCACGCAACAAAGGGTTTGTCAAATATTCGTCCAAATAAACAAATTCGTCCCGTTCATTAAATAATTACTTACCATTAAAAAAAAACGGTATATTTGTCCAAAGTGTCATGAGGTCACCCCTTAAAAATGTGCGAATCCCCGACGTTCAGTATACTACTTATAAGTAAATGCATGCAAAACTTTTTAGAAAATAAATATTTGCACGCAAAAAAAATAACTCAATGAATCATAAAGACTCTACGACGACTGTAGATCACCCTTCAAATAGTCTAGAATCCCCGATGGTGTTTTTTCAAAACAAACTTACTCATAAATAAAGTATTTTTCTTACAAAAAAAAAAAAGTATTCAAAAAATTTAACTAAACATCATGAGGGGGGTGGGTATTTCTGTGTTGTTTTGTGATGAATTCTTATGAGTGATTATTCTGATATATATATGTAATTACTTATGCTATGTATTTTTTCTATTGATATTTTTCTTTTATCATAGTTTTATGGAACTCAAACCGTAACATTGATGAAACATAACGAAACTTAACGAAATATATGTTGAAACTTAACGAAGTGTAATGAAACTTAACAAATTCATAACGAAATCCGTAAACATGTGACAAAAACAGCATTTGGCTGTATATTCAAGTTTCCTTTATGTATTGAGATTTTTTTTGTTTTTTTTTTACAATTTTTTGTTTTTTTTTTGTGGTTATTTTTTATAGATTTTTTGTTTTTTTTTTTTTGCATTTTTTTGTTATCTGAGATCTACTAGTAGGTTGGTTATTTATATTGAATATATGCATGTTGGTATTGTTCCTCTAATATATTTAAGTGAATAATATATATTGTATTGATATATATTTAATTAATTCTGATATATAAGATGTGAGTAGGATATTTATATATTTGAATAATATATGAATAAAATATAATAAGGACTTAGCTTTGCTCTTATTATTTCAAGAAATACTTGCTGTTTTCTTGTTAATTTTTATTTTGTTTAAATTGACAATGGATATTTAAGTTTTTATAATTAATAATTATTTTTATGATACGGTTGTGTCTTAATTGTAAAGGACGTTTATGCATGAATGGATGTTCATGCTATTGTATTCTATATTTATGGGAAGAGTGGTTACTTTTGTTGTTTTGTTTTTTGCGTTCAGCACTACCCGTATTAAAGCATTTTTTCCCAATCATTCATTCCAAACCTTAACTATTGACTCTCACACATTCAGTGTAATTTCACCTTGTTCATTCTTATTCGCTCTAAACTCATACTATGTACATTCATCTAACGCAAAGGATTAATAGGATAGGTGGTTTAAATTGGCGATGACATACAGTTCAATGTACAATTGAATTCCGTTTCAATAGCTTGCGCTTTCATTCTCACATACAGCTGCATACAAATCTATCTACATACTTTATACACGAATGTTTCTCGAGGGGTGGATTTCGCAAGCATGAGCTTTTCACCAACAAAATAAATCAATATGGTGGGAGAATAGGGTGAAATACAAATGTTAGCGAAGTCTGGCCCTCGACTCTGCCAGGTAGTTTCATGAACTGGACGAAGAGGTAAAATAAACGAATGGCATGAGGTGAGGTGGGTCGATACGAGGACTAATTTGAAAATGCAAAATTCACCTCCATGACGCACCGCATCGAGTAAACGCTGTGGCGCCACATCCAATGACTGGATTGAAAGTGGATTTACACTCTGAAAGCACAACCAAGTCAGGAAGCACAGAAGAAGTAGTGGACAGCAAAAGGAAAACTGAAAAAAGGCTACCCTCCCGAAAGATTGCTTAAAACGAGAATTTTCACCAAAAATATGTTAAGATGTTATGCTGATTAAGTGGGCTTTGCCTTAAAAATAACCCATATTTTTGGGTCAATTCTCATGAAGTTCTTAAAAATGGTATTAAAACATATCAGATAAGGGACAAATAAATGGAAGAGGAGGGACGGGAGTGAGAAGGAGAGAGAGTGAGAGAGATGTGGGAGTGAGGGTGTAAGGGATGGTAACCGTTTGAGGCGTTGGTGAGGGGTAGTGTGACGGTTACCTTTAAGGGTGAGGATGAGTCGGAGTGTGAGTGGGATGGGGTGCAGAGTGGTGAGGATGGGAGGGGAGAGGATAGGAGGGGAGAGGATGGGAGGGGAGGGGTGAGGAGGGAATGGAGGGAGGGAGGGAGGGAGGGAGGGTGGAGGAGGTGGTGCCGCGGAAGGAGGGTAGCGAAGCAGATAAACTACAAACTAATTAAAAAACTATTCCCATTACCATTTGCCTTTATGTGCGAGTCATCGTCCTTAATCAAAACAAATATAATATCTTTACAATGTTCATCATAAAATTATTGTGGTTTTTTTTTTTTTTTTGTAAGTATGCATCTAAAAATAATACAAAAAATGGCCCCACCACAGTGTGACCATTCGATGAGTTCTCTAACATGTAAATGTGGTTATAATGAGTATAAGGTTGAATATGTTAGCTGTTTACTGTTTAATCATAATAAAATATATTCAAAATTAAATTTTTTTTTTTTTTGGAAAAGTCCCTTCTCACTCCGTTGGATGTTGAAAATTCCTCTGGACCCTCTCTGAATTATTGAATTGGGGCGCGGGGATTTTTCATGTGGTGTTGAGTTTACGGTTTTTGTTTTTTTTTGTTTTGTAAATTTGCACTTTCCGTTACCATCCATTTAAAGGTCTCGATTTTCAGTTACGAGTTCTTACTTTATTTTATATACATTTCTATATTTTTTTTTGTTTTTTTTTTCTTTCATATTTCTACATTATCCTCATCTCGTTGCATTGCTTTACTTTGCTCAGTACATTTTGCATATGTGAGCAAAACCAATCACGTGTGGAGCGTGTTTCTGTTTTGTGTGCATGAGGGAGTGAGGGACAGTGTGTATGGCTGGCTGTTTGGAACTCAAAGCCACTCTCAAGGCTCGAGTGTGTAGTCCACCTCTTGGTCCCATGGTTGTCTTTGCAGTGCAGTGAGACCATGCAAGGGTTGACACAGAACCCCCGAGGGGTATTGTCTCAGAGCCGGATCGGTGCTAACCAGGACTACTGCATCTAGACCTACACCACCAACTTAATGGTGACGAAGCATTGAAAGTGCTTTGAAGTCTTGATGCCAGGTTGTGAATGCATGGATTTGTTGTGTGTGGTTAGTGTGTGTTGGTGGTTGGGCGCCACTATATCTTTTTAATCATAAAGATGACGATCCAAAGACCTGCTCCGAGGGCGAAGCCTTAGCTAGAATCGAGAAGAACTGTGTGCAGATTTTTTGGCCTTAATTTGGCTTTGCGTGAGTCGAGTGGGAGCTGATAACGCACGTGGCGTTGCGAAAGGACGTAAATCAGGACGTAAATACGGCATTTCGATGACTGTAAAAAAAAATTACGTAAAGTGGATGGGAAAAAAAGGATATGTTTTTTTTTTTTTTTTTTTTTGTTGTCGCTGATCTTATTCGCACATCGAATCAACAGCATTCGCAGACAAACAGGCAAATAACACAGACTCTTGGATGGAATTTTCATTTTTTTTTTTTTTGCTTTGCTTCAACTTTAAAAGTAAGACACAGATACAGATAGAATTACATAGAAAAACACATGTACATACAATACAGCAGAACATTCAATGTACAAAGTCTAAGCCGTGGATTGGTGGCTTCACCTAGGAGAGGGGTGGTGGTGGGTCTCATCAGCCGGGATCAAAGCTTCCTTTTTTGGTTTGAATTCGCAAGCGGTTTTTGAAGAGAGTGTTGAGGAAGGTGGAAGCCATGGTAATAGTGTTTCGGACTTGTGCTAGGGTGTGTACTAGACAGTGCTTCAGGTGGTGGGCTCCAAGGGAGCTTTATGGCATATGGGCATATAGGAATGTCATGGAAACCCTCGGTAAAGCGGATACTATTCAATGGTCAGCATGATGCATGACACACCATAAAACATCTGTTCCTGAGTGGATTTGATGGCGGCGATGGAAAGGTCCTTGAAATGATTTCAATAAGTCCCGCCAAGAGTTTGAGTGATTTTCATTTATATCCGTTTGAGCTTTTGGCGAAAACTTTTGTCTCAAAAGTCGTTGCTTAAGGCTCTGACTTACGAAAGCTTCCACAAAATTCCCACTTTTTTCCAGGAAAAAAGCTGAAGCTAGGGAAATTACGAGAAAGTGTAGACTGAAACCAACATCAAATTCGATTTTGTTCATCCTTCATTCAGATGGAGCTTTCATGGGAAATCCGTCGCCAAACAATTTATTCAGTGGGCCCGGTAATGCATAGCATACAGAGGGTGGAATGATGGAATGTTTTTTTTTTGTTTTTTTTTTTTTCTTGTGATGGACGATTTTATTACCATTCGTTTGCAGTTTTGCTACTCGCTGACAAGGTGGCTGTCTTGTCGCATGAATTTTTGGGTAGTATATACATTTTGTACATGGAATGGAGACAATTACACAAAAAAAAAAAAAAAAAAATGAATAACATAGAAAATTAACAACAACAAAAAGAAACGAAGACGAACACTGATGACGATGAAATTATTTTTATATAACGTTGAGGCGCAGCGAACAGAGAAAAAATATGACATTTAAAATACTTAAACATTTGTTAGATGATTTTTGTTTTTTTTTTTTTTTGATTTCTTCTATAATTTGTTTTTTCTTTTGTTTTCCAAATTTTGTCCCTAATCTTATGGAAATCAGTAACACACATAGGAAACATTTATATATTAGTATACATGGAAGAACTACGTATGGGGAATGCATGCAGAGGAGGTACTAGTTACTAATTCGTTTGTTTTTTAGAATTCTATGTTTTTTTTTTAAAGTTTCCTTTCGGTGGGATATATGTGTATATGTAGATTACCTACCTATGAGCATATTCGCAGGAGGGCAAACCGAACACAAAATCGAACACAAAAATTTACATTTCGTCTTTTTTTTTTTCCAACGTACATACATAAATTTTAAATATATAGTAGATTCAGTGTTTGTTTTGTTTTGTTTTGTTTTGAGCATATTAATTACTATCAGAGCACAACAATTTGTTTTTTTTTTTTTCTTTTGAAGCAACATTTAATATACAGGGAAGTAAAAAAATAAAAACGAAACAATAAGAAAGGGAGAAAAGTATGCATGTATCTCATACATGCATACACAATATAGGTATTTACAAACATCAGCACATACATATGTGTTTAATCGGTGTTCTATGAATTCACATAGTCACGATATTCTCCAATTAGGACTTGAATTTTGATTGTTTGTTTTTCATTTTTACAATAATTTGTACATAATTTTGATATAATTTTGCATTGACTATGTGCGTCCGGGTGTGAGTTAGTATATCTGTTTGGTTGAAGTGCACAAACAAAATATAGACACTTAATGTAATACACATTTACAAAAGATACTGTTACATTAGAACATCGACGAGAAGAGATTCAACACGGTTTTTGTTTTTGTGTTTTTGTTTTGTAATTTTTATTTCTTAGCACTTACCGCAATCGTGGTCATCATCAGACACTTGCCGTAGGCAATTGCAGTTGCAATTGCAGCACTTGCGACCACTGCGACTCGGCCTTGGACTTGGACGAGTTTCAAGGGGTAGGAATTCATTTGCCATATGCACGTTAATTGCCTGATGATGACCAGAGGGCCCGGGTGCGGCGCTGTTGAAATTATATGGTAAACATGCCAGCGCAGCGGATGGTGATGGGGGAGAGTCCTCTATTTGGATAATGCTACTGGGGCCAGCAACATGGACGCCGGCAGGATTGCCAACCGCATAGCACATAACACCCTCCATGCCTCCTGGACCAGTGGGGCCCCTTGAGCTTCCTGCGACAGCGACTGCAGCAACGCTGACATTACCACCGAGAGCCGGGCCACCGGGACCGCCGAGGCTGCCAGCAATTGGGATGGCAACAACACCACCACCACCACCACCAACACCACCACCAACACCACCACCGCCACCAATTGCTGGAGCGGCCACAATCCCGGGTACGACGCCGCCAACTGATGCGCTACCACCAGCAGGGCATGCAGCCGACTTGCGGTAAACAGTGCTGTTCATGGTCAGCTTGCGGACATTCTTGTCCGGCTGGAATACCAGAATGTACACCTTCGGTGAGTAGAGGCAGATGAGGGCCACGGACGCGCTTAAACTTATCGAAATGCAGAGCGTCGTTATCTGAATCTGAAACGGCGAAAAATGGAAAATCGAAAAATGATAGAAAACGGCGTTGCACAAGCACAGAAATTGAGAGGCAGGGTGGCATGTTATAAGGCCATGTGACGCTTTACCAAAGGGCATATTCGAGCATATAGCACATGGAGCATAGTGTTAAAGTGTCATAGGGCCGTATGGGTTTATGCCATGGCATGACGGAAAGACACTCACCTCATAGGAGTTGCCGGTTCCAAAGTAGATCGGGATAAACGCCAGCCAAATGATGCACGTCGTGTACATCGTGAAGCCGATGAATTTCGATTCGTTGAAGTTCTCCGGGATCTTGCGCGTCTTAATGGCGTACACGGTGCAAATTGTTATCAGGAGCATGTTGTACAGCTGCGAGAACAGGAACGACATGTCCTGGATTTTGCACTTCAAAATCACCTCGGAACGATCGGGATAGTAGAAGCGGGTGCCTGGCGGCTCAACAATCATCCACACCATCGTGATGATCACTTGGATTGCTGTGTATGCATGCGTGTGTGTGTGTGTTAGAAAGAGAGAGAAGAAACGAGATCGACGCAGCAGCTACTCACCAATTAAGGAGCAAGCTATCACCACTTGCGACTGTGGACTGATGTACTTCAGACGCTGTGCAGATTTCGAGGCCGAATGGAATATCCTCGATATGCGATTGGTCTTGGTCAGGAGGGCGCTGTAAATGATTGAGAAACCGACGCCAATGCCGAAACGTTGCACCACACACGAGCCAGTGGTTGGCTTCGCAATCAGGGCGAACGTGTTCATATAGGACCCAAGTATCCCAATCAGCAGGGTGTAGCTGAGCTCACGACCCGAGGCGCGCACCAATGGAGTGTCGTGATTGATGGCAAACAGGACAATCACAATTAGCGTCATGATAATGCCAATGATTGCGATTGCCATCGGAACGATGGCGAAGAGCGACTGCCAACGCATGTACTGAATGTCCAGCGGGTAGCACGACAATTTGTCCGGGTACGGCCAGTAGCCGAATCCGCAGTCCTTACACGTGAACTCGTCGTAAACGTATTCGTAGGCCTCGCAGTTGTCGCAGATCCAACAGCACGTGTCGCCCTGTATTTGCGCAGAAATGAAATGCAATGAATGGCCGCGGGGTGATGACGGGGTTTGGGCTTACCTGTTGCTTCTTAATCATGCCAACTTCGCACGGAAGCGAGCAAGCAGACGTTGGCATATCTGCCTCCTTGTTCCAAACGACCTCGTGCATGTTCAGTTCCAGTTGATTGAACCACTTGCCCACCACCTGAAAACACACACACACACACCCGCCCACAGGGACTTGCTCTCAAAAAGAAAATCCTCCTCCATCCCATCCCCAGACTCACCTTGTAGTGATATCCAGTGGAATTCTCCAGCTTTTGATAGTTCAAGATGTCGTAGCGGGCCAGTCCGTCGCCCTGGCTATCGAACTTCACCTCACTGCCGGCCAAATCTAGTCGGAGACGAATAGACGAAAGAAAGGAGCGAGAGAGAGAGAGAGAGAGAGATTTTTTTCTGTTAACAGAAAGCAAAGCAATGGGATGCAGAGGGACAAACCAATGAAGGAGACATTCAACAGATAGTAGTCGTAGAATTGTTTCCCATCGTAATTGGCCATCTCTGGACAGGCAACCGAGTGCTGACCAGTTGTGGGCTTTCGATACCAAACCGACTCGCTGTGATGGTGACGGTGTCCTTGAGAAGTAGCCCCAGCTCCAGCAGCTAAGTCGACAATGCCACCGGGTGCGCAAAGGTCCTGATGCAGTTTGTGCAACGCGTGAGCGAATGCGTACACCGCATCGACGACGAACTGTGTCTTTGACTCCTGCTCGTAGCTGTTGCATAAAAATGAGACAGACGAGAACAAGAGAGAAGGAGAGAAAGAGTGGGACGCGAGGGATGAATTACAAATTATATTACGCCTGGATGCGGGTGCGGAATGAATGGATGAACACACGTTGAATGAATGAGATGTGCAAAGCAAAGTTGATGGAGCCAATATGATGTGAGGGTTGGTGGGTGGGGGACCAGGACCGTCTCTAGACAACTCACCCGACTTTCTCAGAGAGCCTGAAGGAGCTGTCGCATTTTTTCGCAGCCAGTTTGTCCCTCAGCAGGGGCGGGATGTTCTTCTCCAGCAGACAGTCGAAGGTGTCCTCCCAGTACTCCTCGAACCATGGATTGCGGGTATTGGTCTCCGGGGAGAGTGACATCATGTAGTCGTCGAAATCTTGAATCAATTCCGATTGGAGTTCGACGGTGATGGCGCCCTCGGCAATGTCCTCCAGGCCTTCGAGCAGTTTTTGCTGTTTGCCCCAGCCATCGCTGGCGATCCAGTGGAATGGTTGGGCCAAATTCGCCCGTTTCGCGGCCTGCAGGAGTCGACGGGCATCTTCAGCGCGTACAAAAAGGACAACACCACGGGCGCTGGGCTTTTTCAGCAACTTGCTGATGATGGCGTCGAACACCTTGTCGTCGGCGGCCGAGGGGACCTTCTCGGCGGCGGCAATACAGACGTTCCTCTCGGTGGCCTCCTTGTGGAACGCCTCTATGCCGTACTCGCCGTAGGAGCCCTCTGAGTGAATAGTCGAAACATACGACCAATTGAAGCACTTTATAATGTCCACCATTGCCACAGACTGAAAGGTGTCCGGTGGCACAGTGCGGGCGAATAAGTCAAATCGGGTCTTGTCGCTAAGCGTCTTCGCGGTCGACGCCGGAGAGATCTGTGGGATGTGAAAGAGCCGCAATAGATTGGCCACCTGCAGCGACACCGAACTGTAAGAGCCTCCGATCACCCCGAACACCGGTCCGGTATTGTTCCGGCGCAGTTGGGGTATCGACAGGTCCTGGCATTCAAACGCCGCCGTGTCCAGATTGTTCAACGAACTCCGAACAAACTGCAGCGATTGATTGAGGGCGTACGTGTCGCGCGAACAGGTGTCCAGTATGTGAACCCCAATCGTTATTCCGGGCAACAGATTCGAGTCGTTGTTCACTCTGTCGATCGCGTACAGCATAGCCTCGAGGCGATGCACACCGCGGTTGTAGATTTTCGGGCCGCACGGTGTATTCTCACCCTTCTCGTGAACGGGAAACAGCCCACCGAGTATGATGTCCCCGGGGAGGTTAACCGACACAATCTCTTGGCTAGGCTTGCTGCTCTTGTCATGCGAATCACACCGATGTGGTGCAATGTAGCACAGGAGCAGTATTATGTACGAGATCGACATGATCTTTCGGGCTTTCTCTGACATCGTTGGTTGGATTTTCTCTGTCATCTGGAATGAGATAAAAAAGGGGTTTATTTTTTTTTTGTTCGTATGAAGAATAAGAAAAAGGATGACATGCATGACACAGGACAACTACTGGAGACAACTGTACACTTTATGGGCCGACAAAGGAATCCAGGAAGACCTTGACCAGTCCTTGATGGCTCAAGATTGCATGCGCTGCCTATACCACTTCAACAACGATTGTCTACCAGATCTCAAGCAACTTTAAACCAAAAATCGATTCCCAAAAAGCCTCTTCATCTCTTAAAGTCTATAAACCCCCACCCCGGTGTGAAAAAAGGTGCAAACCAACAGACATTCCAGCGGAAAAATCCATATAAGCACAACGAGACGAAGACGAAGAGACACATATTGCCCAGATTGCTGCCACGACATGGCACATCAATTTCGATTCCCAACGAGGACATTCCTTCTGAATGAATCGCGAAAGAATCGCTCTGCCGCCGTCGCCGTCGCCGTCGCTTTGAAACTTCATAATTCATCTCGTTGCTCCCGAACCTTGCAAACACCACCCTTCCCTGCCCACCGTACACACGGTACAACATACACACGGATCCTTTCATTTTTGTGCGTGACATCAAACGAAATCAAATTGCACAAAAATACCCCCGAAACGACCCGAACTGCTGGCATAAGAAAGGCCGTGGCAACGAGAATGAAGCGAAGGACACACTCGCAGGCAATGAGAATAAATTGTGACTGTCGTGGGACAACACAAGTAGACCTTCCTCTGTCTTTGCCAGGAATGAAATGTCATCAAACACACACATGATGGGGGGGCGAGAAAGGTTAACCAGTGAACCAGAGAATCAGCAAAAAAAAAAAAGAACTGCTTTACCCTTGGCAGCCGCCGAGATTGGAGATGGTTGTGTGTGCTCAGGACATAAATCATTTGCACGAAAATGAGCAAAGCTGCTCCGGCTGCTGGTGATGGTGAGAGTTCGGTTTTTTACTTTTGCTCACCTAGCCAACCAGCAACCCAGCGACAGGGGAAGTCTGCTTGGATTTGGTTTCTTTGGGTCGACGGGATGCATTTCAACACCATTTGCAAGCCAATTGGTAGAGAATTCTCTTAAACTCCGCCACTTCGATGGGCCAGAAGCAGGCATCCGGGATTTTCCGTCACAATGACCACCCAAGTAACCCCCCGCTAACATAACTCCAGTAACCCCTCATCGCCCCCTTCATTCTCTACCCATCCTGATACCCCTCGACCTCAGACTCGCCTTGACTATAGAGAAAATCGATTCACAAAGCAAAAAGAGCTTATCACGGATTCCGGCCCACACCCGTCACCCCCGTTAAATGTCGTCCTTTACTCAGCATCTACGTGAAATTTTCCTTCCATCCTGATACCCCACGCCCTTGGATGCGTCCTAATTCCCGAGAAATTCGTAAGAATTCACACGATTGTGTAATCATGAAATCGACTGCGACGAAAATGCGTTTATTTTCAGCAAAGAAGTGCGACCCACATGCGATACCGGCTTACTGCATTTTTTGCGGCGAAATTATGCATTTCCTCGATTTTTCAAAAAATCATGAATTTTTGAAGGCGAATACTCTCAGATTACTGCTTCGAGTGCCCCATCAATGATTCCATGCACTTCATGTGATTTCCCGGCCATTTTCATTTAAAAATCGCGAATTTAAGGTTTTAATTTTCACCCTCTGACATCGTCGGCTGGCATTGGGGGAGGTGAGTGTCTCTGCGGGTTGCGGGTGTTCTCTGAATGTGTTCCAGGAGAAGAGGCACCGCTGGCTGAGGGGAAACAGTGCGTAGGTGGGAATTTACCTAACTGAACTAGCCGGTGGCAGCTTCACTTAGTACGCCACCACTCAACCCACCAGCCTTTCGCCGGCTGTCTTCTTGCATGTAACTGAACTTGACTTCTAGTGGCTGGTGGCTGGTGGCCAGACCAATCAGACACCAAGACAAGAGGACCACACTAACGAGAGGAAGCCATCTTAAGTTCGAGCTCAGACCCTCCAACACACACTGACCAGTGAGTTGTGAAGAGTTGAGACAAAAGCAAAAGCCGTGGATCTCCAGACCACCACACCCGTACCTCTGTGAATTCCGTCCAACACTCCCCTTAGTCTAAACAACCCAAGATACTGCAGCCCCACAAACCACACTCCGACCAACCACAACCAATTTCGGATTTTCTCATAAAATTGATACCAGGCCACCAGCAATGGTAGTAGGGGTTCTGACTGTCTGTTTGCAACTTTTGGCTATTCATGTCTCGGGAACGGTGCATCCTATGACAAAAGTATCTGAGGAGCTTTTGTAGCCTGTGCCTTAACTTAGAAGATGATGTTGGAATAAAGGAAAATATACTGTTATTTAACCAAGCAATTTAAGAAATAAGGGAAATTCGCTGTCAAATCGTGTCTCATTGGCTAGGAATAGGCAGAATTCACATCACAGATGACTTAATTTCAACCTAGATTGTTGCTTCAAACTTTGTACATATACTCTGAGAACTTTCCATTGCTGATAACTAGCAATGAAATGAGGTACACCCACAGTTTACCACCCAATGTGCCTTATTCATTCAAAATCTTATCAAAATAACAGTAAATGTGTCCATTCGATAAAGCCTTCATCTAAGTCAAGGCATAAGCTACAAACTTGTCCTCAGTCACTTTGTCGTAGGACGCACCGTTCTCGAGATATATGCTATATATGGTATCGTCGCACATGGTACCTCATGTTCTCCCAGCATGACCAAATCCCAGTTCGTCAAGTAACGTGTCGGTTCTGCGGCACCTCCCACAACGAGACTCACGTTAAAATGCACAGTTTGTAGCAGGCGCTCAGCAGCAAGTGCAAGCATTCCTCGGTGGCATTCATAGCAGTTCGTGTCCTCTCAGGTTGCCGTTCCCCGGCGCACGTTGTCCGGATTTGATTCTGCTGTCAATTCCAGGCAAATTTGTCAAAGGCAACCTGTTACGATTGGTCCTCCGTTGCTATTGGTCGCCTGCCACAACGAGACTCACGTTAAAAAGCACAGTTTTCACCAGGCGCTCAGCAGGAACTGAAAGTGTTTTGCAGGGAAATTTGGCGTCGCCGCTGGGGCACTGTAGTGTGGCGATGTCGGGTGTATTGATGGACACAAGTGAAGGTGACTTCCCCTCAAGTGGGTGGCGGCTGGTGACTCGCTGCTGGTAACTGGTGGTCTGGTGGCCTGGTGGCTGGTGACTGGTGGTTGGTGACTGGTGGCCGGTGACTGGTGGCTAGTGGTCTGATGGCCTGGTGGCTCTTGGCCTGGCAGCTGGTGACTGGTGGTTGGTGGCTGATGGCATGTTGGCTGGCGACTGGTGGCTGGTATCGTGGTGGCTGGTGACTGGTGGTTGGTGACTGGTGGCCGGTGACTGGTGGCTAGTGGTCTGATGGCCTGGTGGCTCTTGGCCTGGTAGCTGGTGACTGGTGGTTGGTGACTGATGGCAAGTTGGCTGGCGACTGGTGGCTGCTATCCTGGTGGCTGGTGACTGGTAGTCTGGTGGCTGTTGACTGGTGACTTATGGCTGGTCGTCTGGTGGCTGGTGACTGGTAGCTTGTTGTTGGTGGCTAGTGACCTGTTAGGTGGTGACTGCTGGCTGGTGGTTGGTGGTCTGGTGGCTGGTGACTTGTTGACGCCTGAGTGTGGACATCATAATTGCAGTCAATTCAGCCAACGAATAAAAGTGGAATCCACCGGAATCCAACGCCACAAATTGCAAAGCTTATCCCCGATCATCCGACGATGAGTCCGGGCGGTGGCACCGCATCGCAAAGGAAAGTTAATCTTCTTTTATGACTGCTGTCAGTTACGAGTTGCGAGTTGCCACTACAATCGGGATTATCGCAAGAGATGAGAGCGACTATCGCCTCTAAACACATCGCCATTCCCGTACTGCTCTGTCTGTTTTTCCAGAGAATTTATGCTCTGTTTATCCCACACCCACTCCAATTGCTTCTGCATCTGTCGGTCCTTGCGACTGCCTGCGCTTTTGTTTGCTGTCACATTACGACAGTTTTCATAACGATGCCCGATGATTGCATTTGTTGGCTATGAAGTGCAACGTATTTACGTGTGCTTGGGTGTTTTTGTTTTCCTGGAACCTGCACCTCATCATCATCGATGTTATTCAATAAAAAATTGTATTGTTTTCCAGCAGAGTGTTGTGCTTTTGCTGGTGACGGCAGCTGTTTACTCGAAGGATCTCGATTAAACACATCGACATCTTCTTCGTTTTAATGACATCCACCTTCTTGATATCCAATGTCTCTTTTCGACTTCCACCCTCTTCCCGATGACCACTTTCTTCATCTTGCCATCCGCTGTCTGTTTATATAGACACCCCCTTTCCATTCCTCAACATTCACTGCCTTCTGCTTGACGTCCAGTGTCTCCCTAGTCGGGCGGTGCCTATTCCCAGTCCCTTATCCGTATCCGCTCGCTCATTAAATATTCGGTCGCTGCTACTCGCGGTCACTTCTCTCTTCCGACGTTCAGCTGCCTAGCGTTCAGTCCGTTCGACGTCCACTGCCTATTTCCGGCCATCTACCATTCACCATCGCCAGGACACATGAAAAGTCCTTCGCAAAAATATCCTGCGCTTTCTCAATCGTCGGAATATGAATAACCTTCGGTCCACCTTCCGCGCATTCGCTTCCACCGGATGCTCGTAAATTTTGGCTGACGACTTCCTTCGTCGCGTCGCCTCCTCTCTCTGCACGTAAATTGATTACACTCCCACGCACACACACAGTATCTCCTCCATATGGTCAGACGTTAATCTTCCGCTCATGAACTTTGGATTAAGCATAACGACCACGACGACGACAACGATGGCGATTGTGGTGTCGGCTAGATTGGATTTCACGAAATACCCAACAAATAACCATGCCATTGAATTCGTTGACGTTTTTATCTTCTTTTTTTTTCTGCGAGCTCCCCGAGGAGTGGCTATCATCCGAACTGTAATTTCCAACAGACGAAATGGAAAGAAGCAGAATCTGAGGCTCACAGGTGCGTGGCGTGACAGATACAACTAATGACCGCAGTCAGTTTGAATAAATTCCTTCAAACGTGTTGCCAAGCATTTGTGGAAGCCGGCGTATCTCTCTGGAATGCCTTCATTCGAGTGCACGGAGTGAAAAACGCATTCTTGCGGATGTGCTGTCCACTCTCAATTTATTCACTCGATTTACCGGCGAGCGCTTGTTCCGCCAGTGACCATTCCCACACACACACAACCGCAAGCACCGATGACAATTCAAGATCCAATTACTTCAATCAGATAAGCGACAATTTCAGTGAACGATTTGAATTTGTTTTGATTGTGATTCGATTATCCTCCGCCCGGCACACCCGTCGGCTGTTTTTTTGCTGGTCACCTCTGAGGGGGTGTCGTTATCCTTAATTTGGTGTTGTGTCGCTGCTTCGCATGATTGCACATTGGGATCCCCTCCGTAAAGCCTACCCTCCCGCATGGCATGAAAGGAGAAGCAAACAAAACCGTAATCACCCTTTTGTGCGATGTGAAACGAAATAAATCCACGGTGGGTGGGTGGGGGTGTGTATGGCAACGACAGCAGCCAGCACCTCCACTCCACCAGACGGGCAAAATTCGATTCCAATCACGTAATCTATGGAATCTTCAATCTTCAATCTGGTATCCTCGTGAATCGGGAATCGTGAATCTCTCCTCGCACTCGCCTCGTCAGATTTCTGAAGTCCTTGAACGGAGTCCTTTTTGAGAACGGCAAGCAATTGTGTTAAATGAAAATTCGCACAATGCGACACGCCCTCAAAAGGGAACGTTCTTGTCGTCGGGAGTGCTCATCCCAATCCTCTCTGAGCCAGCGACAGCCAGTGGGTCCAGCCAGTGGCTCTGAGCCTGCAACAGAAGACGGCCGGTCGGTCTGAGCCAGCAACAGAGGACGGTCAGTGAGTCTGAGCCAGCAACAGAGGACGGTCGGTGGGTCTGAGCCAACAACAGAGGACGGTCAGTGGGTCTGAGCCAGCAATAGAGGACGGCCAGCCATTGGATCTGAGCCAGCAACAGATGACGGCCAGTGAGTCGGAGCCAGCAACAGGAGACGCCCCTCCCACAACGTCATCCCGCTGCGCCCATATTCATTCTGAAACAACAGCCAGTTCCACTTCATCATAAATCAATTCCCGGACCAAGCGAAATAATTGAGTCCGAGCGGGTGTGCGTTAATTCAATTCCCACTCGAAGCGGTATAAAATGCAAAAAAAAAGCGACACGCCAGATAGCCTGTATCATCGCCTGCTAATTAAACTGAAGGGAAGCGCAAAAAATATGATACATTTCTGCGCAATATTCCATTTAAAATAAGACAACAACTGTGCATCCCTCTCCCTGTGAAAGGTGCCTTTGTGAAGGAGCTGTCAGGAGGGACTGCGGGCATTATTGCGGGCGAGGAACGGACTCCCCAATCTCCCTGCGGATGCCATCAATATGCGAACGAACGGAAAATTCTCAATGCCATTAAAAGGTATTTTCCGTGGTGCCTCCGTCGCCGGTGCTTTTCGGTTCCCGTTGCACATTCAACAGATGAGAGGAGTGTCCTTTAGCAGCATCGGCATCAACTGCGAGTGTGTGCATGTGTGTCTGTGCAAGCGGACGACTTCAGTCGCACAAGCACTCAAACATCAGGAGTGTTCTTGATTAATTAATCATAAAATTACTCAAGAACAGTATCAATTTCTCTGAGATTCCGTTTCGTTCGCCTCTCCCCATCAGTTCAGCGCGCGGCACAGCCAGCCGTTGGCAAGTATCGTTAATTTTTTGATGTAATTACTGGTTGTTCACAACACAAGGGACTCAACTCAGCACGAAATGCATGCAACAAGGGGCTTTTCTTGCTGCCGTGGATGCCGATGTCGGTTCCACTGCGTCTGCTTCGACCTCGGCTTCGGCTTCGGCTTTGTTGCTTTTGTACCACAACGGAGGCATTTGTTTTTCCTCGGTTGTTTGATGAACACTCGTATTATGTATACGTAAGCATATTACACTCCATCCTCCCCCCCCACACACACATCCAACCACTCCTCGAGCTAGCGACCCGATTCGTTTGTGAATGTGTATTCGCGGATTTAATTTGACTACACACAACGCAGAGCCTAATTGCATTCATCGTGAGAGCTCGGGATGTAAACACGGTCCCCGCCACCCGGTCCCTATGCCACACATCGTGTCTTTCATACTTCAACCTTTATCCTTCGTCGTCATTGTGTAATTTACAGTCAGATATAAAGTTTAATTCCGTCAACATGTTGTTTTCCGTTTGCCCTTGTTCCTCCATTTTTTTTTTCGCTTCTGTCGAGTTGTACGAGCGCGCGTTTGTGTTTTGTCGTTATTACATGTGTTTCTTGTTGCGTATGGAGTGGGGTACAATTAGACGCAGATGCCACTGCCTGCGGCGGATCCCAACCACCACCCACCACCCACCCATCGATTGAGTTTGTGGTTGCTTGTCGAGGGTAATTAGTTGACAGCGGCACGCGCTGAGCATACTCCTGGAGTACCGTTGATCATGTTCGGCCGCTGGTCTTCTTGGTGATCGTGGCGTCTGTGTTGTGCCTCCTCTGGCGATCGTGACGCATATGCTGCTGGTGGTCTTTCTGTTGATCGTCGATCCTCTGCTGTCGTGCCTCTGTCGATCGTGGCGCATATGCTGCTAGTGGTGTCTCTGTCGCTCGTGGATCTTGTGCAGTTCCGCCTCTGTCTAGAGTGGCGTACATGCTGCCGGTGGTGCCTCAGTCGCTCATGGATCTTGTGCAGTTGCGCCTCTGTCTAGAGTGGCGTACATGCTGCCGGTGGTGTCTCTGTCGCTCGTATCGTGGCACATATGCTGCCGGTGGTGCCTCTGTCGCTCATGGATCTTGTGCAGTTGCGCCTCTGTCTAGAGTGGCGTACATGCTGCCGGTGGTGTCTCTGTCGCTCGTATCGTGGCACATATGCTGCCGGTGGTGCCTCAGTCGCTCATTGATCTTGTGCAGTTACGCCTCTGTCTAGAGTGGCGTACATGTTGCCGGTGGTGCCTCTGTCGCTCGTGGATCTTGTGCAGTTGCGCCTCTGTCTAGAGTGGCGTACATGCTGCCGGTGGTGTCTCTGTCGCTCGTATCGTGGCACATATGCTGCCGGTGGTGCCTCTGTCGCTCGTGGATCTTGTGCAGTTGCGCCTCTGTCTAGAGTGGCGTACATGCTGCCGGTGGTGTCTCTGTCGCTCGTATCGTGGCACATATGCTGCCGGTGGTGCCTCTGTCGCTCGTGGATCTTGTGCAGTTCCGCCTCTGTCTAGAGTGGCGTACATGCTGCCGGTGGTGCCTCAGTCGCTCATTGATCTTGTGCAGTTGCGCCTCTGTCTAGAGTGGCGTACATGCTGCCGGTGGTGTCTCTGTCGCTCGTATCGTGGCACATATGCTGCCGGTGGTGTCTCTGTCGCTCGTGGATCTTGTACAGTTACGCCTCTGTCTAGAGTGGCGTACATGCTGCCGGTGGTGCCTCAGTCGCTCATTGATCTTGTGCAGTTGCGCCTCTGTCTAGAGTGGCGTACATGCTGCCGGTGGTGTCTCTGTCGCTCGTATCGTGGCACATATGCTGCCGGTGGTGCCTCTGTCGCTCGTGGATCTTGTGCAGTTGCGCCTCTGTCTAGAGTGGCGTACATGCTGCCGGTGGTGTCTCTGTCGCTCGTATCGTGGCACATATGCTGCCGGTGGTGCCTCCGTCGCTCGTGGATCTTGTGCTGTGGCGCTGGTGGTTGCGCCTCTGTCGCTCGTGGATCTTGTGCAGTTGCGCATATCCTGGTGGTTGCGCCTCTGTCGCTCGTGGATCTTTTGCTGTGACTCATCCGTCGCTCGCGGATCGTGTGCTGTGACTCCTCTCTTCATCGTGGATCATATTCTGCTGGTGGCACGTCTTCTGATCCATTCACCTGTGCTACTGGCGGTTTGCAAATTTCCTATCTTTTCAAATGTAACGGCTGCTGCTCAGTAAATCTCTCGTATTCTTCCGGGTCTCAGAGCAGGCCTCTGGTTTCTCCATTGCGATTTCCCCTACTTTTTGCAGATGAAACGGTTAGCTCTTTGTTGATGATAAGCGCTTGGACCGCCGGGTGCTGGTACTGGTAATTCCTGTACTGCTGGTGGACTGCTGGTAGTTGGACAGTCTCTGTCTTCTGACTAGATTTGTGACGACTAGTGCCCGCAGAACTAGTGAATTCATCATGATTTGAGGGAGATTTCCTGGTCGGATTTCCTTCCAATTCCGTGCTGACGTGCAAACGGCCTGGGAAATGGTCGGGAACCCTTGGTTTGGAACAGGAATAACGGCCAAAAAATTTAAATCACTTCTTCGTCGTGACGCGCGACGGCATCAAGAATTTCCCCTCTTAACGACGAAAGAGGCATTTCTTCTTAAGAGAGTTAATATTAGAATGAAGAGAAAACGTTTAGAAATACCCTCAACTTGCGCAACCACTACCCCACAGACCTCCGTGGTATCGTCGCGGCCGTGCAGACTCTTCAGGGCACCCTCGGTGATGGTTCCAACAACCTCATGGCTGTGGCTGTGTGTAGTGTCTGTGTTCGAAAGGGAGGCCGCCGTCGTTCGACTGTTATCTAATCGCTCTGCACGTACAAGTGACCTCGGATGGCGAGCTTCAGCATTTGTTGGGGGTTATGTCACAATCATTGCCGGGGTGTTAGGAGATTTTATGAGAGGGAGAGCGAACGTGAGAACTTGGTTTTTGGGGTCTGAGAGCTGGGCGAATTAAAGAGCGAAAGCCGAAGGGGAACCCTGTTTTGAAGAGCTACGGCCACGATGAGAGAGGATTCTTCTACTTTTGGCGCCCTTGCCATCATCCTTGAAGATGGTGGCGAAGATGGTGGTCCTGGTAGGCGGCAAGCAACTGAAATGATGGTCTTGGGATTCCGACTTTTCTCTGGTTTTTTCCCCTACTTGACACTCTTTCACTCTCTCACTCTGTCTCTCGGTTGCTGGCGGTGTGAATTATCTTGCTCAGCATCCAAGGAATTCGTGATTTGTGGCAACGACACGATGGCCAAGAATAAGGCCACCCTTGGCTTGCCATTAAAACCCGTTTAACAATGCTTTACTGCATCATTTCACTCTCGTCCCCTTAGTCTCTTCCTCTGGCTGGCACGCTCTGAGTTCCATCGCCTACCGGTCGATTATTGTGGGAGCGCAGAGGTGGTCGCGGTTGTGGCGGCGGCGGTTATTGATGCAATTTGAACTTTGGCATGTGAATGAATTATGACTTGAGGGTGGTCCGGGAATAAATGTTTGTTTGCCTCCTCAAATGCGCCCTTGGAGGTGAATACGCCCTTCAATGGACTAGGTGGCGCCGAAATGTTGTCCAGAGGCGGATGAACTCAAATCCCATTCGATACGGACACAGCAACAGCGGATGTAGCGAGTGTTGTTATGTGGAACTGGAGCTCAATCAAAGGGCTTGTCCATCAAGCAGGCGGATTGGTTGAGGTCCTTCGCTGTGTGCACTGAATGTGAGACCTTGAGGTGCGGCATGTTTGACGTGGGTTGCCTGGCCACCATAGGCGTTGGATCCATTGCCGACCAACCAAGTCCTCTGAGTCTTTCACGACCTTGCAAAGAACGATGGCGAAGAAGTCACACGAGGGCCTAATGCACATTGAATACGTCAGGGAGTCCGTGATTGCAGCGCTAACGAGCAGCGGCAGGGACATGGTTTCCCGAGAACGACGCAGTCACGCGAGCTGGTCCGAACCACCCCGAATTAAGAGATGAGCTGGTGGATGTTGATGTATACGTCTTGGTCCTTGTCTGACCTTCACAGAAATTGATCAAATGTCCTCGAGTTTTCTGTGCATCACCCTGGTCAAGCGATGCCCGATCTTCGAATGATTCAGTCCGTAAAGAGTCCTGAGAGGGGAGCAAGTCACTTTTCGTTTTCTTATTATTTTCCCATGTAAGCCGAGTTGTTGCAAAACAACTCCCAGACAGGATCGAAACAAAATGACAAATATCTGACCTTATCCGCTCCTCACCAAGTTAATCTACCCGCCCGCCCGCCCTGCCCCGAGTGCAGTCATAAACAATATGACAGCGAAAACAAAAAAATGCCCCGCATCCAGAGTTGTGTTGTCTTCTGTTTGCACAATAGTGGGGGAGTATAAAGGAATTCCAAGAATTCACCTTCTTCTTCACAATCCAACAATCACCAATCGCCCGTCTCCCCCACAAGAGGAGGGATGTCGTGTTAAATTTTATTTCACACCATTCATCCTGGTGGATACAGCCTTGGTTTATGTCGGAAAATAAGGATACTGCTTCCACTCCGTCTTGAGGCGGCGGCAGGCGGACAACAAGTACCTGAAGGGATGAAGTTGTGTGTCCCCTCGATACACAGACCAAAACCAAAGGAGAATGATTGATAATGCCCCGAATAAAGACTTTAAATGAAAACACTTTGTTTCAGTCAATCGGTCTTGTGGACGGTTGTTGTGCACAGCTTCTGCTTCGACGAGTACGACGATGATGATGATGACGGCGCGGGATGTCATGGCCCGTGTAAATAAAATCAAATTAGGATCGTTCTTTGGTCGTCAATGGTGGCTGGTTATTTTTTTTTTCACCCGCAGCTTTTCTTAAAGCACTAATTGGATTTCGTTCCAGGATTTAAGGTTTTTTTTTGTATCTGTCGCAAGAGAACCAAGGATTCGAAGGGATGGACGGCTCTGGAAGTGAGACGCGTCGTCCACTAAGCCACCATCGCTCGGCTGACGGATGCTCAAGTGCTCTTAGCCTAAGCCACTTGGGGGAGAGAGTAGTTGAAACGCAGAAATACTGACTCAATTTGAGAGTAGGCGCTCGCTTGACATTTATAGATGCACCCCCCCGGAAAGAGAGAGAGGCGGAGATGGAATTGGGACTTGAGCCAAGAGCGACGGGCCACCGCGGATGCTCTTGAAGTTGAAAGGCAAGACAAGAGCGATATTCGCTTGTCATTTCCAAGTCCGCGTAGCGCGTAAGCCGCTTTTATGAAGCGGAATTCATGGGGCATCCGGCCGTAGAAAATAAATGCCAGGACATCGAATTTTTCCTCTTCCAAGTAACAATCCTGTTCGCCATATCCTTCAACACATATCCCCACCCCCACCCCTAAGCTCAGCGCACAAATCGCCACCGTCTTCGCCGTCATCATCGTCGCCACCGTAGACTTTGCAGTTGTTAGGGATGAAGGCAACCACCACACCATCGCACCGCGGCAGCACAACAAGCACGACCATAGCTCTCAAAGAAGTCGGTTTGTTGTTCACCCTTAAGAGTTCCTCGGAACAGTGGCTCGTTCACTTTGCACATCACAATCCCCGACGAGTTATAATTTTAATTTTATACCCAACCGTGTGCACAAACGTTTCGTTCGTTCGCTCTTCATTTTTTTGTTTTTTGTTTCGGATCTCTTTTCATGGCGATAAAGTTAAGGATGAGCACTTGCCTGTATCACTCTGGTGAAACTAGGAGACGACTACCGGATACACATAACAGCTCTGCCTCTTGTGGAACACAAGAGGGGGTGTGGGGAGGGGGCGGGGTGGATTGGTGGTAGAGGAGGACGTTGTTCTTATGAAAATTTCCCCAAAATCTCCGGGAATTCATAAAATACTGATTACTTAGCAGCAATTCTTGTGATACCTTGTGATACCCAAGCGAAGGATGTGGCTTCGATTGGAGTAGTGCGGGTGGAGTGGTTAGGAGGGGGATGGGGGGAGTGGGTGTAGAATGGAGGAAGGCTGAGGGCGATGGATGTTGGGCGGAGGGTAGATGGAGAGCGGTGGGCGGCAGATTGAGGAGGCTAGAGTGTGGATGTTGGGGGCAACATCGAGGACCACCAAAGGGCTCATCATTTATGAGAAACGCTATTAATATGTTCAATGCGATCGGCCATGGACGAGATGAGAAGGGAAGGATTATTTGTCCTTTCTCATGATTGTTTCACCGCGGGCATTGGATCCCTACGGTGGCGGCAAGGACGGCGCGACCCACACACCACTACCACGACGATAACGACGACAAAGGGGACCGTGTCGTCAGCTTATTAGAGAGAGGGTAAGAGCGAGCAGTAGCGGCAGCAGCAACATTAGAGAGTAATTTGTACAAATCATGGTTTTCTGACTTTGGTATCGGCTGTGGGTTTTTGCGAAAAGTTTTTAACTTGATTAGGCTAGTTTAAGCGAGTTCGCTATTCACCCACCCTCCTTCAGCACTTGGAGAGAGAGAGAGAGTGAGGCTGGAAAATTGGATATCTTGCTCGAGTGAAGTGAGTTCGGTCAATATTAAATTGATTTGTGAAACTTCAACGATAGATGATATTGCGTTCGCAAACGCGAGACATTAAACACAAGGGTTTTGAGTCAATTAACGAACGGAAAAGGGCATATCGGAGGCAGGACGAGGCGAAGATGATTTAGAAAATGGGGGAGAGAGAAAGCGGACTTTTAATCTTGATTGGAAATCTATTCTCGTGAATTAGGGTGGGAATTTCTCAAGGGAAATGCCATTTGCTTTTATTCTGACCAGTCGCTTTGAAAGAAGTCTTAACTGACTTAGGCTCAGTGTGTGTCTCCCTTGAAAGATGCCGCTTAACATCGTGTCCTGTGGTAAATGCGTCCTTTTTGAGGGGACAAGGTGAACTTTATGCAAGCTGACTGGGGGGAGCTTAATTGGTGTCCCATTTGAGGGCCTTTTGCGTTGTCTAGTCGATCATCTCTGTTGCCTTGCATCGTCCGTGCCCAGACTGCGATGACAACTGAATCTCTTGGGGAAATATCCAAGGTAGTCGATCCTCCATCGCCTTCGACTCGAATACATCAGCGCCAAGGCCAGACTTGGCCCAGTCCTTGGATGTCGTGATAATGGGCACATTCGTGTCCATCGAAGCATGGCAGGAGTCAGCCTATCACCCAGATCAACCACCATCAGCACCTGCACCTGCGGAGCACGGGTCCTCGGTACCATCCCACCATCATCGGAATGCAGCACTATTCAGCAATCGCCAGTCAGCCAAGGGCCATGAACATTTTCATCTTATGTAAGCACCTTCGCCACCGGGAACGGGCTCTGCGCTCATTTATTTGTGTGTGGGTTTTTTTTTTTTATTTTTGTTCGATTTTCCTCTCTCCTGCCATTCAGTCGAAATTTATTGATTTTTTCCTTGCAGAGTAAACTGCTGCCTCATGCTGCCCCTACTCTTCCACTCGACCATGACCAGAAGTTATTAAGAAACTTCTCACACAGCCGACGATGATGAAAACGATGTGAGATGACAAGCATCATCGGCCAGTCAACCAGGACCAGGGAATTATGAACTTTATTTTTTTCCCTGCTTCTCTCTCTCTCTCTCTGTGTGTTCGAAAAAAATATAATAATGAAAAAGGCACCAGCACCCCTCGACAGGCCCTCTCAAAATGTATTTAATTCTGGTGCACAGCCTCAAAGGGAGACTCAAGGGAAACTCAATGAAACTCAAGGGAACGTTCCAGCAGCCAACTCGTAGTCGCCTTTGTTTGGCTTTGGCTTTGACTTTCTCGTTGTTGGCCTTGGCACGTCTCTGTAGGTGGGTCAAAAGCCAATTCAAGGCACACTTTTTGCTCTCCCAACAATCATTTACCACCACTCTCCTCCACCTCACTTCCCCTTATCCTCCTCCACCGCCGCAACACACCCAACTCGGATCCCTCCGCCCCTAGGAAAGCTAATGATTTAATGACTCGACGTTATGTCGCTTGTTACACACTGTGTCCCCCCATTCCATCGGTGCAAAGTGGTTGGTAGTGGCAGCCACTTCAAACTGTTGATAGTTAGTTCACTTTCGCTTTCATCGTGCTGGCAGCACCGCCATCCGTCTGACGGTGAACTTCAATCGATTTCAGGTGACACACAAAACGAGACCCCGTGTGAACCGAATCGTGAACAGGACGGGGTATCTCGAAAGCACTTGCTGTGTGCTGGGATATGCATAAATTGCTTGCACAATGCCAGTGGAACATGGACGATGCAACAATGTTTCACCCCTCAACCCCCGCTCTGACAAGGGTTCAATTACTTCATCCATTATTAAGGCAGCTTGTGCTGCCTGTACTGCTGCTGCTGCTGCTGCTGAATGGTGCACAAGTGCGTGCAGATTGTGAGGTTTAATGCGAGATTGAGAATTTATCGACACAAGATATATGATAAATAAAAAAAAGAAAAAATCTACTGGAACTAGAACAAGCATTTTCAAGCATTTTTAAAGCGTAACTTTAGGGAAAGGTGCAGTCGTTTGAATTTATCTCATCATCACCAATTCCCTTTGGCAAGCAATTACAACTCAATCTAGGGCATCTACAATTGTGATAGCTAAATGAACTGTATGCGGGGGATGGGGATGATGGGGGATGATAATTTCATGAATAATTCTGTAGGAAAATGTCAATCAGTGCGGATCTCGACGGTCGCACTTAGGCCAGGGAAGGCCCTCAAGGTGACTGACATTAACTCCGTTGCCGTTGCTGGTTGGCAGCAGTCGCACTTAGGCCAGAGAAGGCCCTCAAGATGGCTGACAGTGGAAGTGACTTCTTTTTCGGGAGAGAAAGCGCGCATCTGAGTCGCACTTAGGCCAGGGAAGGCCCTCAAGGTGACTGACATTAACTCCGTTGCCGTTGCTGGTTGGCAGCAGTCGCACTTAGGCCAGAGAAGGCCCTCAAGATGGCTGACAGTGGAAGTGACTTCTTTTTCGGGAGAGAAAGCGCGCTACACGGGACATGTTCCTTCCTCCTCACTGTCGCTGCAGCTTCTGCAGGAAGAGGTAGAACAGGCCTAAGCTAGAGTCGTTGTCGATGTCATCTGAGTCACCCAGCCGTTGGGCTGACTAGTAGAAGTGTCTTCCGTGTTTCCAGCTGCCCACCGGTGGCACTTTGACCTCCCGACACGAACAACTTTCGTAAGGCACGGGCCTACGTCTCCTCTGTCAATGGCAATGGTCGAGAACGATGCTGCTGCTTCGGTCGGGGATCATCCAAGCCGAAGGACTGCTCGAAATAGCAACCCATCATGACAACGTACGCACAAGTGCCCACAGGACAGAGTGCAGACACAACACATAGCTCATCCACCACAGTTGATGCCGTCACAAGGGCGGGTGAAGATACCAGTTAAATCGTCGATTTTTGGCCGAAAACTTTTGGCGAATCAACCACCTAAACCATAGTCCTCGAGAAAATGCATGATTTCGGCCGAAAATGTTGTCAATTGTAAACTGAATCGAGTCGACTTCTTCCGCTGCGAGAGTGCACATTTTTCAAAATCGATTATTTGTTCGAAAATTCTCAGGCTTTTTGGGTGATAAGAGTGAGAGGAGAGGACGGACGAAGTCTTGGTCGGAAATTTGAAGGAAATCGTCGCGAGAATGTGGGAATGAGACGATGTCAAAGACGGTGAGTGGGTGTTCAATAAGAGGTTACCATTGGGTGTGTAAACTCGCTCTGGACGGTTTTTCGTTAGGTTTAGACTAGAAGGTGGGAGGTGTTTTTTTTTCCACTTTTTGTAAACTCGCTCCTCCCTGTCGACCTTGCCGCAGTTCCCTTGCTTGTGTTGATCATTTAGTGATGGCTGATGTACTTAATGCTTGCGCTTGTCTTCACAGTAACCGTCCTTCTACATGGGACGCACAAGTACCGCGGTAATGCAGTACCATTGTTCTACCATCTCGATGGTGTATCCAGGGCCTTATATGAATTCTAAGGACTACTAACATAACTTATCAGCATATTCCATGAAATTCCCGCGAAACATTATTACAGACCAGGAGAAGTGGCTTAACAATTTCACGGAATGCTTGCTACAAGAGCGGTGCGGCTGAGGGTGGGGTGGTATTTGTGGTGAGTGCAAGAACGGTAAGGAAACGGCTAGAGCGCGAGGGATACTTCAAATGAGTAAAACAAATTATCGCATTTTTTCCATGAGTTTTCCCTGAGATTCCTGCCAACACCGGCTCGAGGACTGGCATGCCATGGGGATGCAAGCTATGATTCCACGAAGTAAAAATGCCAAAGTTAATCAACGTGCACACGATGCTTTTGTATGTATCATTGCACAATGGACAAGTGGGATTAATTTGCATTAAGTTGCTGGGGAACATACTTCAGCCCTTCAGCTCCAGACCTTTGGCGCTACTCAGCGCTGCGCACGACCAGATGGATGTGTGTGCATGGATGTTGCAGAGGGATTACATCCGTGGAATTTTCCTGACGCATACAACAATGTTGCACTTGAAGGACTTCGATGATGGTGGCCGGAGCATCATTTTGCAATCACAGGAGGGAACGGCTCGTAGACACTCCACATACGGCACCATCAATGAGTACAAATCCGCTCAGTACACACGGAAACAGTGCCGACCGCGCGGGGCTGGAAGGCCGAAAGAGGATTCTGAGTGAAGTTGGAGTTGGGGATTTCATTCGATTGCTGAACTGATTTTGTTGCAGATGAAGGGCTGCATTGACTATCAAATCTATCGGTATCCGGGTGAGAAATCAAAGAGAATTGTTCTTTTTTCCAAGTCCATCCTCCAGAGCAAGTCACCAGCTACAACATTGTCCTTGGTCATTTGATCGTAGAATGTACCGTTTCGGAGATACATGTAAGCAAGCAGAGGTGGGCGAAAAGTCGTCTGGTGGCCTGGTGTCCCAACAGGATTTGTATGGAAAATTGGGTTTTTTCGCGAACGATTCGACGGAGAGCATGGAAATTTGGCAGACATGTCGAACGGACACAGGGGTGGTGTGGGTGATGAGATGGGGTGGTGAAGTGGTATGCGTGGCAGTAGGAAGTAGCGCATGGAGAGGAGCATCAGTTTAGGCTCCAATGGCGCACCTGTGAATGCCAATGCGGAAGAGGCCTTAATTCAAAGAGGCAAGTGGTTTCAACAGGTACTTGGTGTCCCCAGAAGACCACCGTGACTTCGCACAGTCTCCCTTTCACGTCAATGAGCCAACATAAGTCTGCACCTCCACGTGTAGAAAGAAGAATCTGATTTCAAAATCCACAGATAATTGGTTACGTAAAGACGATGGCTGCACATCATCGTGCCACAATAGCTCGGCACGTCCAGGCATTCATTGCACTGCCGCCCCACACATTGCTCTGAAGATAAATTCACCTAACTTGACGTTAATTACCCTTTTGTTTAGCAGGTTAACACTTGTTATTGCATGCTATACTCTACTCAGTGTTGAGTGGATCTCGTTTCAACGTTGTTAAATCCGCCCCGTCCTTGTCCGGGGAGAGAGGGGGACACCGACCACACACTCTGCACCGCAAATGATGGAACTGACTAAATACGAGGACTAACTTCCATCCTGGCATCCTAGCAGTGACGTGCTGCCCCATTGGTGATTCTTAATCAAGTAAATTCCTTTTATCAGAAAATCCTTTCAAAAGCTCGGCCGACCACCACCGGCTCGTCTGCTAGGATAGGCCATTGGTCATTTGGTCAGTTGCACTCAACTTCTTCCCGCACATCCCACATGATGTCTTTCATCGTCGCCTGTGTGCGCTGTGTGGGTGGGTGGGAAACACAACGAGTGTTGCAACAAAACTGTGCTTGCCGTGTGCATAATGTAAACAAGGGGACGACTTTGACTTGAGTCAGCGATGCTGAAGAGCCAAACAAAACAAAACGAACGCAGAGATGGAAGCATCTCATGGATTCAGAAGCCCCCTTATTCAGGACGTAGTCAGAATTGCAAAATGTTCTCCTCTTGTTGCCGGTGGCAGATTTGCTGCGCTGCCGCCGCTGCCACAGCCACTGCCACTGATGTGCCTCCCCGTCGCATCACCCTTTTGCAGTGCTTTGCGTTGCTTATGCATAAATGGTTGCTCTTTTGTGGCATTTTGGTTTTAATTTTGGCCTCCTTCATGCATATGCATGTGTGTGTGGATGCGGGAGCATCATTAAAATTCAAGATCCCCCCCCCCACTCTCAGTTGAGGGGTTCTGCTCTGAGTTGGCCTTTGAAAAAGAACAGCGGCCAACATCTGCTCGGCCGCCGCCGTGGGATGGAAGAGATGTGCATTGTTTAGGTGCGACATTAGTCAGAGAGAAATAATTAATTTTAAAAGTTTCCATAAAATAGAAAGAAACCGCGGCTCCACCCATGCCCACTCGCTCTTACTGAGAGATGCAAAGCACAGAACATCGTTAAATTGCAAATTTGTGCTCTCAGTTTGTTCAAGCGATTGTTGAATATCTGCCGACACTGTTGAAGTTCTTTTAAAAATGAGGAGGACGACGATGGAGCACAAGGCACCATCACATCATCATCGTTGCCGCATTCGGGGACCGGGGGGAGGTCCCAGGTGAATGGAGGAGCTACTTTTGCGTCTAAGCTTGATGGTGGTTCGAAAACGATTTGCATTACAGAACCATCATCATCGTCGTGGGGCGATGCAGGGAAACGAAAACCTACCCACCGCATTTGTTGCATCTGCGGGCCTCATTTTAAAGCGTTTCTCGGTTCTGTTCACCGTGGCGGCAGATTCATAATTGCCCTCAAGACGAGGACGAGGGGACGGCAATAAAGGGATACCCTTTCAAGGAAATCCGTCAAACTTTCTCCCCCCATCCCGTCTTTGGCTGTTTCGATATCTGAAAATCAAGACCGATGATAGGACTTTTGAATGGAGTGTGGGCCTGGTGTCTGAGGGGTGGGGGCTGATTGCTTTTTACGGATTTTACCTATTTGGGACCTTAATGATCCCAAGGGCGCGGAAAACGGCTTGCAAATGAGAAAAGCAATTGGAAAATCATTTTGGTTGTGAAATTAAAAGTCAAGGAATGAGACAGTGGACACAGTGGTACCACCAAAACATGCACAAACTTACTTCGGAGCATAAATATGAAGTAGCTGAAGATTGGTGACTGTTGGAGAGATTTGCTGAGTGGCTGGTGGTCATGGTGGAAGAAGTTAGTGGTTGGTGGCAGACAATTCGCCGACTCAGACGAAGCCAGTTCTTAATTGGTTTGTTGGCTTCCAATGAGGTGGACATTTTGCGGAGATGGAGAGATCACCAATTGCACCAATTGTCCTTTATAGCAGAAGGAGCCTCATTCATGCCTTAAGTTATATCCCCGGTGCCTCCAATGAAAATAAAAGAGGTGGCCGTGGCGTTGTGGGTATGTGCGTCGACCCCTACGCAAAGCAGGCAGGGCTGGGCTTCCACGTCTCCACCTCTTTCGAATGACTGACTGAATGACTGAGTTTAAATGTCTGGAAAAACTTCTCAACTTCGCCATTTACAGATCATAAAAAACCGTCCAGAGTGTATTTTTATGAATACATCCAATTGCAACCTCTTATTGAACAGCCACTCACCGACTCGGACGTCGTCTCATTTTCGCATTTCCCCGCCGATTTCCTTCAAATTTTCGACCAAGACTTCGTATTTCCTCTCCCCCCACTCCATTCCACCCAATTTTCATCCAAAAACCCGCAGGATTTTCGAAAAAATCGACTTTGAAAAATTTGCGCTCTCGCAGCGGAAAAAGTCGACTCGATTCATTTCACAATTGACTGCATTTTTCGGGCGAAATCATGCATTTTTTTCGATTTTCCAAAAATCATGAATTTTTGAGAGGGGGCTTGTTGCGGATCATAGTTTCGACTGTCCCATCCACGATTCCATCACTTTCAAGTGGCTGCCCAGCAGTTTTCGTGGAAAAATGTCGGTTTTAAGGTTGAATTTGCACACTCTGACGTCATCGATGGACAGCGGATGAGGTGGGTGTTTGGAGTGGATGATGGGGGATGCAGTGAGCATGAGCATGATCATCAGCAGAGCTGAGTGCACATAATTCTTTATCCAAATATACCCCTTCACCAGAACTCGAAAAATCCCACACAATGCAACCGGTTGCAGTTTCACTCGCCACACGAGACTTATCTGGAAGCATCGGCTAATTAAGTGTTTTCACAAGGCGGTACATTGGCTGTGCACTTGAGATAGGAAGAGGGTACATAAGAACCCCGGCAGCGGCGTACCATGCCTTGTCTTCTGTGTCCACTCAACGTCAGTATTGATTATATATTAAACCCCCACCCAAACCAGTCAATAAAGAGACGGATTATTGCTTGTTCATGTAATGACCAGGAAGCAGTGTTGAACGTTGTTTGGGGAGGCAGGCACCCCAAAGAAGAGGCTAAACTCCTTTCGGAGCACCTTTGATGCAGCTTCTTAGCATGAAGACCTAATTCTTCGCCTTCCCTCTAAAGGGACATGCACTTTGTGACTCCGAAGAAGGACCCCTTCATGATTGACGTAACATATCCATCAATTCCCCTGATTCGCTCGTCAATCATATGAGCGGATGAGCTATGAATGGCAGACAGACGACCACTTGATGACGGACTGAATGGGGAATGGGGCAGTGTACCGGCGAGAATTGAGTGCCACTGTTTCTGCTAGACGCCGTCCAAACGATAAACCTGATGGCATGGGGAGACTTTTAACGCACGCATGCATTCATTTGAAATTGCATCCTCCTCTGTTCTCAGTGCTGAGTGGATTCAAGGCAATTTTCCACACCACAAGACTGTGCAAGTCGTAAATAGCTGATTACTCTGAGTGCACAGTGTGTGCCGATAAAGCCGTGTTGTGGCACCTTTGACTGTCTCCTTGTGCTTGTGTCCAGGGTGACGCCATTTGACGTACATCGTCGGCATTGGTCCAACAATTGCGGCGTGCAACCAGTGCCCCAGGATGACAGCCGATTTCGTGATAGGCTCCTGAGTGATGGGTCCAACGCCCAAATAATTGCACAGAGCGCAAACATCCTCCCAATGGATCACCCAGTGAGCAGCATTTGCACTCGTGGCTTGCAGGAGGCAACAGTTGAATGGAGGGCCTTCGGTTAAGCACACACTGCAACGGCCCAAAATCAAAGTTCAATAGTGCATTGCATCAAAGCACATTCCTGGCTTCAATCGGAAATTAAAATCGCATTGGCCCTGGGTCCATTCGGGACCACCTGCAGCCGCCCTGGAGAACCCAGTGAACACGGCCAGATTTCAACAACATCAATAAGTCCAGTGCACACATTTCAAAGAATTCGAGAAGCACTTCAAAAATTCGAAATACGCATGCATAATCATTTAACCGGAAGCCATAGACTTTTCGGCGGTGCACTAATTAACAGTTGACTACCGTGATTTCCGGCTTGCATCCTTCGTTCAAGGACCACAGACCACCAGGCGCTCGCCCAACATATCGCCGCATGCGGGTGCAGTTTCGATATGATGGACTGCCCACGGGCGATGGCAGAATACCACAACAGTGGGTGCACTCACCAAACACACATTCCCGACGGGTGGCTGCAACAAAAGATGGGTCGATGCGTGGGTTAGCAGTGCTATCACTCGTAGCTTGTTCTCCCAATTGTGCCCCTAATTGTGCAGCCACTAGTTCTTTAGAGAGGGCCGTCTTCACTTGTTGTGCGTGCTTCCCAGTGCCAAAGTTCGAGAAGCTTGTACTCGCTAACCATTTTCAGGGACCCGAGGGAAGTGCAACGAGAGCCGCGAGTAAGCGACAGACTGGATGTGTCGACTGGGACAGCACAGTGTGCTGCCCTTCTGTGTGCGCGTGGTGAGCAAATAAAATATTGGCCAGCTCCCGCTATCGATACTCAATTTGAATTTGATTGCCTTTTATAGCCTTTTAGTGATCCCCTTGTGTGAGATGGCTTTTAAATTCATTTGCTGCACCCCCACCAGCACGGTGCGCCGCATTATTAATATTTACACGGAAATATTAAAACTCTCAGTCCACCTTAATCTCATCACTAGAACTAAAGCGAAACAAAGTGAGTGTGAAAAGTGTTGTTGAGTGCTGGAGTTTTCCACCAAATGGAGCTTGATTGAAATTACATCGAACCAATTGAAGCTAGCTTGTGAAGGCAGGCGTTGCACCACCAGCAATAAGCACCACAGCTTGGTTTTGCTCGTACAATCGAATCTTCAGAAGGCAGTGACTAACCACAAAAAGCGATTGATTCGTCCGCCGTTGGACCATGTCCGCCTATAATAGAACTCATATTCTCTGAGAGTGCTGTACCTGAGTGGTGCACGTTGAACGGAGGTCAGGTGACATTTTTGGGGAGTATTTGGAGCGCGATGGAAGCTGTCCAAGGGTGGTGGTGGCTGTGGCTGTGGTTTTTTTTTATTAATTTTGGAAAATCTGGAAAATGGTCCCACGACTGCCGTCCGAGTTCTGTTCTGAGCCACCAATAGAGGGTCCAATGATCCGACTTCTAAATCCACATAGAGCACCGATTGCAAGAGGCCATGGGATCCAAAGATGGGGTCACCTTTGGAGCTGCTTCATAACGACTCGCGAGTGCCCTGCTGATGTGCGTTTGTATCCTGGTGCGTCTGCCGTCGACCCTCTCTGCCGGAGGAACACAGTTCTGACTCGAATTTGATTTTTGAACGCACCCACCACCATGCCTCGCCTCATCGTAGTCCTCTGAACTGCTGGCCTAACTGCCAAGCAGAGCTCATTGTCACCCTTTTCTGCGGTCAGCACGCAGTAAAAATGTAAATCAAGGATCATGAAAATCTAGCGGTAATGAGTCCGCATTCAGAGGTTCAGAGGCGCATTGATGACTATACCAACATCGCAGTCAGCGACCGGACTTCCGCTTGAGTCGGTCTTATTCAAACAATCCACCACCGGGAACTCGTCAGAAGCTGCAGCCGGTGACCCCGCTGGAGCTGCGGCCCGAATCACAAGACCGTTTGTTTGTGCACATCTCGTTGCTGTGCTGTGTGCTGTCGTCGTTTGTGTAGAATTATGGTCCTTGGTTTGTCTTTCTCTTTAATTCACTCCCCCTCCAAAGGGAAATCTTGTGTTTACGCCGTGACTCGTCCCGGGGTTTTGATTATTCCTTTGGTTTTGATTTTTATTTCCTTTTTTTTCATTTTTATTTGCATACGCCATTAAGTACAACATTTTTTTTTTCTGCACATCGGTACACAACATCCGGAAGGGGGTCGGTCGGGTGGTGGCTGGTGGCAAGAAGTCTGGGGAAATGGATTTCAAATCACTCGGGCCGTGTGCAACTTATTACATTAACTTACCCGTCGTTGTATGTAGGGGCACCTGGGCTTCTTGCAGGGTATATTTAATTTCCTTACCGAAAGTGGTTTTAAATTAGTTTGGCCCAAAAGGACGGAAATTAGAAATATTCGAGACATTCGTTTGTTTGCTGGTTGCCTTGTGTATTATGTCTGTGTGTGTGTGTGTGAGTATGTGTGTGTGTTTGTGTCGACAATAAGTCCCTCTCTGAGAGAAGCAATTTTGCGTGATATCTCATCATGTGTGAAATTATGTCCTGACTGTACACACACGCATCCACACCCACCACACAACGCACTCAACAAGGGGACTCGGCTCAGGCAGCAGCCCCTCATGTAAATCAAAGATAAAAGCCGTTTTGGGTTGGGGATTTGAGGATTCGATTGGGGTTGTTACAGTCCTGTAAAAGTGGCATTCAGTCCTGTCATCAAATCGGATTACTTGTGTCAATTCCAGAGGAATGGGTGCAGCCGGCTCATTCAAACCGCTTGCCACGCGAACATATTCCACTGAGATTTTATTTTTCGTGGACTTGGCCCCAGACTCATTCTAAATAGTTCAGAGACCAGAAATGAAACAACAGTCCAACCAACAATCGGAAGTTCCTGAATACTAGAAGAAACCCCCAGAAAGCCCCATCACCATGGGAAGGAACCCTGGCAGAGGAAGAGAGGAATTATCAAAACAATTACGACGCAGGGGTATCAACCAACAGTGTGCATAAGCCATTAGCTGCCAACTGAAGACGTCTCAGCAAATGAAATGGATAACAGATGAAATGGATAGCAGACATCATGAGGTCGAGGAATCTCACGAGGCACTCTCTCACAAACCGCAGTCTCCAGCCAGAACATCGGCTGCATTACCTTCAACTTGGAACAGCCAGCCGTACCGGTGATTAAAATTCAAAACTACAAGCCGATTGCTGTTCACAAGTCATCGAGGAGGCGCTGGGTGGTGGAGAGCACTCGGCGAAGTTCAGTCGTCTGCATAGTGGATACACAAGCAAACCGCCTGCCAACAAGTTAAACTGCAAACTGCGGCCTGGATTGTGGCATCATAACTCAATCGTATTACTTGAGGATTTTAGGAAGTTTTCGAAGACGATTCCTGCAAGCGGCTGATCTTGGGGAATTCGCCGTCAAGTGGATTGAACACTGTTTGAGCAACAGATTCAGTTGATGGAGCAACTGAGTGCGATGTGGAGCCGCGGGGGACACAGTTGGAATGGGATTAGCCAACAAATGTGAGGAGAAGTAGTAAGTGGCCACAATGACTCGCATGAAATGACGCGTGGTTGGTCTTCAAAATGACCAGCTATCGCTTTCGAACGGTTGAACTGAACACGAAAGGTTGCACTCAGGCTCCGAAATTCAATTTGAACTGAATGCTATCAGAACCAAACTCAATTTGGAGGAAAATTGCATCAATTAACAACACTTTCCACACTCACTTTATTTCGCTTTAGTTTTAGTGATGAGATTAAGGTGGACTGAGAGTTTTAATATTTCCGTGTAAATATTAATAATGCGGCGCACCGTGCTGGTGGGGGTGCAGCAAATGAATTTAAAAGCCATCTCACACAAGGGGATCACTAAAAGGCTATAAAAGGCAATCAAATTCAAATTGAGTATCGACGTGCACACAGGGGCCTGCTTTCATTATGCGCATCCAGTATGCATCGCACCCCGTTTTTGCCGCGAACCCTTTCAAATTTATCAGATTTAATAACTCTCCCTCGAATATTTACTCAGCTTCCCTGCATGCTGGGTGGTGGGTGGCGGATGGTGGCTGGTGTCCACCGCTCCCCTAGCTAAGGGACCGCCTCAATCGAGTGTCAATATTTCATATCGGGAGCTGGCCAATATTTTATTTGCTCACCACGCGCACACAAAAGGGCAGCACACAGTGCTGTCCCAGTCGACACATCAAGTCTGTCGCTTACTCGCGGCTCTCGTTGCACTTCCCTCGGGTCCCTGAAAATGGTTAGCGAGTACAAGCTTCTCGAACTTTGGCACTGGGAAGCACGCACAACAAGTGAAGACGGCCCTCTCTAAAGAACTAGTGGCTGCACAATTAGGGGCACAATTGGGAGAACAAGCTACGAGTGATAGCACTGCTAACCCACGCATCGACCCATCTTTTGTTGCAGCCACCCGTCGGGAATGTGTGTTTGGTGAGTGCACCCACTGTTGTGGTATTCTGCCATCGCCCGTGGGCAGTCCATCATATCGAAACTGCACCCGCATGCGGCGATATGTTGGGCGAGCGCCTGGTGGTCTGTGGTCCTTGAACGAAGGATGCAAGCCGGAAATCACGGTAGTCAACTGTTAATTAGTGCACCGCCGAAAAGTCTATGGCTTTCGGTTAAATGATTATGCATGCGTATTTCGAATTTTTGAAGTGCTTCTCGAATTCTTTGAAATGTGTGCACTGGACTTATTGATGTTGTTGAAATCTGGCCGTGTTCACTGGGTTCTCCAGGGCGGCTGCAGGTGGTCCCGAATGGACCCAGGGCCAATGCGATTTTAATTTCCGATTGAAGCCAGGAATGTGCTTTGATGCAATGCACTATTGAACTTTGATTTTGGGCCGTTGCAGTGTGTGCTTAACCGAAGGCCCTCCATTCAACTGTTGCCTCCTGCAAGCCACGAGTGCAAATGCTGCTCACTGGGTGATCCATTGGGAGGATGTTTGCGCTCTGTGCAATTATTTGGGCGTTGGACCCATCACTCAGGAGCCTATCACGAAATCGGCTGTCATCCTGGGGCACTGGTTGCACGCCGCAATTGTTGGACCAATGCCGACGGTGGACGTCAAATGGCGTCACCCTGGACACAAGCACAAGGAGACAGTCAAAGGTGCCACAACACGGCTTTATCGGCAAACACTGTGCACTCAGAGTAATCAGCTATTTACGACTTGCACAGTCTTGTGGTGTGGAAAATTGCCTTGAATCCACTCAGCACTGAGAACAGAGGAGGATGCAATTTCAAATGAATGCATGCGTGCGTTAAAAGTCTCCCCATGCCATCAGGTTTATCGTTTGGACGGCGTCTAGCAGAAACAGTGGCACTCAATGCTCGCCGGTACACTGCCCCATTCCCCGGTACACAGTGCCCATTCAAATACGTCTGTCTGCCATTCATAGCTTTTCATTGGTGGAACGATTAACGAGAGAATCAAGTGCATCAATGGGAATTGGATGTGTTACGTTTAAAATATGGGGTGGCCCACGCTCCACTTACACTTGTGCAGCAAGCTGACACTGAACTGCCCCCACGCCTTGCGCGGTACGCCAACTGCGAATCCACAAGACGTCATAGATAGAGATGTGCTGAAACAAAAAACCATCTCGTCAAGGACACGGCAAATATTGCAATTACATAAACCCATCGTCCGACTAGAATTGCGAGCGTAAGCAATATATCCGAGTGAGGATGCGAAACAAACACTCACAGCTGAGACCAGTGCAGTGCAGTGCAAGTGGAAAATTGAAGAGCACGGTATTTGTATCTGCAACTCGACCATCAATAGAATAACCACTTGAACACTGGACCCACTGTTCCATTGCACAGTCTTCAATAGCAATCCGAGCGAGTGAGGAACTACTTAAACTGGACCCCTTCGCCCGCTTATCACTGTGTATGCAGCACTTGATAAAAAGGAATATGTAATCCATTTTCTCGGGTCGTGTGCGGATATACAGCATTATCCACTTTAGCAGCGATTCAATGGCGATTGAAAATCGGAAACGTGTGCTCAATGGCAAGGTGATCCAGATTACATTTGCACTTTTCTGCTCTGCCACACCGCGTTTGAAACTGTTGGTCAAGCGTTATGGATGGACGTGCGATGGTGCTGTGAGGCTTCCATCAACTTCGCGATTCTGAAGAAAATTTGACTAGAAGACATGTCGTTTGTGTTGGCGTCCGGCTGCGAATATGATTACTTCAGCAAAACATTGCTGAGCAAAGAGTGACTGGAGGCGGTTAATGCAATTCAAATAATAGACGTGGTGCACCTCCCCGTTCTTTCAGAGCGAACGTCACCACCCACAGTCAACTCAGGAATAGTTCAAAAACAACAACCCAACCTGAATACTAGAAGAAACCCCCAGAAAGCCCCATCACCATGGGAAGGAACTCCGGCAGAGGAAGAGAGGAATTATCAACACAATTACGACGCAGGGGTATCAACCAACAGTGTGCATAAGCCATTAGCTGCCAACTGAAGACGTCTCAGCAAATGAAATGGATAACAGATGAAATGGATAGCAGACATCATGAGGTCGAGGAATCTCACGAGGCACTCTCTCACAAACCGCAGTCTCCAGCCAGAACATCGGCTGCATTACCTTCAACTTGGAACAGCCAGCCGTACCGGTGATTAAAATTCAAAACTACAAGCCGATTGCTGTTCACAAGTCATCGAGGAGGCGCTGGGTGGTGGAGAGCACTCGGCGAAGTTCGTCTGCATAGTGGATACACAAGCAAACCGCCTGCCAACAAGTTAAACTGCAAACTGCGGCCTGGATTGTGGCATCATAACTCAATCGTATTATTTGAGGATTCTAAGAAGTTTTCGAAGACGATTCCTGCAAGCGGCTGATCTTGGGGAATTCGCCGTCAAGTGGATTGAACACTGTTCGTTGTTGACACAGTTTGAATGAGATTAGCCAGCAAACGCGCCAACTGATGAACCAACAGCAACAGAAGAAATCACGGGAATTGACATGGAAAAATCAATTGATTTGTAGCTGCAACTACTTTGAAATGCCAAGATGGCATGACATGTCTCTGACAGACGCTCCGACAGAGACGCAGCAGACAAATCTTGGCTTAATGCAAACGCATTGTCGGTCGTTGGGCAGAACTGTAAGCTGGCTGACACCGTCAGTTAAGATTGCACTCAACGCAGGTGGGTAATGGTCTTTTGACACTTACATGCGCCACACTCTGCTGTCCGTTAACTCATTCTCCGACTGGGAACGAAAAAGGCGTATCATTGAGGCTGAATTTTGTGTGAAGAAGACCATTGGTCGTTGATGGACTTACTGGGCATTTGTTCTTCATCTTTGATGAGGGTGTGGAGGGAGCTGGATGGACTCTGAATGCCAGCAATAAGAGCTTCTCAACGAACAAGTCCCGGCATTTATGCTCTTCTCTTGGCCCGTCCATAACGCTACCCTCCCGCGGTGCATGTTCGACTGAAACACATTGTCTGCAACGCATTCTAGCGAAGTACTCCATTCTCAACTCGAAGCAATCGATTATTTGTCAAAATTCCCGTCAGCCACCTGCAAACAGTCCAAACTAGCAGAGACACCCGCCTCGCCTGCTGTCCATGAATGACGTCAGAGTGTGCAAATTCAACCTGAAAATCGACAGTTTTCCATGAAAACTGCTTGGCAGCCACTTGAAAGTGATGGAATCGTGGATGGGACAGTCGAAGCAATCATCCGCAACGAGCCCCCCCTCAAAAATTCATGATTTTTGGAAAATCGAAAAAAATGCATGATTTCGCCCGAAAAATGCAGTCAATTGTGAAACGAATCGAGTCGACTTTTTCCGCTGCGAGAGTGCAAATTTTTCAAAGTCGATTTTTTCGAAAATCCTGCAGGTTTTTGGTTAAAAATTGGTTGGAATGGATTGAGGGGAGAGGGTGTACGAAGTCTTGGTCGAAAATTTGAAGGAAATCGGCGGCGAAATGCGAAAATGAGACGACGTCCGAGTCGGTGAGTGGCTGTTCAATAAGAGGTTGCAATTGGATGTATTTATTAAAATACACTCTGGGCGGTTTTTTATGATCTGTAAATGGCGAAATATCCCCCAAGTGTTACGTTTTTATCACGGAAGAGGTCATTATTGAGTGAGAATGAAAAGAGTTGTTCTTGGAGCTGCTTAAAGAGTGCTTCATTGACCTTTAAAAAAGGCAGACTGAGGACAGCTAGGAATTTCCTTTGTTCGAAAACTCCACCGGGTTTCGGATGAAAATCGGATGGAGCGAAGTGAGGGGAGAGGGTTTACAAAGTCTTGGTTGAAAATTTGAACGAAATCGAGGGAGAAATGTGAAAATGAGACGATGTCGAAGTCGAGGAGGTATACGTTCGAGTGGACTGTTTCTTTCGAAAAAATCCGCCATGTTTTGGATGAAAATCGGGTGAGTGAAATCCTAACTTCTGTACGAAGTTATCCAGTGTCCCGGGGGGCTGTTCAAAGGCGTTCACAACATTGCTGCCTTGTCGTCAGGTGTGAATGGAAAAAAATGGAGTAACTCCATGTCATCTTCCGAACTCACACAAACTGACGTCCTCACAAATTCATTGGGCAAGTGCTGGCCATGCATGTACATGTGCACATATCAGGTGACTACCAAACGAACTGCATATTTTCGATAGCCGCAGGTAGCTGGTGGTGGTGCTTCAAAATGGATTAAAGATTCCCCCACTGAATGTCGTTAGCAAAGCACCATCTGCCTCACCCACGTCGAAACGCAATTCGGTGATCCAAGGTACATTTGGTTTCCCCTGGGTCTTGTTCACCCTTTCTAACCACAGCGACCGGTCTCAATAGCGGCCAGGAATGGTGTATGCGATGGTAGCAACGGCCATTCCATGGAACTCGAAGCTTGTTGCTTGCGATGGTTTGCGTGTACATTTTGTGTTGAAGTGTTGCCATCAGCACTTCATTTGTCGATGGGGACCATTTCAGTTCGAATACACGCTGCATCCATCCCAGGCGATCATCTCCGTCCTCCCTCTTCCTCAGAAGCCAGCCACGAATTGCCCAAATGCTAATCCAAACGAACGGCGGGAGAGGGCGGAATCGATTTTTCTCATCTCATTAAGGTCCCAGCCTGAAGGGGGACGACGGATAAGTCCTTGAGTGAAATGGAGGGCAAACAAAAAATGGACACTCTTGTGGTTGATTAGGTCCGATGGCCGGATGGTGGGCTTGGTACTCCGATGCAACTGCCTGGATGCATCAACGAATCTTTGAGCCGCACGGGGGCGACATTGCTCGCCCTCAATCCACTTTTCAATTGACAGCTTCAATTAACTGACAAAATGGAAGACTTCAAAGTTTACTTTTTCCTTCTGATTTCTCTCTCTATCCCGCTCTCTCTCTCTCTCTCGCCCTCACTTTGTTCGGATTAACAGAGCCATCACGACGTCGTATTCGTCGATCCGAAAGAGGTTTTTTGTAAGTGCGTGTGTGCACACGTCGGAGGACAAAGTTAGAGACTGCTTTCAGTTTCGGTTTCGGATAAATCAAACAGAGGAAGGAAACGACAAAAAAAAAGAGTTCTCTCTGATGATCCTGTGATAGTCGTACCTTTGCACAAGCGAAGCCATGCAAAATGTATCAATCACTCCAACTTTACCATTAGGATATTGCGAGTGTGGCCTGTTGTTTCTGTCACCACCCTTCCCCGTAATTTCTATCCATCCTTCGTTCTGTTGTTTTTTTTTTTTTTTGTGTGCCTAGCTCTGTCTCGAATTCTCGTTTCTCGCGATAAATCCTGAAGGATATTTATCATTTATCCCGTGCCGTGATGGAGCAGAAAAGTTGACTAGTTACCTCTGAATATTTAAATAAGACCGACAAACCGTGTGAGAGGGAGAGAGAGAGTGAGAGAGAGAGAGAGATAGAGACAGAGGCAGAGACAAATTTGCATAAGTATTTTTGAAAGTGATTAATGCGCTAATAAGGGATAACGTGCAAAATTTACATTTTTTTTCCGTTTCCTTGCGAAACCCTTTCTGTATCTCCTCCATAGCCCGCCAGCCAGCCACTCATTTGGCATCATTCTGCCTTTCTTCTGAATTGTGTCCTCATCAGCAAGGATCCGTTCGCAGAGCGCCACAGGAAGAGGGTGACAACACACCGCCTGTTGGCTGAATTCCAAGCACGTGAGCTATTAAAATGTGTGACAGATGTCAGTGAAGATACCTGACAGTGGCTCTCTGCTGGTGTGTTCATTTTGTAAGATTAAAATCTCCTAGGATCCACACTCGCCATAGTCATCCTCTGAGCTTGCCCCAAAGCAGTAAGTCCACCTCCAAGTGTCCTCTTGTAGAGCAGCCCTTGCTAAACCTTCGCGAGTTCACGTATACTGTTAAGAGAGGAGTACTGATGCCGTCGTCAAGAATAAATCCGTCAGCTAAGGTAGGATTTTTCCAATGGAGAGACTGACCTGATAAACGTTAACAAATCGCTCCTGGATGAAGATGGGAGTTGGGTGTGGGTACTCGGTGCCAGACAGAAAAATGACGAAAATATTTTGATATCATTTTTGTAAGCGACCGGTCTCCGAAGTGGGATGAATACTTACATTCAGAGCAATCCTGTATATTCAACAACGAGCTCAAGCTAATTTGCTACAATTTACTCAATTTGCAACAAACTTCAGCTAACATTCCAATTTCGGTTCGCAACCTTTTGCGCAACAAACGCAATTACAACTCACTCATACCAAGCATTTTTATGTGGTGATCTTTGTGGGTGTGGGCGGTGAGGGGCGAGGGGTGGAGATGTGCCAGGAGAAGAAGAATTTCTGCATGTAATGGAAAATCCATTTTAGATCTGCGTAATTTCTCCGAGATGTACAATTTCAGATAGTTATTACTTTAAAATGAATTCACAAACAAAGGATGGTTGGATGGATGGATGGAGAGCGAGAGAGAGTTGGAGAGACTTCGTTAGAAGTTTTGAAATGAAAAGTTTCGTCGACTCTCATGCTGAAGGAGTGCTTGGACTTAAATCTTTTTCATAATTCACGGCTGCCCCTCAGTAGCGAGGGTGACAGCTGCTGAGGCTACGTCAAATCCTCCGACCATAATTAGCTCTGCAAGTTATGCCATTACACGCGAAATCATAGTCATTCAGTTCGCATCTTGTTCTTGTTTGATGACTTAGTGGCCCTGCCTATTGCTACCCTCTTCATGTTGTCTCGTCTGCTTCTTCAGGTGACCTGAGCCACAACCAACAAGCCTCTTTGACTAGTTGGCTTCAGTTCCTCACGCCAAGTGAACTTAGACGCGGCCGTCTTCTGTTGCATGAGTCAAAGTCGGTTGTCGTTTTTGCAAAAGTTGATTTTCTCGGTACCAAATTGATGCATACGAAATGATCAGGGCCGTTTGCAGGCCTGATGGTTGCTTATATCTCGGAACCCGTGCATCCTTCGGCAAACGTTTCTCAGTAACATTTGTAGCGTTTGCCTTGGCTATGAGGATGGTGTTGGAATCAAGGATACTCTACCGTTATTTAACCTAACTTTTCTTTACGAAATTAAAGGAACTTCGTGTTTATTTGGCGCAAAGCATATAAAAACTCACATCACAGATGACTGGTTTATTGAGTAACTAAGGGCACACAGTTAGCACATTTTAATCGGCTGTCAAATAATGCATCTACCAAAAAGACAAAGAAGAGGCTCTGTATGATGTATGACAATGGCATATGATTATCGGGATTTCTCCGTAATACAAAAAAAAGTCGACGCAAACATTTAATAAGCCTAGCAAAGTTCGCAAACATTCTAGAGTTTCGACACGGACCAAAAAGCAATCATTACACTGATTGCATGTTAACCATGGCAGCATAATGTTTTTCATTCAACGTTCGCTTATTTATGCCGCCATAGTTCCATAGGGACATTCTGATATTTGACTGTTTTCTGTTCGTCGAGTTGCATTGTGCATGGTTTTATTTAAAATTGTATCATTAGCTGCAACTACGTACAATTGATTCGTGAATTCCGTTCATTGTGCCGTGTTCCGTGACATTGTCTGCTGCACGGGAGTTAAGGCAATGTTTCACCTGCATCCTAATTGACAATAGGACATACGCGTGTGTGCACGATAAAAGAACACAACTTCTATTACGTTCACTGACACTGTCAAATTCAATTTAAAATTAATACGCGGATTTATTTCACGCCTTCCTGGCGATTCATTGTCTGATTCAACAGCATTTCCTTCAAATAACCGCTCGAAAAGTTACATTTCGAATTACTGCAATTGATTAACTTATCAACAAAAGCACACACTAATTGAATAGTTATCGTAATGTTCAATGATGGCTGATGATGTGTTGTAACGGAAAGTTAGGCTGGAGTTATAATTTTTCAATTGACTCACTCAATGTGAGTTCAAAAAGTTGAGCACTGTTCCCTTGACAGTGCTGAAGTAAATTCGTTTTAAATTTATTCTTGGTGCAACAGAATTTAATCAAAATGTGTCACAAGTTGCCAGTGGAACTGTCATGTGACAAAGTTTCTGTTGCAAGACGAAATTTTGCAGACACACACGGAGTTCAACTTCATTTCTGGAATCTTTCGCACCGCTCGCCGCTATGGATGGCCATCGGGTACTGGTTCGGGTACTGGCATGGCAAGTATGTTGGAAAATCGGGTCTGGCATTGGACGCTCGCAAAGCATGATGTCTTCCGAAAGCAGACGCAGGGCCTCGCTTAGTGATGAAATGAGCAACTTCCAACATACATCGTAGCTACTGATATTTAAGCATTTTGCACAGCAACCGGTAGCCCGAATCGAAATGTCGATGTGCAGTCCTGGATCGGCTTAGCCACTGGCTTGAAGGGTTTTCGAATCCAAGCAAGATTGGGACCATCGATAACTTCCGAAGCGACTCCAAGAGAATTAGTTGATGTACAAAGGACAGCCGGGGTGTGACACCCATCAGGGCTTCCTTGGCAACGTGACAATTGCAAGACGTAGCGAGTGACATCTCTGAACAGAGGGGCACGCGACGTGGACATAGGGGGAGAGCTTCGCAGGTGGATAGGGCATGTGCACCCAGTTAGACGCTGCCCGTTGGGTTCGATTGCTGGACCCATTCAGTTAAGCTCCAGCAAGACTATAATCTTTACTTTATTCTCAATCTCGGTGAGTGCTGGCTGACTGACATGAGGGGATGCTGATGATGCCAGCCAGATGATGTTCCCAGATGGAATTCGTGTGTAACCGGGGTTTCGCTATCGAGTGGACTTTAATTTATTGTCATTCGCCAACTCAAATACATTTCAAACGAACCACCATTGAATGTGCCTTCGTCTGGTTGTCGGGTCCTATTCCTCTTTGGTTTGATTTGGATTGGAAATAAACGAAAGTTTGAGCAGCACGTTCGGAATTCGTTTGAGTCGAAATGCAGACAACACAAAAAACTCATCTCCCCTAGCCAGTTGCCTAGCAGTATTGGCCTGCTCCCGATATGAAATGCAATCGACATTCGTTTGGCTAAAGAAGCGGTAACCACCGTCCACCATCCACCCACCACCGTCCCGCATGCAGGTAAACTGGGCCAATATTCGAGAGAGAGAGATAGTAAATCTGATGAATTTGAAAGGGTTCGCGGCAAAAAAGCGGTGCCATGCACACTGGATGCGCGTAATTAAATCAGGCGATCCCCTGCGTCCTTTATATTCGTGTGAGGGGGCCTTTAAATTCCCCCCAGTACGCCACACCGTATTTCAATATTTGCATAGAAATAATAAAACTCTCCCCGCGAGCCGCCCGCATGTGCACCACATGCGTGTCCAGGGGCGTCTAGTCCACCTTAAACTAAAGCGAAATAAACTGACTGCGAAAAGTGTTGCAAAATGCTGAAGTTTTCCACCGAATTGAGCTTGATTGAAATCACGTCCAACCAATTGAAGACAGCCGTTGAACATGCAGCCAACTCCATCCAATTAGCACCACAGCTTGGTATCGTACAATCCAATCTTCAGAAGCCAGTGACTAACCACCAAAAGCCGTTGGACCATGTCCGCCTTTAATAGAATTCATATTCTCTGAGAGTGCTCTACCTGAGTGGTGCACGTATCCCATTTCAAGTGCAGCAAGTGTTCCCGTCTTTCCAAGCTGGTGACAGGGTCTGTGACTGCTTAAGTGTGCCGAGTTAATGGAGCACAATGGCTGGCCAAGCGGGCGACGATGCATCAACTCTGCGTCCCCAAATGGAGTTCGTTTCTTATTGTTATTGGTTAAATAACTTTCAGTGGCCGTTTGGGACCGATTGCGTTTGTCGCAAGAATGCACTCGTTTCCGTCGCACCACGTCTGAATGCGAAAAACATGAAATTCATTGATTTGTCGGTGCGTACTCCTGTTCGTCCGCTTTCTGTATCCTCTGTTCATCCGGCTGTCCGCACCTATTATCGCTTTATCACAAACACTGACTGGCCGGAACACGCTCGCCTAAGCGTGACTGCTGCCAGCCAGCAACGAAATGAATTCATTCGTCTGTGATGAACATTTTTGCAAAAATTTTCCCTTTTTCTAGTCCATCCTCTAGAGCAAGGCATAAGCTACAACATTGACCATGGTCATTAGACCATGGTTAGCGGGATTTAAGCAAGCAAAGGTTGGCAAAGTCGGCAGACTCAATGCTAAAATTTCTGGTGGCCTGGTATCCTGGTCAGCAGCATTTGTATGGAAAAATAGGATTTTCTCGTGTTGGAGGGCTGCTCCGGTTGAGCGCGCTCTGGTTGTGTGACAACTGTGTGCTGCAAAGGGGTGAGCGGCTTAATGCGACCCGTGGATTAATTCACCGACATGCCAACCATAACAACAATCCAATTTCAGGATTTGCCACCAGCGATGCGAATACCACACATTATGACTTTGGTCGGGTGATGTGTTAAGCCCAGCTTACCCCACTCAAGAGGAGTCGAACAAATTTATTGTCACATCGAATTCGAGGCCGTGTCCATCATGCTTCCCGCGATTCTCCCTGAATTGATTGCAAGAATTCAGCGCTCGCCACTGCACAGGAGCGAACGGCTGGCTGGCTCGGCATATGATGGCAGTGCGTGGATTTTGCAAACAAACATGTCTACGAACGAGCCGCCAAAGCGACCTGAGCGACCAGACCCCCGGGACAGTCTTGTGCATGCACGCAACGATTGTCAGAGTCGCAGCCGAAGGCTGTGTGTCGAAGGTACAAAGACGTTCGTGCCTCGGAGGCAGGGATGTAAATTAGTGGCGGTAGTGGAGGAGGAGTGGGCACATCAGCCCCGAATATGTACCTGCAACATCGGCTCAAATTGCCGAGCAGTTTGTGTGTTTCTCGAAGTGCGCTTCTGATTGGCTGTCATGTGCATACTACGATAATTTTTTCCATTGAACACTAAAGGCCGCCAGCTCTTTGAAGACTCTCGTTCTGACCTTCTTTGTTGTCCGTGTCGCAATTTGATGGCCCCTTTGGCCTGATTTTGATGAATATTTGCTGCAACACGAGTGCATCATAGAGTGTTGATCGAAGAAGAGACTTGGTTCGGAGTTGTCACAGTCTGAGTCTTTAATTTTCAATGCGTTTAATGGATGATAGCTCGAGCGTTACGTGTGCAATGAGAGGGAAAACATTACGTACAATTTATTTAAATGCCCCCAGCCTACGGCCCTTGGTTGGTGACTGCACATATGTTCGGGAAACACGGCGGGAAAATCGAATGAACATTTATATGATTACCACACCCGCCACCAAGTTTATCCAATTTCACAATTTCATCGCGCTTCATTTCTCACAAAACTGCATTATTTTTCAATATCTGAAGGGCCTACGGCGGCGTGGCGACTGTAGCTTTGCTTAAACCAGTTGCTGCCCGCACGTCCACCTGATGATCAAGCAATGATGTCTCTGTTGTGCATAGCTATAGCTATGGATGTGCTTTAAGTACCAGGGTCGGCTGGTGTTCTGTTCCCGTCAGCCGCCTGCCAACACTCCAAAGCAGCAGAGACACCCGCCTCGCCTGCTGTCCATCGATGACGTCAGAGTGTGCAAATTCAACCTCAAAACCGACATTTTTCAACGAAAACTGCTTGGCAGCCACTTGAAAGTGATGGAATCGTGGATGGGACAGTCGAAACTATGATCCGGAACAAGCCCCCTCTCAAAAATCCATGATTTTTGGAAAATCGAAAAAAATGCATGATTTCGCCCGAAAAATGCAGTCAATTGTGAAATGAATCGAGTCGACTTTTTCCGCTGCGAGAGTGCAAATTTTTCAAAGTCGATTTTTTCGAAAATCCAGCAGGTTTTTGGTTAAAAATTGGATGAAATGGAGTGAGTGGAGTGGAAATACGAAGTCTTGGTCGAAAATTTGAAGGAAATCGGCGGGGAAATGCGAAAATGAGACGACGTCCGAGTCGGTGAGTGGCTGTTCAATAAGAGGTTGCAATTGGTTGTATTTATTAAAATACACTCTGGACGGTTTTTTATGATCTGTAAATGGCGAAATATCGCTCAAGCGTTACGTTTTTATCACGGAAAAGGTCATTATTGAGTGAGAATGAAAGGAGTTGCTTTTGGAGCTGCTTAAAGAGTGCTTCATAGACCTTTAAAAAAGGCAGACTGAGGACAGCTCGGAATTTCCTGATTTGTTCGAAAACTCCTCCGGGATTCGGATGAAAATCGGACGGAACGAAGTGAGGGGAGAGGGTATACGAAGTCTTGGTCGAAAATTTGAACGAAATCGACTGGGAAATGTGAAAATGAGACGATGTTGCTGACTTCAACAGTAGCTGTCTGTATGCATACCTGAGAGATTTTTTGATGAAATCGTGAGCAAGTAGGAACAAGATGGATTACATGGAAACTGAGAGAACTGTGGTCGTCTTCAGCAAGGGCTAACGATGCAGTCTGACTGCAAGGACACACCGGAGAACGTCCTTCAAATGGGACTTGTTGCAATCGCCTTTGGATTGGTCTTCTCTTTCTGTGCTGCAACACCGGACACATACCATTCGCCAACACACTGGACATGAGCCAGGGTTAATTGAATTGGAATTCGAGGAGCAAGTGATTGAAAAATGAGCGAAAATACATAGTTTCAGTTTAAGTGTAAGATATGAGCGATGTTTCCTTACTTTTCCGCGAACTTAACGTTGGCTTGCACATATGCGCCTTCGCTTCGTCTGTTGAATAGAAAATCGTCTCTCTGTTGAGCATGAGCCAGTGGCCTGATTATGAGTTTCAAGTAACCCAGTCGTAAAAACATCGGCAATTCTGAGGAGACACCAAAAATGTGGCCCAACCGTAGAGACTATAGGAAGAGCTTAGGCCGCTGAAAACACACACACACTCCTTGGTGGAAACTATCACAGATCTGATTAGAAGAGAGGAGAGACGATAGAGTGGATCAACAAATACAGAGGGTGAGCGATGAAACAGAATTGAAAGTCTCGAGGAATCGAGTCAAGGGGCAGCAGACAACAGACACGTCTTGGGAGATGAGCACACACACCTCGGAGATTATCTTTGACTTGAGTCATCACTTGTTGTCGGCGTTCATTCAATCTTGGTGATAGCAGCAAAAGACGAAGGAACTCAAAGCATACAGGATGGATAGTGGGACGACACATCACTGCATGCCATGAATACCTTCAACAAATGCCTCCAATACATCCGCTGGAACCTGCATCGCCTCGGAGACCTAATCGCCACCCGATTTCACACATATTGACGCGAAAACAAATCAGGAGCATATCAAAAAAGTCATGTTTAGCAGCTCGAATCCCGCAAAAGTGCCTCCAAACTGCCTCTCAGAGGCAACAGAGGCCTAAAATCACGACCGAGGCTCTCCTCCCCCACGGCTCACAACACCCCACGACTGTTAAAAATTAAAAAAAATTGCAAACCCCGGGAAAATTCGGAAAAAAAATACAAAAAATCAAAAAATTTATACAAAATCTACCTCCGCCCGCAGGGGTACCCGAGGTTATATAAGGAGGCACTCGGCGCGCGAGCGAGCTCAGTCTGTCTATGGTCGTCGGGGAGTGCACATCGGAGTGATTTTTTTTCCGAATTTTTTTTTTTGAATTTTTTTTCTCTCTCGTCTCTTACTCATTCCCTCACCGGGCCATATGTATGCGTCTCCCCCCCCCCTCCCCCTCCCCCTCTGATCAACCACCACCCACCACTGTAGGTGCAATTTTTTTATTTTTTTTTTTCCGAAATGTTGACCAATCTTGAGGAACCTTTGATGATGGATGCTGGACCATGTGCCGAGTGTGCGGGTGGGCAATGCACTTCGCTTTGAAATTTTCTACGTCGGGTGGGAATTTCGGACGGTTTTTCTTTATTTTTTTTTTTTTTTTTTTAATTTTGCTTGCCTTCACTTATTATTGGAGCCTCGTTTCGAAACTTACGGACGAGAATGGTCCGCCCTTTAAATCATGCTCGGCTAGAGACATACACCTTTACGGATAGGCCAACGTTCGAGGCACTTCTACGCATGATGCGTTGGGACGTTTTAGATTCAGGGCAGCATTGATGGCTCGGATTTATGCTGCGGTTACCTCTGCCCATGGGGGCCACGGCTCGGTGACTTTCATTGCAGTTTGAAGATGTTCCTTTCAAATTTGAGTCACATCGTGCTCTTAGATGTAAGATTTGTCTGATTTTTGTTTCGATTGTCGTCCACCACTTGCCCTCGTGGATTACGGTACGCTTCGGTTCGGTACTGGCCACAAGCGGCCCATCAGGAATCACCACATCATCAGAAGGAACACAACAAGGCTATCTCAAACCATTTCTTATTCATTCACAATCACGAGGTGTTTTGCATGAATTCGGATATTGAGTCAAGACTCTCGTTTCGCAATGCGACATGCTAGCATGAATACGGTTTCGGGTGGTGCATATTTTTTTCACATTCAAATATTTTCCAACGCTCAGGATCCAAACAGGTGTCCTTGAGGCTAGACAGGGGATCCCTTGGGACACGAACAGACATCCTAAATACAGGTAGGGCATTCCTCAGGACTCAGGCTAGGCAAGTCTTTTGCTCTTCTGTTTTCGGGTTCAATTCTTTGCTTCCTTTTTCAGGAATGCTGCCTGTCGCGGGCACGGACGAGTTGCTGCTAGTTTTGCATACATCGGTTTTTCGGACGGGGCCTTCCTTAACTTCCCACGGTAGCAATGGAATTTGTCTATCGTGCGTTTGTTGTTTCTCCATCGCGCTTCGGCTTCAATGACTTGTCCATCGTGAGTGTATTTTTCGTTTCATCAACGCGCTTCGTCTTCAATGACTTGTCCATCGTGCGTGTCTTTTTCGTTTCATCATCGAGTCTCGGTATCAATGTTCTTCGTACACTCGGCAGCTTGTTTGCCCGAACTTTCCTCTATTGTTCCTTGCGTTAAATAGATCCACCTTAGGTTCTTGGAGCGCTTGTAATTCTTGAGGTGCACCTCCGTTTTCAGCCCGTTTGATCTTGATCTGCGACACTGACAGTGTTTTCTTCGAAAATCATCAGCCATCAAATCTCAATTTTGATGATATGTTCACTTGGCTTGTGAGATGAGCGACCATTTTAGAATTTGAGATATGAACGAAGATTTGAGGAGAATTCGTGAAATGGAGCGGTTGCCCCTCCGGTGACTCATTCCCCCCCAGAATGGACCACGCCGCTGGGTAATCACCTGAATGAGAATCACTTAGAATGTGTCCCGTGGAATGGCAGTCAGCCAACCAGCTCAGCCCTTTGGCATGCAAGACACGAACTTGTTCATACATCGACCACCCGCATCACCGCCCAGCTGTGCTGGCAATTAAAATCCGAGCAGATAAACACCAAACTGTTATAGAATGACCGGGTCGCAATAAAAAAAAAAGAGCGGGAGAGAGGACGTAAAAAAATCAGAAATCATGAGTTCACAGCACGTAGAGACATTCCTCTGCTCCAGAATCGGAATGGGAATCGGAATCTCATGCGAATCCTGTAAATCCGAAGGCTCGATCGATTACGAGTTACGAGTTACGTGGATACATCCTTATCCCTCATGCTTCAGTTAGTTGCCGTCTTATAAAGCAGACGCCCATCATCAACTCCTGGGTGGGTGGATGTAACACTCTCAGAAACAGAATACTCAACCCCGCCCCCCACAGCGGAGCACGTACGCCGGAAGGGACAAAATGATAATAAAATTCCTTTCCGTTGTATTACAGTCGTCAAACATCATTTGGTCATGAGTGCACGCCCTCCCCTGGCAAAAAAAAAAAAACAATACACACACACAGAGACCGACTCCCCATTAAATTATGGTAATTAAATCCGCTGGATTGAAGTAATAAGGCGTTCGTCACAACAGCTTGACGCAAGTTTGACACAAAATTTTGAGATTACAGCCGATATGACAGCGAGAATTTCTATGGGAAACCGCACATTAAAGGGCGCCCAGATGGACACAGGTGAGCTGATGAAATTAATCAGTCATCGTGTGGCCTTCACATCAAAATACAATCTCGATGTATTCTTGCACCTTAATTAAAATGAACAATGTGGGCTTGTGATTGGTGGTTTGGTGTGGCTCCTTAATGAAGGAGATGTCATTCAAAACTGCACACATCTTGCCTGTGGTTGAGGTTTCCCTTTGAAATGGAGCTTCTAATTTGACGCAATCATCATGTTGCACACGTCTTTGACTGCGTGGTCTGAAAGCGGATTCAGGGAAATTAATACCGCACTCGACTCCTGTCGACCGTTCATCGATCAGAGAACGTGATAACCTGTTCCACTTGAATTCATTGATTTGTTTTTTCTTGACTCCTCGCGCTCTGGATCCTGTCGCTTATCCTTCCCTCTCGTCAAAGCCCAGGAAATATTTTTTTTTTTATATTTCAACCCTCGATGAGAGAGACTCGTAACTTAGCCCCTTGTGACATACACAAACCCACGCACTTGGGAGGGTCTTAAACGTTAAACAACAGCCACCAGGCAGGCGAAAAAAAAAAAAGCACACAAAAAAGCGAAACGTGCCACAACGACGGAGAGATTCCTTGGAATAAATAACAATAGAAATTCATTTGCAAGTTAAGTCCTAGTTTCGAGCAGACATAACCTCCACCTCTCCCCCACGCACGCACTCGACACAAAGCCGAGCAGTGTTTTATGGGATTTCTCGAATGGGTGTACATACATACGGGAATCTTCTTATGGCGAACCACCTCAGTCTGTTGCTGTGAGCTCTGACACGACATCCTCTTGGGCTCTTCCCAAAGCCCCCTATCCGGTCGGGGATTGCAACTAAATGCGTGCAAAAGAGCTCTCTGCGAACATTGTGTGCATTGTGCATTGTGCATTGTGCGTCCGTCCAATCTCCTTGTTATTGGTACCCATTTAAGCCTCGAAGTTATTTCAAAAGAGAGATATGTTGCCGTCTGGATTTTCACAAGTATTTTCGCATCCAACTCGTGTGGGCGCCGAGACACTGTGACATTCCAGGGAATTGCGTATCAAGCATGCCGTTCATGCATCTCGAACCACTAAAAACAAAACGCATATATTATAGGTTCTCACGGGAGCAGCTCTCATCGCAGCATCTAATTAGAAGGACACGAAAGACTCGTTGCATTAACGCTTTAATTTATGTATCAGCACTTGCATCATTGCCGGCGTTTTTCTAATGCATCACCTGCTTTTCCACACAAGCAGCCGTGGTTACTGGACATCCAAGATAATGGATCAGTAAGTGCAATTTTTTAGACGCATTAATCTTTAGATCTCAACTTGGTGCCGAGCAATGATGAAGAGCGTCAAATACATTAACGCTCAGAAAGACTGCCAGTCTCTTGAAAGGCTCGCCAAAAAGTGGATGTGCTTTCTTTGCATCTCAACTGCACGTATCGGGGTGACGGAGGTTCCCCGGAGGCCTCTTTATGCTGGATGCAGGCGTCCATGTCCACAGAGGCGATGATTGTTCGCCAGATTTAATTCGGGGGACACTCAACTCACACGCAGAGAGTCACAAGTTGACATGGGAAGAATAGCAGTTGGCAAAAAGTTCTCTATTGCCTGCCCTCGACTGGGAGGTAACCACAAGGTACTCATGCTGAGCACGGAAGGATTTCAGAAGGGTTGTGAAGGAGAAGCATCCCCTAACAGGGGATCCCACAGTCTTAAGTATCATTTAAGGGGGCCATGACGGAAATAATTGCTTCCTATTAATCAAACCATAACGATGCGTCTGGGAGTGTCAGTGTCGCGCGCGTGTGTATGTGAATTTTTTGTTTGTTTTTTTTTTTCTAACCTAGTTGATCTCAGAACTCATTCGATCCCAGGGAGTCCTCCGGGCAAAGGGAACAAGACAAAATTTTAATTTCTAAAGTTTATGACAGCGGCGGCAGCACCAGGCCACACTCAGCATCCCACTCGCTTGCTCAGATGTCGTGCATATTACAGCTTTACCCCTTTCCAGAATCGACTACTGTTCGTGCAAGCCACAATTAAATTCCTTAGACTGAGACCCCTGCCTCTTCTTTCAGAGCCAGAGACATAGAATCATTTATTCACCTTCCCCCACAGAATCGAGCACAGTCGGCAGTATAAAGCGAATAAAAGGGGTTGCTGAAGTTTCAGCTTCGGTAAAATTATTTGTTTTGTGTGACACACAACAGCACTCCCGTATCCTGACAAGGAAAACCATGAATGGTGGGTGGGGGGTAGAGTAGAGAATCATGGGCATAGAAGGTATATATTAAATCGTTTTACTGCTTCCTTGTGTCGTTGAGGAGGCAACAATACAACGGATTCCATGTCATAATTACTCTCTCGCTCGCCGCGCCGTGATCTGGTCACCAACCGACCGTGCACAGGCTTCACGAGGGACATGACGACGGTGGTTATGATGACACGATGGCACAACGGGAGAATGAATAATTAACAGGACGTGAACAGGACACGGGTCGTAAAAAGTTTAGTTTTCAATTCATATCAAAAATTGGTTTAATTAACTTTCAACTGGCCATGGCAACGTTCGCAAAAATTGAATGAGAGTTGGAGAACTAGTTTGAACGTTAACGAACAAGAACGAATTACCTGACTGAACACAGTTTATGCGGTGCAAGACCATGTTTATGAGACACAATCGTGGCTATAACTTCGTCTGCCATCAAAGGCCATTCAACAAGGGGTGGTTCAGTCAACCAACCAGCCCTTCCCTTGGTGAAAATTGTGAAATTGATAACTCTTCGCGGTTGTGGGAGCGAGGTAACATGGGAATGCGGCACGTCGAATCCATTTTATTTCTCTCATTCTCTCAATTGAAGGTGTTATACTACTGCCGCCTGTCTTAGTGAAAACAACGCACCGATCCCGTGCGTCGGCAATTATGTGATTCTCTCATTCATTGTTCCCTCATGCGACATTAATTCGATTGCCTTTTGCAAACCCGACAGACGTTATTCGCACTCGACAGGACCGCCCGACTTCAAGGCAAAACACCTTCACGCGCAGGTACACAATTAGACGCTGAAAAGCAGACTACGACGACGACGCCGCACAAAGGAGAAGAATACTGTTTATTAACATAAGTGGATAACACTTAAACCTTGTTATAGGTAATATCGTATCCTCTTCAAACCCATCCGTATCCGTGTCCGTCCTCTTCCCCTCCATCATGCTCACACCGGATCAACCGATTCCACGGGAGAACACTTTCACTTTCCTTTTGTAGCACTTCAAGTGGATTTACTCCGTTCTTCGTTGAAATGGAGAATAAGAAGGAACAAAAAAAAAACAAAAAAAAAAAAACCCCCCGTCTTCCACGACACCTGCGACGACATCCTCCGCCAAAGACAAATCGTAACTCAACCACTCCGACAACGCGCGCCAGCGTGCGCCATCGTCTATACAGCGGTAAGTGAAATTTCCTCTGTTTAATTTCCGCCAAGGCTTAACGTTGTTGAGTCAATGATGGGACTCCTACAGCACGGCGCATTGGTGTGATAGGTTGCTTTAATTTGCGTTAATTAGATGAAAACTTCCATAGACACTTGACTCTTGACAGACTCTTCTTCTTCTTCTTCTTCTTCTCGAGTCCCTGGCTACCACGAGATTCAGGCTGAGACTGAGACTGAGAGTGAGAGTGATAGACCAGCGAGAGCTGTTGCCTCAGTGTGAAGAGGGCTTCGGCATCGTTGTGAAGGGTTATTCAAAAGAAAAAGAAAATGGAAAAATAAAGAGACCCGAAAGAGTCAAATCGAAAGGATGTTAGTGAAAGGTTATGCGTTAAGCATTAAGCGTTAAGGGGTGTCACGTGTGCGGCACATTACCTCATTAAGACTTAGGTAAGCAGAAAGCACGATGACGACGTCATGAGATGGTGAAGAGTGTTCCCATTGTGAGGAGTACAGAAGTGTTGTCCTTGCCCGTGGATGTTTTCAATTTCATTCAATTTCATTTAATTTCGGTGCAGCCTCCTTGGACAGATGGACAGTCGAACGGAGTGCAGTGATGCAGGGGGTTTCTTAATTTTGCAACAATCATACAGTGCGGCAGTTGCACTAATTGAATTGAGCCTTCTTGAGCTGAGCAGAGCAGAGCTTTCCACGAGCCAATAGTTCGGCAGGGTTGATTTTGAGGCAATGAGGCACTGAGACAGTCGAACAACTTCAATTGAGTCTCCTTGAGCTTCCTCCAGTTGAGCAGTGACGCAGGTGGGGTGCCAGGACAATGGACACGCCTTCCACTAGCTCATCAGTCGGATATCAGTATGATGTCGGATATGTGACAGATTTAAGACAGTCGAACGAATTGAATTAGCTGCGCAGACAGGTGCCCAGGGTGACATTTCTTCGCTGTTTCCTTACTTCCTTGCTTCTCAGGCCACTGGCCATAGGCGCCCGCAGGGTGGGGGCATGGTGGGTCACTTGACTCACATCAGGAGGCTTGGATTCGATCATTAGTTGGTGTTCATAACCCAGACCAGTCACGTGAACTCATCTACCAAAGCCAACATTTGCACTGGCTTGTTCAGACACTTTCTTGGGACGCCACCCAGATGACCGACCATTAAATACCACAATTTGCAAAATAATCTTTAAGGCGATTAATTGCCAGTGGAGGGCGGTTTTTTGAAAAAAAATTAAGATCATCGGCTTATTTTCCTGAGGACTGGGGCGATGAAGGCACTGCACGACCAAAGGAGGTGATGTATCATCGTCCTCTTTGATGAGAACCCCCATTCCCGTGCCATACATGCATGCATTGTCCCCTGAGTGTGCTGCTGCTTAGTCAACAGTGTAAACAATTGGGTGGCTTAAGCCTATGCGTGGATGGGTGTGTGTGGAGTGGTGGGACCAATTAGCACTTCGTGAATGGTTTTGATGTGATTGTTGTTGATTTTGATTTCAGACAGCGTGTTGCACTTGGGAACATTATTAATTAATTAGATGGAGACGTAATTGAGCTCACCATGGCTAAATTGGCGGGCGTCTTTGATACGCGACAATGTCTTATCGGTCGCGACATGTTGTTATGAGGCATGAAGGGGATCGTTCATTCGCATTCTGGCATTGTTCAGCTTGACCGCTATTCTCCGAGGAGGATACAGCGCGTCATTGTTAGGAGAAAGGAAGAGCATGGATCATGTGAATGTGCTACACGCACATTATCTCGGATACAATGCAGCTTCATTAAGGGCCCTCCTGCTGCATGAAGTGTTCGAGCAACTGGTAAACAAGCATTCAGACCTTCAGTAGAAACTAGCTGAGCAATGTCTCATAGTTATTTTCCACGAATCCCACATTCAATATACACAATGTCGCTTATTGCCAAGGCTCAAAGGAATCCCTTGCAATTTGTTGACGTCCATCATTTCGGAGAAACACTTCGTAATTGCGAATATCGTGGGCTCATTGTCGAAGCCATGATTTTAAATGAATGTCTCCCTGATGACATCAGACGAAAACCTGACAACTTTTCCACGTCACCTCCGAACATCCTTCAGTGACTCGCGATGCGAAGACGCTTGGATTGAGACCAACACTATGCCACTATCACCACTTGAAGGCGAAAGTGAACTCTGTGAACTCTGTATTTTCGCATCGAATTTCAATTTAAATAACCCTAGTGTTCGGTGTTCCAACCGGAAAGAGAAGATCAATCCAAGGGCGATTGCATGAAGTCCCCTTTGAAGACGGACACAGTTCTCTCGGATTCCATGTAATCCATCTTGTTTCCACTTTCACACGAATTCATCGACTGTTGAAGACGGCAACATCGTCTCATTTTCACATTTCCCATTCGATTTAATTCAAATGTTCGATGCGCACTTCAGACTCCCTCCACTCACTCCACCCAAGCCCGATTTTTTAAAGAATCAAGAAATTCCTACCAGTCGACTAGAATGCATGACGACAAATGTTTTCCCTTTTTTTCCATTCACACCTGACGACAAGGCAGCAATGTTGTAAACGCCTTTGAACAGCCCCCCGGGACACTGGATAACTTCGTACAGAAGATAGGATTTCACTCGATTTTCATCCAAAACATGGCGGATTTTTTCGAAAGAAACAAGAAATTCCGACCAGTCCACTCGAACGCATGCCTCCTCGACTTCGACATCGTCTCATTTTCACATTTCTCCCTCGATTTCGTTCAAATTTTCAACCAAGACTTTGTACACCCTCTCCCCTCACTTCGCTCCATCCGATTTTCATCCGAAACCCGGTGGAGTTTTCGAACAAATCATTAAATTCCTAGCTGTCCTCAGTCTGCCTTTTTTAAAGGTCAATGAAGCACTCTTTAAGCAGCTCCAAGAACAACTCTTTTCATTCTCACTCAATAATGACCTCTTCCGTGATAAAAACGTAACACTTGGGGGATATTTCGCCATTTACAGATCATAAAAAACCGCCCAGAGTGTATTTTAATAAATACATCCAATTGCAACCTCTTATTGAACAGCCACTCACCGACTCGGACGTCGTCTCATTTTCGCATTTCCCCGCCGATTTCCTTCAAATTTTCGACCAAGACTTCGTATTTCCTCTCCCCCCACTCCATTCCACCCAATTTTCATCCAAAAACCCAAATGATTTTCGAAAAAATCGACTTTGAAAAATTTGCACTCTCGCAGCGGAAAAAGTCGACTCGATTCGTTTCACAATTGACTGCATTTTTCGGGCGAAATCATGCATTTTTTCCGATTTTCCAAAAATCATGGATTTTTGAGAGGGGGCTCGTTACGGATCATAGTTTCGACTGTCCCATCCACGACTCCATCACTTTCAAGTGGCTGCCAAGCAGTTTTCGTTGAAAAAAGTCAGTTTTGAGGTTGAATTTGCCCACTCTGACGTCATCGATGGACAGCAGGCGAGGCGGGTGTCTCTGCTAGTTTGGAGTGTTTGCAGGTGGCTGACGGGAATTTTGACAAATAATCGATTGCTTCGAGTTGAGAATGGAGTACTTCGCTAGAATGCGTTGCAGACAATGTGTTTCAGTCGAACATGCACCGCGGGAGGGTAGCGTCTGGTCGTTGAGAAGCTCTAATTGCTGGCATTCAGCTCCCTCCACACCCTCATCAAAGATGAACAACAAATGCCCAGTAAGTGCTTAAACATCAACGACCAATGGTCTGCCCCACACAAAATTCAGCATCAATGATGCTCCTTTTTCACCCCCAGGCGGGGAATGTGTTAACGGACAGTGGGATGTGGCGCAAGTCCACATGTAAGTGTCAAAAGACCATTACCCACCCGCGGTGAGTGCAATTTTAACTGACGGTGTCATTGGAACGCTCTTCTTCGAAAATAAGGAGACGTTTTGACACGTCTCCACATAACAGAAGAACCTTTTTTGTTTATATTGCATGCCACATATAGCTGTTGCACAGCTGTTTGGACTTTACCTAGAGTGCGTCTTATTACCACTTCTGCATGAGCAGCTGCTTCTTCGACCGTCATTGGAGTATAATCACCGACGACAGGGTTAAGATGACAGACAAGCTGTTGCCACAGTGATGATCCGCAAAGCAACAGAAAATGTCCTCGAATGGGACACGGACTAACGCAACGCCCACAGGATGTGATCATGCGAACCACTGAAAGATGAGAAGCCCGATGTTAAAGAAAGGGCTGCTCTGATCACCCTGATGTCATCGAATCCATTTCCTTAAAAAATACCTCATGACGATTATTGCAACAACTTGAGGTGGGTTGCCCTGACATCTCCTGTGCACACTTGCTGATGACGAGAGTCTGTGTTTTGACTGTATGTATTTTCGGATTTTTGAAATTGACTGCAATATTGCTTAGTCTGCTTATGTTGTTTACTTTGCCTCCCACTTGATGAATTGCTTTGAGACGACTTGAGACTGGGATGACTTTGTGGACCCATGGCTAATTACTTGGCTCCAGGGTGACTTGTCATCAGTGCAGCATGAGTGCATCGATATCATATGCATCTGAAACTTTTTCTGAAATTCACCCTTATCCTCTTGTTTGCATTCACGTCAAGTCACTTAAGAGTCACATAAGGTGACCATCGGTTTTCGCATCGCTGTCTCGAGGCTCGAATGGCCCGATTGGCATAGCAGATCATTTCATGTTACTTGCCATCCAGTTTTCTCAACAGTGACACAGGGAAGTCCGGCCAACCAAACACGAGTTACATCTTCCTCTTCATTCTGTTCAATTCGTATTAATTGATCGTTGCCTGACCCACCCGAGACGGCAATGTTTATTGCTATGATACCATATACCCACCAGCATCGATAACTGGCATCTTATGTACTTTTGGGTGTGCAAATGCGTGTTGTTCTGCACGTTGACATCCAACATACGTCTTCGGTAGTGAATCAATTTATTCATCTCCGCCTGATTGTACTCGTTCACAGAGTTATTTGTTAGAGTCCATGGGGACATAGTGTCTCTTCTTCTTGCTGCCCCTAGTTGCGCACACAACACTTATTCTTCTTGTGAGTTAACAGCGCTCAAATAAATAACGAATATATGTCTATCTGCGACCAAAACTACTGATTTCCTAAATAGGCGAATTTCCACATCATGGCAAGGAGGATCATCTAGACCTTCCTTCATACACTTCTGCTCATACTTTGCTTTTTTCCCTGAAAAGGAATTGGATGCAAAGCATACATATACCTAACAATGCATAATGACAATGAGCTTACATAGTTAAGCAAAAACAAAGCTGCGCAAATCACTAATCACCTAGGGGCTCTAATATTGTGAAAAGTCTGAAATGGGAGGAAGCCAAGCCACAGACAATTCGATGCTAATCAACAAACTGGACACCTGGGATATTATTTCATTGGGGGCCTGCAGGGCGAATTATTCGTTAGTTTTTGATTCAAAATGTGAAGTAACAGGGAACAAGAAACAGCAGATTTAACTTCAAAGAAGTCAAATAGCAGCAGACTCCTGTTGTAACATGTTCCCAAACCAATGCAAATAATATATGTATGTACATGCGAGTCTTTCATAGAACAACTTTTCTCTAAGATGAAGTGCAGAGATAATATATGTACCAATGGATGTTATGTTAATGAAGCTCCGAAATAGGGAGAAATTGAGACAAACCACCGAATAGTGGGGAAAAATGAAATTGAATCATCCTGCCATCTAATTGTTTTCGTATGAAATCGAAGCAACCCTGGTCCAAACGAGAAGGCATCGTCGTTGCATATGAAATCTTCCTAGTTTCACTTCAAGAAGAAAAAAAAGTTCAAAAACCTGGTAAGATTTGAACACAGAACCTGCAAGGAGAACGGGCAGCGCACCAGACCACACCGCCAACTGGACCAACAAACTTCGGTGCTTCGTTTTCGTTCACATTCGGGATATGAGTTACATTCACAGCGCCTTGTTATAGAGATTATTCAAACACATATACATACAAAATTCATTTTTTCTAAAGAATTCGTGTATTAGACGGCTTACCGTTGCCTTTCTTATGAACGATGGAGTATGTGATGTGTGCGTAGAACGATATGGAAAATTAAACCCGACATTTTCGGGGAACTAGCTTGATGTAGCTATGAATTTTGTTCGCCTTGGGTTGGTGTTCCATGGTTGCGTGTTCAGGTATAGGAAACGAAAAAATATCCCAACATGTTGCTTGTTGTATTGATGTACTGCTGAGAAGTAAAACCGAGACAAATTAAACTCCGTAGGATGAATGATTGTATGGACGCCGCCCTACCACCCACCCTATATGTCATGTCTGTGTTCCTTAATTGTGAAGGCATGATGAGGTGAGCAGACGCAGAGGTGGGTGCCAAGGAATGAGTTTTCAATATTTTGTCCTATACCGGTTGAACACCTATGACGGCTAGGCCATGCAAAGCACAACACTGCTCCTATCTTCGATGCCAGAAAGCCGAAACAACGAGAAGGACAACCTCGGCCAAATTGGCGTGCATAATTGGGGGCACCTGGCTAAGGATTGTCCTGCCCTGCAACCAACAAGAACTCTGGAATCCACTAAAAAAAACTCTGGGCCATTGTGCGTCTGCTTAGTCTTAGTAGGCAGAGTAAGCTGAGCATTTCGGTTGCCCTCCAGCTAGGGTGGATATGTTCCTGGTGAGAGAAAAGTGGATCATCGGCACCCACTTGAGGTGTACATTGGCTAGCCGGCAAATAAGGGATGTTTTTGAGTTGAAAATTAGCTCAATTGAGGTTTAAGACAGGACAGTGGTCAAGGAGATTCAAGTAAGGGACAAACAGCAAACATCCACCCTACCACCCACCCTTTCGTCCGTCTGGGTATAATCGCTGGCTTCCCTTCGAAATCCGTACAAGTTGACATCAGAATTTAAAGCGAATCTTCATGTCATTTGTGTGCCAGAAGGGACGTGTAGCCCGTAGTTCCTCGATGTGATTCAAGTAATCAGTTTACAACAAATTAATGGCCTGCTTTTGATTAATTATGCCGGGAGTCCAACAGCTGTCGGTAATCGAATGACTTTTTTCACATCATTAAAAATTCCGCAGCTTATCAATTGGCTTAGGATCAGGTCCACCCTGGACAGTGTACAACAGTGTTTATGTACACGATCCGTAGATTTCTGACTGAATTAAAGGGAATATTCAGTAAAATATGATCGGAAAGTCATCGAGTCCGGGTAGAGCTGGCCTAAGACTTACTTGAATGATCATCATTCATGATGCTCTAGGCAGGTGGAAGGAATGTCTATTGAAGCACTTTCAACGGGTGGTGTGAGTGTATTTTTTTCTGCACGCCGAAGTTTTCGATGGGGACTGAGCGTCAGCGATACAAAGAAATCCGCTGCCGCTAATGGATTAGTTCGGTGGACCCCCCTAGTTCAAGGGATGCAATTGAAGCGGACTGAATTAAAACCAAATAGAGGCATGTGCACATTCATTCGCGATGTAAAGGCAAATGATAATTCTCCTTCGCAAATATTAACCGATATGCTGCATCTTACGCCACAAGAATTACGTTGTTGGGACGTTTATTGGTGTGGCGCGATATCCATGAAATAGGCTGCCGAAAATCTCGGCCACCAGTGGAATATGCCATTAGTTATTGAATTCGTGCTGGAAAGTCAAGGAACACAATCCAGGTTTGTTTGTTTTTCTTTTCGAGTGCTAAATTGATTACGAGGATGGACCGGGAAAAGCACTTCATAAGATTGACTGACGTGTGCCATCAAATCAGAGATTTGAGACATGTATTTGGTGTGTTTTTTTCAACCGTACTCCGGCCATATTATCTACGATCTAGATTCCAGAGCCGTGGAAGCACACGCGTGCCGTTGTCCTCATCCTTGGCACTGAAGGTACTGACGACACGCTGACGAAGGGATTATAATGACAAAATATAACGATTCGCCTCTCCGAGGGACGGGCTAGACATGTTGGGTCCCGATTCACTCCGCAATGTTTCCGCAACAAAGTCCCTGATACATTAGACCATTCCCCCCCCCCCCCCCCCCCCCCCCCCCCCCCCCATCATCCCTCCACAATGCGACAGAACAACAAACAAATCTTTCAGAATCGAATTTTATGCAATTCCGAACTATTTTGTGAGGAAAGTTTACAAAAACCGATCTTCGTGTTTAAGCGACGATGAATCAATCGTCTAGCAGAAACACACACAATTTCCCTCTAAGTGACATTCGATCTTTGTTTAGTTTTGTAGCCAACGCAGCTTTTCAGTGTGCTAGTGCACACAGGCAGACAATCGGCTGACGAGCTTTTGCTCACAACATGCTATAGGGTATTGGTCACACAATTTGGCATGAACTCATATTTTTTAAAACAATTCGAGAATTTTTTCTCAACTATGCTTTCAATAAAATACTATAGCTATCAGAATAAATAGCTATCAAATAAAACACCAAGTCGATCTGCAGTCGGAAACAACAGAAAACAAAGCTAATTGGACAGTGGTTGAAATGCAATTGGTTTCTGAAAGTCTGTGCTGAACAAATAATAATATTGCTGTACAATGCTGTACGATATGTTTTATTGTGTTTTGACATTTTTTGTCAAATTGTATTTTGTCCTTCGCACAGTAACAGTTGCGAACGAAGAACGAGGCATATATAAAAATGAATCGGCTTTACTTTTTCCTAGTGATTGCCGCTCCTGGCTGATTCAGAATTATTACAAACTTAATTTATAACGAATTACTAAAAATTGCAAAAAAAAAAAAATTTTACCTGTACCCACCACCCACCGCACACTCCCCCACCCACCCACCCAACCAAACCCAAACCCACATACAACTCCCACTTAATTGTGATAAAAACAAAACCAAACACTTTTAAAAGTTTCCTCATCAATCGTACTATAATAATAAATGTGCAATTGTCACACCAATTACAATTATTCCAGGAATCGGTTCGTTCCAGTACTGGAAAACAGTCCACAGTTGTTTTATGTTTGACTACTGGACACAACATTTCAAAAATTATCGTTCACTGTTTGTCACCTACTCCAGTCATTGCAGCATCAGCAGCACATCTATTTGTTTTGTTTTTTCATAATAAAAACTCCACACTTATTGAGTAGTAGGCTGTTTCCTTAACGTCAAATTTAAAAGAATATACGCGCTTTATTTCCACTGGAGCATCAGTCATTAACGTATCAGCAGCGATTCAATTCAGTTCGTTTTTTCGTGGTAATGTTCTATTAAATTCAGTTCGTTTTTTATCGTGGTAATATTCTAGAGAATCCTTAAAATATGGATAATCAACCAGGAACTAGTGCATCGTGCTTAGATGTTGAGAGACCAGTAGAATGGTCTCCCGACTTATGCCATTTAAAATTTAATAGGGAGATCGGAAGAGGTGGCTTTAAGGTGGTATATCGCGGCATGGATTCCCGCTCGAAGAAGTTGGTTGCATGGGGCGAGTTACTGGTAGGTATTTCTTTTTGCATACATTTCCTAATGAATCTGATTGTTTCATACCGATTTCAGGCATCAAGGGTGGGAGAGGATGAATATGAACGATTTCGCGCAGAAGCACGGATGATGAGGAAATTACAACATCCAAATATTCTTCAATTTTGTGCATTCTGGGAAACTGAAGACGTTCCAAAGAAGATGGTGATTTTGACAGAGCTCATGAGCTCGGGAACACTCAAAGAGTATGTATATATGTGTGTGTGTGTGTGTGTGTGTGTGTTTGTATATATTTATATGTATATTTATATATGAAAATATATATGAAATTATTCTGTGTGAAGTGATACTGAGCTCGGGAACACTCAAAGAGTATGTATATATGTGTGTATGTATGTGTGTGTGTGTTTGTGTGTATATATATGTGTATATTTATATATGAAAATATATATGAAATTTTTCTGTGTGAAGTGATACTGTTAGCTTTGTTGGAATAGCTTCTCATTGCTTGATGTGAATTCAGTTAAAACAAAAATATTTTTCTTTTTTCCAAAGACACCTTCGACATGTACAAGAGATCAAGATGAGTGAATTAAAATCCTGGTGTCTGCAAACTTTGACAGGGTTGTCCTTTCTGCACTCGCAGACACCTTTGATCATACATCGAGATCTTAAGTGTGAAAATCTCTTCTTTGATGCGTCACGTAACATCGTGAAAATAGGAGACTTCGGCTTAGCGATTGAAAAAACCGACGACTTTTTGACATCAGTGGTGGGAACTCCGGGGTTCATGGCCCCGGAGGTATTCGCTAAAATGTATAATGAAGCTGCCGATATATTTTCATTCGGTATGTGCGTCCTACAAATGGTCACTCGCCAGCGTCCCTACCAAGAATGCCTGATGCCGGCAAAAATCAGGCGGAAAGTTTTATCGGGAATTATGCCAGCCAGCGTGAATAATATTGAAAACACAGGTGTACGCGGGCTGATTCTCGCGTGCATTCAGACGCTGAGGGATTGTCGACCGACATGCGACCAGTTGATGATGTCGGAGTTTTTCCGTGGACCCACTCAGGCAAGTTTAGTGGTTAGTGTCCAAGAGGGGAGCCCCATATTGTGCCTTCAAGAACACCAAATTCAACGGAAGGTGAGTACCATCCCGATTCCAGCTTCTGAATATAACTCTCTTTCTTTCTCTCCCCGGTGTACAGAAAGAGATCCGGAAACAGCCGCGGGCAGTAAGACCACATTCGTCCGCGCAGCCAGCTGGAGCTGCCGCCGTCTCCACCGCCCCAACCAGCACAGACGCAGCCGCCGCCGCCGACTCCGTCCCCCTCATCGCCACAGGCTACGCCCTCCGACAACGGCGCCGCCGCCATTCTGATCGACGACTACGGCCCCGCCGCCACCGAAAATAACTTGTGACTTTATATTACTTATAACTTATTATTTGTCAATTATTACTTTTTAGTTATTACTTGTGAATTGTGCCTTATGTCTTATTACTTATAACTTATTATTTGTCAATTATTACTTGTGAATTGTGCCTTATGTCTTATTACTTATAACTTATTATTTGTCAATTATTACTTGTGAATTGTGCCTTATGTCTTATTACTTATAACTTATTATTTGTCAATTATTACTTGTGAATTGTGCCTTATGTCTTATTACTTATAACTTATTATTTGTCAATTATTACTTGTGAATTGTGCCTTATGTCTTATTACTTATAACTTATTATTTGTCAATTATTACTTGTGAATTGTGCCTTATGTCTTATTACTTATAACTTATTATTTGTCAATTATTACTTGTGAATTGTGCCTTATGTCTTATTACTTATAACTTATGAATTTAGACGTATTATTATTATTATTATTATTTATTATTTTTTTATTACAAACACCTTGAAACGTACTGTGATCATATGTGCATAAATATTTATAAAATAAATTATATTATTAACGTTGAATAAAGAGATTGTTTTATTTTGGAGACGGTGGAGACGGTGATTTGGGAGTCCTTAGAGGTTGTCGGGGATTTTACAATTTACAATGAATTATTATATTTATTGCGAATAGGGTACTTCCAAAAACAGGGTATGAAATGTTTCTTCGCACAAATCAGCGCAAAAAAAGTGATATTGTCTACAAAAAGGAAAAAAAAGAACAACCCCAGTCAGATTTGAACACAGAACCTGCAAAAACGAGCATAATCGTCGCACCAAACCACACCGCCATTGGAGCCATTTGATTTTTAAGGTTTGTTTTCGATCTGATTCTCATTATAGGTGTTTCATACAAAGCGCCTTATTACAGACATTTTGAGTGTGAACAAAAAGTGAGTGAAAAAAAATATGATTACTGTTATTTACGCTTCAAATGATTGACATATATTTCAGTATATACGAACAATGCCAGTAGCTTTCCTAAATTTTCTAAAAAATCAAAAAAAAATTCCAAGATTTCATTTTTCCATATTTGCAATATTCCAAATATTCAAATATCTCAAAAACTGACAAACTGTCATTGTGTCGTTGACATCGACATCGATTATATTGTTCCTCTTGACAAAAATTACATCTCCGCGTCGAGGTCCAAGTCCAATTGGATTCTACGAATCTAATGGTGTTGAGCATTCAAACAGACTCGCCAGGATTTCAGTCCATTAAATCGTCAAACGACCTGACTTTTAGAACCAATTGGAATGTGTTTTACAAACGAAGCATGGTAGTTAGAGTTTAGCCTTTCCGTCACTGAGTGCTATATGACACTACGTTTTGTTTCGGATTTTTCACGAGTTGGCTCAAATATGGAGCAGTGCGAAAAAAACAATTGAAATTGTCATTGAGTGTGAGTGCGTACACACTGGCCACATACATTGGAAAATGTCAACCACAATTAATAGAAGGTTGCATAATTGAGTCGTTATGCATAATGACAATGAGCTTACATAGTTAAGCAAAAACAAAGCTGCGCAAATCACTAATCACCTAGGGGCTCTAATATTGTGAAAAGTCTGAAATGGGAGGAAGCCAAGCCACAGACAATTCGATGCTAATCAACAAACTGGACACCTGGGATATTATTTCATTGGGGGCCTGCAGGGCGAATTATTCGTTAGTTTTTGATTCAAAATGTGAAGTAACAGGGAACAAGAAACAGCAGATTTAACTTCAAAGAAGTCAAATAGCAGCAGACTCCTGTTGTAACATGTTCCCAAACCAATGCAAATAATATATGTATGTACATGCGAGTCTTTCATAGAACAATTTTTCTCTAAGATGAAGTGCAGAGATAATATATGTACCAATGGATGTTATGTTAATGAAGCTCCGAAATAGGGAGAAATTGAGACAAACCACCGAATAGTGGGGAAAAATGAAATTGAATCATCCTGCCATCTAATTGTTTTCGTATGAAATCGAAGCAACCCTGGTCCAAACGAGAAGGCATCGTCGTTGCATATGAAATCTTCCTAGTTTCACTTCAAGAAGAAAAAAAAGTTCAAAAACCTGGTAAGATTTGAACACAGAACCTGCAAGGAGAACGGGCAGCGCACCAGACCACACCGCCAACTGGACCAACAAACTTCGGTGCTTCGATTTCGTTCACATTCGGGATATGAGTTACATTCACAGCGCCTTGTTATAGAGATTATTCAAACACATATACATACAAAATTCATTTTTTCTAAAGAATTCGTGTATTAGACGGCTTACCGTTGCCTTTCTTATGAACGATGGAGTATGTGATGTGTGCGTAGAACGATATGGAAAATTAAACCCGACATTTTCGGGGAACTAGCTTGATGTAGCTATGAATTTTGTTCGCCTTGGGTTGGTGTTCCATGGTTGCGTGTTCAGGTATAGGAAACGAAAAAATATCCCAACATGTTGCTTGTTGTATTGATGTACTGCTGAGAAGTAAAACCGAGACAAATTAAACTCCGTAGGATGAATGATTGTATGGACGCCGCCCTACCACCCACCCTATATGTCATGTCTGTGTTCCTTAATTGTGAAGGCATGATGAGGTGAGCAGACGCAGAGGTGGGTGCCAAGGAATGAGTTTTCAATATTTTGTCCTATACCGGTTGAACACCTATGACGGCTAGGCCATGCAAAGCACAACACTGCTCCTATCTTCGATGCCAGAAAGCCGAAACAACGAGAAGGACAACCTCGGCCAAATTGGCGTGCATAATTGGGGGCACCTGGCTAAGGATTGTCCTGCCCTGCAACCAACAAGAACTCTGGAATCCACTAAAAAAAACTCTGGGCCATTGTGCGTCTGCTTAGTCTTAGTAGGCAGAGTAAGCTGAGCATTTCGGTTGCCCTCCAGCTAGGGTGGATATGTTCCTGGTGAGAGAAAAGAGGATCATCGGCACCCACTTGAGGTGTACATTGGCTAGCCGGCAAATAAGGGATGTTTTTGAGTTGAAAATTAGCTCAATTGAGGTTTAAGACAGGACAGTGGTCAAGGAGATTCAAGTAAGGGACAAACAGCAAACATCCACCCTACCACCCACCCTTTCGTCCGTCTGGGTATAATCGCTGGCTTCCCTTCGAAATCCGTACAAGTTGACATCAGAATTTAAAGCGAATCTTCATGTCATTTGTGTGCCAGAAGGGACGTGTAGCCCGTAGTTCCTCGATGTGATTCAAGTAATCAGTTTACAACAAATTAATGGCCTGCTTTTGATTAATTATGCCGGGAGTCCAACAGCTGTCGGTAATCGAATGACTTTTTTCACATCATTAAAAATTCCGCAGCTTATCAATTGGCTTAGGATCAGGTCCACCCTGGACAGTGTACAACAGTGTTTATGTACACGATCCGTAGATTTCTGACTGAATTAAAGGGAATATTCAGTAAAATATGATCGGAAAGTCATCGAGTCCGGGTAGAGCTGGCCTAAGACTTACTTGAATGATCATCATTCATGATGCTCTAGGCAGGTGGAAGGAATGTCTATTGAAGCACTTTCAACGGGTGGTGTGAGTGTATTTTTTTCTGCACGCCGAAGTTTTCGATGGGGACTGAGCGTCAGCGATACAAAGAAATCCGCTGCCGCTAATGGATTAGTTCGGTGGACCCCCCTAGTTCAAGGGATGCAATTGAAGCGGACTGAATTAAAACCAAATAGAGGCATGTGCACATTCATTCGCGATGTAAAGGCAAATGATAATTCTCCTTCGCAAATATTAACCGATATGCTGCATCTTACGCCACAAGAATTACGTTGTTGGGACGTTTATTGGTGTGGCGCGATATCCATGAAATAGGCTGCCGAAAATCTCGGCCACCAGTGGAATATGCCATTAGTTATTGAATTCGTGCTGGAAAGTCAAGGAACACAATCCAGGTTTGTTTGTTTTTCTTTTCGAGTGCTAAATTGATTACGAGGATGGACCGGGAAAAGCACTTCATAAGATTGACTGACGTGTGCCATCAAATCAGAGATTTGAGACATGTATTTGGTGTGTTTTTTTCAACCGTACTCCGGCCATATTATCTACGATCTAGATTCCAGAGCCGTGGAAGCACACGCGTGCCGTTGTCCTCATCCTTGGCACTGAAGGTACTGACGACACGCTGACGAAGGGATTATAATGACAAAATATAACGATTCGCCTCTCCGAGGGACGGGCTAGACATGTTGGGTCCCGATTCACTCCGCAATGTTTCCGCAACAAAGTCCCTGATACATTAGACCATTCCCCCCCCCATCATCCCTCCACAATGCGACAGAACAACAAACAAATCTTTCAGAATCGAATTTTATGCAATTCCGAACTATTTTGTGAGGAAAGTTTACAAAAACCGATCTGCAGAAACACACACAATTTCCCTCTAAGTGACATTCGATCTTTGTTTAGTTTTGTAGCCAACGCAGCTTTTCAGTGTGCTAGTGCACACAGGCAGACAATCGGCTGACGAGCTTTTGCTCACAACATGCTATAGGGTATTGGTCACACAATTTGGCATGAACTCATATTTTTTAAAACAATTCGAGAATTTTTTCTCAACTATGCTTTCAATAAAATACTATAGCTATCAGAATAAATAGCTATCAAATAAAACACCAAGTCGATCTGCAGTCGGAAACAACAGAAAACAAAGCTAATTGGACAGTGGTTGAAATGCAATTGGTTTCTGAAAGTCTGTGCTGAACAAATAATAATATTGCTGTACAATGCTGTACGATATGTTTTATTGTGTTTTGACATTTTTTGTCAAATTGTATTTTGTCCTTCGCACAGTAACAGTTGCGAACGAAGAACGAGGCATATATAAAAATGAATCGGCTTTACTTTTTCCTAGTGATTGCCGCTCCTGGCTGATTCAGAATTATTACAAACTTAATTTATAACGAATTACTAAAAATAAATTTAAAAAAATAAAAAAAAATTTTACCTGTACCCACCACCCACCGCACACTCCCCCACCCACCCACCCAACCAAACCCAAACCCACCCACAACTCCCACTTAATTGTGATAAAAACAAAACCAAACACTTTTAAAAGTTTCCTCATCAATCGTACTATAATAATAAATGTGCAATTGTCACACCAATTACAATTATTCCAGGAATCGGTTCATTTCAGTTTCGTTCCAGTTCTCGAAAACAGTCCACAGATGTTGTATGTTTGACTACGGGACACAACATTTCAAGAATTATCGTTCACTCGTTTGTCACCTACTCCAGTCATTGCAGCATCAGCAGCACATCTATTTGTTTTGTTTTTTCATAATAAAAACTCCACACTTATTGAGTAGTAGGCTGTTTCCTTAACGTCAAATTTAAAAGAATATACGCGCTTTATTTCCACTGGAGCATCAGTCATTAACGTATCAGCAGCGATTCAATTCAGTTCGTTTTTTCGTGGTAATGTTCTATTAAATTCAGTTCGTTTTTTATCGTGGTAATATTCTAGAGAATCCTTAAAATATGGATAATCAACCAGGAACTAGTGCATCGTGCTTAGATGTTGAGAGACCAGTAGAATGGTCTCCCGACTTATGCCATTTAAAATTTAATAGGGAGATCGGAAGAGGTGGCTTTAAGGTGGTATATCGCGGCATGGATTCCCGCTCGAAGAAGTTGGTTGCATGGGGCGAGTTACTGGTAGGTATTTCTTTTTGCATACATTTCCTAATGAATCTGATTGTTTCATACCGATTTCAGGCATCAAGGGTGGGAGAGGATGAATATGAACGATTTCGCGCAGAAGCACGGATGATGAGGAAATTACAACATCCAAATATTCTTCAATTTTGTGCATTCTGGGAAACTGAAGACGTTCCAAAGAAGATGGTGATTTTGACAGAGCTCATGAGCTCGGGAACACTCAAAGAGTATGTATATATGTGTGTGTGTGTGTGTGTGTGTGTGTTTGTATATATTTATATGTATATTTATATATGAAAATATATATGAAATTTTTCTGTGTGAAGTGATACTGTTAGCTTTGTTGGAATAGCTTCTCATTGCTTGATGTGAATTCAGTTAAAACAAAAATATTTTTCTTTTTTCCAAAGACACCTTCGACATGTAGAAGAGATCAAGATGAGTGAATTAAAATCCTGGTGTCTGCAAACTTTGACAGGGTTGTCCTTTCTGCACTCGCAGACACCTTTGATCATACATCGAGATCTTAAGTGTGAAAATCTCTTCTTTGATGCGTCACGTAACATCGTGAAAATAGGAGACTTCGGCTTAGCGATTGAAAAAACCGACGACTTTTTGACATCAGTGGTGGGAACTCCGGGGTTCATGGCCCCGGAGGTATTCGCTAAAATGTATAATGAAGCTGCCGATATATTTTCATTCGGTATGTGCGTCCTACAAATGGTCACTCGCCAGCGTCCCTACCAAGAATGCCTGATGCCGGCAAAAATCAGGCGGAAAGTTTTATCGGGAATTATGCCAGCCAGCGTGAATAATATTGAAAACACAGGTGTACGCGGGCTGATTCTCGCGTGCATTCAGACGCTGAGGGATTGTCGACCAACATGCGACCAGTTGATGATGTCGGAGTTTTTCCGTGGACCCACTCAGGCAAGTTTAGTGGTTAGTGTCCAAGAGGGGAGCCCCATATTGTCCCTTCAAGAACACCAAATTCAACGGAAGGTGAGTACCATCCCGATTCCAGCTTCTGAATATAACTCTCTTTCTTTCTCTCCCCGGTGTACAGAAAGAGATCCGGAAACAGCCGCGGGCAGTAAGACCACATTCGTCCGCGCAGCCAGCTGGAGCTGCCGCCGTCCCCACCGCCCCCACCGCCCCAACCAGCACAGACGCAGCCGCCGCCGCCGACTCCGTCCCCCTCATCGCCACAGGCTACGCCCTCCGACAACGGCGCCGCCGCCATTCTGATCGACGACTACGGCCCCGCCGCCACCGAAAATAACTTGTGACTTTATATTACTTATAACTTATTATTTGTCAATTATTACTTTTTAGTTATTACTTGTGAATTGTGCCTTATGTCTTATTACTTATAACTTATTATTTGTCAATTATTACTTTTTAGTTATTACTTGTGAATTGTGCCTTATGTCTTATTACTTATAACTTATTATTTGTCAATTATTACTTGTGAATTGTGCCTTATGTCTTATTACTTATAACTTATTATTTGTCAATTATTACTTTTTAGTTATTACTTGTGAATTGTGCCTTATGTCTTATTACTTATAACTTATTATTTGTCAATTATTACTTGTGAATTGTGCCTTATGTCTTATTACTTATAACTTATTATTTGTCAATTATTACTTTTTAGTTATTACTTGTGAATTGTGCCTTATGTCTTATTACTTATAACTTATTATTTGTCAATTATTACTTTTTAGTTATTACTTGTGAATTGTGCCTTATGTCTTATTACTTATAACTTATTATTTGTCAATTATTACTTTTTAGTTATTACTTGTGAATTGTGCCTTATGTCTTATTACTTATAACTTATTATTTGTCAATTATTACTTGTGAATTGTGCCTTATGTCTTATTACTTATAACTTATTATTTGTCAATTATTACTTGTGAATTGTGCCTTATGTCTTATTACTTATAACTTATTATTTGTCAATTATTACTTGTGAATTGTGCCTTATGTCTTATTACTTATAACTTATTATTTGTCAATTATTACTTGTGAATTGTGCCTTATGTCTTATTACTTATAACTTATGAATTTAGACGTATTATTATTATTATTATTATTTATTATTTTTTTATTACAAACACCTTGAAACGTACTGTGATCATATGTGCATAAATATTTATAAAATAAATTATATTATTAACGTTGAATAAAGAGATTGTTTTATTTTGGAGACGGTGGAGACGGTGATTTGGGAGTCCTTAGAGGTTGTCGGGGATTTTACAATTTACAATGAATTATTATATTTATTGCGAATAGGGTACTTCCAAAAACAGGGTATGAAATGTTTCTTCGCACAAATCAGCGCAAAAAAAGTGATATTGTCTACAAAAAGGAAAAAAAAGAACAACCCCAGTCAGATTTGAACACAGAACCTGCAAAAACGAGCATAATCGTCGCACCAAACCACACCGCCATTGGAGCCATTTGATTTTTAAGGTTTGTTTTCGATCTGATTCTCATTATAGGTGTTTCATACAAAGCGCCTTATTACAGACATTTTGAGTGTGAACAAAAAGTGAGTGAAAAAAAATATGATTACTGTTATTTACGCTTCAAATGATTGACATATATTTCAGTATATACGAACAATGCCAGTAGCTTTCCTAAATTTTCTAAAAAATCAAAAAAAAATTCCAAGATTTCATTTTTCCATATTTGCAATATTCCAAATATTCAAATATCTCAAAAACTGACAAACTGTCATTGTGTCGTTGACATCGACATCGATTATATTGTTCCTCTTGACAAAAATTACATCTCCGCGTCGAGGTCCAAGTCCAATTGGATTCTACGAATCTAATGGTGTTGAGCATTCAAACAGACTCGCCAGGATTTCAGTCCATTAAATCGTCAAACGACCTGACTTTTAGAACCAATTGGAATGTGTTTTACAAACGAAGCATGGTAGTTAGAGTTTAGCCTTTCCGTCACTGAGTGCTATATGACACTACGTTTTGTTTCGGATTTTTCACGAGTTGGCTCAAATATGGAGCAGTGCGAAAAAAACAATTGAAATTGTCATTGAGTGTGAGTGCGTACACACTGGCCACATACATTGGAAAATGTCAACCACAATTAATAGAAGGTTGCATAATTGAGTCGTTATGCATAATGACAATGAGCTTACATAGTTAAGCAAAAACAAAGCTGCGCAAATCACTAATCACCTAGGGGCTCTAATATTGTGAAAAGTCTGAAATGGGAGGAAGCCAAGCCACAGACAATTCGATGCTAATCAACAAACTGGACACCTGGGATATTATTTCATTGGGGGCCTGCAGGGCGAATTATTCGTTAGTTTTTGATTCAAAATGTGAAGTAACAGGGAACAAGAAACAGCAGATTTAACTTCAAAGAAGTCAAATAGCAGCAGACTCCTGTTGTAACATGTTCCCAAACCAATGCAAATAATATATGTATGTACATGCGAGTCTTTCATAGAACAATTTTTCTCTAAGATGAAGTGCAGAGATAATATATGTACCAATGGATGTTATGTTAATGAAGCTCCGAAATAGGGAGAAATTGAGACAAACCACCGAATAGTGGGGAAAAATGAAATTGAATCATCCTGCCATCTAATTGTTTTCGTATGAAATCGAAGCAACCCTGGTCCAAACGAGAAGGCATCGTCGTTGCATATGAAATCTTCCTAGTTTCACTTCAAGAAGAAAAAAAAGTTCAAAAACCTGGTAAGATTTGAACACAGAACCTGCAAGGAGAACGGGCAGCGCACCAGACCACACCGCCAACTGGACCAACAAACTTCGGTGCTTCGATTTCGTTCACATTCGGGATATGAGTTACATTCACAGCGCCTTGTTATAGAGATTATTCAAACACATATACATACAAAATTCATTTTTTCTAAAGAATTCGTGTATTAGACGGCTTACCGTTGCCTTTCTTATGAACGATGGAGTATGTGATGTGTGCGTAGAACGATATGGAAAATTAAACCCGACATTTTCGGGGAACTAGCTTGATGTAGCTATGAATTTTGTTCGCCTTGGGTTGGTGTTCCATGGTTGCGTGTTCAGGTATAGGAAACGAAAAAATATCCCAACATGTTGCTTGTTGTATTGATGTACTGCTGAGAAGTAAAACCGAGACAAATTAAACTCCGTAGGATGAATGATTGTATGGACGCCGCCCTACCACCCACCCTATATGTCATGTCTGTGTTCCTTAATTGTGAAGGCATGATGAGGTGAGCAGACGCAGAGGTGGGTGCCAAGGAATGAGTTTTCAATATTTTGTCCTATACCGGTTGAACACCTATGACGGCTAGGCCATGCAAAGCACAACACTGCTCCTATCTTCGATGCCAGAAAGCCGAAACAACGAGAAGGACAACCTCGGCCAAATTGGCGTGCATAATTGGGGGCACCTGGCTAAGGATTGTCCTGCCCTGCAACCAACAAGAACTCTGGAATCCACTAAAAAAAACTCTGGGCCATTGTGCGTCTGCTTAGTCTTAGTAGGCAGAGTAAGCTGAGCATTTCGGTTGCCCTCCAGCTAGGGTGGATATGTTCCTGGTGAGAGAAAAGAGGATCATCGGCACCCACTTGAGGTGTACATTGGCTAGCCGGCAAATAAGGGATGTTTTTGAGTTGAAAATTAGCTCAATTGAGGTTTAAGACAGGACAGTGGTCAAGGAGATTCAAGTAAGGGACAAACAGCAAACATCCACCCTACCACCCACCCTTTCGTCCGTCTGGGTATAATCGCTGGCTTCCCTTCGAAATCCGTACAAGTTGACATCAGAATTTAAAGCGAATCTTCATGTCATTTGTGTGCCAGAAGGGACGTGTAGCCCGTAGTTCCTCGATGTGATTCAAGTAATCAGTTTACAACAAATTAATGGCCTGCTTTTGATTAATTATGCCGGGAGTCCAACAGCTGTCGGTAATCGAATGACTTTTTTCACATCATTAAAAATTCCGCAGCTTATCAATTGGCTTAGGATCAGGTCCACCCTGGACAGTGTACAACAGTGTTTATGTACACGATCCGTAGATTTCTGACTGAATTAAAGGGAATATTCAGTAAAATATGATCGGAAAGTCATCGAGTCCGGGTAGAGCTGGCCTAAGACTTACTTGAATGATCATCATTCATGATGCTCTAGGCAGGTGGAAGGAATGTCTATTGAAGGAACACAATCCAGGTTTGTTTGTTTTTCTTTTCGAGTGCTAAATTGATTACGAGGATGGACCGGGAAAAGCACTTCATAAGATTGACTGACGTGTGCCATCAAATCAGAGATTTGAGACATGTATTTGGTGTGTTTTTTTCAACCGTACTCCGGCCATATTATCTACGATCTAGATTCCAGAGCCGTGGAAGCACACGCGTGCCGTTGTCCTCATCCTTGGCACTGAAGGTACTGACGACACGCTGACGAAGGGATTATAATGACAAAATATAACGATTCGCCTCTCCGAGGGACGGGCTAGACATGTTGGGTCCCGATTCACTCCGCAATGTTTCCGCAACAAAGTCCCTGATACATTAGACCATTCCCCCCCCCCCCCCCCCACCCCCCCCATCATCCCTCCACAATGCGACAGAACAACAAACAAATCTTTCAGAATCGAATTTTATGCAATTCCGAACTATTTTGTGAGGAAAGTTTACAAAAACCGATCTTCGTGTTTAAGCGACGATGAATCAATCGTCTAGCAGAAACACACACAATTTCCCTCTAAGTGACATTCGATCTTTGTTTAGTTTTGTAGCCAACGCAGCTTTTCAGTGTGCTAGTGCACACAGGCAGACAATCGGCTGACGAGCTTTTGCTCACAACATGCTATACAAATTCGATCCTCCACTAACGCATACCAGTCAGTCGCCAACGCCAGTTATCACAGTTCGCTTGCACGTATCGGCAGCGATTCAATTCAGTTCGTTTTTCATCGTGGTCATATTCTAGGGAATCCTTAAAATATGGGTAATCAACCAGGAACTAGTGCATCGTGCTTAGATGTTGACAGACCAGTAGAATGGTCTCCCGACTTATGCCATTTCAAATTTAATAGGGAGATCGGAAGAGGTGGCTATAAGGTGGTATATCGCGGCATGGATTCCCGCTCGAAGAAGTTGGTTGCATGGGGCGAGTTACTGGTAGGTATTTCTTTTTGAATACATTTCCTAATGAATCTGATTGTTTCATACCGATTTCAGGCATCAAGGGTGGGAGAGGATCAATATGAACGATTTCGCGCAGAAGCACGGATGATGAGGAAATTACAACATCCAAATATTCTTCAATTTTGTGCATTCTGGGAAACTGAAGACGTTCCAAAGAAGATGGTGATTTTGACAGAGCTCATGAGCTCGGGAACACTCAAAGAGTATGTATATATGTGTGTGTGTGTGTGTGTGTGTGTGTGTGTGTGTTTGTATATATTTATATGTATATTTATATATGAAAATATATATGAAATTATTCTGTGTGAAGTGATACTGAGCTCGGGAACATATATATATATATGTGTGTGTGTGTGTTTGTGTGTATATATATGTGTATATTTATATATGAAAATATATATCATTGCTTGATGTGAATTCAGTTAAAACAAAAATATTTTTCTTTTTTCCAAAGACACCTTCGACATGTAGAAGAGATCAAGATGAGTGAATTAAAATCCTGGTGTCTGCAAACTTTGACAGGGTTGTCCTTTCTGCACTCGCAGACACCTTTGATCATACATCGAGATCTTAAGTGTGAAAATCTCTTCTTTGATGCGTCACGTAACATCGTGAAAATAGGAGACTTCGGCTTAGCGATTGAAAAAACCGACGGCTTTGTGACATCAGTGGTGGGAACTCCGGGGTTCATGGCCCCGGAGGTATTCGCTAAAATGTATGATGAAGCTGCCGATATATTTTCATTCGGTATGTGCGTCCTACAAATGGTCACTGGCCAGTATCCCTACCAAGAATGCCTGAAGCCGGCAAAAATCAGGCGGAAAGTTTTATCGGGAATTATGCCAGCCAGCGTGTATTTTATTGAAAACACAGGTGTACGCAGGCTGATTCTCGCGTGCATTCAGACGCCGAGGGATTGTCGACCGACATGCGACCAGTTGATGATGTCGAAGTTTTTCCGTGGACCCACTCGGGCAAGGTTAGTGGTTAGTGTCCAAGAGGGGAGCCCCATATTGTCCCTTCAAGAACACCAAATTCAACGGAAGGTGAGTACCATCCCGATTCCAGCTTCTGAATATAACTCTCTTTCTTTCTCTCCCCGGTGTACAGAAAAAGATCCAGAAACCACGGCGGGCAGTAGGACCACATTCGTCCGCGCAGCCAGCTGGAGCTGCCGCCGTCCCCACCGCCCCCACCACCCCAACCAGCACAGACGCAACCGCCGCCGCCGACTCCGTCCCCCTCATCGCCACAGGCGACGCCGCCGACTCCGTCCCCCTCATCGGCACAGGCGACGCCGCCGGCGTTGTCCATGAGGCCGCCTCCGCTACGCCCTCCGACAACGGCGCCGCCTCCACCGATAATAACGCCGCCGCTGCCGTCGCCCTCATCGGTGACGGCAAGAAGCAAATGGTAAGCGAAAACTTTTTTTTTTTTTTGCAGAAGTTATAAGGAAACCTACCCCTTCTTCGTCTAGACGGAGATCGACCAGATGATGGAAACAATTCGAAGTAAAATGCGTAGCATGCAGATGCATGCGGAGAAGAACTTGAAGCACCTTGCCGCGTTGGAGGAACATCAAACACCTCTGCAGGGAGGTAAATGATAGCAAATTTTTAGTAAATTTTCCTATTCATTGTGAGTTGACTTTTGTTTCACTAGAGCCATCAGAATGCCAAGAGGACTCACCACAGCAGCAATGGAAGAATTAGATGCTTATTACTTTCTACTTATTACTTGTGAATTGTGCCTTATGTCTTATTACTTATAACTTTTGTCATTTGTTGCCGCAATAAATATGCGAATAGGGTACTTCCAAAAACAGGGTATGAAATGTTTCTTCGCACAAATCAGCGCAAAAAAAGTGATATTGTCTACAAAAAGGAAAAAAAAGAACAACCCCAGTCAGATTTGAACACAGAACCTGCAAAAACGAGCATAATCGTCGCACCAAACCACACCGCCATTGGAGCCATTTGATTTTTAAGGTTTGTTTTCGATCTGATTCTCATTATAGGTGTTTCATACAAAGCGCCTTATTACAGACATTTTGAGTGTGAACAAAAAGTGAGTGAAAAAAAATATGATTACTGTTATTTACGCTTCAAATGATTGACATATATTTCAGTATATACGAACAATGCCAGTAGCTTTCCTAAATTTTCTAAAAAATCAAAAAAAAATTCCAAGATTTCATTTTTCCATATTTGCAATATTCCAAATATTCAAATATCTCAAAAACTGACAAACTGTCATTGTGTCGTTGACATCGACATCGATTATATTGTTCCTCTTGACAAAAATTACATCTCCGCGTCGAGGTCCAAGTCCAATTGGATTCTACGAATCTAATGGTGTTGAGCATTCAAACAGACTCGCCAGGATTTCAGTCCATTAAATCGTCAAACGACCTGACTTTTAGAACCAATTGGAATGTGTTTTACAAACGAAGCATGGTAGTTAGAGTTTAGCCTTTCCGTCACTGAGTGCTATATGACACTACGTTTTGTTTCGGATTTTTCACGAGTTGGCTCAAATATGGAGCAGTGCGAAAAAAACAATTGAAATTGTCATTGAGTGTGAGTGCGTACACACTGGCCACATACATTGGAAAATGTCAACCACAATTAATAGAAGGTTGCATAATTGAGTCGTTATGCATAATGACAATGAGCTTACATAGTTAAGCAAAAACAAAGCTGCGCAAATCACTAATCACCTAGGGGCTCTAATATTGTGAAAAGTCTGAAATGGGAGGAAGCCAAGCCACAGACAATTCGATGCTAATCAACAAACTGGACACCTGGGATATTATTTCAGTGGGGGCCTGCAGGGCGAATTATTCGTTAGTTTTTGATTCAAAATGTGAAGTAACAGGGAACAAGAAACAGCAGATTTAAATTCAAAGAAGTCAAATAGCAGCAGACTCCTGTTGTAACATGTTCCCAAACCAATGCAAATAATATATGTATGTACATGCGAGTCTTTCATAGAACAACTTTTCTCTAAGATGAAGTGCAGAGATAATATATGTACCAATGGATGTTATGTTAATGAAGCTCCGAAATAGGGAGAAATTGAGACAAACCACCGAATAGTGGGGAAAAATGAAATTGAATCATCCTGCCATCTAATTGTTTTCGTATGAAATCGAAGCAACCCTGGTCCAAACGAGAAGGCATCGTCGTTGCATATGAAATCTTCCTAGTTTCACTTCAAGAAGAAAAAAAAGTTCAAAAACCTGGTAAGATTTGAACACAGAACCTGCAAGGAGAACGGGCAGCGCACCAGACCACACCGCCAACTGGACCAACAAACTTCGGTGCTTCGATTTCGTTCACATTCGGGATATGAGTTACATTCACAGCGCCTTGTTATAGAGATTATTCAAACACATATACATACAAAATTCATTTTTTCTAAAGAATTCGTGTATTAGACGGCTTACCGTTGCCTTTCTTATGAACGATGGAGTATGTGATGTGTGCGTAGAACGATATGGAAAATTAAACCCGACATTTTCGGGGAACTAGCTTGATGTAGCTATGAATTTTGTTCGCCTTGGGTTGGTGTTCCATGGTTGCGTGTTCAGGTATAGGAAACGAAAAAATATCCCAACATGTTGCTTGTTGTATTGATGTACTGCTGAGAAGTAAAACCGAGACAAATTAAACTCCGTAGGATGAATGATTGTATGGACGCCGCCCTACCACCCACCCTATATGTCATGTCTGTGTTCCTTAATTGTGAAGGCATGATGAGGTGAGCAGACGCAGAGGTGGGTGCCAAGGAATGAGTTTTCAATATTTTGTCCTATACCGGTTGAACACCTATGACGGCTAGGCCATGCAAAGCACAACACTGCTCCTATCTTCGATGCCAGAAAGCCGAAACAACGAGAAGGACAACCTCGGCCAAATTGGCGTGCATAATTGGGGGCACCTGGCTAAGGATTGTCCTGCCCTGCAACCAACAAGAACTCTGGAATCCACTAAAAAAAACTCTGGGCCATTGTGCGTCTGCTTAGTCTTAGTAGGCAGAGTAAGCTGAGCATTTCGGTTGCCCTCCAGCTAGGGTGGATATGTTCCTGGTGAGAGAAAAGAGGATCATCGGCACCCACTTGAGGTGTACATTGGCTAGCCGGCAAATAAGGGATGTTTTTGAGTTGAAAATTAGCTCAATTGAGGTTTAAGACAGGACAGTGGTCAAGGAGATTCAAGTAAGGGACAAACAGCAAACATCCACCCTACCACCCACCCTTTCGTCCGTCTGGGTATAATCGCTGGCTTCCCTTCGAAATCCGTACAAGTTGACATCAGAATTTAAAGCGAATCTTCATGTCATTTGTGTGCCAGAAGGGACGTGTAGCCCGTAGTTCCTCGATGTGATTCAAGTAATCAGTTTACAACAAATTAATGGCCTGCTTTTGATTAATTATGCCGGGAGTCCAACAGCTGTCGGTAATCGAATGACTTTTTTCACATCATTAAAAATTCCGCAGCTTATCAATTGGCTTAGGATCAGGTCCACCCTGGACAGTGTACAACAGTGTTTATGTACACGATCCGTAGATTTCTGACTGAATTAAAGGGAATATTCAGTAAAATATGATCGGAAAGTCATCGAGTCCGGGTAGAGCTGGCCTAAGACTTACTTGAATGATCATCATTCATGATGCTCTAGGCAGGTGGAAGGAATGTCTATTGAAGCACTTTCAACGGGTGGTGTGAGTGTATTTTTTTCTGCACGCCGAAGTTTTCGATGGGGACTGAGCGTCAGCGATACAAAGAAATCCGCTGCCGCTAATGGATTAGTTCGGTGGACCCCCCTAGTTCAAGGGATGCAATTGAAGCGGACTGAATTAAAACCAAATAGAGGCATGTGCACATTCATTCGCGATGTAAAGGCAAATGATAATTCTCCTTCGCAAATATTAACCGATATGCTGCATCTTACGCCACAAGAATTACGTTGTTGGGACGTTTATTGGTGTGGCGCGATATCCATGAAATAGGCTGCCGAAAATCTCGGCCACCAGTGGAATATGCCATTAGTTATTGAATTCGTGCTGGAAAGTCAAGGAACACAATCCAGGTTTGTTTGTTTTTCTTTTCGAGTGCTAAATTGATTACGAGGATGGACCGGGAAAAGCACTTCATAAGATTGACTGACGTGTGCCATCAAATCAGAGATTTGAGACATGTATTTGGTGTGTTTTTTTCAACCGTACTCCGGCCATATTATCTACGATCTAGATTCCAGAGCCGTGGAAGCACACGCGTGCCGTTGTCCTCATCCTTGGCACTGAAGGTACTGACGACACGCTGACGAAGGGATTATAATGACAAAATATAACGATTCGCCTCTCCGAGGGACGGGCTAGACATGTTGGGTCCCGATTCACTCCGCAATGTTTCCGCAACAAAGTCCCTGATACATTAGACCATTCCCCCCCCCCCCCCCCCCCACCCCCCCCCATCATCCCTCCACAATGCGACAGAACAACAAACAAATCTTTCAGAATCGAATTTTATGCAATTCCGAACTATTTTGTGAGGAAAGTTTACAAAAACCGATCTTCGTGTTTAAGCGACGATGAATCAATCGTCTAGCAGAAACACACACAATTTCCCTCTAAGTGACATTCGATCTTTGTTTAGTTTTGTAGCCAACGCAGCTTTTCAGTGTGCTAGTGCACACAGGCAGACAATCGGCTGACGAGCTTTTGCTCACAACATGCTATAGGGTATTGGTCACACAATTTGGCATGAACTCATATTTTTTAAAACAATTCGAGAATTTTTTCTCAACTATGCTTTCAATAAAATACTATAGCTATCAGAATAAATAGCTATCAAATAAAACACCAAGTCGATCTGCAGTCGGAAACAACAGAAAACAAAGCTAATTGGACAGTGGTTGAAATGCAATTGGTTTCTGAAAGTCTGTGCTGAACAAATAATAATATTGCTGTACAATGCTGTACGATATGTTTTATTGTGTTTTGACATTTTTTGTCAAATTGTATTTTGTCCTTCGCACAGTAACAGTTGCGAACGAAGAACGAGGCATATATAAAAATGAATCGGCTTTACTTTTTCCTAGTGATTGCCGCTCCTGGCTGATTCAGAATTATTACAAACTTAATTTATAACGAATTACTAAAAATTGCAAAAAAAAAAAAATTTTACCTGTACCCACCACCCACCGCACACTCCCCCACCCACCCACCCAACCAAACCCAAACCCACCCACAACTCCCACTTAATTGTGATAAAAACAAAACCAAACACTTTTAAAAGTTTCCTCATCAATCGTACTATAATAATAAATGTGCAATTGTCACACCAATTACAATTATTCCAGGAATCGGTTCGTTCCAGTACTGGAAAACAGTCCACAGTTGTTTTATGTTTGACTACTGGACACAACATTTCAAAAATTATCGTTCACTGTTTGTCACCTACTCCAGTCATTGCAGCATCAGCAGCACATCTATTTGTTTTGTTTTTTCATAATAAAAACTCTACACTTATTGAGTAGTAGGCTGTTTCCTTAACGTCAAATTTAAAAGAATATACGCGCTTTATTTCCACTGGAGCATCAGTCATTAACGTATCAGCAGCGATTCAATTCAGTTCGTTTTTTCATCGTGGTAATGTTCTATTAAATTCAGTTCGTTTTTTATCGTGGTAATATTCTAGAGAATCCTTAAAATATGGATAATCAACCAGGAACTAGTGCATCGTGCTTAGATGTTGAGAGACCAGTAGAATGGTCTCCCGACTTATGCCATTTCAAATTTAATAGGGAGATCGGAAGAGGTGGCTTTAAGGTGGTATATCGCGGCATGGATTCCCGCTCGATGAAGTTGGTTGCATGGGGCGAGTTACTGGTAGGTATTTCTTTTTGCATACATTTCCTAATGAATCTGATTGTTTCATACCGATTTCAGGCATCAAGGGTGGGAGAGGATGAATATGAACGATTTCGCGCAGAAGCACGGATGATGAGGAAATTACAACATCCAAATATTCTTCAATTTTGTGCATTCTGGGAAACTGAAGACGTTCCAAAGAAGATGGTGATTTTGACAGAGCTCATGAGCTCGGGAACACTCAAAGAGTATGTATATATGTGTGTGTGTGTGTGTGTGTGTGTGTGTGTTTGTATATATTTATATGTATATTTATATATGAAAATATATATGAAATTATTCTGTGTGAAGTGATACTGAGCTCGGGAACACTCAAAGAGTATGTATATGTGTGTGTGTGTGTTTGTGTGTATATATCATATATCATTGCTTGATGTGAATTCAGTTAAAACAAAAATATTTTTCTTTTTTCCAAAGACACCTTCGACATGTAGAAGAGATCAAGATGAGTGAATTAAAATCCTGGTGTCTGCAAACTTTGACAGGGTTGTCCTTTCTGCACTCGCAGACACCTTTGATCATACATCGAGATCTTAAGTGTGAAAATCTCTTCTTTGATGCGTCACGTAACATCGTGAAAATAGGAGACTTCGGCTTAGCGATTGAAAAAACCGACGGCTTTGTGACATCAGTGGTGGGAACTCCGGGGTTCATGGCCCCGGAGGTATTCGCTAAAATGTATGATGAAGCTGCCGATATATTTTCATTCGGTATGTGCGTCCTACAAATGGTCACTGGCCAGTATCCCTACCAAGAATGCCTGAAGCCGGCAAAAATCAGGCGGAAAGTTTTATCGGGAATTATGCCAGCCAGCGTGTATTTTATTGAAAACACAGGTGTACGCAGGCTGATTCTCGCGTGCATTCAGACGCCGAGGGATTGTCGACCGACATGCGACCAGTTGATGATGTCGAAGTTTTTCCGTGGACCCACTCGGGCAAGGTTAGTGGTTAGTGTCCAAGAGGGGAGCCCCATATTGTCCCTTCAAGAACACCAAATTCAACGGAAGGTGAGTACCATCCCGATTCCAGCTTCTGAATATAACTCTCTTTCTTTCTCTCCCCGGTGTACAGAAAGAGATCCGGAAACCGCCGCGGGCAGTAAGACCACATTCGTCCGCGCAGCCAGCTGGAGCTGCCGCCGTCTCCACCGCCCCAACCAGCACAGACGCAACCGCCGCCGCCGACTCCGTCCCCCTCATCGCCACAGGCGACGCCGCCGGCGTTGTCCATGAGGCCGCCGCCGCTACGCCCTCCGACAACGGCGCCGCCTCCACCGATAATAACGCCGCCGCTGCTGTCGCCCTCACCGGTGACGGCAAGAAGCAAATGGTAAGCGAAAACTTTTTTTTTTTTTTTGCAGAAGTTATAAGGAAACCTACCCCTTCTTCGTCTAGACGGAGATCGACCAGATGATGGAAACAATTCGAAGTAAAATGCGTAGCATGCAGATGCATGCGGAGAAGAACTTGAAGCACCTTGCCGCGTTGGAGGAACATCAAACAACTCTGCAGGGAGGTAAATGATAGCAAATTTTTAGTAAATTTTCCTATTCATTGTGAGTTGACTTTTGTGTCACTAGAGCCATCAGAATGCCAAGAGGACTCACCACAGCAGCAATGGAAGAATTAGATGCTTATTACTTATTTACATTACTTATGACTTATTATTTGTTGCTTATTACTTTTCAATTGTCAATTATTACTTTCTACTTATTACTTGTGAATTGTGCCTTATGTCTTATTACTTATAACTTATTATTTGTCAATTATTACTTGTGAATTGTGCCTTATGTCTTATTACTTATAACTTATTATTTGTCAATTATTACTTGTGAATTGTGCCTTATGTCTTATTACTTATAACTTATTATTTGTCAATTATTACTTGTGAATTGTGCCTTATGTCTTATTACTTATAACTTATTATTTGTCAATTATTACTTGTGAATTGTGCCTTATGTCTTATTACTTATAACTTATTATTTGTCAATTATTACTTGTGAATTGTGCCTTATGTCTTATTACTTATAACTTATTATTTGTCAATTATTACTTGTGAATTGTGCCTTATGTCTTATTACTTATAACTTATTATTTGTCAATTATTACTTGTGAATTGTGCCTTATGTCTTATTACTTATAACTTATTATTTGTCAATTATTACTTGTGAATTGTGCCTTATGTCTTATTACTTATAACTTATGAATTTAGACGTATTATTATTATTATTATTATTTATTATTTTTTTTATTACAAACACCTTGTAACGTACTGTGATCATATGTGCAAAAATATTTATAAAATAAATTATATTATTAACGTTGAATAAAGAGATTGTTTTATTTTGGAGACGGTGGAGACGGTGATTTGGGAGTCCTTAGAGGTTGTCGGGGATTTTACAATTTACAATGAATTATTATATTTATTGCGAATAGGGTACTTCCAAAAACAGGGTATGAAATGTTTCTTCGCACAAATCAGCGCAAAAAAAGTGATATTGTCTACAAAAAGGAAAAAAAAGAACAACCCCAGTCAGATTTGAACACAGAACCTGCAAAAACGAGCATAATCGTCGCACCAAACCACACCGCCATTGGAGCCATTTGATTTTTAAGGTTTGTTTTCGATCTGATTCTCATTATAGGTGTTTCATACAAAGCGCCTTATTACAGACATTTTGAGTGTGAACAAAAAGTGAGTGAAAAAAAATATGATTACTGTTATTTACGCTTCAAATGATTGACATATATTTCAGTATATACGAACAATGCCAGTAGCTTTCCTAAATTTTCTAAAAAATCAAAAAAAAATTCCAAGATTTCATTTTTCCATATTTGCAATATTCCAAATATTCAAATATCTCAAAAACTGACAAACTGTCATTGTGTCGTTGACATCGACATCGATTATATTGTTCCTCTTGACAAAAATTACATCTCCGCGTCGAGGTCCAAGTCCAATTGGATTCTACGAATCTAATGGTGTTGAGCATTCAAACAGACTCGCCAGGATTTCAGTCCATTAAATCGTCAAACGACCTGACTTTTAGAACCAATTGGAATGTGTTTTACAAACGAAGCATGGTAGTTAGAGTTTAGCCTTTCCGTCACTGAGTGCTATATGACACTACGTTTTGTTTCGGATTTTTCACGAGTTGGCTCAAATATGGAGCAGTGCGAAAAAAACAATTGAAATTGTCATTGAGTGTGAGTGCGTACACACTGGCCACATACATTGGAAAATGTCAACCACAATTAATAGAAGGTTGCATAATTGAGTCGTTATGCATAATGACAATGAGCTTACATAGTTAAGCAAAAACAAAGCTGCGCAAATCACTAATCACCTAGGGGCTCTAATATTGTGAAAAGTCTGAAATGGGAGGAAGCCAAGCCACAGACAATTCGATGCTAATCAACAAACTGGACACCTGGGATATTATTTCAGTGGGGGCCTGCAGGGCGAATTATTCGTTAGTTTTTGATTCAAAATGTGAAGTAACAGGGAACAAGAAACAGCAGATTTAAATTCAAAGAAGTCAAATAGCAGCAGACTCCTGTTGTAACATGTTCCCAAACCAATGCAAATAATATATGTATGTACATGCGAGTCTTTCATAGAACAACTTTTCTCTAAGATGAAGTGCAGAGATAATATATGTACCAATGGATGTTATGTTAATGAAGCTCCGAAATAGGGAGAAATTGAGACAAACCACCGAATAGTGGGGAAAAATGAAATTGAATCATCCTGCCATCTAATTGTTTTCGTATGAAATCGAAGCAACCCTGGTCCAAACGAGAAGGCATCGTCGTTGCATATGAAATCTTCCTAGTTTCACTTCAAGAAGAAAAAAAAGTTCAAAAACCTGGTAAGATTTGAAGACAGAACCTGCAAGGAGAACGGGCAGCGCACCAGACCACACCGCCAACTGGACCAACAAACTTCGGTGCTTCGATTTCGTTCACATTCGGGATATGAGTTACATTCACAGCGCCTTGTTATAGAGATTATTCAAACACATATACATACAAAATTCATTTTTTCTAAAGAATTCGTGTATTAGACGGCTTACCGTTGCCTTTCTTATGAACGATGGAGTATGTGATGTGTGCGTAGAACGATATGGAAAATTAAACCCGACATTTTCGGGGAACTAGCTTGATGTAGCTATGAATTTTGTTCGCCTTGGGTTGGTGTTCCATGGTTGCGTGTTCAGGTATAGGAAACGAAAAAATATCCCAACATGTTGCTTGTTGTATTGATGTACTGCTGAGAAGTAAAACCGAGACAAATTAAACTCCGTAGGATGAATGATTGTATGGACGCCGCCCTACCACCCACCCTATATGTCATGTCTGTGTTCCTTAATTGTGAAGGCATGATGAGGTGAGCAGACGCAGAGGTGGGTGCCAAGGAATGAGTTTTCAATATTTTGTCCTATACCGGTTGAACACCTATGACGGCTAGGCCATGCAAAGCACAACACTGCTCCTATCTTCGATGCCAGAAAGCCGAAACAACGAGAAGGACAACCTCGGCCAAATTGGCGTGCATAATTGGGGGCACCTGGCTAAGGATTGTCCTGCCCTGCAACCAACAAGAACTCTGGAATCCACTAAAAAAAAACTCTGGGCCATTGTGCGTCTGCTTAGTCTTAGTAGGCAGAGTAAGCTGAGCATTTCGGTTGCCCTCCAGCTAGGGTGGATATGTTCCTGGTGAGAGAAAAGAGGATCATCGGCACCCACTTGAGGTGTACATTGGCTAGCCGGCAAATAAGGGATGTTTTTGAGTTGAAAATTAGCTCAATTGAGGTTTAAGACAGGACAGTGGTCAAGGAGATTCAAGTAAGGGACAAACAGCAAACATCCACCCTACCACCCACCCTTTCGTCCGTCTGGGTATAATCGCTGGCTTCCCTTCGAAATCCGTACAAGTTGACATCAGAATTTAAAGCGAATCTTCATGTCATTTGTGTGCCAGAAGGGACGTGTAGCCCGTAGTTCCTCGATGTGATTCAAGTAATCAGTTTACAACAAATTAATGGCCTGCTTTTGATTAATTATGCCGGGAGTCCAACAGCTGTCGGTAATCGAATGACTTTTTTCACATCATTAAAAATTCCGCAGCTTATCAATTGGCTTAGGATCAGGTCCACCCTGGACAGTGTACAACAGTGTTTATGTACACGATCCGTAGATTTCTGACTGAATTAAAGGGAATATTCAGTAAAATATGATCGGAAAGTCATCGAGTCCGGGTAGAGCTGGGCTAAGACTTACTTGAATGATCATCATTCATGATGCTCTAGGCAGGTGGAAGGAATGTCTATTGAAGGAACACAATCCAGGTTTGTTTGTTTTTCTTTTCGAGTGCTAAATTGATTACGAGGATGGACCGGGAAAAGCACTTCATAAGATTGACTGACGTGTGCCATCAAATCAGAGATTTGAGACATGTATTTGGTGTGTTTTTTTCAACCGTACTCCGGCCATATTATCTACGATCTAGATTCCAGAGCCGTGGAAGCACACGCGTGCCGTTGTCCTCATCCTTGGCACTGAAGGTACTGACGACACGCTGACGAAGGGATTATAATGACAAAATATAACGATTCGCCTCTCCGAGGGACGGGCTAGACATGTTGGGTCCCGATTCACTCCGCAATGTTTCCGCAACAAAGTCCCTGATACATTAGACCATTCCCCCCCCCATCATCCCTCCACAATGCGACAGAACAACAAACAAATCTTTCAGAATCGAATTTTATGCAATTCCGAACTATTGGAAACTTGAGGAAAGTTTACAAAAACCGATCTTCGTGTTTAAGCGACGATGAATCAATCGTCTAGCAGAAACACACACAATTTCCCTCTAAGTGACATTCGATCTTTGTTTAGTTTTGTAGCCAACGCAGCTTTTCAGTGTGCTAGTGCACACAGGCAGACAATCGGCTGACGAGCTTTTGCTCACAACATGCTATACAAATTCGATCCTCCACTAACGCATACCAGTCAGTCGCCAACGCCAGTTATCACAGTTCGCTTGCACGTATCGGCAGCGATTCAATTCAGTTCGTTTTTCATCGTGGTAATATTCTAGAGAATCCTTAAAATATGGATAATCAACCAGGAACTAGTGCATCGTGCTTAGATGTTGAGAGACCAGTAGAATGGTCTCCCGACTTATGCCATTTCAAATTTAATAGGGAGATCGGAAGAGGTGGCTTTAAGGTGGTATATCGCGGCATGGATTCCCGCTCGATGAAGTTGGTTGCATGGGGCGAGTTACTGGTAGGTATTTCTTATTGCATACATTTTCTTATGAATCTGATTGTTTCATACCGATTTCAGGCATCAAGGGTGGGAGATTATGAATATGAACGATTTCGCGCAGAAGCACGGATGATGAGGAAATTACAACATCCAAATATTCTTCAATTTTGTGCATTCTGGGAAACTGAAGACGTTCCAAAGAAGATGGTGATTTTGACAGAGCTCATGAGCTCGGGAACACTCAAAGAGTATGTATATATGTGTGTGTGTGTGTGTGTGTGTGTGTGTTTGTATATATTTATATGTATATTTATATATGAAAATATATATGAAATTATTCTGTGTGAAGTGATACTGAGCTCGGGAACACTCAAAGAGTATGTATATGTGTGTGTGTGTGTTTGTGTGTATATATCATATATCATTGCTTGATGTGAATTCAGTTAAAACAAAAATATTTTTCTTTTTTCCAAAGACACCTTCGACATGTAGAAGAGATCAAGATGAGTGAATTAAAATCCTGGTGTCTGCAAACTTTGACAGGGTTGTCCTTTCTGCACTCGCAGACACCTTTGATCATACATCGAGATCTTAAGTGTGAAAATCTCTTCTTTGATGCGTCACTTAACATCGTGAAAATAGGAGACTTCGGCATAGCGATTGAAAAAACCGACGGCTTTGTGACATCAGTGGTGGGAACTCCGGGGTTCATGGCCCCGGAGGTATTCGCTAAAATGTATGATGAAGCTGCCGATATATTTTCATTCGGTATGTGCGTCCTACAAATGGTCACTGGCCAGCGTCCCTACCAAGAATGCCTGAAGCCGGCAAGAATCAGGCGGAAAGTTTTATCGGGAATTATGCCAGCCAGCGTGTATTTTATTGAAAACACAGGTGTACGCAGGCTGATTCTCGCGTGCATTCAGACGCCGAGGGATTGTCGACCGACATGCGACCAGTTGATGATGTCGGAGTTTTTCCGTGGACCCACTCGGGCAAGGTTAGTGGTTAGTGCCCAAGAGGGGAGCTCCATATTGCCCCTTCAAGAACACCAAATTCAACGGAAGGTGAGTACCATCCCGATTCCAGCTTCTGAATATAACTCTCTTTCTTTCTCTCCCCGGTGTACAGAAAAAGATCCAGAAACCACGGCGGGCAGTAGGACCACATTCGTCCGCGCAGCCAGCTGGAGCTGCCGCCGTCTCCACCGCCCCAACCAGCACAGACGCAACCGCCGCCGCCGACTCCGTCCCCCTCATCGCCACAGGCGACGCCGCCGGCGTTGTCCATGAGGCCGCCGCCGCTACGCCCTCCGACAACGGCGCCGCCTCCACCGATAATAACGCCGCCGCTGCCGTCGCCCTCACCGGTGACGGCAAGAAGCAAATGGTAAGCGAAAACTTTTTTTTGCAGAAGTTATAAGGAAACCTACCCCTTCTTCGTCTAGACGGAGATCGACCAGATGATGGAAACAATTCGAAGTAAAATGCATAGCATGCAGATGCATGCGGAGAAGAACTTGAAGCACCTTGCCGCGTTGGAGGAACATCAAACAACTCTGCAGGGAGGTAAATGATAGCAAATTTTTAGTAAATTTTCCTATTCATTGTGAGTTGACTTTTGTGTCACTAGAGCCATCAGAATGCCAAGAGGACTCACCACAGCAGCAATGGAAGAATTAGATGCTTATTACTTTCTACTTATTACTTGTGAATTGTGCCTTATGTCTTATTACTTATAACTTTTGTCATTTGTTGCCGCAATAAATATGCGAATAAAGTACTTCCAAAAACAGGGTATGAAATGTTTCTTCGCACAAATCAGCGCAAAAAAAGTGATATTGTCTACAAAAAGGAAAAAAAAGAACAACCCCAGTCAGATTTGAACACAGAACCTGCAAAAACGAGCATAATCGTCGCACCAAACCACACCGCCATTGGAGCCATTTGATTTTTAAGGTTTGTTTTCGATCTGATTCTCATTATAGGTGTTTCATACAAAGCGCCTTATTACAGAGATTTTTCAACAAAATTAAAGTAAATATGTGCAGAAATAGAGTGATATGAGAAGCGGGTTAATTTGTTGTCGTCTTATGAATTGTGGAGTATGTGATGTTGGAGAAACAGGCATGCAATGATTTGTGTAAAATATTTTCGTGTATGAAAGCACGAAAATATTTTGCTTACATGCCTATTTTAAGATTCATGTTGCTTGTTATTTTGATACATTGTTGAAAAGCTGAATTTCAACCCGACGATGGACACATGGATTTGCAATGAATGCAGTCGAACTCGGATAATAGCACATCGACCGTGCAATGAAATATTGTGACATTAAGCGGGTTATGCTTTAATAAGAGGGTTGACATCCCAAATCCTAGCAAGCTCGAATGCATGCACACTTCCAGTCAAATTCCACTTAAAAAATTCATGACTTTTTAGAAAATCGCAAAAAATGCATGATTTCGAACGAAAAATGCAGTCAATTTTGAAACGATTCGAGTAAAATTTTTCAAAGTCGATATTTTCCAAAATCATGTGGGTTTTTGGAGGAAAGTGGGATGGAATGGAGTGAGGTCAGATGAAGTCCGTTGTCGAGGTCAACAATATGCCGGAAAATGCGAACATGAACCGATGTCGGGTATGGGGAAGCATGCCATGTGTGGGGACCGGTATGGACCTCACTTCAATTGAAATCATTTTATTTAGAAGCTAATTTGATGGCAGTCCATTCTAGTGATTCCAAATGTGAACTAGGGGAAATCAAATTCATTCATTCCCAATCCACAATCGCCTTCCCACAGAATTCCAAACAACGCCATGGCGTGGTCGGTGGCGGCTTCTAATTCAACTGAAAGTCCCTTTGTCGCTGTTTAATTTAAAGCCCGGGGAATTCCATCGAAATGTGTTGTTTAAAGACCACCATTTGGTCTAGTTTCCTGTTCACTCACATATCGGTTTCAAAGAACTGGTTATCCCAAAGCACTCAGAAGCCATTTAACCGTAGCGTCTATCAATTGGGGCTTAACGATGTCTGGACTAATGATTTGGAAACGAAAAAATAAAACAAGGTTGATGCATTCGTGCCCACGCAGCCACCCAGATGAGGACTTGAAAGTCCTGGAATTGCACATGCAGTTCCTACGTTGGACATCCCCTTTTCTCTCGTAAATCAAAAACCGAGTGAGTTAATGTGGAAAATTACTTAAGCTAGTTAGTGCTTGCTATTTGATGAAACTGATGAAGAGCATGATGACCAGAACAGACCAACGAGACAAGAAAAATATTTTATTCAAAATCTTGCGGGGTTTTGGGTGAAAATTGAATGGTGTGTTGTCAGGGGATCTGAGAGAAGACTGTGTCTTCTCCAAAAAAAGGGCAATTGGATGCAGTCAACTGCTAGGGCACACCTGAGAACCAGTGGCGATTACTGGTCTTGAGTATTGGGTTAGCAACAAGTTTATATACACAAACACAACGAAAAAAATTGTGTGAATTATATTATGTCAAGTCATTTTAGAGTATGAGAGAGTATGTAGATTTTTTATTTATGCCACAGATTATTGCATTTCATCTTCGTTATTACATGTTGCGTACATATTTCATAAAATTGACAAAATAAAGAGATTAATGAATTTAAACTCCGAGGAATCGCCACTGCTGAGTGTTCGCAGCGACTCTTCTTCATCTCCTTCTTGTTGGAACACCGAACACACGCCATTCGCCAGAGCACTAGACCTCAGCCACGGTTAATTGATTTGGAATTCGAGGAGCTTCTCATTGGAAAATTAGCGAAATATTATAGTTGAAGAACAAGTGCTTTGAGAGCACATTTCCCAGCACTTTTTCGTACATTCTGGTGGTCGTAGCGACATGGTTGTGGCCTCAAGTTTGTCCTCGCGTCGCGTATCTTTTTGTAAAAATGCCATGGAGGAGCAAAATCGTTGTCATGCTTCTATACCCCGCCTCTTATGCCACTTTCCATCCCACAACACAACGTGTCTGCTAAATTTCAACACGAGAAAACGCAAATCCTGCTGAGACACCAGGCCACCAGACATTTTAGTCGTGAGTCTGCCGGTCAGTGTTGCAGCTTATGACTTGCTCTAGAGCGTGGACTAGGAAAAGGGATCAATCTAGCGTTGATTTTCAATATATAAGAATGCATAGCGTGAATTATGCAAAATTCCACAGAAACTTTCGCTGCAGTTTAGCAACAGTCTTAGACTTAGGCGAGAGTAGCCCGACCATTTGGTGTTCTTGACAAAGCGATGACGATGAGGACAATGCTTTCTGTATTCCGCTGCGGTACAATGGAATCGTGTGAAGCCCTACGTCAAGGCCTGTCGGTACCGAATTCCGAATTCGGAATGCAATCGGGTGCACGACGTAATGAGCACACGTAATAAGAGCTTCGTCAAGTGACGACAATGCAAAAACGCACACAAATAATTAACATAATATTCGATATGGGAAAATAAATGAAAGCAACATCCTCATTAATTATTCAAGCACACGGTAGTGATTCCCGGTACGGATCAAAAGGACTTAAAATGAAAGCCGTCAATTGAAACACGATACAGAGAAATACGGGCAACGAATGCACAGAACCCGTCAATTAATGAAAAATTAAATGAATCCCGAGCCAAAAGTAAACTCCTCGTGTAACTGACCACACAAAAGCAACACGAAACCGAGAAGCTCAGGGCTGAATTCCCTGCAATTTCACAATGGGAAGTGGGTAGCATTATGTATCAAGATAAGCTTACTGCTCGCGATGCGGCACACCCCGTACCCACGCATCCCGGGCCCAGTATCAAGAGATACGAATTAATTGCATGTCTCCTTCTGCATGGCAGCGCCTGAAGAGTGGCACACAGTCCGGGGTAGATTTCCACCTCCTCCGCAGTGTCCAATCACCTGTCGCAGTCATTTTTTGCGGATGACGTTCATGGAGATGCGAATAAACAGTGGGAATATGACGTTGCATCATCAATTCTGCCACTTATGGGATTTCTCATGAACTGCGGTTCCCTGCGATTGAATGGAGCCATAATTAAAATTTGACTAACAATGGCACAATTTTCTCCTGTCATGCTGCAACCATTACCTGGTCTGAGACGGAGCTATTGCCTGACGTGTCTTGCTTCCTTTATATATTCGAGGCTTCAGAATCCCTGGCGGTAGACCTTCAACTAGCCGTAGCTTCGAATAGTTATTTGCGATGAGTGCTGTCATGTGCCGGTTTCTTGTGGCTGGGACAGAGGCTTGGAGCTGATATATTCCAGTCGTGGGGCAAGCATCCACCTGCTTTTTAGTTGCTGTACATGTGGCACGTGGCACGACTAAGAGAATAAGGGTGAATTTGAGACAGCTTTAGCAGCCACGCCAGGCCACTTGGAGGAGGAGGACTACTTCGTCCCCATCACTCTCTGGTGGTCAGGCACTCTAAGCAGATGGAAGACAGTGTCGAAGGGCCTGGATGTCTGCAGCAAGGCCTGCGGCCATACTTTTGGCTGCTTGTCCCTTGACTCTACGACATCCTTTAGCTGGGAAGTTGCGAATGAGACTTAGGGCGTAGAAGCCCGGTACGGCCCATGGGTTGCTCCTGTGTGCTCCATTATATGGCGGGACTCTTGTCAGTGGGGTAGATAGCTTCCCCCGCCTCTTTGTCGGCTGAACATAAATGCAACCAGCGCTAAGCGCCTCCGCCAGAGGCACCCGCCTTTCTGCTGTCCTATCGATGACGTCAAAGTGTGCAAATTTAGCCGTAAAACCGGGATTTTTCGGCGAAAACTGCCAGTCAGCCACTTGAGGTGATGGAATCGTGGATGGGACAGTCGAAGCAATCATCCGCAACGAGCCCCCCTCAAAAATTCATGATTTTTGGAAAATCGAAAAAAGTGCATGATTTCGCCCAAAAAATGCAGTCAATTGTGAAATGAATCGAGTCGACTTTTTCCGCTGCGAGAGTGCAAATTTTTCAAAGTCGATTTTTTCGAAAATCCTGTGGGTTTTTGGATGAAAAGTGGGTGGAATGGAGTGAGGGGAGTGGAAGTACGAAGTCTTGGTCGAAAATTTGAAGGAAATCGGCGGGGAAATGCGAAAATGAGACGACGTCCAAGTCGGGGAGTGCCTGTTCAATAAGAGGTAACAATTGGGTGCGTGTATGAAAATGCACGCTGGGCGGTTTTTTATGATCTGTAAATGACGAAATGTCGCTCAAGGCTTGCATGTTTACCACGCTGAAGGTCTTCACTGAGTAAGGGGGGGGTTCCTTGCAGCTTCACGAGGGTTTCATCGATCTCTAAAAAAAAGGGCAGGCTGAGGACTGCTCGGGATTTCTTGATTTTCTGCGGATACTCTGCGGTTGAGTGGAATTTTTACGGAAAGGAGTGAATGGAAAGGGAGCACTTCAGACTCAAGCATGGGAAATACGAAAATGTGAATGGTTCAACCATCGCTAGATGTATGCATACCTGAGAGATTTTTTGATGAAATCATGCCAAAGTAGGGAATAGATGGCTTACATCGGATATGGTATAGGTGAGGAGAACTTCTTCAGAAAAGGACACGTCACGTCCGAGGATGTCCTCCACTATGATGCACAATGCAGTGCCAAGGAAGACGAAAATCAACACAAGAATTCGAAATAAAACCTCATCACTGAGATGTTCCCCAAAAGCAAGCATTAATCGCATTGAATTGAATCATGCAGGGTACGGGCGAACCCTTTCATCGCCTGGCAGGTGGTTGATCGGTGGATGGATGCATTTGAACAACCGTCCATTCTCTTCCAGTTAATTGGGTGACAGAGTAACTATTTCTAAATTTGTCTGGTAGTCCCCCCGTTGGCTCATGACAAAAGTTTTTCCAATGGAAGACGGAGGGCAGGCGTCCATACGAACTTCAGTTTCGTTAACGAAAGAGGCCTTTCCGTTGGCGATTTTTTAGGGTAACTCTGTCCAGCGTCCCATCAACATCAATTGGAAGCCAATGCTTTGATTGTACATCCTTCGCCGTACTTGTTAGAGTAGAGAAAGTTTCGACTGTGGATTTTGGGAGACGGGAATAGAGAGCGAAGGATATCCTCGCGGTCGAGAGATGTTAATGGATGCCAGGATTTTGTTTTGTGAGTGTTTGGGATTTTTTTTTTCAACTGTTTGGGGCTCTAAATGTGCGGAATGAAGGACTCCATCAGCAATCCAGCCTCGCTCGCATCAACATCAATTAAGAAACAAAGTGCGCTGGAAAGTTTTGGATTCTCTGATTCTGTTTCCGTTTTTTTTTTTTGTTTTTGTTCCAAACCGTAAAACACTCTCGCCGATATGTCCTTCGATTCATGCATGTTTGGTATGGCATCTGCTCTCTGCTCGTTAGGGGATGTGGTTTAAATTTTTCATTTGCACCATTTAACTCTGACTGCAAGACCAATTGTGTACATTATCGCATCATAATCAGGCGAGTGCAGCATTTGTGTCTCTCCACTTCAATCAATCAAGTTGGCAGCATGATATGCTTCTTTACTGGTTGTATAGGGCTTAGTTCAGTCATCATCTTCGTCTTATTTAATTTATGCGACCACACACATTTATGCGAGTTCTAGAGGCTAAGGCAAGTGTGACACATTCACGGATCATCATGAAAGGAAGAATATAGGGTTGCTTGTTCTGTCCGTTGTGAGGCTATTCAGCTCAGACAGAAGGCCTGACGGACAACAGACTGTACCTGAGGGTTGTGCGAAGACTGGAGGAGGCAACAGACAGATGCTTGATGATGGCCTTTGCATTGAGTCGGTATGCGGACTACACTGCACATCAGTTTGTGTAAGACGCTATCCGAGGACTGCACCGACTCCGCCACAGCGAGCCCATGGCCACCAATCCTCCAGATACGAGAGTCTTCAATTGGGAGCCTCCAGAGGAGGAAGACATAACCACGTATTGATCTGACCGCAGTATGCCCGTCAACGACTGAAAGCCTGGTGCAATGATGACCTTGGGGCCGTGGCACACTTGTCGTGAGACGTCCTTTTAGACCAATGACTCTTAAGAGGTTTTTTTCTCAGTTCAACGCCGCTGAGGTCTGTGATGAATTGCGTCTTTCCTAGGAACAACATCCTCCCTTGTTTGCTGGGGCTGGGCATTCGCAGATTCTATTCCTTCCTCGTCGCTGCGGTACGATAAGCCGCAGTGCATGTCTTCCTATGGCACAGTGCCCGGTAAGGACTCCTACTAGCATACACTTGTTTTGCTATGATCTCTTCTTGCTCAGCGGAGGCCATAGATCCCCTTCAACACACAGAGTTCTAGAGATTCCCCCCTTTTTTCGTTTCCTTGGATGCCAGCCTGCTCTGTTGCCGGTTGGCTACCTGTAAATGGTGTCTCAATTCAAGTGCTGTCACAGCCGCGTCGATACCCGCACTCGTTTTTGAGCCATCTGTGTAGAGGGAGAGCACCACTTCAGTACCCCTTGTGAGTGAAACTTCGATAGAGGGTCATCTGCGCGGCTATAAAGGCTTTCCAAAAAACAAAAATGCATTTCCAGGCATACTTGTTAAGGCTTCAGAGAGCGAGAGGGGGCCATGTAGAACACCGTCCACCCCATGTGAAATGTTGTCCGTAGCCATGGAGATGGTGGCGGATTACTCGCGTGAATGCGGATCGCTTATAAAAATCATTGCAACATAGGTACGGCACAAAGATAGGGATGTTCGGGTACTTCAGCCGATACTCCTTCCTTCACATCAGAACGGACACGAATCTAATATCCTCGGTTGTCATAGGGCGCTGGGATTTTGAAAATGCAATAAATCATAATGCCTTATGCATTTGCATCCAGATGAAGCTAGTCGCTGTGCATGTTAACGAATGTGCACACGTAGCAACATCTCCCCCCGTGGAAACGAAACGTGTTCTGTTTCCTCCATGCAGGTAACGGCCGTTAGAAAGATTAACAAAACGTTAATAATCGATTTTTTGCAGTTGGTTTTAGTCCTCACCGATTATCTGACCTCAGTGGAGATGTTGGTCCCAAATGGCTAAGAAGAATGAAAGCAGCTCTCCAAAAATCCAAAGCAGACGTGGCATGAAACATTTTTTGAGATCATGTCCTGCACCGAAGGCAGACTGAGGGGCGGACTGAAGAGGAGACGGCAATTGTGTGAAATGCACCACCGTTTGAATGAATGGTAATCATTTGAGTCATGTACAGTCAGTGGATTCAGTTAGTGGTCTTCTGCATGTGCAGAGGCTTTAAAAATTGTAGCCGCATGAGACAACACACACAAAATGTGCGTGAGCCCAAGAACAAAGCATTTCGACGAAACAATGACGAGACGGGGAAAGCCTCGAATACACGCGTCTTGGGCGCACCCTTAGCACTTCTTAGCTGCCAGGGCAACACATTGTCACAATGCCAAGCGGCCTACAGGTGAGATTGGGAATTATTTTTGGACCAGAGGCGCAGCTGGGACCATGACACCGCCGCATTCTTTGATGTTATCAATGCTTTCTGTCCTGCTTTGCATAAGACTCTGCTTGTTGAGACACCTCCTCTTTCACTTCATCCGCATCTCCCTCCAGACTGGCGCTCTACAGCGCCACAGACTGATGTCTCCCTCTCGTGCCTGCCTCTTTAGGCAGCGTTCAGAGCAGCAGCCATGTCGTAGTGGTCAAGTTCTTTACTCAATTCAGCCCAATTGATCGTCGTCAACGTCCTTATACCTAATTACAGACCTAAACATGGATTTTTTTTTTAAAGTCCCTTCCAATTGGACATCCTTCCTTCCGCCTACGACCGACCGGACGGATGCACGCATCGAGAATGTGAAGGAAATAAAAAAAAAATACTCCTGCAGGATATTTTCAATTTTCCAATCATATCCTGCCGTCCCCCTTTTATTCATATTAAGGGAATTGAATTTTACAATTCTTCCCCCGCCTGCCGCCGCCCGAGCCCTAGAGTGCTGCGACGACTACGAGACTCCTTCCATCTCTGCCTTGTTATAATGCGAATCATATTGTGGAATCCTCAAAAAAGTGTGCACCCTCCCTGAAATTCAAATACGTTCGGGGTTTTTTCCGTTTGATTTTTTGAATGCATTCTCTGCGCATTGATGAGGGAGATGTAGCGGTTGCTAATGAAATTTTTCAACCAATATGCATTTTCAGTCAAATAAAATGCGACGGCGGAGGATGGTTACACCGCATCTATTGAATTCTTATCCTTTCATGCGAATCATTTCGGAAATTAATTAACAAAAAAAAAAAAAAACAGCAGGCAATCGACAACGACAGCGACTGAAATTAAAATCAAAATTTTCGGAGCGTACACTTAACAAGGGACTTGCTTGTTTAGTCACTGCTCCGCCTGTTTGCTTGCCGATGCAGTTACTCTATGTTATCCTCAAGCCTTTTGTTGGCTTTGATCGAAAATTAATTACTAGCTACTCTCCTTTGACTGCACTGCACTGCAACGCGCTAGTGTGCCGCTGCATCGTGTCTTTGAATAAGCTGGACACAGTCGGACAAAAAACTCATCTCGTGCTCATCCACACTGTCAAAGAAATAATGATAATTTCAATCATTCGGTGGGCTGGCTTTGTGGGTTGTGGGGGTTGTTCCTTTAGAATTCGACACGGAGGAAGGGGTCAAAATCAATTTGATTCACTCGCTCCGTCCGTTTATTGACATTCGAAATGAATCAGAATCAGGAGCACAGAAGGCCAGACAAGGGGGAAAGCAAATTAAAATATTTTAATTGTATTCTCCTCAGCCCCTCACCAGCCCACGCACATTCGGCGGCGCCCCTCAACATCTCAATCTGTGCGGACACACCTAAGATGATGCCAAATTGACTTATGTTGATTATGTCAAGCTCTGACACCGTGTGCGTGGGGGTGTGGAACTGGTCCAAGTCCAGGAGAAAACTCCGAACGAAATAGACGAAGACTAATGTTCCACACGAAACCAAGCTCTGAGATGATGAGAATATAAATTGATGTTTTATTTTCGTAGATGGTGGTGGACTGACTCTATCGATTAGGAGCCTCCGCAAGGAAGCAATGGGGTGGTAAGGGAAGGGGAAGGGTATGGGCATGAATCAATGAAAGAAATCTCGTGTAATTGTATAACTGATTAATATCGGCCAGCTGGGGAAGGAATCACATCAATCAATGGCCGTGTGCTGAATGGCCTAGAAGTGAACATCATGCACAGCATTCATTTTGTTGCGCCTGTTGTGGAGTTTGTTGAGTCCCAGAAATGTGTGGGCCAACATTCCGGTCTACGGAGGCGACTGGACGATGAATTGCGAGCTGCAGAGCCGATTCGTGGTGCCTTCGAAGGCTGGACGGTAGTACGGAGGGGAATGGCCGATGAAGCGGGCCTGGCAGAGCTGATGCTTGGTGCCTTCGAAGGCTGGACGGCGCCGCAGAGCTCATATATTTGGTCCGGTCTGCGTGGCGGGTGTTCGCTTCAACAGAGTCAATGCGACCGGAAACCGACCCCTCGCTCGGCAGGGAATAGGCATGACTCAACCTTCGGTTTAATGGCCAAGTGGCCGTGGATCTCAAAGTGTCACGGGAGCAATTGAGGACGTTAGACAACTAACCGGCAGCAGCGTGGCTCGGGATCGTTCAAGGACTGAAGCCAACACTAAATGGGGGCCAATACCGGATCAAGAAAGACGAAGAACTGGCTCAACAGCTGGATATTCTAGGGAGGCATCACTGCCACAAGTGACGCAAGGGCACGACTCAGGAGATCTGGCATAGAGTAAGAGAGAGAGAGAGAGAGAGAGAAAGAGAGAAAGAGAGAGATTGATTACAACCGTCATCGTTCGACAGGAACAAGGCAGTCGTCTTAAGCTACTGCCATTCCATCAGCAAAGTTGCAAAGGAGCTCAATGCGATGAGAAGCAATAATGCAGCTCCCACTTGAAGCAACTAATCAAGGGATTTCTTCGTTCATCCCCACCACGCCGGCCACTGCACAGACCAACGGCGGGGAAGGAAAAGGGAAAGTTTTCTAGTCAATTTAACGTTTTTATCGATACTCTTTCGCGCACAATAAGCCACTTGGTCCGCGTCTTCATGGACGCCCCCATTGAGAAATGTTGATTCAATTAAATTCATAACTCCGCCTCACCCCCCCCCCCCCCCCCCCCCCCCCGCCCATACCACCTCCACCAATTGCTTTCGTTTGTGTGCTCTTCGTATTCATCTTGATCTCGTCTCGCGTTTTCCTTCTATTCGTTCATTCACTTGACGTGATGTTTCTTCTTTTCGGAGATGCCAACATCATCCTTTTCTTTAAAAAAAAAAAAAAATATAATTTTTTTTGTTTTTGTCTTTTGTTGATTTTGCTCTTATCGCACTTTTCTCTGCTTCGCCAGCAGCAGGCATTGTCATCGTTGCAGAATGGGGCTGGCGGTAGAACTCATCTCTCGTGAGCTAAGTAGGGAACTTGAAATGCCTGTTGTTTCAGCATGGGTGGTGGGGGCGCTCTGTGTTTGTCAGTCTCACTGTGTGTATGTGTGGATGACGAAAGCAAATATATACAAGTGTAATTAAATACATATGCCACTGCTCAGTATCAGCCGGGAGAGCAGTTAACTTTCGCCAGACTGAGGTCCGGGAAGTAAGTGCAAAAAAGGAAGAAAGAAAAAAAAAAAAAAAAAAACAACCTAAGAACGACTCTTAAGCTTAGGGAACGGTGAAGAATGGAAGCAATTTACCATTTTATGTTGAGTGCTACGTTTTGCTGATATAACATCAAGGCTTGCGCTGCAAATCTCTCATACACTCCAAGCCACCCCCCCGTCGCGTCGTCTTCTTAATTACAGATGTGGACAGAGGAATGAGGAGTGGAAGTGAAATTAACACATCCAACGTGGAATATGAACTCCTCCCAATCTTGAACGGCTACCGTGCGATGGAGGCCCGGAATCTGTGTGTGCGTGTACGTGTTTTACGGCTAGAACTTAATTAAGGGGAAGTGAACGCATATGAGAAGGATTTAGATCGGCTGTAAACAAATCTGCTGCCTTTTGTCTGTTTGCCGTTTGTGCAGTTCCGATCATATTTTCATTTACGGGAGAAGGTGCCCGGAAAATCATTAAATGCATCGCTCGCCTCCCATCAATCAGGCAGAACATATGCGTTTCGATGGCCATTTAATGAGACGTATGCAGCCGACTGAAAGCAATAACTTGTCTCTTTTCTTTTTTTGAGGGTGGGGGGACTCATCCGCAGCCATGGTTACACATGGAACTTAATAAAGTCCTGCAGTAAAATGCAGTACTGCCAGCTGAGTGCATAATTAAATTAAATCTCTCATATCGTAAGCAAATATGACTCGGATAAAGGTGGACAGATAAAATCAAACACTGACGATGGATTGGAGGACACTCAATCGTATTGAACTTGGTGCAGCATCACTGCAGAAATCAATTTTCCACTAGTAATTGCTTTTGACGGACGTTTATGGTCTGGTTTTTATGGCATGTTTTTGTTTTCCCATCCGAAAAGTTACCACTCTACCTGGAATGAAGCACTTAATTTCAAATGGCCTCGCGTTTAATGGGCAGGCCTTGTGCAATTTGCTATAACGCGCGTTGACTGCCGATTTCGGATGGGATGGAATGGCATCTCGCCGTTTTTGATTTAATTTCAAACGCAGTCAGCGGGCGGAAGATATCAAACCGGATACCCGCGGCTCAGAGTGCTATTTTGCATATTATCTCCTCACAAACAGCGGCCGGCCGCTTTAGAACACCGCATCGTATCTGTCGCCGTCGTCGGTGGTCGGCCAACCAGAGAGTACCCCCATACCTCAGCATAGCATGACACCAACATCGCGTTTCCGATTAAAATTACATTTTCTTTTCGCCTGTACAAAGTGGCTATGGGGGTGGGGGTTGGTCTTAAGATTTTCTTTTCTTTTGATACATTTATAAATATTTATTCAGGACGGGATTCGCATATTAAAATGTAATTAAGGTGAAGCAAGTCTAATCGGCATGCACTCGCCCTCACTCCCACTCCCCACCTCCACCCCCACCCGGTGGATCCTTCAGGTTATAGACTCGACTCAACTCGACTCAACTCGACTCGATAACCGAATGCTTTTGCGGTTCACTTCACATTCACTTGCGGAATGGGTGTTTTTCTTTTTCTTTTTGGTAGTCATCCCTCAAATCCAGGGAGGGCATATAGAAGCACAAGAAAAATGGCAAAGTCGAGGAACAACCTTAATGGAGGCGTACGGGCGACCGATTCGGAATACGATTGCGGTGGATGCTCTGGCATCGGTGATGGATGTGAACGAGCGGGGAAGGCATTGAGTTTTATTTACGCACGAAGAGCAGTAGCGAATCGTGATTTCGCATCATTTCTGCCCTTCGGCGGGTTAGATTGCACGACAAAACGTAGTGGCACGACTACCATCACATCAGGATCGACGACGTTAAGCCGCCGCCCGCACGTAATGGCCTATTAAAAATGCAAACTGAATCTTAAAATGTTAATTAATAGGTCGATGTCTTCGGTCTTGATTTAGCAAAGACCTTGGGGGGAGGTGCGGGGAGTGAACAGAGCCAGAATCAACGGGAGGTACCCCATATCAAGTGCGTGGCATCTGATATGAGCCACAGCCGCTCCGTTCCGCCGCCCCCTGAACGATGGAAATAAGATCTGGCTCTGATGTGTCTGGTTTGAGGCATCTGGAGCGATGGTGATGCTGGTGGTGGTTTGAAGATGGGTCCTTACCAAGGTCATGACTTGATTCGAAATGAGATGATTGCCGTAACGCGCTGGCAGCGGGTAGTGGGGAGGGGGTATCCTACCAGTTCACTGAGGCATTTAATGAGTGGAAGAGAATACTGTGGAAGAAATGTTCGCCTGACACACTGATTGGAGCATACAGAGTGTGTACTTGATGTGATTCATCACACGACAGAAAAGGGCTCTTTTCACCTGAACTTGATTTTCGGGAGAAACAAAAATGAAGGCATCTCAATCAAAACGTCGTCGTCTGGTCTTAAGAGAGCGATTTCGATCAATTAGACTATGATTTGCAGACATCACCGGTCGATGCAGTCAACTGAAAGCAATCAGCTTCTGGGTGAACGAGGTAACCTTTGAATGGGCACCCGTATGCACTCAGTTTCATAAGGCAAGCAAAACTAGAAGAGCTAGAGGCTAGGCTCTGCACTCCTTGGACGGTCACATTCCAGCGATGTAAGCCATTCTCAACTCGAAACCCTCCATTATTTGCCAAGACTCTCCCGACAGTCCCCTGCAAACTGAAAGAGACCCACCTCATCTGCTGCCATCGATGACGTCACAGTGGGACAATTCAACCACAAAACCGACATTTTTCCACGAAAACTGCTTGGCAGCCACTTGAAAGTGATGGAATCGTGGATGGGACAGTCGAAGCAATCATCCGCAACGAGTCCCCCCTCAAAAATTCATGATTTTTGGAAAATCGAAAAAAATGCATGATTTCGCCCGAAAAATGCAGTCAATTGTGAAATGAATCGAGTCGACTTTTTCCGCTGCGAGAGTGCAAATTTTTCAAAGTTGATTTTTTCGAAAATCCTGCGGGTTTTTGGATGAAAAGTGGGTGGAATGGAGTGAGGGGAGTGGAAGTACGAAGTCTTGGTCGAAAATTTGAAGGAAATCGGCCGGAAAATGTGAAAATGAGACGACGTCCGAGTCGGTGAGTGGCTGTTCAATAACAGGTTGCAGTTGGGTGTGTTAATGAAAGTGCACTCTGGGCCGTCTTTTTGAATCAGTAAATGAGGAAGTGTCGTTAAAAGCTTGCCTTTTTACCACGCGGAAGGTCAGCACTGAGAGAGGGTGAGAAGTGGTGTTTTATCGCTTAAGTGTGCTTCTGAGGCGGGCTGAGGACTGCTCGGGATTTCTTGTAATGAAAGTCGGATGGAATGGAGTGAGGCCAGAGTCGAGGTTGCAGAGAGTCGTTGTTGCCAGAGTCGAGGCCTGAGGCCTGAGGACTGCTCGGGATTTCTTGTAATGAAAGTCGGATGGAATGGTGAGGCCAGAGTCGCAGGCTATCGATTTTTCGATGAAAACTTTCATGTCCCATAGTCCCATAGAGAAAAACAAACCAAATCTAGACATCACCGGCCGATGCAGTCAACTGAAAGCAATCAGCTTCTGGGTGAACGAGGTGACCTTTGAATGGGTACCCGTATGCACTCAGTTTCATAAGGCAAGCAAAACTAGAAGAGCTAGAGGCCAGGCTCTGCACTCCTTGGACGGTGAACAACATGTCTGTCAGATTTTAGTGTTCTCCGCCTAGTCGTTGCCGAGAAATCCGCAACACGACTTACAAATCCAGCTGGGACACCATGCCACCAAAAAGGCCATGAAACGATTGCGAGGACAGGCAAAGGGGTCGTGCAAGCCGAAGAGATACACAAGGCAGCACTTGCAACGAAATATCATTTTTTGATAGCCAGGCAATAGCATCGGATATTCTGGCATCGAAACTGGTCAGATTATGAAGACAAACCCATCAGGGGCATACCCTGGCATCGAAGGGGGCAATTTCTAGCAATCCCCTGGGAGAGCAGACGGACACCATCGGAGGCGGGAACAGAGACAAGGGCCTGTATGGACGACGCTAATCGAAAAGAGATCATCAGCCTTGATCAGTTTTAGTCGCAAGGGGAAGAGCAGACGAGGAATAAGTAGAATCTGCGAATGCCCAGCTCCTAGGAAAGCTGGACGACGTAAGCAGCGTTGAACTGAACAAAAAAAAAACCTCTTAGGATTCATTAGAAGCTTGTCGGAACGGTGGCACGGACAACTGGACGTAGAGCCGCGGTCCAAATGCTTCACCGTCAAAGAATAGAATTCACCCCACCCTCCATTCATACCAGGTATAGGCAGAGTTTTTCCCGCAAAAAAACAAAATCCCATCGTCAAGGCAGATGACTATTTTATTAACCTCATCTCGACCGAAAGTCCAGTGTCTTCCCTCTCGAAAAAGTTATCGGCACAAACTGACGACGTCGGCGAACGACATTTAATTTGGATTTGATAACAGTGAAGGGATTCCTTCTCCCTTTTCGTGTGTGGGCTTGTGTGCGTCCCTGCAAATGAGGATGTGATAGCGGCAGTATCTAATGTTGTTCTTACATCGGACGAGCATCACAACGAATCCAGAAAAAAACTTAGTTTGGTTTGTTTATGGATTCGTTAGATGACGACGATGACAAGCGGGTGTTGTGTGAATTTCGGGTGGGCACAAATAAATGTGTATCTCTCAACTTCATTGACAACGTTGACTGTCAGCTTGTTCATTATCAGATTGCATGGAAAATGAAAAATCCAATGCGATGACTCCGCCCATCCACCACCCAAATGCTCGGTTAATTAATGTATCAGTCGCTGGTGCTGCTGTTAATGATGCGACAGAGCAGCCATATTGGGGATGCCAACAATTCAATACACATATCAGTTGCAAGAGGAGGCATTCATAATGAGCAACCAGCAGTGCTGTACGTCAAAGGGATCTCGGATTGATGAATGCGTACGGTCTGTAATACATATATTTAAATGCATGAATTGAACCGAAAACAAACGTATTCGGTTGTCATAAGTTTTCATTAATTAGTGACGGGCAGCGTACATCGCGGTGGGTGGTGGTGCCCCCCCCCCCCCCTCCATCGCTCTCTCTCTCTCTCAACCATCAACATCAAACGCAACGAATGCAAATGCAGGCAGCGGCATACGCCCGTCGTATTTCGTTCAAAGATTGCCAGATTTCAAAAACAGTCGAAGGGTTGCGAATCGCAGGACAAAAACCAGAACAACAATCAAAATCCCCCCCAGAAAATGCTCGAATACGACGGATAATTCACGAAGCCTCTGCAAAGAAAGTCGCATTTTAACTCCGCCGCTGCGAGGTCACTAACAATGTGAGCCACATGACTTGATTTTGAATTTAGATTTCCACTAGTGTACATTGTGTGGTTGGCTTGTTTTGTTGTGTCACAAATGAGTGAGCTGACTGAAGCCTCCAGCCATCATCAGCACTTCGACCTTCAATTTGTGGTGCACGGTGCACGGCTCGAACACAAACCTCATTTTCTCTGTGGTTTAGCACAGCTTTCTAAGCTAACTAGCGAATGCCACCGACGCAGAGAGATTCCGCGAGAAGGCATCACAACCATTCAGTCGGCGTCCTTTGCGTCCAACTGTGCTCATCATTAGATAGATCACGATGCTCCCCAATTGACTCTTCAACTATCCTCGCGACGGCTGCTGCACATGAGGTAATGCATTTCTGAAGCTGATAGCGATTGATTTCAAAGACTCACCAAAGTTACACTGGTAGTCAGTCAGGGTTGCAATAAGCACCCGCAGGAGAGGCGCCCAGGAGACGGCATGCACCACTGTCGAGGGCTGGAATGAAAACCTTCAACAATCCCACAGATGAATCAGGTAGAGAGAAACTTCTTCTACTGTCCGAGTGGCTGCCAAATGAACTCATCAATAATAACACACCCCTCGGGGTGGTTTGAGGATGATTGCGGGAGCCACGGTCAGGCCGGGAATTGGCGGTCCTAAAGGGACATGTGACTTGGCCACGGACAGTGGCACGAGGCAAGAGACAAGACACAAGCGGGTGAAATTTAAGAGACGAAAAAAACGAAATTTTAATATTGCAGGAAATTGCTTTTGACTTTGTGTGAGGGGGCAACAACCACATTTCACGAACGAAAAAGTGCTCCTAGCCCCGGATCAAAGGACGGACAAAAATGATCAAAAATTAAAAACAATCCAGAATTGTGTGCAGTGGCCCCTCGAAAAATGTCCTCACAAAGGACATCGGAATGCGTAGCATACAGTGACACGAACATGCATGCACTCCTTACAAAGAGGTTGGACATATTTGAATGCGAATTCATCGGTACGTGCTCGTGTTGATCCGGACATCAAAGGGGGTTTTTATTAACTCTTCGGACATCAAAGACAAAGCAGTCAAGGCACAAGGCTTCGGCAGAACTCTGCACACACTCCCATGCGCTTAATATGCTATGCCCGCAATAACAGGGGAATGGTCGAATGAGACTTTCAATATCCTGAACGCAATAGGGCTAATAAACTGCCATCAAAGGGGTACCGACCGTCGTCACTCGTCGAATTCAACCTCAAATTTGCGAAATTCTGAAAGAGTGCACATTTTTCAACTCGAAAACCCTGCGAGTTTTTTTGAGGAAACTAGGATGGAATGTAGTGAGGTTAGATGAAGTCCGATGTCGAGGTCATAAATTTGAATCAAATTGGCCGAGAAATGCGAACATGAACCGATGTCGGGTATGGGGAAGCATGCCGCGTGTGTGGACCGGTAAGGACTTCACTTCAATTGAAATCAGTTTATTCAGAAGATAATTTGATGGCAGTCCATTCGAGAGATTCCAAATGTGAACTGGGGGAAATCAAATAAATGTTAGAAATTCATTAATTAACAATTCACAAAACGTTGTCCAATAGACTTCCCACAAAATTCCAAACAATACCATGGCGCGGTCGTTGGTGGCTTCTAATTGAACCGAGAGTCCCTTTGTCGCTGTTTAATTAATACCCCGGGGAATTCCATCCACATGTGTAGTGTAAAGCCCACCATTGGGTCTAGTTCCTGTTCACTCACATATCGGTTTCAAAGAACTGGTTATTGCAGAGCACTCAGAAGCCATTTAACCACAGCGCCTATCAATTGGAGTTTAATGATGTCAGGATGAATGATTTGAAAACGAACAAATAAAATCAGGTTGATAAATTCGCGCCCGCCCAGCCACCCAGATGAGGGTAATCAAAAAACTTGAAGCCTTTGAATTTCACATGCAGTTCCTGCGTTGGACATCCTCTTTTCTCTCGTAAATCAAAAGCCGAGTGAGTTAATGTTTAAAATGACTGAAGCTCGTGCTTGCGTTTTGATGATGCTGATGTGGAGGCATTCAAAAGCACGATGACCAGAACAGACCAACAAGACACAAGCACACCTGAAAGTGGAAACAAGCTCTTTCAAAGGGGCCGTCAGCTTGCATGCAGTTGATGAGAACATAAATGGCTGCTAAGTGAATCGTATGCAATTGCCTGCAAGGAGGTATGGGGACGAAAATGTTGCGTGAACCATGAGTAGGGGCAGAGAAGAGCTTAGATGTCAACGTGGACCCTTGCAGAAGCGTGTCCATTGGAGTGGGATCATTGCTGGGGACGGTCGTTGATGTGGAAGTCTTTAGAGGTTCGCCAGGGTGACAGGGAAGCCGCAGAAAACCCCCGTGGGAGCTGTGGACACCCTGAACGCCACATGAACTGGAAAACAAGAAGTGGAGGGATCCGAGAAGACCCGACATACTTACTCTTTTATTCGCCTGTCTTCTGTCTCAACTCGAAACCCTCGATTATTTGCCAAGACTCTCCCGACAGTCCCCTGCAAACTGACAGAGACCCACCTCATCTGCTGCCATCGATGACGTCACAGTGGGACAATTCAACCACAAAACCGACATTTTTCCACGAAAACTGCTTGGCAGCCACTTGAGAGTGATGGAATCGTGGATGGGACAGTCGAAGCAATCATCCGCAACGAGTCCGCCCTCAAAAATTCATGATTTTTGGAAAATCGAAAAAAATGCATGATTTCGCCCGAAAAATGCAGTCAATTGTGAAATGAATCGAGTCGACTTTTTCCACTGCGAGAGTGCAAATTTTTCAAAGTCGATTTTTTCGAAAATCCTGTGGGTTTTTGGATGAAAAGTGGATGGAATGGAGTGAGGGGAGTGGAAGTACGAAGTCTTGGTCGAAAATTTGAAGGAAATCGGCCGGAAAATGTGAAAATGAAGCGAGGTCGAAGTCGGTGAGTGGCTTTTCAATAAGAGGTTGCAGTTGGGTGTGTTAATGAAAGTGCACTCTGGGCCGTCTTTTTGGATCAGTAAATGAGGAAGTGTCGTTAAAAGCTTGCCTTTTTACCACGCGGAAGGTCAGCACTGAGAGAGGGTGAGAAGTGGTGTTTTATCGCTTAAGTGTGCTTCTGAGGCGGCCTGAGGACTGCTCGGGATTTCTTGTAATGAAAGTCGGATGGAATGGAGTGAGGCCAGAGTCGCAGGCTTTCGATTTTTCGATGAAAACTTTCATGTCCAAGCAGTGGTGACATGTATTCAATGGGGTCTGGGAAAACAATTTACTGGTCCTAGCGGCTTGGTTTTTTGCTCAAACGAATCGTCATTTCATCGCGTTTGGGGCTAGCCGCAAGAAATGTGCAAACGAAGATGCCCAATTGGGTCCTATCTCGATGCTCCGAAAAATTGTAGGTGCAGACGTGCAGAAGGATGACGAGTCGCAGTACCAGGATGTGAGTCGCAGTACCCTTCCACCAAAAAAAGTTCCTGAGTTCTATGGGAAACCCAAGAGGGGGCCAACACATTGAGAAAAGCAAAACAAATCTAGATGACGAAACTTTGGGGGACATAACTAGAAGAGAACAAATTTTCAAACAACTCGCCCGCTAAGGTATCATCGGCCAGATGCCCACAAACTGTGCCCAACTACATCTACGAAACCCATCAACATTCCACAACTATCTGGGAAGCCTCAATAATCAGAAAGTCGGAAAACATTCTCAAAACAAATCTACAGGGGACGAAACTACCGCATGGGGGAATGCGAGAACACTGAATTCGGCTATAACAGTAAACATTAGGATCGGCTTGGAACAGAGACAAGTCAAATGCACCGATGGGACTGCATGCACGAATCGTGCGTACGCAAAAGTTGGCAATAAGCAAAGTCACTCGGGGCCTGCGTGCATACCAGGGGAAAGTTCAATCCCTCGCTTTGAATGAACGGTAAGAGTTAACATCGATTGCCAACAAGTTAAATTGCAGCTCGGAGCCGCAGAGTAATGCAATCGTATGGGTTATCGAATTTTCGAAGCTTTGCCATAATCAAATTGCCAATTTGGAAACTGTTGATGTGTGATAGGGGGTTAGTAACCGCTGAGAGAGAGAGAGAGAGAGAAAAACTAAGGTGAGCAATTTGGTTTCACTCGGGTCACGACTAGGAACTGCCTGCAATCACTGGACACAGCACGGATGGTGGCCATGGACGGGGAGATGGGGACGAATGCTACAAGAATTAAATGCCACAAGACTCGGAAGGACGCTTGCATAGAGACGGTCGTAGAAATGGGAGGGTGATGGGTGTGTATACGTCATGCATACCACTATCAATGCGACAGGGTAAGGGTCGCCTGTCAACGCCTTGAATTAAGGAAGTACGCGTTGAACGGGACAGTAATTGTTCGCCTCAGCACCAGCCGGCAGACGAAGATCCACACGCCCTAAGTGCAAAGTTCTTTAAGGGAGTTTCGCGGGCAATTTATTCTGGGCTCATCATTTGAACGCTCGAGTCACCAAGTGTGAAGAGGACTAGAGCAACGTACGGACTCAAAAGTAGGCTAGGCAAACAGCCGGCCTTAGTTCGGTGCACTATTCAGATGTTCAGCGACCGCGATGTTGTTCAGTGTTTTTTGACGTTTTAACAAATGTGAAAAGGCAGAGTAGGATTAAGGTGCTTCCGCTTCGTTGCTCGTGCATATGTCGAGTCACAGCCTTCCTTGAGAGAACCTCAAAAGGAAGCTCCTAACGAGCCGCACTGGTCAAAGGCCCATTTGTCGCGACCACCGTGGGAAGATGGAATTTTCGTCACATGTGCCACAGGCAGGGGCGGAGGGGTTGAAAATGGAGCAGTCCTTAAGAGTGTAGAAGTGCACAAAGAAGCAATTACCGCTCGATAGGATGGAGGGTGAATATGGTAGCATTGTCTATGCAAACGGCTCATCGTCACTGGGCCCCCTGATCACATCCTGCGATGAGAATGGGCACGCTTTCGAACGGCTGCTTGCAGTTAATTAGAAAACTCGTGGCCAACCACAGCAAAGAGCCATTTGCAAACCGCAATTGATCAGCAGCAATATGCCGTGTGACAAATGGTGATTTAATGAGTGGCCACCGCATCGATTAAGCGGCACATATGACCGATTTCAGGTAATAACACTTAAACTCAATCAATGACACAACTTAATTTACATGTACACTCAACAATCTCAAACACAGGGGACAGGGCCCCTCAATTCATGTACGAATGTGCACAGAGGGAGGTACGTGGAAAGGACTGTGAACAAACAGTATTTCCTATTGCAGATAATATTCCCATTTGATGGAATGGCGCGAGATGTCAAGTGTAAGCTGTGAGTAATGCCATCACCTGCTTCATATGGCAGTAATCCAAAGCCGTTAATGGTTCCAGTTCATATGGCCGTATGATTCATTTCTTAATTCCTTAAAAGGGTGATGATGGAAAACCGAAAATTATTTTACAACTTTTTGTGTATGGACTTCGGAAAAACAACCAACAAAATATGATGGAAACACATCAACTGTAGAAGATCCGAAGAACCAGGGTGTGACGAGGGACAGAATTTAACTCCACATGCCCACGGTCAGTGTCTGTTCTTCTGAGGTGTGTCCAGCGGTCAACATATTCTGTGCTCTATCTCTCCACGCTAGGAGCACTTCATTGTTCATCAGCAAGTTGAGTAACATCCCGGTGGAAAGTTAGTGGTTTGCCACCCCGCAGCACAATGGACCGTGAATTCAGTGAACACCTACAGCCGTCTAATAAATTCCCTTCCTTGACTACCCCTCGTTTTGGGTGGACCCAAAGCGAACGTAAAGGATCAAGGGAACTAGACAAAATAGGATATCCTAGCGCGGAGGAGAAACCGCATGTGAGAGTATGCTCCACACTGTGTGAAGTTTCTGTAATGAAAGAATTTCAGCGCGAAAGTTGACCGAAATTGTGCCAAAGCGTGAAGGGATTCCTTCAAAAGAAAAACAAAAAATGGCGAAAATTGTGTCTTGTGGCTAGCAATATTGAATTCTTTGCAAAAGGTGGAATGGGTGCTTTTTAACGTGGTCTCTGTGAGCCCCAGTCTTGGACGCTGTTTTGGATGTCGTTCAGAATTTCTTTTTGTAGCACGGAAAGAATGCCATATTGGCTCAGAAAATAGGCCCGACGGCATCTGGAACGACTATTCAAAATTATGAGAAAAATACCGCCATCCCAGCACCGCTGCTCGCCACAAAACTGTGCCCCGACCCCTGTTCAACAACATTCAACTGGTTGTCCGCAGTCACACATAGGCCTGGCCAGGTGGTGGTTTTGGTAAAGCCCAGACGACGGGCATTACTGCAACTGAAACTTAAGGTTTGCATACTTAGGTAGTTCTTCAAAGGACTAAAGTTTACGGACAGCATGACTCGTGGAATTTTTGTGTACTCTTTCAAATCTGAGTTCTTGTGTATCATATGGGGAATCCCTAATTTTTTTTCTTCTTCTTAACAGAAGAGTATTCTAAATACGTTTCCGAGATATGGCTGGTTTTTACTGGCTGTAGACGCATGGTTTGGCAAATGACATTCGATTAAAAAATGGGTAGATAATCCGATAAACATCTGCTTTTCATATGGGAAACCCGAATTTACTCGTCAACCCGTTGAGGGAGACACAATCAATGTCGGGAACAATCTGGACTTGGGATGCAGAATAATTACTCGATTTTCGAAATATGGACCAGAGGGCATCCAATTGCATGCACTTAGAATCAACCAGCCCTCCTAATTGCTTCATTGATTGAAACACGAATTCAATCGTTGGCCATTGGATTGGAATTGGCTTAAGTCTCGGCAGTCGAATGGATAGTCAGTCAAGCCATGAGAACCACGACTCTAAAATCGTGACAGACTTCACTCAAACTCAGATTCCTCGTCGCGGTTGGGCACTGTTTCCACACTGATTCATGGATGATGAGCCCTTGGTGTCCCGTCCCCCCTGCGGCAGTGTTTGCAAAAATCATTATCCGGCCCCCCATCATCGAAGTCCTTCAATTGCAACATTGCAACTCTTTGGGGCTGCGTGATGTTAACCACCTTCCATATCTGGTCGTGCGCCGCGCCTTGAGCTGAAGGACTGAAGTAATTCCCCCAGCAACTTAATGCAAATTAATCCCACTTACCCACTGTGCAATGATACATACGAAAACATCGTGTGCACGTTGATTAACTTTGGCATTTTAGCTTCGCTGGAGAGGAATCTGCATTATCACAGCTTGCATCCCCGTGGCATGCCAGTCCGGAACCGGTGGTGGAAGGAATCTCAGGGAAATCATGGAAAAAATGCGATAATTTGTTTTACTCTTTTGAAGTATCCCTCGCGCTCTATCCGGCAATTCTTTATGAACATTTTCTTACCGTGCTTGCATTCACCACAGATACCACCCTACCCTCGCCGCTCTTGTAGTTAGCATTCCGTAAAATTGTTAATTCACTTCTCCTGGACTTTAACAGTGTTTCGCGGGAATTTCGCTGAATATGTTGATTAGTTGTATTCTGCTGAAGGCCAGGGGTTGTTTTTTCGACCGCTGCATCTACGTCGTTTCACTTCTGGGTGCGTTTGAACTCGAACTGATGACTGGGAATGGGAAACAGGCAGTGGCAAGAGATTGTGTGTATGCTAGGCGGCCCCTGGCTTACCGAACCACTGCAGTGTATCGCAGGCAGAATTAACAGATGTTCACAAGGCACTCAAGGCCCCCTCGGACTATCAATGTGGTCGAAGGAACAAAGGTCAAGCAAACGTAAGGCCAATCAGTTGGTAGAGGCCTTCCGCCTCTCTCTTAAGGAGAGAGACCTCAGTACCAGGGGGGACTTGAACTGGCGAGTCTGCCAGTTTGTCTGAGCGATCTCAGTTTGTCTATGGTCGTCGGGGGTGCACGTCGGAGGTTTTTTTTTCTCTCTCGACTCGTGTCCTAACCATTTTGGGTGCAATTTTTTGGGATTTTTTTTTCGAAATGTTGATCGATTTTGGGGGACCTTGTTCATGGTGGATGCCGGACAGTGTGCCGAGCATGAGAGGGGAAGCTGGTGGCTAGTTTTAGTTTCTTGCGTCGGGTGGCGGATTTATTTCTTTTTCGAGAGCTGTCGGAGGGATGCTTTTGAATTATTGGACTCTTGTCTCGAGGGTATCGGTGGACTTTCGGTGCACTCGTCTCTACTAGAACCTTTGACGCATTTGAATCATGTGCTCGGTCCCAGAGAAGGCTCAGTTCAATCACACAAGCACTGTGACCAGCGGATGGTGCCGGACGGCCATTTTAAGCTCTACCAGAAAAAAATCACTTACAGGCCACACCATCAGTTCAGGGAAACGCCCATGTCAGTCGATTGTTGAGGGAGAATTATTAAATATATGTACTTCAGATCCAATAGGGGTCCGTCAGAGTGCAAACCCCTGAGTACCTACAACATGTCGATACTCCATGATAAAGTTGATTGCCTGTTCATCACACCCACGTATGAGATGAATTTTAAAAGCGCTTGATTCAATTTTCAGCGCATCGACCAGCGTTGCTGTTCACGTATATCCATAGAGACATCTCTACCCTACCAACCTTTGGACGCGCATATCAGTTCGCAACTTAACCTTGTTAAGAGTTTAATTGAATATTTCTCGATACCACCACTTGAGCCCACCAGGACTGTGGATGTGCAAAAAATTGCTCTTGACAACCGGAATTTTCCTGCAATTAAGTTGCAATTCAACTAACACATCGAATCCGTTTATCTGGTGGCATGTTTGAGTGCAGTGCACGTAAGCCTGCAAAGCGATTGGTGAACAGAATGGCTGCCAACATGGCCTATGGCTGCTGGCACGACAGGTGTTGAAGAAGATCCAGGTAGTTGGGCGTTTGTACTTGGAATTGTATTGACATCGGAAACTTGGTGTCCTGGAACGATTTTCGCACGACATACCTGCTCACAGCAATTTCATCGCACAACATCAACACCTTTCAGGGATGAGACTGATTTATCTTTCACATCATTTCATTTATTGACTGATTCACCACGACCGGTTTTTTCAATTCTAAATACTTGGGGGAAATGACGAGGGAAATCTCATTACGAACTGAAAGAACATTGTCTGACAATTTCGGGTGAAAGGCTGCCCAACAACGCCTTACAGGGTCCTTTCGGATCATTGGATCATTGGCTCCAGCAAGCATTGCGACCTGAGGCGTTATTGAGGCTTTGAGTGCTTCCATAATGAACATTCGAATAAAAGGCCAGCAACGCGTGATCTGTCGTTCTGCGAAAGAAACAAGTCTAAATGATTTAAGGAGTCATCGCAGCCACTGTCACCGTTGAGCGCAAATCGAACACGAGGATTTCAACAGCACCGTGTCACAGTGTCATTCATCAAGTCGCGCCTCACGTGGGTCTCAATAGTGAGGGGGGAGGGGGATGTTCGTTTAGTGTCCTTGTTGCAGAGACATTCACCCATGTCCTCAGCCATCTTACCAAGAGATAAGCGATTTATTTGAGTCAACTGATGGCCGATGGTCAGCTATCAAAACACGTCTAAAGACTAGACAGTGCCTGTTCTGGACTTCTGTTGCATACAACCCGCTCGGTGAATACAATTGCATCACCAGAAGTGAGTCCTCTCGATGGACTCTTGCCTTCACAACGGCCAGACACAGACAATGTATCAGACGAAAACTAATCAAGGCATGTGGACCCGAATTAAACGAGAGCCTTAACAATTGTACCCCACACATGTCCTTGTTCGGAGCAATCCCAAGCTCAGTGAAGTATTCATCGTTTTGTCGAAACACACCCTCGCCGGAGTTTAAAAGGGCGGTTGCATGAAATTACTTTTTTTGTTGGGGGGGGGGGACTTTGGCCGTATTGACCAGATGAGTATGCCATTTTCGTACTCCTTTGCTTGGACCCGGTGATTTGCCATACCTCCTCGCCCTCAACACGTGGTCTCAACACGTCCAATCTCCTCGGCAGATCCTCGTGAAAAGTTGAGTCCATTTGAAATCGATTACAGGCCACCAACGAAGAGAAAAATCATATACTTGCATATTTTAGAAGCAAATAGTCGGTGTGGTGCATACTGTATGCCCGCACACAAAACAAACCAAGCCGGCCGTTTGCGTGACCCGTCTTGTTCGATAAGCACTGTGCTTGGTATAATTGACAATTCCTATGCTTCCATTAGCTCATCGGCCAGAGAACGAAGAACCGACAACCGAGCAACACTGGAGCCTATCCACAAGTAGCATCGAAAAAGTATCTGTGTCTGTGGCTAAATGTGACATTATGAAAAATCACCAAAATTGCACGACATACGAGTGAGTACACAACCATCACTTGGCCTTAATGGAGCGGTTTGGGCGGTCGTTCTGGTGCTGGTGTTCAATGAGTAAGAGGGTATCGATTTCGGTACTCTTTTGTTGTGGGGTCTTCATTTGTCTGTTCGGAAGCTCCCTCCGTCGTCCACCGCCACAACATATGTTCGAACTAAGATGATGATTATGAAGATGACTTCGCTTAAGAGGAGAGCCCAAGAGGCTGGGGCTATGTCCGAGCGTTTTTTTCTTCTCGAATTGTGGCGCCCTAGCGTCCAGCTTGGACATTTGGCCAGCAGCAGCAGACAAAGTAAATCGATTCGTTCGCATTTGCTATTCATGGGGTTTTCTGGTGGTCGTCTCTAACGATATCAAATGACCCACCGACCGTATGAATGAATACTTATCGTTCGATTGCATGGCGTTTTGATGGGCTTCCCGGGGCAAGGGCAGGCCGTTTTTTCTTTTCGTATCAACTCTGCGATCGATAAAGGAAAACATTTCATTTGACGTCATCAATGAGAGGTCGTTTTAATGGAACACACTCAAATGTTCGGTTTCCCATTCAAGGGGGAGGATATTCTCCCTGAATCCATTTACAGGACTTTACACTAAGTATCGATGATGCCCTTATCTGACAGGCAGGACTGTGTGTCGGAAGGTCAAAGCGTAGCAGTTATCAAAGGGTTCGGTGTCGTCGGGTGAGTGGGAGGCGTCGTATCAGCCTACGCAACCCACTCTTATCCCTCGAAGCTCATGCTAGGATGGGTATGGTATGGATGGCGGCCGCCGTCGAATTTCGCACGATTGTGCGGTTGTCGACATTGTTGCATTGCTTCCGCATCCGCTCATGGTCATCGCAGCACGATGTAGCTAGAACTTGATGCATCGGCTTACAGATCTGATAGTTCTTCAGAGACGTCTGTGGTTGATGGGCCGGTCTGCATCTACCAGCACCATGGAATATTAGCATCCATAGTCGTAGGTAACCCATCTCGTCGTTTCAAATAGGGTGCACTCGCTCTGCATGTGGGAATAAAATCGGTGCCTTTACTTCTTCAGCATTCACTCTTCAAACACACGGGACACAAGCAAACAAGGCAACTGCGACTACTGGGCGAATGCATACAGTCAGTGCGCGAGTGCTAGCAGTGGATGGAGCGGGTAATGGTGAGATAATTAATGGAAAGTTAAACAGGTGGAAGGGATAATCTCCCCCTCGCAACGGGTTGATGGGTGCAAGGGGCGCGCCACCGCTTTCAATTAATTGTCCGGCTTTATCTTGTTACTCGCCGGTGAGCAGGCAATTGTGACTTCAAAATCAGGAGTTAATTGTGCGGATCACAAGTGGGAAATGTGGTATGATTTATGTTCACTTCATTAAACGCCTGTGACACTTATCTTATCTCTCGGCAGCTGTCCATTCAGTTTTACGAGTTTCCCATTTCGTCATGCATCATTTCTCATCTCACAGGCACCGCATTTCATAATCCTTCAAAAAGAAATAAACGAAAGCAAGTTCTAAGCTACAACATTGACCTTGGACATTTTGCAGTACCACGCACCGTTTCCGAGATATAAGCAAGCAAATGTTGGCGAAAAGTCGGCTGAAATTTGCCGGCCCTGGTGTCCCAGCTGGATTTGCATGCAAGAACTGACTTTGGAGAGCAACAACATTTGGCAGGCATGTTGAACGGAGGGCTGGAGCGGTACGTGTAGCAGGTATGGCGCCTGGTATGGCGGGGACTGTGGATGCTGTCTAGGTACCGGCTGAGGTCAACGAAACACGTCCCCTTGTGTGAAATGTGACTGTGTCTTGTTGAAACGAAATCCGTGGATATTTACCCGGATACACAGAGATGACGTGATGGCGACGGTAATAATTCAATTCACTGCTTCAGCATCTAAGCCAAGTCCACAAGGTGCCGACTTTCTGCGGACTTTCAATGTATTCACGCGAAATAAGCCTCATCCCGAAGTTATGTGTGAAAATTGGCAGACGCACAACGCACAACTGCTGTATTTAAGTGAGTATGTGCGTCGAGTACTACGCTATTGAATCTCGCTGCCTGGGTTCGATCCCCGGCCAGTACTACCAAAAATAATTTGCCCGGCTCCACCTCTCTCGAGTCACTGGCAGCGCTGAAAGGGTTATAACTGTCTAGCAAAAGCTTAGGCCATTCGGAGTCGGCATAACACTGTAGGTCCCTTCCTCTCGTGAGAGAACAATAGCACGCACAGCACGAGTGGTTGCGGAGGGCCCTGGCCCTCTACGGGCTATAGCGCCACCCATATTATTTTATTAATTAGTCTCGATGCCGATACGCTTAATCACTCAATCACTCGTACAGGTGGCTAGAGATTCAATCAATTAATCAAGTAATGAACACATTTGGGTTTTTTTTAAAGGTTTTTCGAACAGATCATGTGGTCGTGGGTTGTTTCATTGTCTGACAAATCATCATGACACCTGTCATCGGACACCTGCCCCACACACATGTGTGAGATGAGCTCCGGTTGCGGACGCTTTATAGATAAAAGTCTAGATTTGCAGGCTCGATATTTCGCAATTAATTTCGCAATCGAATGAGTTTAACACTACGCAGTGGTTTCATTCCAACGCCCGAGGGCCTAATGAAAATTACATGTCCGCCCCATGCACTGGTTACAAAAATTAAGAAAAAAACGTGTGCACTCACTCAAATTAATGAATCGATGAATAAAAAACTGCAAAATTCACCGGGAGATGGGGGATGGACCAGTTACTGGGAGCTGATGTCCGAAGTCACACCGACGTCAGGAGTAAGATCAGTTTCTACGAACTTTCACATGGTTGACAAGAACTTAAGGACTAAGAGCGGAGCCCTGAGGAACACCTAAACAGCAAGTCGTAATTTTACGCAAGGAGTCTTCGTCCATTCGCGTGCTGGACAGACTTAGATAAAGGCGTCAACCATTGGACACGACTGGCAACAACTCTCTTCAGCTGGCGCGGAGAAAAACAGGACGCTTCGATAATGTACACGACACTTTACATGCGACAACAAAGTTGTCAACTCTTTCCTATTCGATCCAGACTGGGATGGGAGCCTGTCGCTCTTCACAGGCCGGTTGCTAGTCCTAACGACAGACACCGTGGCCCAAGACATACAATGTTCCGCCAGCCAGTCTGCCACTTTGCTTTCAAGGACTTCCCTCACCTGTCAGCTGTCTTTTGGCAAAATCGCTAAGCGCCTTAATTTCCACCTCATCTGAGTGACCGGGGCATTGCAACATACCGGGCACTTGCTAAAAGAAATGACAGAGGTGAATAATCCGAGATATGTCTCAGTGGTTAGCTCCTGATTTGTCTGAATCTACACCCGCACCAAGATGGCGACACAAAATGACCCAACTAACCGCCGGCCTCCTGTCCAGGTCAGATGAAGCCACACCGCACCCCGCATACAAATATTAATGGGGAGCATGGCGAACGTGTTATTGCCAATGACGACGTGTGCCAGACAACTGTGAACGTGCTAACAGTGTGCAGTGCCAGTGATTCCTGACAATTTTTGTTGAATTAACAAGCCGAGGACCACAGCCCCATTTTGACGTGCTGTGGCCATTGGGGACTTCATGCGAGCCCTCGCTTAGTTTTCTGCTTTTTCAGACTGTCGTGTGTGTGTTGTCCTGGCAAAGGACGCACGCCAGTGGTGCTGATGACGATGAGAATGAGGATCATACGGCAAACTGAGAGTGCGGGTAAACATGAAGGGTTGAATATATAATTAGCAGCAAGCAGCAACCAGTGGCCTTAAATCGCTAGCTGCTGTGCGTGTTCAACGTCGACTGGGGACGACGAAAGTGCCGCTTTCACTGTCATTTGTTTCAATACGAGACGGTGGTGGTGGAGATGGAGATGGCGGAATGGAACTCCGTCGCGTTGCCTTGTTTGGGATTGCAATGTGGCAAGACTGACAGAGAAAGAGAGAGAGGGAGAGACTGAGAGAGTGTATTTAGGGCAGGGTCGGTACAACTGAAAGAGCCTGGATTTGAACAGTAAGCGGCTTTAGCAAGATCAGACAAAGGACACTGGGACTGGGCCCAAAAGGCGATCGAAGGACAAGCTAGTGTGTGTGTGCGTGTGAGCCTACTAATGGACACACATGGGTAAAGAATCCTCAGTAAGATAATACGTTTCCAAGTTAAGTGTTTCTCATGGCATCTTAGTGATTTGTGAGGCGATGGGCCAATGGGTCATGGACCGGTGGGCCTTGTGCTGTTGTCCTGTTGTCCTTAATGTCCCCACAAGTGGGGGAACCCTCTAATTCAATTAAATATTTCGTACCAAAGAGAGAGAGAGAGAGAGAGAGAGAGATAAAGCTGAGACTGGCCTCTTAATGTACCATCTTAATGGAGAATTTAAATTTGTTTTCTTTTCTCTTTCTCCCTTGAGTGACAGGGGACACCTTGAACGAATGGTAGCGCCTGTGAAGCACTTGCAAACGAAGAAGAAGAAGTGGATTGGATTAAGGACGGACCGGGGGAGGACAGGGCAGAATTTGGTGGGAGATGAATTCATGTTTTATTTATTTATTCACCCAACTGGTCAACCTTGCGGACGTTTGGAAGCATTTCGACCCGAAATCCTCTGCATGTCCTTGCGGGTGTGCGCAGTGGGTGCTTCGGTAGAGTCTGCAATTAAAGCTACGACGCGTTATCGGTGGCTTCCTCAAACTTAAAGTTACCTTATGTGAGCATAAGCAGCATCTCTCGAATATCAAATATTGATGACTTACTTGTCGAATTTAATCACAAAAACCCCTTTCCACATAATTCAGTTAATCAGTTGATTGGAGACCCTCTCCGTCACATTTCGACCCTCTTCGCCTCTCCCCGTCCCACAGGCCGTGTGTGTTGCGTTCAATTATTGAATAAAACTGGTATCAATCAAGTGCATGCGTGGTTTCATCCGGTTACAATGAACGCACACTGAGGGTGCATACACACATATCTAATCGAATTCAATTATTTCAACGTTGACATACCCCCGCGACCGGTGCGATAAAACGGATAAAACGCACACAACGCAAATAGGAGTCGTTCCTATGCACTATTATTGCGTGCTAGGGTAGCTAGCTAATCGCTCGCTTTGATGTGATTTTATTAAATTTGACTTGTGTCCCCCTCAGTGTGCACACTGGTCAGCATATATCGATTCGTATTGTAAATCACACACCCACACGAACACAGGTGGTTATGGGTGGACACAGTGGTTTAATAGATTGAAATTCGCAAGGACACGCGCAGCATTTTGTGGCAAATGTAAAATTGTGTGTATGAATATGTCATTTAATTAAAACATTCACTACCACCTTTGCCACCTACTCCGCCCCATCGTGGTGGAACAACGAATGGCCAAGCGATATGCTGAATAGCCGCAGCCGCTGATTGCCGACCGCACATACCGCACAGGCCAACCGATGTGCGAGTTTGCGTGTGACAAGCAGTCATTATTGGCAACTGTTTATCAAATATTTCGTGTAAACTGAGTTCCTTAAACCGATGGGAGGGTATCTGGTCTGGTTGAATATATTTCACAATTAAATTACTGTCGTACATACTTTTTTTCTCTCCCATCAGTTTCCGCATACCCAGTGCTTAATGGGAAAATTCCATCACCCTTGCGCTTCTGACAGGGGACAATTTTTCAATGGGCACTGGATGCGAGGGACAGCGCCTCGTGGACCATCAGACTCCTCATTGCACAACCCATACCCTGCCCAAAATGCTCCCGGACCTCCGTTCAACATGTCTGCCAAATTTCACAGAGTAGCATTCGACACATTCGCGTCGCGAGGAGACCCAATTTGTGAGTACAAATCCTGCTGGCACACCAGGCGAACAGAAATTTTAGCAAGGGTTCTGCCGACTTTCTCCCAACCCTTGCTTGTTCATATCACAGACACGGTGCATCGTACAAGAAAGTGTCTAAGGTCAATGTTGTGACTAGTGACTTGCTCGGGAAGATGGACTTGGAGAGTGGACGGAAGTGCCGTTATTTTTAAAGGATTTTGAAGGAATAATGCACATCCGGTGTTAAAATGTGTTTATCGTTAGTTAACAGCAATTGAATGAGAGAGAGGGGCAACAATGAGAACTTTACTTAAGAATGAAGCTCCGATTAAAGCCAACAAGCTCATGACAGAGGATGACTCTAACTTGAGGCTCATTCACCCAGGCATTCTTGATAGACTGAACAGCCATGAAACCCTGAAAATGTCTCTCGTAGACAACTGTCTTCTCGGATACAACTTGATGACTGTAAGGTGACTTTCCCCTCACGACACACTTGGGAACAAAATAGACCCACCTTCAACCGTGAAATGCACATCTGGTACACAGATGGCTCCTGGAGTTGGGCCTAGAGTATATGGAGTCAAGAGCAGAGATATTCGCAATTGAACTCTGCCTCATGCACATCTATATCCTCTCTGACAGCTAGGTTGCTCTTAGAGCCCTCAAAAGCTATGAAGTCACTTCGCGGCTAGTATGGGACCGACTACAACTGTTACACTGGCTCGCCAACATAAACAGGGTTCTCCTCATTTGGATACCAGGTCGCAGCGGCCACACAGGAAACAAGGGAGCAGTCCTACTAGCCAGAAAAGGATCCGCATCAGGATTCATGATGACACGGCTCAGGGACATGGCCAAGCGAGCCAAAACAACGAGGAATCCAAGCGACTGGAACCATTATTTGCTTTCGGCTCCACTGGAGATCTCTTCGAAGAGGTCGGAATTTACCAGGTTCTGGGCGACAAAGTGATCGAGTGAGGCGATGGGGCGACAGTTGAGCGTCTTGCAAACGAACTCAATATCTTCGCGTTGGACGTCCTTAACGACAAGGCGCTTGATTTTGCCAAGGAAGTGCTGAGCGAGGTAGTAAACAGCATCTCTTAAAATTGATTTCTGCACCAACAGAACGTTGCAGCCAGCCTTCTTGATCTGCTTCACAATGTTCAAGATGTACGAACGTTCCTCCGTCAGCACACCATCCATGGCGGCGTAATTCGAAACAATAACGCTGTGGTCCATGTCTGTCTTTGGGGGCGAAATGCAGAATTGGATAAGACCTGTCTTTGCATTTGTACCAGCCGAACGCATAGTGAACACCTAGGCGTCAATCAACTCGGCACCATTGAGGATAGGTGCCACCCAAGCTACGAATAGCCTTGATGTTCTTCGGAACGACAGCGTTTTCCTTTCCAGGTTCTGTCACTTTAACAATATCGAGTCAGGAGTCACTTGAACTGCTGCTAGACAAACACAGGCAGCGAAAGAAGGAGGATCAGACCTTTGTGGAAGGAAGGCGTTGGCACTTTTCTGGTAGTAGTATGTAATAAGAAGCTCAAATGGGCTAATATATAAATCCACCGGCTTAGATGGCCCATAGAACTACAACGGGCCCAGAGTTGTGGTTATTGAAACTCTACAGGCCCTGCATTGACTAGAGCTAGGTACCCATGGAGCAGAGAAAAGTAAAAGCAATATTCATTCCAAAATCGGACAAAATATCTCATATAAGTGCACAGGATTACAGACCCAGCAGCCTCTCCTCATTCCTTCTCTAGACTATGGAAGGACTTATAGATCTTGGGCCTTGTAAGCTCTCAGCAGCTCAGCAAGCCTACTGCAAGGGGAAATCAGTCGAAACAGCTCTACTTATTACTGTAGGCACTGTAGAGGAATAACTGCTCTACAAGCAATACACTGTAGCAGCCTTCGTCGATATTGAAGGAGCGTTCAACAACATAACACCAGAATCCATAAAAAACGCCATAAGCGGATGCATGCGGTAGTAGTCGAATGTGTACTCTCTTCACAACTTTACTGTACCTGAACTACTTCTCTCAGTGAAAGGGTGTGGTTGTAAAGTTATAGACTACGCGGACGACATCGCCATAACCGTCAGATTAAAATGCCCTCAAACTCTAGGGGATCTTATGGAAAACACTCTCAAAGAGTTATCGAATTGGACCAGGAAATGTGGCCTCGATGTAATCCAGCATTGCCTCTGTATTACCATGAGAACTTGCCCAACTGCCGCCATGGAGGTGCTGTTGGAGCTGAATCCATTGCATCTCGTGGTTGCAGAATGTGCAAAAGGAGGGATAGGCGAAGACAGGTGCGTTACATCGAGACAATTCGATGCGCTAGTCCAAAAAATTACCACTCGTGGCCATTCCGAAGGACGAAATTCAATTTCCAAAAGGAGTTTACTATCAAGCTCAGCACCAGCAAACACTGGAGCAATGAATCCACAGTCCACAGACTGAGAAAAATGGTATGCGGATGGATCAGACCGATGAAGGAACAGGGGCAGGAGTGTTTGGACCTCGGTCAAAGTACTACCAACGCACCAGCATCTTTTAATCTTGACAGGAACTATACCGACTGCGACATAGCAATAATGTCGGACAGTCGTGACGCTATCCTGGCACTAGACTCCTTATCATCAAATCTAAGCTCGTGTGGGAATGGCTACAGAAGCTGAGCAGGAGTAAAAGAGTAAGACCCTGCTGAATACTGGGATTGAAGGCAATGAAAAGGACGATTCCCTCGCTAGGAACGCGCTGTGGGAGATCACGTTCAGGGATGGTTCAGGGAACTAGAAAGAAGGAACCGACCAGATGCCTGGAACCCCACAAAAGGCACCTATCAGAGGAAGAATTGAAGTCACTAGAACCAGCTCTCATTCTGGATTGAAGGCAATGAAAAGGACGACTCCCTCGCTAGGAACGCGCTGTGGGAGATCACGTTCAGTTTGTGCCTCGAAAACAGCTTTGGACTCGGTTGAAAGGTTATCTGTGGACTCCAACGACCTGCATTCCCTTCTTCTTTGGCCGGCATTAAAGCTCTGAGCGGACCTTGGTCTCAGCCTGGATGGGGAAGCCAGCACTGTCTTGACCTGGCTGCTTTTAGCTACGCGCACAGTGCTCCCTCAGTCCTCGGCAAATCTTAGCGAATTCCAAACTAAACGCCGCTCAGGAACAAACTAAACGCCGCTCCAAGAATTTCCTACGGCCTTCAGACCGGCCGCTATGTCCCGCGAACGGCTGAAAACGTACAACAGCCAACCCAGCACACTGTCCAACTCAGATCTGTCTTCAATCAGTTAATTCCGGTCGGGCTGAAAATGATATCCTTAATCCACACCCGGTTCGCTGTTTAAAGAGAAAAACGAAGTCTTTAAAGAGGCCATCCAGCTCACGCACTGTTTGCGGAATTGTGTTTTTTTTTTTTGTGTTTGGCCGCACTTACATAGTTTAGGGAAATTATTTTGCGTGCGGCTTTTGGGAGGTCCCACACGTGTACAAGACGACGGAGATCCGTCCGTGAGGGTGGTGTGTTTACAGGAAAAAAGCTATTATTTTAAAACGAATTTATGGTGTGGCAGGGGATGGGTTTTTTGTTTCTTGTTTTTGGGGTAAGATTCACATCTCTTCGGGACAAGGACCCTCGCATCCTTCCATTAGATAAATTGGAACAAGAATGTAACCACTCCAGACCGAGACTCAGCCTCGGACACTTAAAGCAATTGAAAAACTAGACGAACACTGTTTTTAGACAAAGCTCAGTCCCGGCCGGACGTTTGTGCCATCTCATCCTCCTCGGTTCCCACTTCGATTGTTGTCGGCACTGAGCGGGAGATGGGCGCTGCAAGTGGGGACACTTCGATGCGTTGGCACTTTGAGGACGAGGATGAGGACCAACGGAGTGACAATCACTACGCTGAACGATGATGCCTTGGCAGGGGGTTCGATCTGTGAACGTGGAGTGGATTAAAACGCAACACTGCTGCCGGCGTGAAGTGAAAAAAAAAAGCGATGACAAAGCAGACAATGACTGGGACGACGACGATTCAGGGCACCTCTCAGCCTAGCCTCATCTTCTTGCACTTAATCGAATGAGTACATGACTTGCGAGTCCTCAAAAAATTGGAAGAACGGGCCACCTTTCGCCTCTTGAATGTGTATCCCACTAAAGAGCCGCAAAGTACTATAATCACCCTCGGGCCAACAAACTGAAGAAGGGATAAGCCAGCGAAATTAATTGTAAATCGCTTTCGGCGGGTCGTCAAGTGTGCCCACGGGGGAAGGCATAGCAGTGTGGGTCAAATCAGAGCCTCAACCAGACTCGAAACACTCCAGGAGGGATGCTCTCTGAGCTGAAACTGAACATTAGTCGAATGAAGCGTAAGGTTGGCTGTTTGGCCAATTCTGCCCGTCTCTCAATCATTCCACTTGCATGCCTGTTATAGTGGGTCCTTTATGCAAATGACTCGAACAGGCTTGGTAATTTATTCGAGTAGTCCCAGGGGAAAAGGCCCCGCCGTCGCCGACCACCCGCCCTCCTCCAGCTGAGAGCGACGGAATCACTGCCATCGCCAATGATGCGATGAAGACGAATCCATTCCAAATCGGAACAACTGTTCGTATCATTCCAATTTTTTTTTTTTTTTTTGAGTAAATGCTGCGAAATTACCGATGAAGATTATAGTAATTATTCCATTCAAGCGACCGCTCCGCCCTTCAACCAGGCAAATAAATCAAATGCGCCACGACAAGATTCAAATGGCTCGTATGTCGGCTGTGTTTAGTTGCTGGCATTGGCAGCGAGGACACAAGGGCGAAACGATTCCGAAAATAGTAACCTCAAATTAAATCTGGATTCAGTGTGCGAGGCGAGGTCGATGACAACAATTCCATCATCGTGACACGCGGGCAAATGGAATTCAACCTCAACTTCAACTTCGACATGTATAGTAGAATTTAAAAGTCGAAGAAAAAACAAAAGGACTAGCCACAGCAGCGAAAGCAAATGCGGGAGCACTTAAAGTCAGCACTTAAAGACAGCGACACGAAAAGGACACCCGGCAGGCATCTAATTGTTTGTTTGTGTCTGAGGAGGCTCGTCGCACGAAGCTCGCCTCACTGAATGGCTGCCGCTGCTGCTCGGTCGGGTGGGTGTGCTCGTGCGTGTAACTGTCCTACCACGGGTGACATTGACGGGGAAGGGGACGGAATATATTCCACTTGATGTCGATGGATGGATGGATGGATGAATGAATAGTGATATTGGCCTTTTGCTCGTCCTTAACAACCGACAACCAGCCTGCGGTAGGACGACAATGCTTAGAATGGGTTCGTGGCTAAGTGCGGGTGGCTGGGGGTGGTTGGGTGGCAGTCGAAGTGTGTACGCCTTTGTCGCGAGGCTGACATGAATGTTCTCTGGTTTTTTTTTGTTATCGTTATTGCCTCCGATTATTGTCTAAATATTCTACTCAACTCCGGCTGGCTTCTCTGCCTCGTTTCCGGTTCTTCGCTCGACGCCGAGTTTTGCATGTGAACGGGTGTGTGTGTCTCTGAAAGGGTCGTGTGGCTGTGAATGTGAATGTGTCCCCCATCCTGACGGGGAAGGATGGGGTAAGCCATGACGTGTATGGTGGCAACCGATTTTCCCTTTATGGCTGTTTATTTTTATTTCTTCCTCTACTCTGCGTTTCTTTTGATTTCTTTGTTTTTTTTGTCTTCTGTCGCCGTCAATGATGGCACCGTCGTTGTCGTCTTCGTCTCCAGTGTCGCCATCATCACTGTTGGGGGAGGTTGGCGGGGCATGGCGTGCCGTGTCGGTTCGAGTCGATCGTTGGCGGATCTCTGCACAAGGTGTTGAGTTTTGCGCACCGGATGAACGAACAGATAGTGTCAAGTGAATTGAGCGTTAATCCGTTTGTGTAAAGATTGAATTTGATTGCCTCATCCGTTGTGCACTCCAGGGGTGGGGTAGCGGCATGTGTGAAGGAAAGGTTGAAGGTTGCCTTGTTGTGCTACCAAGATTGCCTGGTTGGGGGCATGGATGGGCGGAAGTGATTTATTATTGGTTTTTTTTTTTTGTGGAAAAATAAAAAAATGACCCGGAATAAAATGTGGAGACACCAGAGATTGGCATGATAATGTGAAAATGTCGAAAGTGGGTTCAACAGGTGCCAATTGGCTTGGTTCTTCTTCTGCTTTCCATCATGTCATTTGACTCAATCGGGAAATATTACAGTACGGTGCGCCCTTTATTGAGCATGAGGAGAGGGAATGTTGTTCGTTGCGTCGTCATTTATCACGCTCGCACTGTATCCCATCTCATACCCACGGCATGACCGATTTGATTCAGTCTATGTGATGATACTCTCTGTACTCGCCGCTTTGGCTTCCGAAACTTTGCTCGTTCAAGTCCAGGTCCAGGACGAAAGAGCAGTCGAAGAAGACCACTGCAACATCCCATAACAGAGCCGACATGACCTTGAACCGCAATAATCATCAATTGTTCCCCCACAAGGGTTTGACTTAACACATTACGGTGCCAATTCTCACACCTCCACCCGACTGCCAAAACTTCGAGACTATCCTACACGACTGCAAAGTCCCAAACGCCCCCCCTCACGTACACCCACACATACAGCCCGCAACACACCCCATACCCGTCCAAGACGAAGAACGGCAATTAATTTCTCGAAAGACATAAGTTCTGATTCGTGGGACGTTTCTTCTTCCTTTGAAAAATCGATTCCAAAGGCATGGAAGAGATTATCACCACCGAAGTCGGAGCCGGAGCCGGAGTCGGAGTCGGAGGTCAAGTCCATCTCAACGTCGTTGTGCGTTTACGTCCCACTGGATCCTGGATTAGATGGATACGTGTTGCCGCCCCGCCGCCAGCCGCCCCCAATTATTCCTGCAAGCCAAGCATATGTGGCATAAGGCAGCCGCAAATCGTGAGGATAACTTTCAATTAATTGGCTGAATGCGCCCCTCATTAAGGGATGGTGTGCGATGACTACTTAATGGCATATTTAATATATCTTTCGTCCATTTCTCCTGGTCCCCGGGTCTCATTGAATTCCCGTGGTTTAATATCCTTTGAACTTATTGCCTTGTTAAGGATTGGTTTTATTACCCAAGGATTATGCTATTAATTCCCCTCGCTTGCCTCCTCTGTCATGCACGATACAAGACGAGGAATCCTTTAAAACGGATGGTCCGGGTAAACGGAGAGCTTACAACATACAAACACAACCCATTTCCGGAACAATATAAATTCTCGATTAATTAACGGAAAATCAGCATCAGCACAGGTAGGTTATGTGCGTGTGTGTGTGTGTGCTTTAGCTGATTTTGGGCTTAAGTGCTGCCGCAGCCCTTATTCAGTTCGAGTACGTGTTCGAAGGAAACGCACGAGTCACCCACCCGCTTAAGCAACTACTTCCGAGGGGTGTTTCTATTTTCTGGATTGCTTCACCGTGAAATTTGGCAGCGCGACCGGTGCGACAAGTGCTTCGGGTAAGGGTTAATTTGTAAGGAATGTGGACGAATGAGAACTGATGGCCCAAACCGGGTGCGGACATAGGGACACCTTTTCTGCCACCCTCTTCCTACCTGCTGCTGGTCCTAGCAGCATGGTTGTTTGGTCTATATTTAAAAAGAAACTTTGATAAAATGTGAAAAGCAAAGAAGATGGCTTACTATTACGCCACTGAGTTCAGCCAGGATATCAAACTGAGAGGCGCTCAATCTACGGCATGAGAGAGCACTGGAGTGGAATTGGGTAAGGTGATAGTTGACCATCACACTTTTGATGGCGGGCTATTTGGTGCGTGTTCATTACAAAATTGTGCCCCTAAAAGGTTTTGTTCATGTATTTTTATTTCCATTCCATTGATGTCTATACTAATTTTTGAAATAATTTTGCGTCCAAAAGTATGCAACTTTTGGTAAAGGGAAATCGTGCTGTGCTGCATTTATGTTTCGAGTAATCGAGTCTTTTCATTATTCCTGTCATTCGATGAGCAATAATAAATTATAAAGTATAATTATATAAAAATAATAAATAAATTGACAACGATTAAGTGTTTTTGCGTGCAGTTGATTGAACAAATATACTTCATTTTGTATTAAAATAAATGCAATGCAAAATACAAATTCAATGAGCGTGACACCTGATTAAGTGTCATACAAAATCAGGGGCAAAATTGACTGTCAACAATCAACTGTCATCTTACTTACGCAATTCCACTCCAGCAGTTGCACAGCAAGTATGTAATGGTTTCTACCTCATCTTCATCTCTGCAGCTTCAGTAGAAGTCGTTGCAGGTGAGGCCTAGTCTATTATTCCTGTCATTCGATGAGCAATGTTTATAAATTGACAACGATTAAGTGTTTTTGCGTGCAGTTGATTGAAAAGGTATACTTCATTTTGTACTTTTGCGTCCAAAAGTATGCAACTTTTGGTAAAGGGAAATCGTGCTGTGCTGCATTTATGTTTCGAGTAATCGAGTCTTTTCATTATTCCTGTCATTCGATGAGCAATAATAAATTATATAGTATAATTATATAAAAATAATAAATAAATTGACAACGATTAAGTGTTTTTGCTTGCAGTTGATTGAACAAATATACTTCATTTTGTATTAAAATAAATGCAATGCAAAATACAAATTCAATGAGCGTGACACCTGATTAAGTGTCATACAAAATCAGGGGCAAAATTGACTGTCAACAATCAACTGTCATCTTACTTACGCAATTCCACTCCAGCAGTTGCACAGCAAGTATGTAATGGTTTCTACCTCATCTTCATCTCTGCAGCTTCAGTAGAAGTCGTTGCAGGTGAGGCCTAGTCTATTATTCCTGTCATTCGATGAGCAATGTTTATAAATTGACAACGATTAAGTGTTTTTGCGTGCAGTTGATTGAACAAATATACTTAATTTTGTATTAAAATAAATGCAATGCAAAATACAAATTCAATGAGCGTGACACCAGATTAAGTGTCATACAAAATCAGGGGCAAAATTGACTGTCAACAATCAACTGTCATCTTACGCAATTCCACTCCAGCAGTGGAATGTGGTTTCTACCTCATCTTCATCTCTGCAGCTTCAGCAGAAGTCGTTGCAGGTGAGGCCAAGTCTATTATTCCTGTCATTCGATGAGCAATGTTTATAAATTGACAACGATTAAGTGTTTTTGCGTGCAGTTGATTGAACAAATATACTTAATTTTGTATTAAAATAAATGCAATGCAAAATACAAATTCAATGAGCGTGACACCAGATTAAGTGTCATACAAAATCAGGGGCAAAATTGACTGTCAACAATCAACTGTCATCTTACGCAATTCCACTCCAGCAGTGGAATGTGGTTTCTACCTCATCTTCATCTCTGCAGCTTCAGCAGAAGTCGTTGCAGGTGAGGCCAAGTCTATTATTCCTGTCATTCGATGAGCAATGTTTATAAATTGACAACGATTAAGTGTTTTTGCGTGCAGTTGATTGAAAAGATATACTTCATTTTGTACTTTTGCGTCCAAAAGTATGCAACTTTTGGTAAAGGGAAATCGTGCTGTGCTGCATTTATGTTTCGAGTAATCGAGTCTTTTCATTATTCCTGTCATTCGATGAGCAATAATAAATTATATAGTATAATTATATAAAAATAATAAATAAATTGACAACGATTAAGTGTTTTTGCGTGCAGTTGATTGAACAAATATACTTCATTTTGTATTAAAATAAATGCAATGCAAAATACAAATTCAATGAGCGTGACACCTGATTAAGTGTCACATAAAATCAGGGGCAAAATTGACTGTCAACAATCAACTGTCATCTTACTTACGCAATTCCACTCCAGCAGTTGCACAGCAAGTATGCAATGGTTTCTACCTCATCTTCATCTCTGCAGCTTCAGCAGAAGTCGTTGCAGGTGAGGCCAAGTCTATTATTCCTGTCATTCGATGAGCAATGTTTATAAATTGACAACGATTAAGTGTTTTTGCGTGCAGTTGATTGAAAGATATACTTCATTTTGTATTAAAATAAATGCAATTCGAGCGCAGACCAGGGTTTGAGGCATTCTTTGATCCAAACAATTATGTTCATGTTCAAGATGGTTTAACCGCTAAGGAAGTTTGGGAAAAATTGGAGTCCACATTCGAAGACAAAGGTCGTGCACGACGGATTACATTGGTGAGACAATTAACAGGAACTAAACTGGAAAACTGCAGCTCAATGGAAAATTATGTGTCTACAATCATTAAAGCGGCTCAGAGATTGAATGCTATAGGATTCAAAGTCGATGATGAATGGCTTGGTATATTTTTGTTATGTGGTTTATCAGAAAAGTTCACACCAGTGGTGATGGCTTTGGATAATGTTGATGCGAAACTTTCCAACGATGCAATAAAAACCAAATTGTTGCAGGAGGTTCATCCTACAAGTGATGATGGCGCATTTTTCAGTGGAAACAAGAAAAGATCTCGAAGAAGAAGGAATTCCGATGTTATACTTGCAACAAAATAGGCCACAAGTATAACATGCATCTTTTAGTTCTGGTTTTCTGGCTGGCAATTTCAATCGAAAAGACTGGTACATTGATTCTGGTGCAACGCAACATTTAACCATGAATCGAAGTTGGATTTTGAATGTAAGAAAGCCGGAAATATCCGAACTAACAGCTGCAAATAATACCAAAATGAAAAATTGTGGTTCAGTGCAATTAATTTCTAATATTAACAGCCAACCGAAGATGATTGATGTCAAGAAGATGTCTGTTAGTCAAATTACTCAGAGAGGACATCAAGTCAAATTCTTAAAGGATCGTTGTGAAATTCGGGATTCACAGAATAATATTTTGGCGACGGCTTTGCTGGTTGATGGTTGGTATCGACTGAAAAGCTTCAAGCAATTTGGATGCATTGCAACTGCGTCCGCCGATTGGGACATTTGAACTATCAAGATTTGAGGAAAATGATGCCATTTGTTGAAGGCAAAGGCGAAAATGTCTGTGTAACTTGCTTAAGAGGAAAGCAGTCTAGACTTCCGTTCAAAAAATCTGGATCAAGGGCATCTGAAATCTTGGACACCATTCATGCTGACTTAGCAGGACCAATGGAAAACATGTCAATTGGAAGACAGATCAAGAAATTCAGATCAGACAACGGAACTGAATTCTGTAACCAGCAATTTAAAAAATTGTTTAATGCGTGTGGACTTCAACTCCATATACTCCGCAGCAAAATGGGCTCGCTGAGAGAACAATTAGGACTTTGACCGAACGCGCAAGATGCTGCTACAAGATGCTGTCCTACCGCAGAAATTTTGGGCTGAAGCTATGGTAACAGCGGCATATTTAAAGAACCGTACTATATCCCGTGTCTTGAATGACAAGTCTCCAGTTGAAGTGTGGACTGGATCAAAGCCAAATTTAAGTCATTTGCGAATCTTTGGATCCCGTGTCATGGTACATATTCCTGACGTTATGCGAAGAAAATTTGAGAAGGTCATCTAGACTACTCAAAAAGAGACAATTTCTTGATGGCATATCGTATTTGGCATGTAATGGGGAACCATCAACTGTTAAAGAAGCTTTAAGTGGATCAAATTCTGTTGACTGGAAAATTGCAAAGGACAATGAATATCATTGTCTACTGGATAACAACACTTGGGAATTAGTAAACTCGCCTAATGACAGAAAAGCAAGCAACTGCAAATGGGTCTTCAAAGTTAAAACGGACTCAAGTGGCAATGTTGCTCTTTACAAGGCAAGACTTGTAGCTAAAGGTTGCAGTCAACGCCCTGGATTTGATTACGAATAAACTTTTTCGCCAGTGGTTAGGTATTCATCTATACGACTTCTGATGGCACTTGCATCGAAATACAATCTTGCTATAGACCAAATGGATGCGATTACAGCTTTTCTGCAAGGAGATGTCGAGCAAAAGATATATACGCGACAGCCAGAAGGTTACGACGGTGAGAGCGGAAGGGTGTGTTTACTTAAGAAGGCAATCTATGGACTAAAGCAAGCAGGTCGCCAATGGAATGCAAAATTAAACAATGTTTTAGAAAGGTCTGGATATATTCGCTCGAAAACAGATGCATGCATATATTTTAGACGCGAAAAGAAGAGTATGGTCTATGTTGCTGTTTATGTAGATGATTTGCTGATGCATGGAAGAATCAGCTTAAGGCAATTCTTAAGAAGAACTTCAGCATGAACGATCTCGGAGAAGCTGGCAGCTGCATTGGAATGAGAATCACCAGGGATAAGAAAACTGGAACGATTTCTTTGGACCAAACTAAGTATATTGAGCAAACTCTTGATCGATTTGGAATGGCCGATTGCCATGCCATTGATTCACCAATCGATCCCAACACTAAATTAACCAAAGAGATGTCAGCTAAAACTAAAAATGAAGAAGAAGATATTAAGAACGTTCATTATCAGGAGGCTATTGGATGTATATTATACTTAGTTCAATGTACAAGACCTGATTTAACATATACGATTGGAAATCTTAGCAGATACAATAATAACCCCGGACGTCCACATTGGAAAGCAGTAAAAAGAATTTTTCGTTATTTGGCGAAAACAAAGGACTTCAAACTAACGTTTAAATTCCTTGATGAAGAAACTTCAAGACTTCATGGATATTGCGATGCTGATTGGGCGTCAGATCCGGATGATCGAAAATCTTTCACAGGGTATATTTTCAAATTTGCAAACTGTGCGATTTTATGGGCAAGTAAAAAGCAGCCGACGGTGGCACTTTCTAGTGCTGAAGCTGAATATATGGCTCTTTCAGCGGCCACTCAAGAAGCGGTTTGGATTCAGCAGCTTTTAACAGAATTACTGGACAACTATCACGATACAATCGAAATTTATAGTGAGGATGTTGATGTGGGATGTTGAAACACTTTGTTCAAAAAACGCTTTGCTTCTCTAATCAATTCATATCTAAGTAACCATGTCACTCCAATTATATTCTTCAAACTGTTGGCGTGTTTAAATTTATTTCTATGCTTCTGGAACACTGACATTCTACTACAATCTTGAAAGTGGTTAAAGGGTTGAGCAAGGCCTTGGCTGTCACTACGGTTGCTTTTCTCCCTCCAGCTTCAGAATATAGTTCGTGACCATTGGGATTGCATAGGTTTCCGCTTGGAAATCCGACGCAAATTTACATAATGAGGTGTGCAGTCTAATGTTGTCGCCCTGCACGAAGGCGCCAGCGCCAATTTTGGAGTCATCTGTAAAGATTCGACTGCATTCCTTCTGGCCATAGCCAGTCCTGAGAGCAGGCAAAGTCGACATTGTATGTGCTCCAGCGTCTGGTTTACAGACTCCCAGTAAAATCTGGTGGGGGTGCTGGTTGAGAGGCTCTTCTTGAAAACGAGTTTAGGTATCGTGAGTTCTGTAAATGTGGGTATAGTGCTATTACCTTTTGAGGATAGTGGAGTGTCCACATCGAATTTCTTTTCAGATGTGAAGCGACCTCAGTCTGATCGCCGTATTGGCTGCGTTCTAGTTTTATCGTTGGAGGTTAAGGAGTACGTTAGAGCTTCGGAGGAGGCTGTTCTTAGTGCTCCGCTGGTACATAAGCATGCCATCCTTTGCACTCTATCGAGTGGTAAGGCAGTATCGTGCCATGCGGAGTTGTAGATGACCCTTTAACAGGAGTACAGCAGTAGAGAGCAGTGGCGGCCTTCTAGACACGCTCCTGGATATTAAGCTTCCAGTCCAATATAAGACCTAAGAATTTCCCGCTGTCGTATAGCCTTCAAGGAGTGCCGCATAGTGAGGGGGTCGAAATGAGAGCAGGATATCGAGCAGATATATTCGTGGTTAAAACATGTTTCCTTAACGTTTTTTTTTATGCAGAATTGCTGCTCCCAACTCGAACTGGAACCTACCTTCCATTGCACCACCTTAGATCACACGTCCTCGTATTGTTTTGAGGGAAGCGACAAAGCATCGCGGACAAAGGAGAAAAATACTGAGTTAAGCTGAAGCCACCATCGAAGCACCCTCCGGGTTATTTGTTTTCTTGTTCCTTGGATGTCCTTTTGGTTTCATTGTCTGCTTGGTCCTTTTACTTAGCCTGACATCCTGTCAAGTTGATTGTGCTCCATCAAGGTCACAACTGGACTACGATTCTCCGGCCTTTGTCTGTTCAAATAAAGGCATGGAGAGTGAGCGGAACTGGGGGCTGTGTGCATGTGTGTATGTGAATAAGAGAGCCTATCAGAGGGGCACATCGACCCGTTTGTGCCCCGCACCACTACCATCGGCCTTATCGAATCTGATCATCCACCCTCCAACCATCCATGCTGCCTTCTCGGTGTCTAGGAATCTCTTTCGGTGATGACTCGATGGTAACAGGTGGTGCGGCTATGCACACACTTGGAATGCCAACACAGTCTAAACCACCCATCGTCCGTCTCTGCCTCTGCTGTCCAAGTTCACAGCCTGCCTTCCACAGGCAGTGAGGAATTTTATTTTCGAATTCAATTCAAATAAACAGCCTGGCAGTCGTCCAAAAATACAGAAGTTCATTCACGAGCAAGTCAGTTGCAATGTCGTATGCCCATGTGGGCGCATGCACTAGGACTTCACTCCCACTTTCCTTGGCCTTAGTGGGACGCCATACACACACAGCGACACTGCCACTGGCCATCCGTCAGTGGCAAGGGACCAACATGTCGGATGTGGATTCAATTCAGAAGCAGATTCCGCTTAAATTGTTACATTGTGTGGGTTTTTTCATTCCTTCATCCGTCGACCATGGGTCCGAACAGGAGGATGCACGGGCCAGTATGCAAAAGTGTGCCGCTTTCCGCGACAGGAAGACAGCGAACGTGATTATCACTGGGGAAGGGATCCTGACTGCTAGGAGAGATGGAGTATCGATGAGAAGGAGGAAATGGGTGAAATTACAGCACAGGAGCAAGCCAGCGAAGGAGACGCCGCCGGAAGCAGCAGCTCCCGAAACTTTCTCACTGATCGCTGCTGAGTATGGCATGAGCATCGTTGTCATGCCGTGGTTGAATATTTTGGTCTTTCTGGTCGGTTTGACGCTGTGGCGGGACAGAGCTGTCATGTTTTTTCGAGAGTTCACGGCGCCATATGCAGAAATTCCCAAAAATGCTGTCCATTGCCGTCCCATCTCGCGCACTTAGTGGAGCCTCGATGGCTCAATTTTGCTTTCATCTTCGCCTGCTGACATCGGCGAAGAGGATTAGAGGCATCGGGCAACCCTAAAAAAATCGATTTTCAATGTAAATTGATGAAATTATTTTGTGTATGCACAGTTTCTTGATGGTCATCGGTTCTTCTTATTGTGCGGGGACCGAGACTTCTGCGATGAAAATAGATTTGCCAGTCTCTGTAACCACCCACACGTTCAGTGGAGGCGGTGAAGTTGAGTATTGTCCTTTCGAGAGAAAGGATTTTAATTTCAAACAAAGCTGTGCCAACCATCCAACCAAACCGCTCCACCCACTGATCCCGTTCGTCAACGCCGATGGCGGATCGATTCTATTCGTACGGACGAATCGAAAACATGTCGAAAATCCCATTGAATGCCCTTTTCAGTCAGAGTACGGATGGTTTTATCCTTCTTAAAGTAGTTGGATAACCAAATCAATTAAAGGATATACGAAAAGATGAACAAAGTTTACATTCAGTCGTCGCCGGTGATGGGTGGTGGGGGGGCATTTATGCAAACATAACCTTTATCACTTCATTCATGCAAACACACACACGCATGCGAAGGCACCGGCACACCCATCCATTGAAGACTTATGAATGAACCTCCCGCATTGCCTTTGAGGAGAGTTCATGAAATTTACCGTCGTTGTGTGTGGAGGGGGGGGCTAAAGGATGCTGAGTGATGCTGGGGGGATGTATTTACAAATTGACAGAGAGAAAAAGGTTACCTCTGAGAGGAGATACAATGTCTTTCTGCAAACAGATGCCGAGTCAGCTTTCAGTTTTGCCAGAAAATCTGGATAATCTTTTAAAACCAACGTCCTTCTCCCTTGCAGTGCACGAATACGCTTAAGATTTAGTTGTGACTTGTCTTAGCAAACTACACACACACACAGGCGGGCGCGAGTTTCAGGGATTGCCTTGCTCAGTCGCTGTTCTGATTAATTTTTTGGGCATATAACATGCAACAGAGGTTAAACGGCATACGGCATACGGCCGAGATCCGTAAGGAATGCATTCTGGAGAGTTCGGCAGGAGTCCCCAATCCCTCCTCGAAGCATATTCAACCAACGACAACGTGCAGTCAAAAGAAAACTGTGTTCAAAGCGTCCCCATTCATTGCCGCGACAAGTGTGGGTGGTTTGAGGCCAACATAATTGTACAGTAATTCCGTGCATTTCAAAGACCGAGCGTCCAGTAATCCTGAAGGCTAATTAGCAGACCATCCCTTAAGCATCGCGCTTTGTTCGGGATAATTCATGGTGGCATCAAGTGTGTCTCAAACCAGCCATGGATGAGGTGCACCTCCTTGTCCAGTGATCCAGACAAATTGACGGTATGATGGCTAATTACCACAAAACCCCTTGAATGCAGCAAAGGGTAATCTGAAGCAGCTGAAGCAAAGACACATTTAAATGTAACCGCTGACAGTTGTCACAGGAATTGACTAATCGATCGCTCAGTCAATGGGATCAAGTACCAGAGCAAGAAGAATAAGTCGCTCAGTCGCATGGCTACCATAAATAGCCATGAAAGGAGCCACGAGAGTAGTCGTATTTTTTACAAAACAACTCTATGTCAGAGAATGACCCCCTTGGCAGTGCACAACGGGGACACTTCTACATAAGTCATCACACAAGTATCCCCGTCCTGGGAGACTAACTCTCACCCATTCACCCACCCTTTGACTTGCTGGCCGCTGAGAATACACCATTTGTGTTCACAAAGCACCACCATGTTGCCCTTTCAGTTATGAATTACAAACAAAGCGCACCACCTGCCGTCCAGTTGCAAGTGCAAAGGTATGATGCTCAAGATCCATGCTAATCAAATCTCTAATTGAGAATACAGACGGCAGTGGCGAGGGACAAGAAGTGGTATTTCCCAGGCTATCGGCGGGTAGTCTCCTTCAATCGTGGCGGTACGAGGAACGCGATGTTGAGCACCTGCTTCTTCGAAGGAAAAATGCTGTGCTTCGACGGACAGGAATGTCATCGACTTCCGAGGGGTCTGATATGAGTCGAATAAACTGCCAAGAAATTCAGAACTAACAGTCTTTTCTTTGCGACACATCAATGACTCGAAGTGATTCACCAAACAGGCTCACCTCCCTCCAGGAATGGTGGAAGAGGGCCGATCAAGCGACGACGCAGCGTCATATGCCACGATCGCTGGCTCGGTGGTTGCACTTGAATTGCATTGTGCTCCGAATTCGCAAGGAACGAGGAAAAGGGAGAACGTATGGCACAGTGTGTGTGTCACAGCAAGTGCGCGTAGTGCGACAGTGTGGTTCACAACACAACAAATTGCACAGTAACTTAATTTTGCAGCCCGATTTTTTGTTGAAAACTAACCGAAGACGTGGTAGATAAACCGTATCCAATAAACTGCGGCCCTTCTCCAAAGAAAATCTCCTGCAGAGTCGATTCACAATCCGTCACATCTTCCAACTCATAACATTTCAACGACCAAAGGATCTGTGTGTCTTGTTTGTCGTGCCTTATTCCGCATCTACATGAAATTTCCTATCCATCCTGATACCCCCCAACCCTAGTTTCCGCGAGAATCGTTTCACAAAACTTCACATCTTTCAACTTTTCTCAATTCAATGGTCAATAGAGCAGGTCTGGTTTTTCCCTTCAAACTGTACAACCACAGCACTCCCGTTAGAAAGACATACCTTAATACGCATCTACATTAAATTACCTTTACATTGCAATACCCCGCAGCCCTGTGCTCTTCCTGATTATCGATAAATTTGTTTCACCAAACATGACATCTTCCGATTCCTCAATTTCAGTGCGTAAAAAGATGGTGTCGCGAATTTTGGTTCACATACATCATCCACGGCAGTCCCGTGAAAGAATATTACATTATTACGCATCTACATGAAATTTCCTATCCATCCTGATACATCCCATCCTTGGATTCGCCCTAATTTCTGAGGAATTCGTTTCACAAAATTGGGTAAGCAAGAAATCCACTGCGACAAAAATGAGCTTATTTTCAGCAAGAAAGTGCGACTCAAATGCGATACCATTTTACTGCATTTTTTCGTGTAAAATGTGCCATATTTTCAAAAGACGATTTTTCGAGTGGCTGAGTTGAAATTTCACCTGAGTTGCATGGGCCTGAGTGGGGAGAGGATAGTCGAAGTCAATTCGGTCAAAAAATTCGATCGGAATCCTTGGAAATTCGAGAAAAGTGGGTTATTCATTCCAACTGCACTGAGGACTGGATGCACTCGTCTGGCAATGCTTGCATTGTATGCTGGACTGTTGGAAGTGGTTCTTCGTCATTTAACGAGGGAAAGTGCGGAGCATGTGCCCTTCAAGGAGTCCATGGCCAACACCGTACTTGGCGAAGTCCGTTCCAGCCAACGAGAGAATTTCGTGGATTTTCAGGGAGCTATCGGTATGCGATGTTGCCATGCCTGGTGCATGGGGGATGTTGTGTTTTCGTAAGCGGAGGATTGAGAATTTTTATATAGCTACCTGTGGTGGGACTTACTCGCCGGGATGGAAGAAGAAACACGGCAGCACGTGAGGAACTTAATGGCGAGCAGCTGCTTCTTCGAACGGAAGGTGCTTTGATGGACCCAACCATCACGATTTCCGACAGACCTGGGACAAGATGGTTGGACCGAGTTTGGGCTTGGTCGCTTGGACATAGCAGCTGATGAGGAAGAGTGGATGGCGGAGCGTCGTCTGTGCATGGCCCTCCCTCGCACAAAATGGTTATCAACAACTTCTCACTTATGAGCCCTGTGTATGGCAGCGTGTTGGGTGTTAGGTTGAGTACACACAAAATCAACCGGGATGATCAGAGTGGGGTTGAACAGCCTACAGTCCAACCCACAGCGTGCACATTGGGACTGTCCTTGACAGCCTTTATTTCGGACATCAATTGGAATTATCTCGTCGCGTGGTCAAAAGTGCAAGAGAAAGCTGACTCTTTAAGGACAATGTGCTTCCGATGACTAGCAGTATGGACACTGAATTGGTGTGATGCTCTGGTCGGAGCGCAGAGCCCTGGGAACCAGCTCCCACGAAGGGGGAAAAGAAACAAAAAATTAATTTCATTCGGGTTGTATGCCACAACCAAAAAAAAAGAGTCACAAACAAAAAAAAACAGAATTTTAACCGAAATTTAGCCTAAGTACACACACACACAGGCATAAGTATAGACTTTAGACGAATTTAAGACGACGATAAAAGAAAATTGAGAAAAATAAATCCCTTTCGCTTTCCATCTGTTTCCCCATTTCGCCTCGAAATTTTTTCTTACTTCTTTCATTGGGTTCCTTCGACTCCTTCAAATTGTGCCCGTCCTTCGGTTCTCATTTGGACTGTGAGCGTGTGTGTGTGTGCAGGAGGTCTTTTGGTTAAGTATTGTGTCCCTCTTGCCAAGGGGATAGTACGGCACTAGATACGAGTACCAGATATCCGAAGTGTGCTCCCATAAAAGGGACGTCAGGGAGTGCTTACTCATTTGTTCGCGTGTGTGTGTGTCTTCCTTTAACCCCAGCAGTTAAGGGGTTTCGCTCCGTTTCGTTTTGCGTTTGACCTTGACATAGCTGTAGGCAGACAGACACACTGCTTCAGCTTTGGTTTGGATTGATTTGCGTTTCCATTGAAGCGAGTGTCTCGGAGCCTAGTCCAAGGCAACCTGTCTTCATTTTTAGCCTCAATCTGACGTCGGTCTGCCTTCGCTTGCCAGTCTGATTCACGCGGTCTACCGTAATTCCATTAATGACCAGTCCCAGTCCCTGGGCTACAGGATCGCTGTGAGGCCTGCTCCCCGATCAAATTCAATGAATAATCAATAAACCGTTCAACGAACCCAACTCCCCCAGCGGCTCAGGCAGTGCCCCAAATTCACACGCATCTCCCAGTGACGGATGTATCAGCGGCACAGCGCACAGATTGGTCTCAATCGAAAAGTCAATAAAAGCGAAAATAAATTATTCAACGAACGAACACTCTGTACCAACCACTGTGTACTTGCTGGTGGCGGTGGTGGTGAACTGGTGAGCCTATGGCTCCTTACACAGCACTCGCAAGACCGTGAAATTGAAAAGAACCGAAACCGTCTTGCGAAAAGGTCTTACACGTGACGATAATTAGCATAATGCGATCACCAGCCCATAGTTTCAAGGATACACCCCATCCCACCCCAGCATCCAGGCGTGGTCCAATCTATGGCCTTGAATGGGGGCAATTTCAACCATGCCAGGGAGTCGAAGAGGTTATGAGAAAAGTCCTACGGACTTAAAATGGTCCGTAATTGATTCGACGATTTCGTGGACAGACTCAAGAGAGAGAGAGTGTCACCTCTAATCGATTCACACAAAAAGGGCAACTGCTGCTCGTACTTATTCTCTTGTAATTAATCGCAAATCTTCCTCTTCAACGAGCAATGTCCACTCCATAGCAACGAACGACCCTTCAGCAACAAAGCGTCATTAGCTCAAGGACCTTTCGCAGCCGTCACTGTGTACATTTCAGAGACACAGAGCGGGAGTTTTCCACTTCGCTTTAACAATACAAGCGATTGCCTCTCAAGTGTGTCAGTGATCGAATGTGAGAATCACACGGATGTGCATTTGCGGTGTCAACAGCCATTCCATCCTTCAAACTGAACACAAACATGTGTCAAATTCTATCTGAGGAAAGATGCATCGTCATCTTCATCGCCATGGCATCAGAAGCAGAGCCTTCCATTAAATGTCATATCCTTCAAAAAAAAAACTCATCATTTCCACTTGAAATCTAACTAGGTACGTCCCGTCGTGTTGACTTCATCATAGTTGCTTGAAAGTATTTTTCACTTAGTTTCATCCAGCACCTTCGCCCTCGCCAGTAAAGGGATTTACTGCTGCTCCCCGAACGAGGCAGGTCTAAGCAGCAGTTGTCATCATTTGTAATTTCGAGAATTATGATTTTATTTCCTTGGACGGCAGGCTGGGGTGGGTGTGTGTGTGTGTATGTGTGCGAAGAGGAGGCAAAAGAGATTAGCCGCAGTGAAGGATGTGCTTACAAGCACAATAACTGCCAGAGAGAAACATCTGGGTGTAAAATATTGTAATGGCCGTGAAATTCCATTTATTGAAAATGGTTACAAAACAGGAGCCCATCCTGCGTCAGCAAAGCATGCCCGTGGCGTGGGGTGATATAATTGAAAATTGGCTTTTCTTTACTTTCTTTTTTTTGCGGCTTTTGTTTTTTATTTTAAGGACAACATGACAATACACACTCGCATTGGCCAGGATGGAGGTTTGATTTGCTATGTAGGCACCACGAAGTTACGGTGACAAGGTGTCCTTCCCTTGGAAGATAAATCCCAGAGGGAAATCCTCCTTCTCCCGAACCCTGAGGTGATCACAGAAAGTACGAAGGGACTAGTTGAATCTTAAATCGTAGACGACCATATCACGGAATGATGTTAACATGGCAGATAATGTCATCGCCGACGAAGGGGTTCATCCCCCGTTCATTTCGAAGACAGATCTGAAAGCGGTCTTCGAATCAATAAAGAAGAAGAAGTCAGTGGGAGTCGACGGGGTCTCGAACATTGTGCTAAGACATCTCCCCCTGGAAGTGGTTAATATGTACACAAATGGTTACAAAACAACGCTTTGAATAATGCACATTATCCGGAGCTGCTGGAAAACTGCGATTCTTCGAATCCGTGCAACCTCCGGTCAATTAGTCTCCTTCCGAACATCAGCAAGATATTCGAGAAGCTGATCAATAGAGCCTCGATCAACTGGACTAAGGACAAAAATATAATTCCGGATAACCAATTCGGTTTCAAAGCGGGGCATGACACCATTCACGCCGCGTCGAAACTGGTGTCGGATATTCGACTGAACAAGAGCCAGAAACAATGTACGGGTGCCTGCCTGATTGATCTGGAGAAGGCCTTTGACACCGTATGGTTAGAAGGTCTCTTTTACAAGCTCAATCGGCTGGGCATTAGCAAACCACTGCTGTACCTACTGTGTAACATGCTTACTGGTAGACGGTTGATGTAAAAAATGGTCTCCAACAGGGTGCCGATAATTCGCCGATCCTGTTCAACATTTACTTGAGCGATCTGATAAGTTCTCTCCCTCACGTTATTGCGTACGCCGACGACTTGATCGTGTACAGATCAGGCAAAAATATCGAGGACATCACTACTCTCGTGCAGGGTGACTTCGATTCATTCATGAGAGATTGCGATGACTGGAAGTTGAAAATCAACTTTCCGAAGTCGGAAACCATATTGTTCAGGACGCCGTTGTATAAGGCCTCGGCGGATACGAAAAAGAATTGGCGAAAGGTCTCAAAGGACTGTAGTCAGATACCTGGCGATCTGGCTAGATCAGTATCTATATTTTTTGCTGCTCTGGCCAGGGCCCGAGGCGCTTTTGCCCGTACAAAGAGACTGTTTTACAACAGCCAACTCGATGCGAGGGTGAGGGTTATTTGCTTGATGGAAAAGATTCGGTTGTTCGAGAGGGCTTGTCTTAGGGCTTGCCTTCGCCTTTATAGAACTCCAGAGTCTGGTACAGAAAATTCTCCTCCAATGAGATCTTATACAACAGGGCGAACCTGATACGAGTGGACAATTTCCTAGTGAAGTTGATTCGAGGTCATACTGCCAGAGCGATGAACTCGGCCAATAACTTCATCTCGGGGGCTTACTACCCCTATTCATTATACCACGAAAGGGCACGTCACAACGGATATGTCCCCCCCGAAGCATTCCTCTATTTGGATTCGACCGGTCTGATACAGACATAAATGCGGTACCGCTCCTCTTTCACCTCGCCCGTTCAACTGTGGATGGGCGACTCAACCACGACCTCCTCCGGTTCAGTATGGCGGTATCAAAGCGGGATGTGCGAGATGTTGAAACGCAGCATCGGAAATTTTCGTGGTTGGAGAGCGAAGGAACTCCCTCGTCGATAAATAAAAATGAATTAAAGTCCATACCAGTGTGGCTTTAGGCCAGGAAAATCCACCATCGACCAAATATTCACACTGCGGCAGATTTTGGAGAGAACCCAGGAGCAACAAATCGATACCCACCACCTTTTCATCGATTTTAAGGCCGCGTATGATAGTATTTATAGAGACGAGCTATACAGAGCAATGTCTAGTTTTGGCATCCCTACCAAACTCGTCCGTTTGTGTAGGATGACGATGGAGAATGCACGCTGCTCCATCAAGGTCGGTAAAGACCTAACCGAGACCTTTGATGTCAAAAAAGGATTCAGACAAGGCGACGCGCTGTCATGCGACTTTTTCAACATCGTTCTTGAAAGAATTGTTCAAAACTCGAACGCCAACACCGGAGGAACAATCTTTCAGAAGTCCGTCCAACTACTCGCATATGCCGACGATATTGACATTATCGGAAGAACACAGCGTGATGTCAATGGCGCTTTTGTGGGTATTGCAACGGAGGCCGCGAAGATGGGTTTAGCGGTAAACGAGGGTAAGACCAAGTATATGCTGTCAACGAGAAAGGACACCCAACACCGACGTCTCGGTCAGAACGTCACAGCAGACAGATATAACTTTGAGGTAGTCAAGTAGGCACCGCTATCAATTCAGACAACGACAGCAGCCCTGAAATCAAACGAAGAATAACTTTTGCCAATCGCTGCTTCTTTGGGCTCTCGAACAACCAAGCTAACGCTTTAAAAGACCTTAATCGTCCCAGTCCTGCTATATGGCGCGGAGGCATGGACTTTATCAAAACCGGATGAAGCTGCTCTTGGTTGCTTCGAGAGGAAAATTCTTCGTCTGATTTTCGGTCCTGTCTGCATTGATGGTGAGTGGAGGAGGAGATATAATGACGAACTATACGGGCTGTTTAGCGACATCGACTTAGCCAGAAGAGTGAGGATCCAACGATTGAGGTGGCTAGGTCATGTAGAGCGGATGGAAACCAATGCTCTTCGAATCCACCCCAGAGGGACGGCGCAGTAGAGGAAGACCGCGACTCAGGTGGCGCACGCAAGTGGAAAGGGACCTCAACCAACTATGCGTGCAAAACTGGAGACAGCTAGCTAAAGATCGAGCTGGCTGGAGACGCTTGTTGGTTGAGGCCTAGGTCCACCTCGGACTGTAGCGCCACCTTAAGTAAGTAAGTAAGAAAGTAAGTAAAAATACATCAGACCGAACTTGTGCTATTCAATAGGAGGCTTAAGCGTCACCCCCCCACTCACTCGACTTGAATTTTGAATCGCATCATCGATGGAAAGAGAGTGTCTGTGTCCTGCTCATCTTCCGTTTGTTGCACCTGGAGCGAAGAATAGCAACTTCTGCTGCTGCCATATTTCATTTGTGCATAGACGTCTGTCTTCTAATTCAGTTGAGACATCCTTGTCTACGCGCACTGTACACCTCTCATTCTCAGTTTTGAAAATTGAAGTCTTTTTTGCGAATTTTGAAATGAAAAACCGTCCTCATGCCCTCGTCGAGACATATTCAACCAAAGACAACGCCAAGTCAAATCGTCCCTATTCCTTGCAGCGACAAGTGTGGGTGGCTTGAGGTCATTTCAAAGACCGAGCGTCCAGTAATCCTGAAGGCTAATTAGCAGACCATCCCTTAAGCATCGCGCTTTGTTCGGGATAATTCATGGTGGCATCAAGTGTGTCTCAAACCAGCCATGGATGAGGTGCACCTCCTTGTCCAGTGATCCAGACAAATTGACGGTATGATGGCTAATTACCACAAAACCCCTTGAATGCAGCAAAGGGTAATCTGAAGCAGCTGAAGCAAAGACACATTTAAATGTAACCGCTGACAGTTGTCACAGGAATTGACTAATCGATCGCTCAGTCAATGGGATCAAGTACCAGAGCAAGAAGAATAAGTCGCTCAGTCGCATGGCTACCATAAATAGCCATGAAAGGAGCCACGAGAGTAGTCGTATTTTTTACAAAACAACTCTATGTCAGAGAATGACCAAGGGGTGCACAACGGGGACACTTCTACATAAGTCATCACACAAGTATCCCCGTCCTGGGAGACTAACTCTCACCCACTCACCCACCCTTTGACTTGCTGGCCGCTGAGAATACACCATTTGTGTTCACAAAGCACCACCATGTTGCCCTTTCAGTTATGAATTACAAACAAAGCGCACCACCTGCCGTCCAGTTGAAAGTGCAAAGGCATGATGCTTCAATGCTCAAGATCCATGCTAATCAAATCTCTAATTGAGAATACAGACGGCAGTGGCGAGGGACAAGAAGTGGTATTTCCCAGGCTATCGGCAAACAGACAGTCTTTAGCTGTACCAGAGGTTGTAGCGAAGAGGTAACACCCTACGCGTATTCGCTTTTATTGACAAACTTAGTGCCTAGTGTACTTGTACTACTTCGCGGTTCTTGACGTAGGTAAACTTCAAAGGATCTCATTTATTGTTCAGATAAGTCCGGGGTGTCACTACATTGGTTCAGAGCAGTGTAGTCCATAAAGCCTTTTCAGCTACTAAGACATTTAATTCTTGCTGAACTCAACGAAACTGGATAAAATACTGTTGAATTCAACGAAGCCCATAAGGACACACAATGAAATTTTCAAAGCTGAGGAAAAATTAAATAATTCGTATGAGCCTCCCAATGAAGTCGATGCTCCATTTCCGGGAACTTGTTCATCACGGTTTTCAGATATATGCAGCAAGTGGGTTCCGCAAGTGGTTCATTCCCCAACAATTCGATTTAACTAAATATGTTAAAAACAAAAATAAAATCATCAAAAATTAATTTTGAAAATGTAAAGTTCATTCGAGCATTCGAGCATCCTATCAGATTCTAAAAACTGCGTCAGCAGCGACGACGAGTCGAAGACTACATTTCAGAAAGATGAGGAAGAGCAGCTGGTTCGACAAAGTGTTTCCCAAATAGAGGCGAAATTACACCAAGACTGTGGTTGCACAAGACCGAAGAACTGGAAGAGCAGCTGGTTCGACAAAGTGTTTCCCAAATAGAGGCGAAATTACACCAAGACTGTGGTTGCACAAGACTGAAGAGAGAGAACTGGAAGAGCAGCTGGTTCGACAAAGTGTTTCCCAAATAGAGGCGAAATTACACCAAGACTGTGGTTGCACAAGACCGAAGAACTGGAAGAGCAGCTGGTTCGACAAAGTGCTTTCCAAATAGAAGCAAAATTTCACCAAGACTCCATTTCCAGGAGACCGTAGAACTGGCAAAGCAGTTGGTTCAATTTATTTCTTCCCAAAATAAGGCACAACTAAAGTCACGAGTTGGTGGCTCAACAGCACTAGAGAAAGTTGCTGTCGGTGCCTCCTCACAGACTCAAAGTAGTCAGGTTCATACATTCATGTAAACCACTAAGTCTCCCTGAAAGTCAGACAAAAAAATAAAACAGGTTATAAGCCAACTCCATCCAAAGTCCTCAAATGCAACCGTCCAACGATACAAATTTTGTAGTCGATTGCAGAGCAGGATGGCTGCAACGAATGCTGACAATCAGAAGTGGGAGTTAGCCATTTGTCAAGCCATTAAAACACCAGCGGAACAGCAGAGAATCATCCGCAAATGTCCAGTTTCCCACTACACCTCCAACAAGTGAACAACATTGAGGCAAATTTGACTGAACAAAAAAAAAAAAACAAACGAAATCCATGGCATCGCAACCCACCCCAAAAATGAGAGCCGGAAACTTAAATGTGCTCGCATGTCGGGAATCGCATGTCCCACGGAACGTGGCAAGGGTGTGAATGCTGGCGACAGTAAAATAAGTGTTAAAGAGTCGACGGAGAGCATGGAGCTGCCTAAGGGACTCTGTGCTCTAGAGTTGTTGAATTTTGCATTTGGACGGACACGATTCCCTCTCCTGGCAGAGGCACGAGAAGAATCAGGATTTGATTCGTGATCAGGATCCAATTCAGGTTGTTCTTGAGGAAAAAAGGCTCACACTTTAGAAGTGTCTTCAGCTCAGGGTCTCAATGAAAGATGACACACTAGACAGACAAGAAATCCCCTCGAAATCATCCAACGAACAATGGATTGAAGCAACAAGGATAAATGCCTGTTCCTTAGACACTAATGGATTACAGAGGGATAGTGAAGAGATGAGCGCTGGAAATCGAACGATGCACAGCTAGCGGACTACAGAAGAAGAAAAGCAAAGGAACTCCCTCAAGGATATTGGATCAAATTGATGTGGCATGAAGAGAACTGATGTGAGATGATGTGTGCCATTCAATTGACCATGGTCCTGCCTCAATCAAACCGACGCTAGACCTTCGAAATGAAGAGAATATGCATGAAAATTAGGGATAACGCTTCACAATCACATCACAAGTACATCCAGTTGGCCACTGGCCAAGTGGCCCCTTTAAATGGCGCGAAGGGATGATTGAAGGATTTTGAAACTTTTCTCCTCAAACTACGGCGAAAAAACTTTCATTCAAGCCAACTACTGGATATCACAAGAGTACCTCCACATCGAATGCTCGAAGACTAAGATTCATTTATTGAGGTTCCAAAACAAACAAAATAATCTCTTTCGTCAACATCGAAGAATGGGATAAACTCGTTCCATCAAAAATTAAAACAAAAACAATATTCAGAAAAACATACGAAAATCCGTGCAATGTTTGGGAGCAGGGAAAGAGTGAACGCATGGAGGCTATGAAAACTATGAAAACTGTGACAATTTAAATGCACTTACCTTTAGAGGCCGTTGCAGGTAGCTTCAGACTTGATTGTTGTTTCTTTTTCAAATTTTTATGTGTTGGAATGGTTGTTGGGGGGCTTTTCTTGGAGATAATGAAACGAGAGAAAAGTTAAATACACAGGCGATTAAAAATTGAACAAAATTACTGGGAAATTGTGGTCAAGTACAAGACAAGAAGGCTTCATACGGGGGACGATAGAGAGGTTTTTACTGTGAGGAATGAATTCGGGCGGTAGACGGGTTATAAGTGAATGACTGGGATGGATGTATTTTTTTTTCAAGCACTCTCAAATCAAGGCCTAGGGAGTGGAAATGAAAATGGATGAATGTTGTAAGCGAAAGGGTCTATAATTTTTTTTGTTGGTATGGCGCGCTTCTTGTGTTGTCCTTTCTGATGTCTGATGTGATAAGGATACAAGAGGTTCCGGAAACACTTATATTCCCCTACTTCACATCATACATCAGTCTTTCTGATAATCTGCAAATTTTTAAATCAAATTAGACAAGTTTGAGTAGGGATTGTGCATCGCCTTTTTTTTTTGCGCCTCAAATCAAGAACATGGATCGACACAGGCGTTGCGTAACGACAGAACATTCACACCTTATTCTAATTCTTACACACAAATACCCATTAAAACATTCAGCACTATTGCATTCGTACATTTCATTGCCACACCAGGGAAATGGTTTTTTTTTAAGGACCTTAACGGTAACACCCACAAGAACAACAACTCATATGAAGGCACAAAAAACGGTGCACAATCCTTTTATGTTCACACTACTTAGTTATTTTTTTTTTTCACAATTTACTTTCACATTTTTTTTTTCACAACGACAAACACTTCAAATGTCCTGTGTTACAGTGCACTCTAAGTGTTTTACTTTTACTTTACTTTACTCACATAGTCTTCTAGTTTTTAGTTGATGCTCCTTGCAAGGCCGGTATTCCAACTGACGATGAAATCGGATACCATTCGTAACGAGCCTGCCGCAGACCGTCCGAAGTTCGCAGACTCTTGCAGCGAGAGAGCGGCATTAAGAGAGCGTGTGTTGAGAATTGGCATCCGTATGCGCATGTCCGCGCATGCGTCTAAAAACAAAAAGACCAACGGACGAAGGATTCAAATTGTGAGTGTGATGGAAGGGAACTTTTGTGTGCGTGGGCAAGCGAACGGAGTCCTTTGCAAAAGTAAATAGGTCAGGTCCGTTGTAACGTAGTAATGGAACTGGGTCAGTGGGTAATACGTGCGAAGTACATTCCTTAGATGGTCTGGGAAGGGGTTGCATTTTACGCTTCGTCCTCCGAACAAATGTTTGAACTGCTTTAATACAGCCGTGCTTTGGGAATAAATGTCATGGGCGACGTTTGGGAGCTGACTTGGGCTACGTTTGGGCTCTGCCTTAAGCCAGAGTCGCATTGACTTCGCTGATACTAAACGCATCGGATCAACTACGCTCGTTGCCCACAAAATACCGTGGTGACCAAACACGCTTCGGATCCTACTCTAGTGAAGGAATCCCTTCTAAAAAGCATCCGAGCTATACACAGTGAATAATTTTCAAAACAAAGCCCATCCACCCGCAAACCGAAGACAAATCTTAGACACTTGGCACGTTAGCAGAGACACTCACCACGCACGGATGACGTTAGAATACCCAATTTCAAATTTAAATCGGCGCTTTTTCAACGAAATCTGCTCCGCCGTTGACTGAAATTGATGAAATCCCTAAAGGTACACTGCTGCCCACCATTCGAAGGTATTTGCATTGAAAAATTCCCATTTTTCTTGAAAGTCGAGAAAATGCACGGTTTCACAGCAAATAATGCAGTAAATTCTGATATGAATCGACTCGACTTTTTCCGCTGCGAGAGTGCAAAATTTTCAAAAATCGATTTTTTCGAAAGTTCCACTGGTTTTGGAAGTGGGTTGGGTGGAATGGAGTGAGGGGAGGGGAAATGCGAAGTTTTGCTCGAAAAATTTAAGGAAATCGGGGCGGAAATCGAAAATGAGACGAGTCGAAGTAGGCAAGTGGCTGAAGGGGTGTTCAATAAGAGGTTGCAAATGGGAGTGCTTATGAAAATTGCATCTGGGCAGTTTTTTTATCTTTTGTAAATGACACAATGTCGCCCAAGACTTGCGTTTTTACCACGGTCAAGGTCAGTACTGAGTGAGGGTGAGAAGTGTTTTTTTTTTGCGCTGCTTAAAAAGTGCGGTTTATTGGTCTTCAAAAACAGGCAGGACTACTCGGCATTTGTTGATTTTCTTTGGCATTTGGGTGGAAAGGGAGTGTGAAGTGTCGAAAATTTGAAGGAAATCTGCCGGAAAATGCGAAAATGGGACGACATCGGAATTGGGGAGGCATGCCTGCTTGGGATCTGCTCGGGATTTCTTGAATTGTAAATAAGGAAACTGTACAGAAAGAAACTTTATGCGCAGATATCATTTTATGCTCACAATTTATTATTATTACAGAACGAAAAAGAATTCAACGCAAAATAATAAAATCAGCAAATCAAATCATCACTTCCTCCACCAAAATGACCACTCTGCCCCTCACTCAAGACTACAGGTCTGCCAACCTCAGTGCTCTGCTCGGCGTTCAGCAACTCCGAAAAGTGCTCTCTCCATCTGCGTAAGATGTCCACTTCATTGGAAAGCAACACCCCGTCTTTGGATTTGACTCCTTCAATGGTGTTGAATTTCCTTCCTCTGGTGGTTTGCCAGAACACATTTTTCGCAGATCTATAGTCGCTTTCCAAGTTCTCGCCGAACTCGCCGAGACTGCTCTTCAGCTGCTCGCACAGCCAATTCGCAAGTTCTTTGCGCCTCAGTGTACGGGTCACGAGAAGCAGAGTCCCCCAAGAGAATTCATTCCCTGTAGGTTTTCTTCTTCTCTCTGATGGCTTCTTGAACTCCGGGCCCAGCCAGGTTAGTTCCACCACCAGCCGCCACTCCAAGCCGCTTCACTCCACCAACATCCCATGCAGAGGCAATGACAGCTGCTGAAAACAGTCGCCATTCTTCCTCTACATGCGATGGAACAGTTGGAAGTCGCTCAAACCTCGCAACTCATTGTTCTGTAGTTTCTCCCACCGTGACAGTTCAGCATCACAAACCATCCGTTTCACACACGATGCTACCATAAAGAGATCTATCAACGACTTCTGTTGAAGACTCTGCCGGTACCATGTGTATTGATGGATGCCTTTGTGTGGAAAGAAGGCGTCCATTATGGACATGTCATTTGTCCGCCAAAAGGTCCTCCCAATCACACTCCCCCATGCCGTTATATCCACACCCACGTGAGCATTGAAATCACCCATCAGGTATAGGAGTCCATTTTCGCTTCCCTTTCCAGGGTAGCATCAACTTCATCCAGGAAAGCCGCGTACTCTGACTCTAGATTTGGTGCAATTCAATTTAGAGCCCCACTAGGGAGTTATGAGGCTCCAAAGTATGTTACAAACCAAAGGGGGGAAATTGCATTCACATCCCGATTACCCACCACCCACCATCGCTTCGATGCAACGATTCGACCGCGACAGGTGGAAAGGAAGGGCTTGACCCCTCGACTTCTTATTGAAGTTACTAATGGATTTCCAATTAATCCTTTGTGCAGTCATTAGCGTCGTCCATTAAGGCATCTTAGTGCGTGACTCCATTTGGCTTGGTGTGGGTGTTTCACAGTGAATTCGCTGAAATACCTCGGGTGGTGTGGGTGCTCCAATGGAAATGCATTAAGAAGCCGCGTGGGAATGGGACTTGGAGTGTGTTGCAAATTGCGTGTCATTTCGGTTCGTCTAGCCGCTACAGGGCAAGGGTGGTGGACAAGTTTCTACTTGACTGGGAAGAGAATCCAAAAAAGCCAAGACTCCTCTTCATTGGCTAATGGTTCATCAGCGTGTGAATATTCGTTCTTTACAGGGACATGTTCTGGACCAATGCAGTTCTACTTCCAGCAGTTAACGAAGTCTCGCTAGGAAACTTGATGCGCGCAGTGAAGGACCCTCCAGCGTCTGACTGTCAATCTGGGATGCATGCGTTGAAACATTTTCGGCTGTCGGTGTCTGGAAGAAGTGAGCTAAGTGCATCTAATGGAGTATTTCTTAATGCCCTCGCTAATGGACGCGATAATGGAACAATCGCAGCACTCGGCTAAGAGTATTACATGTGAAAGCTCAATTTTTGGGCATGTCCACTGAACTGTGACTTGATGCGTTAATGGCGGCCAGATTATCGAAGTGCACTTCGCGGCTGTAATCCTGATGTACATCGGTGGGCTTTTTGGTGAAGTTCTTTTTCTTGTTGCGGGTGGTCCACGATGTAATCCCCCATTAGCATCCGTTAGGTTTTTTTTGGCAGCAGCAGCAAGTGACTCTCCCGACTCCCTCTCCAGGAGTAGCCGCAATCAGGAAATTCGAATTTTGTCATGGGGGCGGGTTGATGGTTAAGTAAAAGCTGAATTTTTAATTTTTTATAACATGTTCATGGGCAGTAACGTTGAATGCAACACATCTCAATACTAACAGCAGTGCACTCATTGCAGCACTCCAAAAAAAGGGAGAGATTAGAGTACACCACCTTGTGGGGTTCCTCAACTAATTTTCGCATCACCGTGCGTAGGGGTTTTGGGTGTTTTTATTGTATTCCGCGGCTAACATAACATTTGCATATATCCCATTCGGCGAGTGTTAGTTGAGTAGGGGTCGACGCACATCCCCACAAAGCCATTTATTATTGCAATGATCAAAGGTCTGAGCCAGATACCTAAGTCTGATCAAAAAAGTAGTGTAATCCAGATACCAAGCTTGGCCTAAACCGGATCTCAAGCCTGGCCTAAGACAGGTCCTTACCGTGCCTGATTCATTTCCCAATCGTGGCCTATGCCCGGTCCCAAGCGTGGCTAATCCAGATCTCAAGCGCGGCCTAAGCCCGGTCCCAAGCGTGGCTAATCCAGATCTCAAGAGTGACCTATTTTAGATCCTTGAAGTGGTCTAAGCCATATCCCAAGCGCGGCCTAAGCTCGTGCCAATCGTGGCCTATGTCCGGTCCCAAGCGTGGCTAATCCAGATCCCAAGAGTGACCTATTTTAGATCCTTGAAGTGGCCTAAGCCAAGTCCCAAGAGTGGCTAATCCAGATCCCAAGAGTGACCTATTTTAGATCCTAAAAGTGGCCTAAGCCATATCCCAAGCACAGCCTAAGCCAAGTCCTAACCGTGCCTGATCCATGCCCCAATCGTGGCCTATGCCCGGTCCCAAGAGTGGCTAATCCAGATCTCGAGCGCGGCCTAAGCCAGGTCCCAAGCGTGGCTAATCCAGATCTCAAGCGGAGAGTAAGCCTGGTCCCAAGCGTGGCTAATCCAGATCCCAAGAGTGACCTATTTTAGATCCTTAAAGCGGCCTAAGCCATATCCCAAGCACAGCCTAAGCCAGGTCCTAACCGTGCCTGATTCATTTCCCAATCGTGGCCCATGCCCGATCCCAAGCGTGGCTAATCCAGATCTCAAGCGTGGCTAATCCAGATCCCAAGAGTGACCTATTTTAGATCCTTGAAGTGGCCTAAGCCATATGCCAAGCGCGGCCTAAGCCAAGTCCCAACCGTGCCTGATCCATGCCCCAATCGTGGCCTATGCCCGGTCCCAAGCGTGGCTAATCCCGATCTCAAGCGCGGCCTAAGCCCGGTCCCAAGCGTGGCTAATCCAGATCCCAAGAGTGACCTATTTTAGATCCTTAAAGTGGCCTAAGCCCAAGCACAGCCTAAACCAGGTCCTAACCGTGCCTGATTCATTTCCCAATCGTGGCCTATGCCCGGTCCCAAGCGTGGCTAATCCAGATCTCAAGAGTGACCTATTTTAGATCCTTGAAGTGGCCTAAGCCATATCCCAAGCGCGGCCTAAGCCAAGTCCCAACCGTGCCTGATCCATGCCCCAATCGTGGCCTATGCCCGGTCCCAAGCGTGGCTAATCCCGATCTCAAGCGCGGCCTAAGCCCGGTCCCAAGCGTGGCTAATCCAGATCCCAAGAGTGACCTATTTTAGATCCTTAAAGTGGCCTAAGCCCAAGCACAGCCTAAACCAGGTCCTAACCGTGACTGATTCATTTCCCAATAGTGCCCTATGCCCGGTCCCAAGCGTGGCTAATCCAGATCCCAAGAGTGACCTATGTCAGATCCTAAAATTGACCTAAGCCATATACGAAGCGCGGCCTAAGCCAAGTCCCAACCGTGCCTGATCCATGTCCCAATCGTGGCCTATGCCCGGTCCCAAGCGTGGCTAATCCAGATCTCAAGCGGAGAGTAAGCCTGGTCCCAAGCGTGGCTAATCCAGATCCCAAGAGTGACCTATTTTAGATCCTTAAAGCGGCCTAAGCCATATCCCAAGCACAGCCTAAGCCAGGTCCTAACCGTGCCTGATCCATTTCCCAATCGTGGCCTATGCCCGGTCCCAAGCGTGGCTAATCCAGATCTCAAGCGGGGAGTAAGCCTGGTCCCAAGCGTGGCTAATCAAGATCCCAAGAGTGACCTATTTTAGATCCTAAAAGTGGCCTAAGCCATATCCCAAGCACAGCCTAAGCCAGATCCTAACCGTGCCTGATCCAGGTCCCAAGCGTTGTCTATTCCCGGTCCCAAGCGCCGCAAATCAAAAAACCCCCAGCAGTCCTCAGCCTGCCTTTTCTTAAAGACCAATGAACCGCACTCTTCAAGCAGCACAAAAAAAAAACACTTCTCACTCTCACTCAGTACTGACCTTGACCGTGGTAAAAACGCAAGTCTTGGGCGACATTGTGTCATTTACAAAAGATAAAAAAAATGCCCAGAGGCAATTTTCATAAGCACGCCCAATTGCAACCTCTTACTGAACACCCCTTCAGCCACTTGTCCACCTCGATTTCCTTCATCTTTCGACCAAAACTTCACATCTCCCCTCCCCTCACTCCATTCCACCCAACCCTCTTCCAAAACCAGTGGAACTTTCGAAAAAATCGATTTTTGAAAATTTGCACTGTCGCAGCAGAAAAAGTCGATTCGAGTCATATCTGAATTTACTGCATTATTCGCGGTGGAATCGTTAATTTTCTCGACTTTCCAAGAAAAATGGGAATTTTTCAATACAAGTGCTTTCGGACGGTGGGCGGCAGTGTAACTTTAGGGATTTCATCAATTTCAGTCAACGGCGGAGCAGATTTCGTTGAAAAAGAGCCGATTAAATTTGAATTTGGGCATTCTAACGTCAGCCGTGCGTGGTGAGTGTCTTTGCTAAAGTGCCAAGAAAGATGTGTCTTCGCTTTGCCAAGGCATTCGGAAGTCTACCAGTCTGTGCTTTTAGAAGTCTGTAAGCTTATTCATGCCTCAACTCCAACAGGTGACCAGATAAGAACGATGGGAAAAGCTAGACAAAACTACTGAAGACTAGTTTGACGACACTGTTCTTAATTCTAATTAAATGGCCCTCGGCGAGCACTCTAAGTTAAGCTTATTGCATAGCACATCATTCCATTGTCCGCCTCATGTTTAAGGGAATCGGTAAAATGTCTGAGTACTCGGTTCAATGTAGTCGGTGGCAATAGGGTCTGGCGTCGAGTTCGTCTTAATCGTACGCTGGTTAGCGTGGACTAGGGACTGAAAAGTCGCATAGTCTTGGGTGCCAATTAATGAAGCCGTCACCTTTGTGGATACCAGCCAACCTTTGTGCATAACTTAATGCTTGGTCGAGCTCTTGTGGATTGTGGTCGCTAGCTCCTTGTTGAGCCAACAGATTCGTTCATAAACTCACGATGTCGTCGATGGCCGTCCGGCTGCAATTCTTGGGCGAGAGTAGGCCACTCTGGCGTTGCGATATTCAGCAGATCGCCGTCGAATCGGTATTTTTTGATCCTCCGGTTTTCTTCATTCCGCACCATCTCTGTCTGGTCTGGATTGACACAAGGCTAGTTTCGAAATTGTTGAGTATTCCATGACACCAGTGACCACTAGCGGCTCATCCGATTAGATTTTGCACACACATTCGCGGGCTTCTGAGTCGTTTTAAGTGCGTTACCAAGACAAACCAGCTCCCTTCTTCAGTCAGGTTCTGGTTTACCTGCGTTTTAAAGCATTTTTTCACACTTAGACGCCTTAAATGTGCCATAAAATGCTCCAATAGCTCCACAAAAGGTAGAATGTAGGTACATGCCTCTTGTCCCACATATCAATTACTTCGATGATCGATTTTTCATCTTAAAGCTGATGCAGGACATCCGCCACGGATGTAGATACAGGCTGTGTCATACATATGAATGCATTGACCCCGTACCGAGATGCACTGGGAAATTGTTAATGCATGAGCAGTAGCATTTGCAGACTTGCGGTGCAACTCTTCTGGTATATACAACGGTCAGAGTGTGCGTGAGTGCACTCTCTCATCATTATTCAGTGAGAAGCAAGCAGTCACTATACCTGAATACACCGTGTCCCCATGTACGCCATATGCACTCACATCATGTTCATCATCTCGCTCTTTCTCATCGCACGCTGTCGCTCCTTCTCTGTCTCTCTATCGCCAAGTGCACCAACTGTTGGCAAACGGGTGAAGATGGCGTACAGAGCACGGAAGTGTAGTGGAGGAAGTCTTGATTGGTTTGGCACGGCGGAGCATGCCAAGTATGCATGCGTATTCAAGCGAAAATGGTGCGCACACACTCGCTTCAATGCACTCCGCACTAGGAGCAGAGCTCACTTCCGGAGTACGCACCTGACTGTACTGAGACTGACTTCGGAGTTGGAGAGAACTGCTCTCTGCTGCGAAAGTAAGCAGCAGGTAAATTGAGATTAGATGTTAATTGCACTCACTGCAAAATATTCCCCGTCGACAGTGGACACAGCGGCTGAGTCCGGTCGATGAACGAGACAAGTAACCATTGTGGAGCATTGGCGTAAGCAAGAGAGCGCTGTGATTGGAGGAGAACGATGCACATCGCATTCGGAGCAACAAGCTGTGCAGGGAAAAGCTGTTGCACTTGCTGGTCATTCGTCATTCAACTGCTAACGTCATCACTTGTGTTTTCCGGGAAAAGCAACTTGAACGGTCAAGTGTGTGTGGTAGCGGAGTGATTGGTTTAGATATCGACGAAGATGTTATCTGCACAGCAAGCAAAGCAGCGCACCCTGATTGTGGGCGACGTCCGGTTGCGTATTCCGGAAAAATTTAACAGCGTCCCAGAATCGTTCACCGTAGCTGAACGACAGCCGCCGGTCGAGAATAAGAAATTAACAATTTCGGCCCAGTCATCGACGTCTACAGATACCATCTCGACTAGCTACTCTACCAACGTAGCTGACACTGATTCTGACGAGCCGGGGGAAGTCATCGAAATTGTTGATAGCTCATCTGAGGAGTCCGACGGCGGAGCCATCTATCCCTTCTACGAGTTCTTGCATCTGTGCGGTTGCTATGGGCGCAACCGCAAGGGCAACAAGCGCTCCAAGGAGTCTCCCGACGAGATCGTCACCAAGCCGGGAAAATCCGACATGCTCATCATTTGCGGCAACGTCAGGACCACCGCCCTATAAAGTGCTCTAAAGTGCATAATATTGTTCGTCTCTCGTCGTGCGCCAAAATTTCGTCCTCCAGAATCACTGAAGTTCAACCGAAACCACTTGTGTTCCGAAATAATTTTAAGCAAAAATAATTCATTCGAAATTAGAAAAAAAAAAAAATCGAAAATATATCGAAAATACGGAAAAATGCAACCAAAATTAAATTTTTTTGTGAAAATTGCAATAAATCTGAAAAAATTTAATTCAGTTCGACGCTGCAAGGAGACAGAAGAAGAGTGTTTTATTTATTTTTGGTTCATTATTCTTGTGCTTGTTGCTTGTTGCTTGTTGCTCGTCTTCGCGGCGGCTTGTGCTTCTTGATCAGTTGTGGTTTACCCCTTCCATTGGCCGACGCGCAGCAGGTAGAGAGTCATGATAGGGGCTCTTGTGTGGGTGTGTCCGTTTCTCATTCGTGGTGAAGAAGTGTGTGTAAACTGGGGAATGTACATGACAAAGTGCATATGCACTTCTGACGGCGCATGTGTGTTCAGGCCGTGCAACAATTTATGTACATAAGGAAATCTGGATTCCGGTCAGTCTCACTGCGACCGTCAGTGAGTTAACATCTGCTGGGGGGACTACGTCGATTTATTTTAAAGCTATTTTTCCTATATGGCGCTGGTGGTGCAGCTCGTGTTTGAGCTGGAGCTTGAGTTCAAATTTAAATTTTTAACGCGATTTTTTTTGTAATTGGTGCAGGTCGTGTTATAGTTGGAGCTGGAGTTTAATTTTGAATTTTTGAGGCGACTGTTATTCTGATGATTGCTTGTCCTTGAGCTTGAGTTCAAATTTAAATTTTTAAAGCGATTTTTTCTATTTCGTGCCGGTAGTACAGCTCGTGTTGGAGCAGGAGCTTGAGTTCAAGTTTAAATTTTTAAAGTGAATTTTTCTATTTCGTGCCGGTAGTACAGCTCGTGTTGGAGCAGGAGCTTGAGTTCAAATTTAAATTTTTAACGCGATTTTTTTTTCTAATTGCTGCTGGTGGTACAGGTCGTGTTATAGCTGGACTGCAGTTTAATTTTGGAATTTTAAAGCGAATTTTTTCTAATTGGTGCGTGTGGTTGCAGCTTGAGGGTAAATTTCAGATTAGAATTTGTTTGTCGAAGCTCCAGCTCAAGCTCTAGTTTGAACCCCATCCTAGCTCCAATCCTAGCACTAAAATAATTGAAGGTGGAACTCCAAGCCTTTGGTCTGAGTGCACTGTTCGTCTGAGGCGTATGATTTGAACTTGAAGTGATGTTGCCGCCAAGACAACGGCTTCAATCTTGTGCCCCGATGTCCGCGCAGACCATCGACTACCTTCGATCATATTACCGAGTTTCAGTGGAGACTTCACCTTCTGGAGACGCTTTTACTGGTAGTAAGTATTTACTAGGTTGATTGGGAACTACTTAAAATGCTCTACGACTCCACATCCACTCGCGCTTCCAAGCTCGCTTTTCGTATTTTCGGTCCTTGGGAGCAGCAGGACGACTATTCTCGAAGTGGGACTGCTGGTTAGTTCATCTAAATATGAGCGACCACCACACCAAAATATGCAAGGTGACGGATTTCTACACACTCCTGAAATTTCTAGAAAATAGGTGCCGCCCGTTGGATGCAAATATGGCAGAACCAAGCAAAGCAGCAAAATGGATCCAGTACATCAAACTCACTCCACACAAGCCAGCCAAGCGACAATCGTTGTCGTCCGTATCAAACCACCTGCTCAGGTAAGCCTTTAATTTTTAGATGTGATAAGAATAAAATTTGCTATCTATTGAAGTAGGAAGACGCGCTACATTTTTAAAAGGGACACTTGTCTGTCTTATGGTCGCAACCAAGCGATTTTCTCGAGCAGCGGTACGTGTCGAGTACGTAACGTACGTCATCGTCAGCTGCTGCGTATGTACATGTATGGATCAGTAACCTGACGCTGCTTCAATCCAATAAGGTCACATCTTCTGCCAATTTCCCCCCATCCTCATCTCCAGCCAGCCAGACGCATTTTTGAGAATGGATCGAGTGCTTCCACTATTAGACGTTCACCAGTGACTAAACCAGCCTCCAATCCACCCTCAAATCGAGCCTCATTTCAATCCTAAATTCAAGCCGCAAATGAAGCCTCAACTGAAGCATCAGCTCAAGAATCAGTTCAAAACCAAACTCTGGGCTTAGCTCAAGTCTAAGTTCAGGACCAAACTCTAGCTTCAGCTCAAAATTCAGCTGATGTCTTGACTAAAGCAGTAAAAGTTAAAGACTCAACTCTAGCCTCAGCTCCAGTCCCATTTCAAGACTCAACTCTAGCCTCAGCTCCAGTCCCAGTTCAAGACTCAACTCTAGCCTCAGCTGAAGGCTCAGCTCAAGCCTCAGCTCTTCAATTCTTCAGATCCCTTCATTTCTATTTCTACATACTGATGCAGCCTTCAAGAAAACTGGCACTAAGTTCCATGAAATATTAGTTGAAGTGAAGAGAAGTTGTGTGAACAGTTTTCCGAGGAAACCCATTACCGGCGGAAGGACGAAGGTGTGATTTTTATATGGATGATCTCCTGGAAGGGATTTTGCAACGAAATTGAGCTCCACCGCTTACGGAACCCCAGAATATCAGCGTGAAGCTATGCAGATTTTAAGCTGCGTCGTATTGAGTCGTTAGAGCACTTGGTATTCAAGTTTAGTGTCCAGGTCAGTGGAGTATCAAAAAAGAAATTTACTAAAACCCTTGCTTCTTTCAGACGCTGCCAAATTGTTTGATCGTTTGGATTGATCCCAAGATACACAAGACGTAATGTAGACTCCGAATGGCCTGCTTAAGACACATGACGTCAAAAATGGATAGACTATAGGCCGTCAACACCCTTGCATGTTTCGTTGGCAATTTCTGGCCGGGGAATTTGTTCCACGAAGGGTACTGCCCAAGGAGTTATTACACCACACTCTCTGGTGGTACAGACCCCAATAGCTACGACAATCAAGGCTCAACTCTAGCCTCCACTACAGCATCAGTTCAAGAATCAGCTCTAGCCACCGCCCAAGCATCAGTTCAAGACTCAACTCCAGGCGCCACTCCTGCCTTCGCTCAAGCATTAGACTCAACTCTAGCCTCCGTTCCAGCCTCAGTTCATGACTCAACTCTAGCCTCAGCTCCAGTCTCAGTTCAAGGCTACACTCTAGCCTCAGCTCCAGTCTCAGTTCAAGACTCAACTCTAGCCTCAGCTCCAGTCTCAGTTCAAGACTCAACTCTAGCCTCAGCTCCAGTCTCAGTTCAAGATTCAACTCTAGCCTCAGCTCCAGTCTCAGTTCAAGACTCAACTCTAGCCTCAGCTCCAGTCTCAGTTCAAGACTCAACTCTAGCCTCAGCTCCAGTCTCAGTTCAAGACTCAGCTCTAGCCTCAGCTCCAGTCTCAGTTCAAGACTCAACTCTAGCCTCAGCTCCAGTCTCAGTTCTAGACTCAACTCTAGCCTCAGCTCCAGTCTCAGTTCAAGACTCAACTCTAGCCTCAGCTCCAGTCTCAGTTCAAGACTCAACTCTAGCCTCAGCTCCAGTCTCAGTTCAAGACTCAACTCTAGCCTCAGCTCCAGTCTCAGTTCTAGACTCAACTCTAGCCTCAGCTCCAGTCTCAGTTCAAGACTCAACTCTAGCCTCAGCTCCAGTCTCAGTTCAAGACTCAACTCTAGCCTCAGCTCCAGTCTCAGTTCAAGACTCAACTCTAGCCTCAGCTCCAGTCTCAGTTCAAGACTCAACTCTAGCCTCAGCTCCAGTCTCAGTTCTAGACTCAACTCTAGCCTCAGCTCCAGTCTCAGTTCAAGACTCAACTCTAGCCTCAGCTCCAGTCTCAGTTCAAGACTCAACTCTAGCCTCAGCTCCAGTCTCAGTTCAAGACTCAACTCTAGCCTCAGCTCCAGTCTCAGTTCTAGGCTCAACTCTAGCCTCAGCTCCAGTCTCAGTTCAAGACTCAACTCTAGCCTCAGCTCCAGTCTCAGTTCAAGACTCAACTCTAGCCTCAGCTCCAGTCTCAGTTCAAGACTCAACTCTAGCCTCAGCTCCAGTCTCAGTTCAAGACTCAACTCTAGCCTCAGCTCCAGTCTCAGTTCAAGACTCAACTCTAGCCTCAGCTCCAGTCCCAGTTCAAGACTCAACTCTAGCCTCAGCTTAAGGCTCAGCTCAAGCCTCAGCTCTTCAATTCTTCAGATCCCTTCATTTCTATGTCTGCATACTGATGCAGCCTTAAAGAAAAATGGCACTAAGTTCCAAGAAATATTAGGCGTGCTTGAAGTGAAGAGAAGTTGTGTGCGACAGTTTTCCGAGGGAACCCATTACAGTTGGAAGGACGAACGCGTGATTTTTATATGGATGATCTCCTGAGTGGGCTGTTGCGACGAAATCGAGCTCCACCGTTTACGAAATCCCAGAAGATCAGCGTCAAGTCATGCAGGTTTTAAAGTGCGACGAATTGAGTTATGAAATTCGAACACTTGGTCTTCAATCATCTCGGATTTACTGTGCAGGTCAGTGAAATATCAAAAAAGATATTTAATGAAACCCTTAATTTTTTCATACGCTGCCACATTGGGGTACAACCAAAGGAGTTACGGATTCCAATAGCTACGAGAATGTGATGGCATTCGGCGATATGGTTCTGGTTCGAGACGAAGTGGAAACTAGATAGAATCACACGACGGATGTGGCCGAGTTAAAATCGACGGTTTTGGAGAACCTGTTGAACGTATTGGAGCTCGAGTTATAGCTAAAGCTCGAGGCGGGGCTGGAGCTCGGGGTTAAATTTGGGATTGCCTCATATGAAGCCTCAACTCAAGCCTCTCTCGAGATGACTCTAGGCTCCACTCAAGCATCAGCTCAAGCCTCATATCAAGACTGAACACTAGCCTCGGTTGGTATTTTGATGGGAACTTAGGCATAAGCTTTCACTTGGGTTGCGTCTTGAACTGAGGCATATGCTTGAGTTCTGACTTGAACTGAGGATTGAGCTGATGCAGAGGCTTGATCTGAGGTTGAAGCCAAGCCTGGATCTGAGCTTTGCTTGCGGGTCTTCACAGAAATATCGATTTCGAAGGTGTCATTGTTTATCGATGTCACTCATTCGACCTAGAGACCTTAAGTTAAATATTATTATGCACTTCTATGCAACGATGTTTGGAGATTGTTCTGACATATGCTCCGCGCATTGAAGCCAAGCCTGGATCTGAGCTTTGCTTGCGGGTCTTCACAGAAATATCGATTTCGAAGGTGTCATTGTTTATCGATGTCACTCATTCGACCTAGAGACCTTAGGTTAAATATTAGTATGCACTTCTATGCAACGATGCTTGGAGATTATTCTGACATATGCTCCGCGCATTGAAGCCAAGCCTGGATCTGAGCTTTCCGTACGGGTCTTCACAGAAATATCGATTTTGAAGGTGTCATTGTTTATCGATGTCACTCATTCGACCTAGAGACCTTAGGTTAAATATTAGTATGCACTTCTATGCAACGATGCTTGGAGATTATTCTGACATATGCTCCGCGCATTGAAGCCAAGCCTGGATCTGAGCTTTGCTTGCGGGTCTTCACAGAAATATCGATTTCGAAGGTGTCATTGTTTATCGATGTCACTCATTCGACCTAGAGACCTTAAGTTAAATATTGTTATGCACTTCTATGCAACGATGCTTGGAGATTATTCCGACATATGCGCCGCGCATGCGCGTGGCTTATTAGCCAATACACACACCAAAATCAAAATGGAAATTTGGTTTTTTGACATTTTTTCGTATTTCCAGTGCGGAAAGCGATTTTTTTGAATGCCAATTTATGTGGCATTAGGTGAAGATATTCTAGACGGTAGGGCGTGGTGCTGGGCTTTGAGGCGTGGCTGTGGGCGTTCCTGTTTGCGAAATAAAAGAGTTTAAAGTTCTCCCTAAAGAGTTGAGGAAAGAACCGGTTTGTTCGTAAATCCCGCTTAAAGCCCGGCTTAAACTGCTAATTTGAGCCCGAAATAGTTAAGTAGGTCTTCTCGAAAGTTTGATCTTCGAATAGCACAAACAATTGGTCTAGAAAATTGCATAGGAAGCGCGTGATGAAGCAAAATGCAGGGGACTACAAAAAGGTAAAAAACAATCTGATATTTGTGGATTAAGCCCGGCTTAAACGTCTTTTTGAGCTTAAATCTAGCTCTTTACATGTGCACGTCGTTTATCCATTTGCCAGATGTATTTGCAGCGTGTTAATACTTCGGATGTGGTCAGATCTTAGTTGCGAAGCAACGTCGCGTTGACAGTTCAATTCCAAATGTTAGTAACGTTCAAAATGCTCGACTTAATATCTTTGAAGACACGCAAAGCATCTCAAACGGTGCTGTTCTAAGTCGGCATACCAGCGTAGATCATTTCCACCCACAACACGAGCGCTTGGTGTTCCATCACCTTGGAGAGTCATCGCATCAATTGGGTTGCATACGACCATGATTCCACACTACGCTTACTTCCCAAACTTGCTCCCGATTTCGGCTTAAATCGCGGCCACTACGGTGCACAGTAGGGCGGCGTCTAAACTTCCGAAAGTCAGAGTTTAAACACTTTAATTGACTGATTTCTGAGGCTGTTTTTTTTTCTTATATAGAACCAAGATATAATTGTCATTACGGCTTAAGTCATGAATGTCGGCTGAGAAAGGAGGAACATCGGCTGCAAGTTTGAGCAGCTCCTGACCATCTGTCGGAGCAGAATTGAACCTCTTGTGGAGCTTCGTAGCCGAATTGTTACCATTATAAGCCCGCCGAACTTCCGACACGCCCAACTTCAAAACGCACAGCTCAGCTCTCTTTCGGCAGTGCTCAGAGTGTGAAGGTTCTCAAAGTTACTAAGAATCACCCACAAGACGAGTGGTTGTTAAGAAAGTTTAGAACAATTCAACCAAGGCATCCATAGTGCCAGTGTTGTCATTCGTGGGTTTGTGTATCGACTAGAAACTTTCATAATTCACAGCTCAAAGAATGTTAGTCTCTTGTCTAGAGAAAGCTTCTCAAAATGCTTTTCGGTTCGAAGGCGGGCACAAAATGTAGATCCCATCCCCTTGAGGTACGCACAAAACGAGTGGTAGCTGCTGAAACTAAGCCCAGGTTCTCGAGTCGAGTATTGTTATCCTCCCAGTGCTTCTCAGCCACCAAGCATCCAACTTTCTAGTACACGCTCAATTCACACACATTATCCTTTCGGTTAAGTACAAAAATAAAAATGCTATTGGCTAGGCGCTAGAGGCCTAGTGGTGGACAAGTGACCAGGGTGTCTAGTGGTATGTGGCTAAGAGGACTACTGGCTAGGTGCGCTGGTGGTTTGCGGCTAGGGAGAGTAGGGCGTTAGTGGAGGACCACTGGCGTTAGTGGTTTGTGGGTATCGAGACTAGGTGGCGCTAGTGGTTAGTAGCTAGGGATTGTTCCGGTTAGTGGCTAGGAGGACAAGCGGATAGGGGCGCTAGTGGTCTTCAGCTAGGGACTGTAGCAGCTAGTGACTAGGACGACTAGTGGCTGGGTTTTAGGCGTTTGTGGCTATGCAGTTTTGACTTACTCCTACACCTGGAATCAACTGCCGCTTGTAACAAGGCGTCTTATGTTGATGCCATTCAGGGAGACTCCCGACCGAACTCAACGTGATGTTGGCCTCACTTGACGCCCGGCTGAAGTCAAACTTTCATGAACCAACGATTTTTTCGTTTAAACGTAAAAAAGCGAAATTTAAAAAATAACGTTCGAATTTTTAAATATTTTTCGAATACGGTTGGCAAACTCACTGGAATTGTGCCACGCCAAGTCACTCCCCGTCATCGTAGCCAATCAAAAGTGGCTAGAGGACACCATCGCATTCAAGGCAAAGTTAAATGGCGAACACCCGATTACAAAATGTCGCCCTGTACGCTCAGAAAAAGTGGGCCTGAACCTTTGACTCTAGTGTGCGGCAATTGATTCTCGAGGTCGTAGGCTGGCGAAGCAGAGGAGAAAGAAACCGCACTGCACGAGAGCGAGAGAGACCCCCGCTTTCAACTGTGCACTGTGATTTCTACTCCACATCCCCCCAGAACAAGAAAACACGTCATGTTGTCCCCTTCATCTGATTTTGCTTCTCCACTATCTCTCCACCTCTCCCTCGCCGCAACGGCCATGTGCTGTGCTGCCACTGAAAACACCTACATCTGGTGGAAGAAGGCAAAACCCAAAAGAGACAAGGCGATTAACTTTCGGCCAGTTTGGTGCACTTGAGAGCAGGAGTGCTGACGAGCAAGTGCGCTTGTCTCGAGCGTGCATTCCCCCGGGAGAGAGATGGCTGTGAAAAATCGTTCATCGCACGATTGCGTCGTATTTAGACCTGTTCAGGTGATGGCGGTGACAACTCGTTGTCGCTCGTTTCTATCCGCTTCAGGCTGCCGGTGAGTGGATGAGTGGATGGATAATTTGCAGTGAGGTGGAGTAACCGTGTTTGTGTTCGCTCGAATGAGCTGCAGCCACAATGCGTCATGCAATTATTTCTCGTTTGATTTTATTTTCCTGATTTTCTTGCGTGAAGTATTGTGCATGCAGCTTATGCTCTGTCCATAAGTGCGTCGAAGTGTTATCTGAAATGTGCTAAAAGTAGGGAGGGGTGACGCCATCTTGAATGACGTCAAAGATCACTAACTTCACAAGAAAAAATAAACAACTGATTTTTTTTTTTTTTATTTGTTTTTATTTTTTTTTTTTGTTTTTAAATAAACAGCTGATTTACGTTTACAGTTCTTTTTAACAAATTGTTGAATACAAAAAAATGTGCTCAATGTTGCGACAATTTTTCATGGAATCCCTGGTAGCGTTGTCAAGAAAAAGCAGTCAAATCTGATCATCTGCTGGCCAGTCATTTGCGGCATTTTGTGACAGGACGCTGTCCGAGAAACTGCATCATTTGACTGGCAGTGTGGCATGGCTCACAGTCCGGTTGAAACCACCAAGAAACGGATCCAATGCTTGTTGCGGTGCAAATTCCGGCCTACAAAACGGCTTTTTGTCCGACGAAACTTTCTGCCAAACAATTAGATTCAGTGTCAGCCAGTCTAACGACCCTTTGACTATATTCCAAGCGATGGCAAAATTCCTTAAAAATCATCATTCAAAGTTGGGCCCATCAGTGAGACGGTTCTGTTATGGGTTCTCGACAGCATTCGCTTCCAACCACTGTCCCGTGCCCAAAAAAATTCGACACCCAACGACGAGTACGGTTGTCAGGCGGTGTTTGTTTTCTACGCAGATCCCAAAAATTCCCAAAATTAATCGGACTGAACAAGGCAAGCCTTGAGTTTGATCGGGCAACCGGGTTCAATTGGAACTTTCACAAATGGCAAAATTATCATGACAACAACTAATACAACCCAAGGCACCCTATTCTTCGACCTCTTATCGAATTTAAATCTAAGTCCTAAATCTAGTCTTGTCCATTCAACTGACGACTGTGGTCGTCGTGGCGTACGACTTGGTAGACCCTACTCACGCGCGGTTCATGGCTGAACCGTCTTCGCCTCGTGATTGCCTCCAGAGAGGTCATGGAATGATCCAGGATCAATCCTGCTGACCTCTGCCTGAGCAAACTGACTCAATTCCATTCCCCGTCATGTTGCCAGCCAGCCCGGCCGAAGGAAGGACACTCCACATCAGGACATCCCCGAATTAGAACGGAATTTATTGAAACATGTACACATAACACATAGACACAACAATAGAAGTATGGAATAAATTAGACATTCTTAGACATAGACTGCGCCTAAGACTTCATGCTTTAATTGCCGAGAAGTTCACGTCGTTGCTCGTCTACGTAGATCGCCTCGTAACTCTGAAATGCTTGAAAACAAATCAAGGCATCCGTCTTTCCGACTCGCGCGGTCTGCATCAGCCAGGTAGTGAAGCTCTTCTGGTTCCTGTCCATGTTGCAGTATACCCCGTAGACATGGTGGGCGTATAACATCCCAATGCCCTCCAAAGCTTCCCTGGCCCGGCCATCAATGCCAGGGAGACAGATTGTCGGCTTTTTGTACATTAGTGACGAAAGAAACAGGATCTGCTTCTGCAAGAGACAATTGAAAAATGAGATGGCGTGTGTGACTCAGTCAAAAGGAACAGCTCTTACGTTGCGATTCCTTGCGGTCAGCTTAGGTGGTTCTTCCTGTGTGGAAACACATAGTTTTTTTTTAGAATTCAGTGTTTTGATGTGGAGCGGTTTACTTACGCTGTTGCGGCTCAGCAAAGACACACAAAAGGATAGAAGAATTGACCAGCATCCGCGGGACTGTTCCTCATTCGAATCATCACGTTGACCATTATCATCCGTTCCTTCTTCTATTCGGTCGAACGGCCTTACTGCACAGGCTTGACGGGGGCGAGAGCTCTAAGAAACAAGGAGAATTTTTAGCTCATTTCATTTTTTGTTTTCTTTATCGAAAAATACAGTAAACTCGCGTCAGAGTGGACATCAACAATTTGGTTTATTTGTTCATCTATCGGAAGATGGTGTTAGAAGAGATGGGTGGGCTGTCATCTCGTTAAGAAGCAGCCTGTGAATTAACATGACTTTGCCCAAGGACTTAAATTGCTGCCCGACTGCCCGTGGTATCCCTTTTGGTTATTTTTGAGCCAGGACATTGGCCCACCCCGTCGTCAGCCTTGAGATCAGCCTGACATCCATAGGGGCTTCTACAGAAGTCTAGACTGCTGCTTGGAACTGACTGATTTACATCCACAATGTCAAAGCATTTATCACAGCATGTCTGAACACTGCAATAAGCTGGAATCGAGGAACTGGACAAGCTATAGCAATTTGACGGTTTGTACTTTCGACATTCAGGCAAATGAAATTTAGCATTTACTTCAAGTTGAGGCTTAGAATGGAGAGTGAAGAACACGATTTTAGTTTTGGAGCTGATAACTAAATGATCAGCTGCAAACAAATGCCTTTGTACATTGAAGACCCAGTTTATGTCTAGAGGAATATTAGCGCCAAAAGAATAACCTGCATCCGAAGACCTGTTTCCTTATTAAATCCGTACTAAGCTGGATTTATTTATATTTTCAGCACAGAAGACTTATTCAAAATACTCTTTACAGCATTCCATGTATCTTCCATTCTAAGCTGTGTGCTGGGTATAGGGCCGGCTGGGCAGACAGGGGGGAATGGCGAAGGGACCAAGTCCACCTCGGACTGTAGAGAAGAAGAAGAAGAAAGTTATTCAATTTTCATACAGTAACTCTGTTCTCGTGTTGTGTGTGTGTGGCCTAAAAGGTTCCACAACTGTTTCTCCTACGAATACATTTTTGTTTGTCTCCTACTCACAAATACAAATAGACACGAGCGCAAGATAAAGCTGCCACTCAAAAGCTGTTGCACTTCGAGATGACGCTCGTTGTGCGACGGAACGGTAGTAGTTGAGTCGCCCATCCACAGTTGACCTGGCTATGTGGTAGATGAGCGGTACCGCATTTATGTCTTGTATCAGACCGTTCGAATCCAAATAGAGGAATGCTTCGTCCGTTGTGACGTGCTAATGAATTGGGGTAGTAAGCCCCCGAGATCAAGTTATTGACCGAGTTCATCGCTCTGGCAGTATGACCTCGAATCAACTTCACTAGGAAATTGTCCACTCGTATCAGGTTCGCCCTGTTGTATAAGATCTCATTGGAGGAGAATTTTCTGTACTGGGACTCTGGAGTTCTATAAAGGCGAAGGCAGGCCCTAAGACAAGCCCTCTCGAACAACCGAATCTTTTCCATCAAGCTTGCACTCACGTTGAACCACACTCATCACGGCCATAGGTGAGCATTGGCCGGATGAGGGCCATGTAGCAGATAACCTTCACCCTCGCATCGAGTTGGCTGTTGTAAAACAGTCTCTTTGTACGGGCAAAAGCGCCTCGGGCCCTGGCCAGAGCAGCAAAAAATATAGATACTGATCTAGCCAGATCGCCAGGTATCTGACTACAGTCCTTTGAGAACTTTCGCCAATTCTTTTTCGTATCCGCCGAGGCCTTATACAACGGCGTCCTGAACAATATGGCTTCCGACTTCGGAAAGTTGATTTTCAACTTCCAGTCTTCGCAATCTCTCATGAATGAATCGAAGTCACCCTGCACGAGAGTAGTGATGTCCTCGATCTTTTTGCCTGATCTGTACACGATCAAGTCGTCGGCGTACGCAATAACGTGAGGGAGAGAACTTATCAGATCGCTCAAGTAAATTTTGAACAGGATCGGCGAATTATCGGCACCCTGTTGGAGACCATTTTTTACATCAACCGTCTACCAGTAAGCATGCTACACAGTAGGTACAGCAGTGGTTTGCTAATGCCCAGCCGATTGAGCTTGTAAAAGAGACCTTCTAACCATACGGTGTCAAAGGCCTTCTCCAGATCAATCAGGCAGGCACCCGTACATTGTTTCTGGCTCTTGTTCCATTGGATATCCGATACCAGTTTCGACGCGGCGTGAATGGTGTCATGCCCCGCTTTGAAACCGAATTGGTTATCCGGAATTATATTTTTGTCCTTAGTCCAGTTGATCGAGGCTCTATTGATCAGCTTCTCGAATATCTTGCTGATGTTCGGAAGGAGACTAATTGACCGGAGGTTGCACGGATTCGAAGAATCTTTGCCTCTCTTGGATATGTCTTAGCACAATGTTCGAGACCCCGTCGACTCCCACTGACTTCTTCTTTTTTATTGATTCGAAGAGCGCTTTAAGATCTGTCTTCGAAATGAACGGGGGAAGAACCCCTTCGTCGGCGATGACATTATCTGCCATGTTAACATCATTGAACACTACACAGCCAGTGTTCTCAGATCGCCATTGTTGCAGATCTTCACGAAGAAGCGTGTTGTTAACCAGTACGCGGTTCTCCAGGTCGTGGTTCGGGCGAACACTCTCGTTCACCTTGTACACTTCCTGAAAGACCGCGCCAAGTACTTCCACTTTTTCTTGTGGATCTTCGACCACAAAGAAGTTGTCGTCAAGTACAGCGTTATCTGGATCAATACCTGCTGTAGCCAGTATTTGTTCGTTGTCCGTCGTTCTAGGGAGCTTAAGACACGGAAGATCGCTTTGCTTGTTGCTTCTAAAGAATTTGTTTATCTGCGGGAACATGCTCGGGTTTTTGGATCTTACAGCCCGGACCTTGTCGTTCCAATACGAATTAACAGAAAGTCTGTAATTCTGAGCAATTAATGTTTGTATGTTCTTAATGAGCGATTTCAGTGTCCTAACTTCCTCGTCTCGTCTGTCCGTAAACCGCCTGTACAAGGTTTTTAATCTTGACAGGAGTCTACTTTTTTGTTGGTGGAGTGCGTCAATTGTCGCATTGCGGTACATGGTCTGGTTGTTTGTGCGTATATACCGAGGTATCGTACTGTCCATCGTTCGTTTAATTATCTCGTCCAATTGTATTAGATACATGTCAATCTCTTCGTTTGACAAGTTTCTATTGGACGGTATGTGGAGCTCATTCGAAGAGAGTGCTCTCGTCATTTGTCTGGAGAAGCGTGTCCATCGTGCCCTACTGTAATTGTAGGGATACGTTTGAACAAACTCTCCTAATTCCGCAATGTCGTCTTCTCTTCAATCTTGATTTCGGCACTGAGTCCGCAATGGTCACTGAGATACACGAATGTGTTCAAACAGTTTAACGTTTGTGAAGTTGTGTCTGTCAGCTGCAGTCTTGCGTCAAACAGCAGTAGATCCAGATAAGAGCCGCTTCTCGGCAACGACGAGATCTCTGTTGCTTTCAAATCGAGTCTATACTCGACACTGTGCAAGCAAAACCAGTTATAAAGCTGGTCCCCTCTGTAATTCGAAATCATGTTTCCCCAATATCCATGTCGGGCATTTAAGTCCCCGGCCAAAATGAAATAGTTATCTTCCGAGTCCAGCCATAGACATCGAAAGAGTGAATCGAGCTCAGATATAGTTGTTCTGGAACTAGGGTTGCCGGAGGAGTAGACCGACACCGCATACAACCTCCTTCCACTGCGGAGCGAAATGCACACGATGCAGGCCTCCAACTCCTGAAACCTTCGTACTTCACTACCATACACCACATTGTGTTTTATGTTATTTTTAATGAAGATCGCAACACCGCCTCCACCGCTGGAATTGGGCCGGTCTTTTCTAATAACATTGTAATTACTGTGCTCCAAATTGCCTCTCTGAGTTAGCTTGGTTTCGCTAATCAGCATCAGCTCTGGGCTTTGATCGTCCAACAATCTATACAGCTCGTTTTTTCGTGAATTTACATTCACTGCAAGGATCTTAAAAATACTCTCTGTCTGCGCATCCATTAGGACTTTTGACGTGCTGAGTTCTGCAGGAGCGCCAGAATTTGGCCGACCTGCTCCTCTAACCGAGCCATACGCCCTTCAATGGAAGCTTTCCATTCGGGCGCTGGTTCGTGTGCCCTTGGCACTGAGACTTGCGGCACTACCTTCGGTAGCTGCTGCTTTTCCGTACTCCTTTGACCAGACGCAATTTGGGCGAAAGTCAATTGAGGTGTGACGGGTATGGCTGCCCCGAGTGGAATTTTCACTGAGGCAGTCGCTCAGCAGAAATCGGCGAGTATGGTCGTGCTTTTGAATGCTCTGTGTTAATAAAAAAAATGTAAATATCTCATCTTTCGTGTTTTAATTGATAGTTTGCACGCACGTTTTTTTTTTTAATTAATTTTTAAATCTTTTTTTTATGTTTTCTTTTTTTAATTTTAAGTTTTGTCAACAAATAAAGTGAAAACTCCTTAGGCGTAGGCGGACAATTTTTTACGACCGTGGATCTTGAACAGTAGTTGCTATCATTCCCCTGGACGGACAACTCATTTAGCCGGACAAAAGAGCTGCGCCCATAGCTGTCCGCCTATGAGAGCTTTCACTGAATTTTTTTTCGAGCAACGCATTTTTGTGCGTTAAAATAAAATACTGTCAGTGACAATACTCCCGTTTCTGTTCTTACACGGTTTTAATCTAACACGGTCTAGTTGTAACACGATTTCATTCGATTGAAAAGCGACGTCGAAAAAATCTATATCACGGACATTTTGAAGAAAATATTTTTTATGACCGTATTCATACAGAAATTCCCAAATTAAAGAGTGTCCCAATTGGGGGCCTTCACTGTACTTCATTTCTTTTACACGATTCTCTCTCGAACGTATCTACTATGTAAAAATGGAACTAAATGTATATTGCTGTAATTTCTCTAGACTATCTAAAATTATTTTGAGTAAAGCTATATAAAGTAACTTTTGTCAGAAATAAAAAAAAAATAAATTAAGCAAAGATACAATTATCTCTCTCTCTCTCTCTCTATCTATCTCTCTCTCTCTCTATCTATCTCTCTCTATATATATATATTTTAATCTATTTCATGAAAAAACAGTTTTTAAATTAATATCTACCGTGCAGTCATCATTCATGCTTTTTTTTTTTTTTTTTGTTTAAATTGTTCACCCTTTTTATCACGAGTCTACTGCGTGAGAAAATTGATTGAATAAGACATCTTACTTGAGCGACTTCAGAAGTATTTGCGGCCCGGGTTGGTTCGGCAATTGGTGACATCATACAAAAATCCAGTCTTACACCAGGCGAGTAGCACCTCATGAATGAAAAAAAAAAAAAAAAAAAAAACAAGAAAATAAATAAAATGCCAATTAAAATTTTAATCCATTTCATATTTTTTTTTAAAAGATGCAAAAGACTTTCCCACAGATTCCCTACTTGCAAGCATTCCTGTTACCATAATTAAATTATCTCAGAAACTCGGCCATGCATACACGGCCATATACACACGCTCCCATATGCACACTTTTGCGCATATTTTGTGCATCCATCTGCATCCATATCCATACACAAGTATACACAAAAAGCACAAGTTGGAAAATTTTCCTCAAACGACCTTGAAAAGCAAAGGATATCTTACTTGAAAAAATCCACCAGAATTGCGATTGAATTGATTATTCCTTGAAACTCTTGCCTGATCGTTGATCTATGTCCTTAAAAACACACACATTTGAAGAAGGAGATGCAGAAAATAAAATGCATAAGCAGGTCTTACTTATACTTTTTTTTGTGTTATTTTTTAAAGTCAGTATTTCAGGAAAAATTATCTTGTTCAGACAGGTGCCGAGAAAGGTTGAAATCACACTGGAATCCGAACTAAGTGAGCACACAGGCTATGCGTTCACCAACACAACGCATACAGTTCAAACTAGGCATAAGTGGGGGGTTGGAGTGTTGTTGATCAGGACACTTACCATATGCCATAGGTGACCGATGTGATGCTGCAAATCAGTGGGTGCCCCTCTTCGAAAGACGTGAGATATAAGTAATGAAGTTAGGGGAAATCAGAAGCCCATCAGCCACCCAACACACTCTTTTTCACCCCCTCAGGCTGGCTCCAACACACACAAACGCACTCAATTGCACACAATTTCATCCATCATGCAGCCACCATCACCATTCGACTGACATCCGGTGGGCTGCAGTGAAGAAGTCAGCTAAGAAAATAAAAGAAATGCCAACAAATTCAATGTCTTCACAGAGTGTCCCATTTACTTGAATGCATCTTGGAATCAGTTGAAGTCCCGTCAATGGGAATAAGTTGCGTTATAATCGGGATGCAATAACATGGTATTGTCTTCACTATTGGAGCAGTGCGTCATCAATCCTGGAACAATGCGTTCCACCAGCGTTGTCTCCAAACTGGAAACTAATGGCGCTGAACTATTTTCAATCGTATAGCAAGTACAATCGCCAATAGTTACAATTGACGATTGTACTCCTTCAAGTGGCGTCACAATGCCAGAGATAGTCTCTGTCTTATGTTCCTTGGGAACAAGTGCATTTATCATATCCATCGGAACTTCCATCGAATAAAAAGCAACAATTTCTTTTTCGCACAAATGCTTTACAAGAGGCAGGATGTCTGGTCTTTCTTGGATCCGTCCAGTTGAATTAGGATTATTTTCCACAACTGATTTGCGTCAATGAGGTGTCCAGTTTCACTGAAGTCCACAACATCTCAGCTTCCATCGATGGGATGCATCGGCCATTGCCCATGGCATGACGTTGCATACATCACACAACAAACATAATCGGGTGGACGGGGTGGGGGGGGGGGGGGGGGGGGGTTACCCAAGGCTGACCCAATTCCGATGTTCCAAAGGTAACCGATGTGAATCCGAACCTGCAATTGGTGGGCGCCCCCTTTCAGGGTGCCGATGCAAGAGGAGCATTTCCATGCACGACGAATAGGGGTGGAATGTAATCGCACATACGAGGATGACAATTGACGTCAGACAAATGAGGGTGGAGTTCTCGGCAAAACTAGACGTGTAGTGAGTGCCCCAACTAATACCAATGCAGCACACTTGAATTAATGAAAAAATCTCCAGTCTACATATTTCAACAACGTTCCAACGTTCGTTCTCTTCACCACAAGCAAACATACAATCGCTGCATTCGTCTATCGGTCATCCGCCAGAGTATCTGTTCCCGCTGTGTCCTTCCTCGGTTCAGTTCCGGGTTTTTTTAACTGAATGATTATATCCCTAAAATGTTCAACCCCCCTCCCCGGTCCACTGCACCGCGGTCGAATCTAAGGGTTTCATTGCTTGTATTCGTTTTTTTTTTCTTTTTTTGAATTTCTGTCGCGTATCCCAGGACACACTCTGTGTGTGTGTGCCCTTGGTAGTCCTCATCGTTGTCATCCTGTGCATCTCAAGTGAGCTTCGAGGGGGCGACTCCAATTGAATTAAAAACAGAACAACCATCAGCAAATAAGACGGACGAAAACGAAAACCAAAAAAAAAAGCTCAAAACAGTGTGCGTACAACTTAAAGATGGCCTCGCTGTCGAAAATGTATTCTCCCCTGTGAGCGGACTACTTTCCCCGAACAAAACTTCGTTTTTTGACCATATTCGTGTTTGTGAACTGAAAGACGCGTGTGTTTTTACAAGTAAAAAAATGTATCCAAATCGAAAAATCGACTTTGCGCTACCTCCCGAGTGTCGCGAAAAAAATAGAAATCGTCGGAACTTGCCGCAAGAACAGCATCCGCGCGGTCATAACAGCGTGTTGCGACCTCGTCAATGTTTCACTTCCCCAGCACCCTCTTCAACTGAAAGAATTCCAACTCCTGTTCCTTGGATGGACAATCTGCGAACGGCATCCCACCTGTCCACGTTAGCTTCCCCCCTACCCACACCATCGTCATCATTCACTTACGTAACGGAATCAAGTAGCAACTTGCACATTCGTCCGAGTGATGCCACGCGCAATGATGTGCCGAGCATCTCTTGCACGGATTCCATCGATGAGGAGCCTTCTGAAGGGACCATCGAGAAGAGTAATGATGGCGTCTAAGGAGGTCATTCACCAGATCTTCTCTTAAGCCCACAAAAATCCCCTAAAAAACGACGAACAGAAACAAGAAACAAGAACAAACTGAGTTTAAAAGTGTAGACAAATTCAAAAAGTGATCAGTTTTGTGTTGCATTTTAGTGAGGACCAGGGACGAGACATCAAAAGCATGGGTAAGTGAATTGTTTCTTTTACCTCTGAGACATAAAAACACCCGCCAGGGCTGGTGATCAAATTTTTAATAGTCCGCCCGAGCAATTGCATGTTTCCTCATTCTCTGGTCTCACCAACAGTCCATTAGTTCGTTGTTGTTTTCTCTGTGTGCGTGTTTTTTTGTTGTCCAAAGCCCGGTCTCTGTGGATTATCCTCTCCCATAAAATCACCCGACGGGCGTCATGGCAGTGCAAATGGTTTCGATTTCAAGCTATCATCGTAAGAACTTTTCTCCCGACCACTCACTTGTACGATGCACTCCTTTAGTATCCATTCGCAAATAAAACCCTGGCACAGTGGGGTGGATGTGAGTCCTTCGATTACCATTCTATCGGAGTATTAATTCGACTCTGTGTCAGTGGGACAACGCAACGGATGAGGTGGTGGGGAAGGACAGCAGACCCCTCCGTCCTCAGACAAGTTGCCTAGCATTATACCTTGTCAGTCCTCAAGTTTCAACAGTCAGGACCAACTATCAAAGGACCTTTCCTCATCGCTTGAATTCAGTCTCGGACGTCTAGTAGTCAAACGCGAGGACTCACAGGACATCTGGCAATTGCCACAGAAGTCGATGCACACTCCAGTGCTTCCATACCGTCCATGGACATGTGGCAATCAATGGCCAGCCGGCAATGGTGCCAGAGTCCAGTCAGGGGTCAGGCAGGCACCTCTGAAAATTACTGCCACCTGCCAGTTAAATGTCACACTCAATTCAATGAGATCCAATGCAATTACGCGTGCAGAATTTGATTATAAAATGCGATGGTTGATTGAATTTCTGTCGATGATACAAATTGAATCCAAAGCGCTTAAGGGACGCGTGACTGACGTGACATTGCTGTGGTTTGGTGCACAAAAGATGGCCGAGAAGAAAACAATGTCCTTGTGGGTAGTCTTGGTCTCTTGGACCAAGCAGCGCCGAGCTGAAGGCAAGGAGGTCGAGGCGGGAAGGAAAGGAAAAATAAACTTAAGCAGTTCTGTGCAGGAGTGCGCCATCGGCAATTTGCAAATATAAACATATTTTCGGCTGTACTTGTGCGAGGTAGTGGAACTTAATTGTGTTCCTCCTGAAAGGTTGGAGATGGGCGATGGAGGTATCATTCATTTTCTTTCCTGACGATCCCGGGGATAGTGTAGTCTGCGCTTTCATGTGAACGATGACGGACACGGAGTCCAGTCAATAGAGCTCGTAGATGTTGATTCTTGCGCCATTTTCCCTCAAGCTGTGGTCATCTGTACCTCTCTGTGCTCTTGATGATTGACAACAGGTTTGAATTGTAAGGAATAACTTGGGGTGTGTCAAACACACACTAGTACTGCGACCATGTAGGTCTATTGCAGCGGCTTCATTTGGTGTACGATTTAAGTGCTGCCGTTTGACCACCTTCCCAGATGGGATTTCTTGAAAGTCTACCCTAGTTAAGGATGTTTAGTATTTTGAATCTTTCTCGGGCAGGGCTTGGCCAGTCAATCATCAGGTGTTCACCTGTCCACAGTGCCTACAGATTTCTCTACTGGTAAGACCCCTATGATGTAGGTGGTAGTGACATGCTCCATGTCCCGGGAGGTGCAACATTAGGTCAAATAATAGGGACTCTGCTTCTCCTGGCCCCTATACTGAGGCGCGAAGAACTTGCCAATTGGCTGTGCGAGCAGCTAAAGAGCAGTCTTGGAAGGAGTTCGTCGAGAAGTTGGAAAGCGACGATAGATCTGCGGAAAAGATGTTCTGGCAAACCATGCGCCGACTCAGAGGAAGGAAATTGAACATCATCGAAGGAGTCATATGCAAAGGCGCAGATGGAGCGAGCACTTTTCGGAGCAGTCCTGCTGAGGATGGCAGACCCGTAGTCTTGAGTGGGCGGAGAGTGGGGCAACGGTGGAGCAAGTCATTTTGGCGATTGAATCGCTAAAAGTTGGCAAATCCGGCCAGAAATGCTTGAGCCAATGGGTAAAGAGGGAGTTTTATGGCTCTCTCGAGTCATTAAAGGGGCCTGGCAACGTGGTGATGGTGAGTCACCAGGCGATTGGCAAACGGGGGGAATTGTCCCACTTTTCAAGAAGGGTGTCCCCCAAGGTTGCTTCAACTACAGGGGCGTATCTCTTTTAAGTCTTCCGGCGCGTTTTAGAGCTATGGTCGAGTGCAGGATGGGGGGGTGAACAGTGCCGCTTTTGTCCCGATAGGAGTACAAACGATTCTCAATGTCTCACGAACGTGAATGCCTTTAAAAATCACAAATCAACTGGCGTCCCACCCTCGTGCCATCCTCCTGTCCATCCGCCCGCTTCTTTTCGAAGTCCACGTCCAGTCGACAGCAAATCTCAAATCACGTCACTCCGAACCGTAGCACGCACATTCCCGAACGAGCACATGCCACAAATGAATTTTTATTTTACAATGATACGCTCTGCGAACAGGGCCCGGTCCATGCAGCAGTGAATTGATTACCTGCCTGTGTCCTTGTAGCGGGTGCGAGAAAATCAATACGAAAGCCCATCGCCGAAATATAGGCTGTTTGGAGGGCTTTGTTTCGAGGTACTGTCGTTGGGTGGATGCTCTCGATATTGTGTTGTAGCGTGCATTGGGCCGGGACTGGGGGAAAGTACTGTTAATTCGGGCGAAGTCTGCGAACTGGACTGGTGACGGAGAGCCCGATGGTAAGGGGAAACTGCTGTTGATCTGGACAAAACTTTGGACTGAACTGGAGTTGGAGGGGCTGGCACAGCGTTGGACCAAGCATCCACAAGAGTCTATGGACTAGAACACTCGAATTCGATTAAATTCACAAACTGCCTTCAATTGCAACAGTCTCGAGTACCATTGCCAATTTTAAAGGCATCGCAACTCATTTCGACGGCTTCCAGCACCGACGTCCTTAAATAAAAATGACCACCAGTGGCGATTGAAATTGCCAACTAAACCCTTATCTCACAAGTGCGTACATTCAAGTGCGGTATAATTATCAATTAGATGACTGACCGTCCGTCCGATGTTATACCCTTGCATGCACTTGAACCGCTCAGGTCGACGTAAGCCACCCCAAGCAAACTTGAGACTGCCTCAATAACCACCTCTAACTTCGTTTGCGTCCACTTGTTCGGTTCCTGCCGATAGACGCCTGCGTCCATCATCTCTGATTCCAAAAATTAATCGGATTTACCCACGGATCGTTGAGCGTTTGCGTGCTGTAATGCGTGTTTGAGTGGCAATCCAGGAGGCGCTTGTTGCGTCATTAGCAGCACGTCATTGCAGAATCCATTGCGTTGAGCACTTCTTGAATAATTATTGGCTAGGCTTGTTGACTGCTGTCCCCGTCCATAGTGGCCGGTGCATGGTGCAGGATACAGGATCTCCCCACTCATCGACATCGTTTCAACGCAGCACGACGGGCGACGTGTCTTTGGCTGTAGGGGAAACGCCGACTGTCATTGGACACCGATATAACGCTGTATCCGTATATCTCTATTTGTTGCGTTGCTGGTGCGGCTGGCTGTGGCTTCAAATGGGCTCTCCATGGAATGGCACTCGTTGTCATAAGCAATTTGCATGCACGAACGGGGCTTGCGTGGCCGGTATTAAAAATGCAGTGACTGGAGGACCATAACTGTGCACCCATTACTGTCGAACTGTGGCTGAGTTGATGAACTAAAGGGTGATCCGATGAGCCGCTTGATTGCGGGTAAAGGGATGAGACATTCGGGCTGGCTGGGTGGATTCATCAACAATGGAATTCAATTGACTTGGCAATAAACAGCAATCAAGGGTGTCGATGTTCATGCAGAGAACTTTAAAAGTACATAAATTGTGAGTAATTACTGGGAAAGTGGCCATAGAGTGATATGAGCACCTGCACTGGCAGTGAGGCTGTTAATGTAACAGCCCAGGGTCCAATACAAAATTGAAAATTCATTGAAGCGACTCTTACCTCAGCAATCGGGGTAAATCATGTTGACAAGTGCAGCTGGTCGATGCAGAAGCACTTAACGCAAAAAACATGATTTCAGTTCAATTTATCAGGCTCTTCAGTCAAAAATTGAATCCTTCCTCGTGTAGTCGTGTGTGTTGGGACTGGACATACGTGCGCATTAAAACTCATAGCCCATCCTCGAGTAAGCAACGAAACGCAGTCAATACTCTCGTGGCTACCGTACCACTGGGACTGGACTGCACTCGTTTTATGGGGGGGCAACCTGCTTGCATGGAAAATTGAAATTGATTTTTAATCAACGCTGGCTACTAAGGGTTTCATCAAATTTTCAGTTTTTCAAACACAGCATGTTCTACGGTTCGCGTTGTGCGATTTTTCGCTTCATTCCGTGGTTCAGTGCACATCAAGTGGCTTTGTCTCTTAAACAAGGGTCTTTGATTGAAGCTACCTTCGGGCAAGGATTATGGTCTGTAAGAATTTTCGTTCACTCTCAGTCCATGCTTTAATTGGTGGCTCGCTGTGTCCGACCCAGCACGTCAATGTCATCCGCGTCTGCCAGCCATTGTAGGGTGGATCGTGCACCTTGTGAGTTGGCGAGTGAGTTCGTCTCTATGGGGGGGCCAGCCAGGTCCCTTTGTTAATGTCGCAGTGAGGATTGTGCCTGAGGACGTTTTCAGACGTTTTCAGAAAATTGCAAAACGACGAAGTGCCCATCGTTTCAATCGCTTGTCAAGTTTGCTTGGGGTGGCTAGCTTGGACTTGGGTGGTTCAAGAGCGTGCAAGGGTATGGCATCGGACGGCCGGTCCATCATGTAATTAATAATTATATCACACTTAAATGTCCGCACTTGTGGGAAAAGGGTTTAGTCGGCAATTTCAATCGCCACTGGTGGTCATTTTTATTTAAGGACGTCGGTGCAGGAAGCCCTCGAAATGAGTTGCGATGCCTTTAAAATTGGCATTGGTACTCGAGATTGTTGCAACTGGAGGCAGTTTGTGAATTTAATCGAATTCGAGGATTCTAGTGCATAGCCTCTTGTGGATGCTTGATCTGACGCTGTGCCAGGCTCCCCGTCTCCAGTTCAGTCGTCGATCTCCGAATAAACAGTCGTTTGCATCAAAAGCATGACGAATTCAGAATCGCCTTCCGTTCCCACGCTCATTAGCTGTCAGCTGGTCTGCCATGAGACAAATCCACTTTCGCACCCGTGCCACTGCCAGAGTCCTTCAAGATCTCGTCGTGGCCCTGACCCTGAGTGCGCCTGCTTTACTAGTCAGTCCCGCTCTTCTGGTTTCCCTTCAAGGAGATGCAAAACACCATTTGTCCAGAGGTTGCCGCTTCAAATCAGCCTTGTCGCATTCACGTCCCCTCTTTCCGAAGTCATAGAAATGCTAATAAATCAGAAACGGCATGAATCGCGGCAGCATCTTAAGGATCGCCAGCAAAGCCGACATCAGCAGTCTTATCATCAAGTTCAGAGACTCGTTTCTTCTGCGTGCTTTTCACAGAACCCCTTGTAACATCATCCTGCTCTCCCCCTCATTGCCTTAGCGACGAGCACTGATGCGTGAAGTCATCGTAGCGGGTTTTACGCGCACTCGATTGAGTGTCGGACCTTACGATGGAAATGTGTGATCTATCAAGCCTGCGACAGACTTGCACTTGCCCACCTGCCAGATCAAATTTTCTGTGCGCTATCAAACAACTGTTGAAAGGAACTGACAAGCGTGTGTACCGCTGTGAGGACAAAAACGCATGTGTCACATCGTGTCATGTCAGACATTCGTTGGGTAAGAAGGCCATCCCGACTTGTCTCTCTCATCATGGCATTGTTATTATTTTTGTCTCTAAGGATCTGAGGACGATGGCACTCTAAGGAGGCAGGAATGGGATACGCATTGTTTAAGGTGTCTGCCGTTGCTGTTGTTGATCCTTCCTTTGAAGTCAAACATCACAAACTTTCAATTTGCTTATATGGCCTCCACTTGATGGGCACGGTGGCGTTGGTGATGGTCGGCTGGGTTGGTGTTGGGGGTCGTGCCTGTCACACATGAATGCAAGCAAATTTTGTGTGCTCATTGTTTTCCCATTAAAGTACCCTCATTGCTCAAGGCAAGAGACTCCGGCTCACGATGGAGAGACTTCTTGTTCGATGTGGTGGCTAGCAATGTTGGGTACATTTTCTTTGGTTGGAATCAACAAAAACACTTTCGAGCAACTGCTGGGTTGGTGGACCTGGAGAACCTGGTCTTGAATGGGTTTTGCCTTAGGTCTTATTGTGACGCCGCCTGAGGTTGCCTCCGAGCATAGATAGAGGATCCAATTGCGCATCTGTGCATGCCAAATTATTGTCGCTAGTGCCAATAGGCTAGCGGGAAAGTGGCCCAGAATGTACATCGTAAGAAAAATTCGGTCATATCTCGGGAACGGTGAGTTTTTCGGCGTTTTTGGATTTACTTAAGCTTTTATACAAAAGATGCGCGGCCCAAAACCAGGCCGCTAGGACCAGCAGAAGGTAGGAAAAAGTGTAAAAAAAAGAAAGCACTTTTTTCGAAAATCCGGCAATATCTCGAAAACCGCCCAAGCTGGATGGAGACCGAATTGCCGCTACCCCTAAAATTGGCCATATGGTCTAAGGCCTCATTGTGAAGTCGGCATAATGCCATTCCAAATTTCGTTTTCGTCTCCCTGGCGAGCTCCGATAACGAAGGCACTGGTCACTTCGCTTAGGTGTCTTCATTAGGTGCCACTTGCCTCGCAATGCAGAAGGCCATAGGCATACACTCCTCGTCCTTTTCACAGAGGGAGACAGATAGTGAGAGATTTGGCTCCCAGCCACGCCTAAAGCTAAAAAACTTGATTTTGAAACTCATTTTAAAAAGCACCACCCAACCAGGATTTGGTGGCTTGCAATGGAAAAAGCCCAGAGGGGTTGTCACCGACGCAGTATCCAGTAATGAAAGTAGACATTGCCAGTGACAAGGATCGCTGCGAAAAAGGCGAACAAGAAGATTCTCCTCCACAACCTCAGCCATTGGCTCAGTTGTGTTATTTGAATAATAAGCACTGTCCCCCAAGATGTGGCAGACCATCCTCTGCTCCGTTTTTTGTCCCTCTTTAAGACATGAACATGAAGGGGGTTCTTGGCTGGAATTTGCTGCATTGAAAACGACGCTCCTGGGCGTATACGTCTCCCCTCTGACGACTGCAAGCGAGTGTCGAAAAACACCACTGGCCCCCAGGCTGCGTTGTTGCCACCGAGATTTGGGCATTTCATAATAAATTATTCACCTTTAATTTGCCTGGTTATGCAATCATTAATCAATATTTTGACACAGTTCCTCGCATAAGGTACGTGGGTCATGCGCACACCAGTCACTCACACCAAGTCAGTTGCATCAACTGCAATCACTCACTCGTGTCCGGTCTGTATGCATTGTGTTTTTGTTTGCTTAGATGATGAGATGGATGGTGCGCAACCCATAACTGTGTGCACTTGTCGGCTGCACAAATTCTTGTCGTTGTGAACATAAATCCACATCCTCGTTATTCTTCTCGTCCTCAATCCACTCATCAAAATATCGAAAATCGCTCTTGAATGCACTCTCCAAAGGTGAGTTTTAAAGATTTTAAATTCCTTCGCAGAGACAGGGTGTGGTCCACACACGATTAATCCCTTTCCTCCACAGATTCAACACGGGCGTCTGGACTAGTTGGAAACGGAATATTTGCCTCATTTGACCGATTTCGTCCAAGAAGATGCAGTACAGTAAGTGAATTGAACTCTCAACTATCCGAATATCTCGAATTTGTCCTTGAACCTAAATCCCATATCTTGTGAATTGCTGGCGACGGCTCAGCAATGGCGGTGGTATTGCGGAGTGGGATGAAGGCGGCTCGGCGGGGGGTAGTGTTAACGTGTCATTGAGTCTGTTGATGCGTTTAGATGAAAATAACGATCACACTTACCTTGACGTGCTTACCTTGGTGTTTGTGATCCCGGAAAGGGCATTTTGCTTGTGTATGTTTTTACCATTGGTGGACCATTTTAAGAAGAAAAATACTTTTTTGTGTGTGTTATTGTGCGTTTTTATTGAATTGTTAAGAGTCAAGTTTTTTGCAAAATTTATTGAATAACTTATGAAACTAAAATTAAAGACGTCTTCTGTACGGCTGTTAGTCTGGTAGCTGCTAGGCGGTGGCCCAGCTTATCACAAGAGCTGCTCTGCGTAAAGCGTTCTGCTGGACTGTGGTGGATCTGCTCTGGCGTGGTCTTCCGTGTCCCCACTGCTGACAACGCTGCAGGTGGCTGCTAGCCAGCAGATGCCTACAGGGAACATTCCTGCTGATGCTTTGAAAAGAGATCCGACGGCAAAATTAAGTGTGTTTTGGTCAGGGTGCCACGTCATCATGGCTATGGGCACAAAAAAAAAGCTGAAAAGTAACAGCAGCCCCTGTCCAGCTAGCAGGTCTTATCCAGTTAGCAGCCCCTATCCAGCTGGCAGTTTCCGACCTTCTGACAGCGACTCCTGTTCTGCTGACAGCTACTATACAGCTGGGAGCTTCTATCCAGCTGGTCTCTATTGGAAGCCTCTATCCAGCTGACAGCTCCTGTCCAGTTGGGATCCTCTATCCAGGTGGCAGTTGCTGTCCTGCTGACAGCTACTATCCAGTTGGCAGCTCCTGTCCTGCTGACAGCCTCCAGCTGGCTTGCTTCCCTTAATACGGTCGTATCACGCTCTGCATATCAAGGGCCGCTTCGCCCGACGCTCCACTCAAAATGCCACAGCGTCAAAATATCGATTTTCATACGACATTCCATCTGAAACACCAGGCTATCAGAAACCTAAACCAATCCTTGACTGCTCACCCGGCTCGAAATTTGTAATCCTATTGCTTCGGCTGGATTTCTGGTGGCCTGGTATTTTGATGGGATTTTGTACGAACATTTAATTCGTACCGCCTCCCGTACCACCCCCATATCGCTTCGGTGCCCACTGACCATACCGGTACCAGGACCGCTTTCCATCTCGCTTCGCATTCCACACCAAAACCGCTCCCAGGCCGCTTCCCGTTCCACCTTATTTACCGACTTCTGCACTGCCTCCCGTACCGCTAGTCATACTGCAATGCATACCATCGGAAGCAACCACCCACCCAAAAGTTCGCCTAAAAATTCACCTGAAGCACCAGGCCACCAGAAATGCAGGAAAAACAGCAGGTATCCACATTTTCAGCCGAGGGGATAGTCAACGATTTTTTTCGACCGGGCTTAGTTTGAGGATACCTACTGCTTCTGCTTGGTTTCTGGTGGCCTGTTGCTTGGCTGGGTTTATTGTATTATGTATTAGGGTGGTTCATAGGCGATCCTTCGGTTTTTTGCGAGGCACTTCCATATCTTGAACAGCTTACATTGGGACCCCTTGTTGGCGTGGATTGACAAAAAAGGAAACATTCTTTTTCGTTTTTTTTTTTTTTGCATTCTTTATTGCATTTTTAAGTAGATACAAGGATTAAAGGATTTTATAATTTTTGGGGTATTTAAGGAGATTTACACTTAAGATTAGAATGCCGGCGGTTTCTGCATGGTTGCTAGTCAGTCGGGTGCCCGGCGGTGGGACAGCGTCTCGTAAGAGCTTCAGGTAGGTGGGACCTGTTCAGCTGGTGATTTCTGTACGGCTCATCTGTCCTATTCAGCCGGTGGCTAGTAGTCAGCAGGTGCATTCTGTCCAGCTGTCTGGCTACTGCGTCCTGTTCAGCTCGTGGCTCCTGTCGGGATGCTAAAAACCCTGGCCCGATAGCACTTTTTTCAGAACGGTGAGTCCGCCCTCCAAGCTTTCTTCTGGGCGTCGGTAGAGGATTGAATTGCGCATCTAGGCATGCCCAACACTCGTAAGGAAAAGTTGGCATGAAGTAGTACATCGTAAGGAAAAATCGCTCCTGTACAGCAGGTGCCTCCTATTCAGCTGGTAGCTCCTGTCCTGCTGGTGCCACCTGTCCAACCGATGGCAGCTGTCGAGATGGTGGTTCCTGGCCAGCAGATGCATCCTGGCCAGCTGGTGGCTTCTGCCTAGTCGGTGGCTCCTGCCAAGCAGATGGCTGCTCTCCAGCTGGTGCCTCCTGTCCTGCGGGTACCTCATGTCCAGCTGGTGGCTCCTGCATAGCCGGTGGCTCCTGTCCAACCGATGGCAGCTGTCGAGATAGTGGCTCCTGTCCAGCTGTCAGCTCCTGTCCAGCTGGCAGCCCCTGTCCAGCTACAGAAATGACCTGTCCAGCTGTCAGCTCCTGTCCAGCTGTCAGCTCCTGTCCAGCTGTCAGCCCCTGTCCAGCTGTCAGCCCCTGTCCAGCTACAGAAATGACCTGTCCAGCTGTTTGCTCCTGTCCAGCTGTCAGCTCCTGTCCAGTTGGCAGTTCCTATCCAGCTACAAAAATGGCCTGTCCAGCTGTCAGCTCCAGTCCAGCTGTCAGGTCCTGTCCAGCTGTCAGCTCCTGTCCAGCTGGCAGTTCCTATCCAGCTACAAAAATGACCTGTCCAGCTGTCAGCCCCTGTCCAGCTGTCAGCCCCTGTCCAGCTACAGAAATGACCTGTCCAGCTGGCAGCTCCAGTCCAGCTGGCAGTTCCTATCCAGCTACAAAAATGACCTGTCCAGCTGTCAGCTCCTGTCCAGCTGTCAGCCCCTGTCCAGCTGTCAGCTCCTGTCCAGCTGGCAGTTCCTATCCAGCTACAAAAATGACCTGTCCAGCTGTCAGCCCCTGTCCAGCTGTCAGCTCCTGTCCAGCTGGCAGTTCCTATCCAGCTACAAAAATGACCTGTCCAGCTGTCAGCTCCAGTCCAGCTGTCAGCCCCTGTCCAGCTACAGAAATGACCTGTCCAGATGCCAGCTCCAGTCCAGCTGGCAGCTCCAGTCCAGCTGTCAGCTCCTGTCCAGCTGGCAGTTCCTATCCAGCTACAAAAATGGCCTGTCCAGCTGTCAGCTCCAGTCCAGCTGTCAGCTCCTGTCCAGCTGTCAGCTCCTGTCCAGCTGGCAGTTCCTATCCAGCTACAAAAATGGCCTGTCCAGCTGTCAGCTCCAGTCCAGCTGGCAGTTCCTATCCAGCTACAAAAATGACCTGTCCAGCTGGCAGCTCCTGTCCAGCTGTCAGCTCCTGTCCAGCTGTCAGCCCCTGTCCAGCTACAGAAATGACCTGTCCAGCTGTTTGCTCCTGTCCAGCTGGCAGTTCCTATCCAGCTACAAAAATGGCCTGTCCAGCTGTCAGCTCCAGTCCAGCTGGCAGGTCCTGTCCAGCTGTCAGCCCCTGTCCAGCTGGCAGCCCCTGTCCAGCTACAGAAATGACCTGTCCAGCTGTTTGCTCCTGTCCAGCTGGCAGTTCCTATCCAGCTACAAAAATGGCCTGTCCAGCTGTCAGCTCCAGTCCAGCTGGCAGTTCCTATCCAGCTACAAAAATGACCTGTCCAGCTGGCAGCTCCTGTCCAGCTGTCAGCCCCTGTCCAGCTGTCAGCTCCTGTCCAGCTGGCAGTTCCTATCCAGCTACAAAAATGACCTGTCCAGCTGTCAGCTCCTGTCCAGCTGTCAGCCCCTGTCCAGCTACAGAAATGACCTGTCCAGCTGTTTGCTCCTGTCCAGCTGTCAGCTCCTGTCCAGCTGGCAGTTCCTATCCAGCTACAAAAATGGCCTGTCCAGCTGTCAGCTCCAGTCCAGCTGGCAGTTCCTATCCAGCTACAAAAATGACCTGTCCAGCTGTCAGCCCCTGTCCAGCTGGCAGCCCCTGTCCAGCTACAGAAATGACGTGTCCAGCTGTTTGCTCCTGTCCAGCTGTCAGCTCCAGTCCAGCTGGCAGGTCCTGTCCAGCTGTCAGCCCCTGTCCAGCTACAGAAATGACCTGTCCAGCTGTCAGCTCCTGTCCAGCTGTCAGCCCCTGTCCAGCTGGCAGTTCCTATCCAGCTACAAAAATGGCCTGTCCAGCTGTCAGCTCCTGTCCAGCTGTCAGGTCCTGTCCAGCTGTCAGCCCCTGTCCAGATACAAAAATGTCCTCTCCAGCTTATTTATTCCCCAAATTGTAAAATTAACTCATAATTGTATTCGCTTATTGACTCAATAAAGAGTACAAAAAAAACCCCAAAAAATGAGTTTTCTTCCTTGTAAACCCACAAGTAAACAAACACAAACAAAATGTCCTTGTCAGGATTACAAGAACAAAGGTAAGCTAGGCAAGGTAAGTCGTGCGACATTTTCAACTTACCCACATACATACCCACATACCCACATTTCATCAAAAATGCCCACAACCAGTCAAAATCGATTTTTCCATACAAAATTTCGTCTGAAATACCAGGCCACCAGAAACGCAGAAAAAGCAGCAGGTATCCCAAATTTTCAGCCGGGCGGGTATGCAACGATTTATGCAATGGGTCGCTTGACCTGGCTGGCAAAATTTTATTGCATATCGTCCGGGCTGAAATTTTGGATACCTGCTGCTTTTTCTGCGTTTCTGGTCGCCTGGTATTTCAGACGAAATTTTGTATGAAAATTGCGATTTTGATTCTCTGACGTCGTTGAATGGGGTGGAGCGTTACCACTGTGGAGCTGTGGTGTTGTTGTTGTTCTGTGGGAAGACACATACTTACCTTATCTTGTTTACATACCTTGTTACACATACTTACTTTGCCTTGTTTACCTTGGGTTTTTGATCCTGAAAAGGACCTTTTGGGTTTGTTTACATGTAGGTTGACTTAGAAGAAAAATACTTTTTTGAGTTTTTTTTTTCTTTATTGAACTGTTAAATGGATACTAGGATCAAGGGATTTTACAATTTAGGGACAAAATAAAGAAACTAAGACTAAAAAATAAACTGCCAGCGTGTTTTGCGTGGTTTCTATCCGGGAGCTAGACGGTGGTGCAGATTCTCGCAAGGTTCCTGTCTGGCTGGTTCCTCCTGCCCAGCTGGTGCCTCCTGTCCAGCTGGTAGCTCCTGCATAGCCGGTGGCTCCTGCCCAACAGATGTCTGCTGCCAAGCTGGTGGTTCCTGCCCAGCAGATGACTCCTGGGCTGGTGGCATGCCCAGTACTAAGCTCCTGTCCAGCTGGTGGCTCCTGCGCAGCTGGTGCCTCCTATTCAGCTGGTAGCTCCTGTCCTGCGGGTGCCTCCTGTCCAGCTGGTCGCTCCTGCATAGCCGGTGGCTCCTGCCCAACAGATGTCTGCTGCCAAGCTAGTGGTTCCTGCCCAGCAGATGACTCCTGGGCTGGTGGCATGCCCCGTACTAAGCTCCTGTCCAGCTGGTGGCTCCTGTACAGCAGGTGTCTCCTATCCAGCTGGTGCCTCCTATCTAGCTCGTGGCAGCTGTACTGTTGGTGCCTCCTATTCAGCTGGTAGCTCCTATCTAGCTGGTGGCAGCTGTACTACTGTCCTGAGGGTGCCTCCTGTGCTGCTGGTCGCTCCGGCATAGCCGGTGGCTCCTGCCGAAAAGCTGTCTGCTGTCCAACTGGTGGTTCCTGGCCAGGAGATGACTCCTGGGCTGGTGGCATGCCCAGTACTAAGCTCCTGTCCAGCTGGTGGCTCCTGCGCAGCTGGTGCCTCCTATTCAGCTGGTAGCTCCTGTCCTGCGGGTGATTCCTGTCCAGCTGGTCGCTCCTGCATAGCCGGTGGCTCCTGCCCAACAGATGTCTGCTGTCGAACTGGTGGTTCCTGGCCAGGAGATGACTCCTGGGCTGGTGGCATGCCCAGTACTAAGCTCCTGTCCAGCTGGTGGCTCCTGTACAGCAGGTGTCTCCTATCCAGCTGGTGCCTCCTATCTAGCTGGTGGCAGCTGTACTGCTGGTGCCTCCTATTCAGCTGGTAGCTCCTATCTAGCTGGTGGCAGCTGTACTACTGTCGTGCGGGTGCCTCCTGTCCAGCTGGTCGCTCCTGCATAGCCGGTGGCTCCTGCCCAACAGATGTCTGCTGCCAAGCTAGTGGTTCCTGCCCAGCAGATGACTCCTGGGCTGGTGGCATGCCCCGTACTAAGCTCCTGTCCAGCTGGTGGCTCCTGTACAGCAGGTGTCTCCTATCCAGCTGGTGCCTCCTATCTAGCTGGTGGCAGCTGTACTGCTGGTGCCTCCTATTCAGCTGGTAGCTCCTATCTAGCTGGTGGCAGCTGTACTACTGTCCTGAGGGTGCCTCCTGTGCTGCTGGTCGCTCCGGCATAGCCGGTGGCTCCTGCCGAAAAGCTGTCTGCTGTCCAACTGGTGGTTCCTGGCCAGGAGATGACTCCTGGGCTGGTGGCATTCCCAGTACTAAGCTCCTGTCCAGCTGGTGGCTCCTGTACAGCAGGTGTCTCCTATCCAGCTGGTGCCTCCTATCTAGCTGGTGGCAGCTGTACTACTGTCCTGCGGGTGCCTCCTGTCCAGCTGGTCGCTCCGGCATAGCCGGTGGCTCCTGCCGAAAAGCTGTCTGCTGTCGAACTGGTGGTTCCTGGCCAGGAGATGACTCCTGGGCTGGTGGCATGCCCAGTACTAAGCTCCTGTCCAGCTGATGGCTCCTGTACAGCAGGTGTCTCCTATCCAGCTGGTGCCTCCTATCTAGCTGGTGGCAGCTGTACTGCTGGTGCCTCCTATTCAGCTGGTAGCTCCTATCTAGCTGGTGGCAGCTGTACTACTGTCGTGCGGGTGCCTCCTGTCCAGCTGGTCGCTCCGGCATAGCCGGTGGCTCCTGCCGAAAAGCAGTCTGCTGTCGAACTGGTGGTTCCTGGTCAGGAGATGACTCCTGGGCTGGTGGCATGCCCAGTACTAAGCTCCTGTCCAGCTGGTGGCTCTTGTACAGCAGGTGTCTCCTATCCAGCTGGTGCCTCCTATCTAGCTGGTGGCAGCTGTACTGCTGGTGCCTCCTATTCAACTGGTAGCTCCTATCTAGCTGGTGGCAGCTGTACTACTGTCCTGCGGGTGCCTCCTGTCCAGCTGGTCGCTCCTGCATCCTCCTGTCCAGCTGGTCGCTCCGGCATAGCCGGTGGCTCCTGCCGAAAAGCTGTCTGCTGTCGAACTGGTGGTTCCTGGCCAGGAGATGACTCCTGGGCTGGTGGCATGCCCAGTACTAAGCTCCTGTCCAGCTGGTGGCTCCTGCGCAGCTGGTGCCTCCTATTCAGCTGGTAGCTCCTGTCCTGCGGGTGATTCCTGTCCAGCTGGTCGCTCCTGCATAGCCGGTGGCTCCTGCCCAACAGATGTCTGCTGTCCAACTGGTGGTTCCTGGCCAGGAGATGACTCCTGGGCTGGTGGCATGCCCAGTACTAAGCTCCTGTCCAGCTGGTGGCTCCTGTACAGCAGGTGTCTCCTATCCAGCTGGTGCCTCCTATCTAGCTGGTGGCAGCTGTACTGCTGGTGCCTCCTATTCAGCTGGTAGCTCCTATCTAGCTGGTGTCCAGCTGGTCGCTCCGGCATAGCCGGTGGCTCCTGCCGAAAAGCTGTCTGCTGTCGAACTGGTGGTTCCTGGCCAGGAGATGACTCCTGGGCTGGTGGCATGCCCAGTACTAAGCGCCTGTCCAGCTGGTGGCTCCTGTACAGCCGGTGGCTCCTATCCAGCTGGTGCCTCCTATCTAGCTGGTGGCAGCTGTACTGCTGGTGCCTCCTATTCAGCTGGTAGCTCCTGTCCTGCGGGTGCCTCCTATTCAGCTGGTAGCTCCTATCTAGCTGGTGGCAGCTGTACTACTGTCCTGCGGGTGCCTCCTGTCCGGCTGGTCGCTCCTGCATAGCCGGTGGCTCCTGCCCAGCAGATGACTCCTGGGCTGTTGGCATGCCCAGTACTAAGCTCCTGTCCAGCTGGTGGCTCCTGTACAGCAGGTGTCTCCTATCCAGCTGGTGCGTCCTATCTAGCTGGTGGCAGCTGTACTGCTGGTGCCTCCTATTCAGCTGGTAGCTCCTATCTAGCTGGTGGCAGCTGTACTACTGTCCTGCGGGTGCCTCCTACAGCTACAGATGGTGCCTCCTGTCCAGCAGGTGGCTCCTGCCTAGTCCGTGGCTCCTGTTCAGCAAGTTGCTCTTGCCCAGCTTGTGGGTCTTGTCTAGCTTGTGGCTACTGTCCAGCTGTCTGCTCCTGATCTCCTCTTTAATCTTTACTGATAGTCTCTTCATTGTAAATTGTAAAATCCTTCACTCCTTGTAACCTCTTAAAGAAGTAACCTCTAAAGAAGTAAAAATAACTGAAAAAATTATTTCTCTTCTTGTCCACCCTCATGAACCAAAAAGGTCCTCTTTGGGACCGCAAGTACCAATGGAAGCTAGTCGAAGTAAGTATGCGCGATAATTTCAGCTTGAGAAATTAATAGACTCAACACAAAAATGCCGTACAAAATTTTCCTGCCTTCCACTGGATCTAGCGGAATGGTTTTCTTTCTTCCTGCCGTTTTGACATTTTTTCTCTACCCTTTACTGGACCTGGAGGGATGGTTTTGGCCTCAAAGGAAGCGTCATTTTCAACCTAGTTAAACGAACTATACTAAATGTAACTTACTGGCCGGGACTGGGGGACGAAGCCGTTGTGGCGTTCCCTTTCGTGGTATTGTGTATTGGTGTAGTAACCCTACGAGATCATAGGTTATTGGCCGAGTTTATCGCTCTGTCCACTCTTATCAGGTTTGCCCTGTTGTGTAAGACCTCATTGGAATATAATTTTCTGTACTGGGACTCTGCAGTTCTATAAAGGCGAAGGCAAGCCCGAGCATGCAGAGCAAAGCACCTCCGAGATATGATCGATTTTTTCCTTATCTATCGCATGCACAGATGCGCAATTGGATCCTCTATCGATGCTCGGAAGCAACCTCAGACGGCGATTGGCAAAATTGCGTCAAATATTTAGGCACGAATATAATATATAAATATAAAATGCTTAGCACACCAAGCTGACCTTTGGCGAGCACACAAAAAGGACAATATTCAAAATTAATCTTGCCACTAAGCTACTGCATCCTTTTATAAACCGGAAGTCTTCCCTATCCATGGAAAACACAATCGTTGTCCATAAAGTCATTTTGCTCCACGACTGCATTACAGAGATCCTGGACAATAGACACACTCCCGTAATAAAATCCAGCTAGGGTTGATTAAAAAATATCGAATGGCAAAAAATTGAAGTTCAATGGTCCATTCTTCAGAGGAAACTTTAATCTTGCGTCTGGACGGTGCTGTCACATCGTATGTGTATTCTCGGTTCAGTTGTGTGGAACGGGAATTATGGGTAAGTGGACCATAACAACGCACTATTCATCCCGGGACTCACTGAGAATTTAATTTGACTATGAAAAGCATTGGGCAATGAGTGAAAAACAACTTCCGAGATCTCCGTACACAAACGATAATTGGATGCGCTGTGGTAATCCGAAACGAGCTAGTTTTCATGACTCGCTAGAGGGAATCCGGTGACCTTATCCATTTGCAGAGGGGTGAGAATGAGGGGTGATTTCCATATCAGATAATTGAAGGTAATGGTGGGGCGGCTCTGAGATGAATTCCATGAGATGGGTGGTGGTTGTGCGCACCCGATCTAGAGTACGCTGTGCACTCATCCTTTTAGCTTCCATATCTTTAAGGAGCGACAAGTCTCGCATGATGACAACCGACATCACGACGCAATTCCCCTTGCTTACTTATGACCGAGCCCGTCATGCCGCTGATCACACCGCCACCCATACTGTGCCCCAAAAGTGTACCCTGTCCAACCTCAGTTGAACTTGTCGTCGTGTCAAGTCGTTTCCAAAGGGAGAAATCGCATGGAAGGCACCCCATACCAGTATCGACAAGACTAGGCAACCGTTCTAAATTTCCGGACTACCGGCGGATGCAATTTGGCAATTACTTGCCACTTTTTTGTGGCATATTTGCATACACTTTCCCGACATGAATGCCACTGCCTTCAGTTGAGGCCGGACCATGACGGATTCCCTGACCCTCTCGCAAACAGAACTAATGCCGGCGAACGTGCTTCGAAAGTCTTCCATTTCTGTGTGGCTCATGGGTGCTGCGAACGTTTTCCTTGGTGCTGTGCACTCAAACCCAACAATCAATTATGGAAGCGGCACACGAGACCACTCTTGTTTCTTCATTCCTTCCGGGAGGAATGACTTATTCAAGTGTAAACACGTTCAAGACGGGAGAGGAAAAATGAAACCAAAAAAACCCTCGCCTGTAGTTTGCCAACAGATTGTGGCACTTTTCCCTACCCCTTCCCGTCTTTGAATCCGTCGACTTCCAGTGGATTATGGAAATGAAAAAAATTATACAAATCGTTCACGTTATCGTGGACTTGTTATGTTGACTACTTAACACTCCGCTCTGTGCGAATCACAGTCAAACAGGGTCTTCATTTTTCGGTCCACCTAAGTATCTCTGAGGTTCTTATGCGCCACGGATATTCGACGGCCCAAGCCTACGGAACCACCATTGAGTATTTGCATTCATTTATACCCCAGAGGTTACTTTAATGTTTCAATGCGATTCCTTGCGCTCCTTCATCCCCCATCCTGCTCTTCATTAAGATTGGCCACAATTACTTCGAATGTTCGTTTGCCTATCGTCCCGTTCGGTCCCACCACATCCTTCACATATCTGCTTGCTTGCTCGTCATCCCAAATCCAGATGTCCCCTGGACTTCATCTCGGCTCCTTTGTGTTTCGTCAATGTCCCCGGAATATGTTAACTGCAGGGACTGATGGCAAACTACAGTCTGTCTAAGGTTTTGAGTAATATTTTCTGCATTCAGGGAGTTATGTTACAAACTCCAAATTGTCAGTGAGTTCTCGTGGAAGCAAGAAAATAAACTGCCAATAGGTGTATGAGAATTTGAGCTTTAGAGCTTTTCACTCATCGTTTGGACGAAGTAGGTCATTGAAAGTTTCTTCATGTGGTGTTCTTTGCAGCGCGCATGTGCGTGCAAGTAGAGTGGGGGAAAAAGCTTCTTCGCATTAAGAAAATGCGCCTCGCCACCGCCCGGAAAAAAAAGATCGCTGCCTATAGGAAAGGCACCACGGCTCGTCAAAATGTTGTGAGCGATTTATAGGTAATGAAGAAATCTCAACTCTATTTCTCCGGGGGAGCATCCAGCGTTTTCTACTGCTGGTTGAGAATTTCTTCCTATCGGGTGCTTTGGAACTCGACCGAAAGCTTTCACAATGTGGCTTAATTTTAACCACTCTTGCGTCTGAAACGAAATCGTTCTTCTTTAGCCGACTGTTGCTTCATCCCACTTCTGTACGCCACCCCAGAGAGAACCACCACCCTTCCTTGTGACGTCACGGCGAATACATTTAAAAACGAAAATTTCCAGTGCATGCGCACATCAAAATGATATACACATGTTCATCAGGAAAAGCACACTGCGTTCCAATCTCTACCATCTCACCATCTCACTCTAACTTCCAGATCCTGACGCCAGGCCGGGGTGGAATGATGAGTGAAGCGCTGGCTCCCTCTTGTTCCAATAGTGTTCTTGTCCACCCGTTCCGCTGCTTATTTGACTGAGAAGCACGTTGTAATGGAACGTCTGCTTAAAATGGGAACCCCCTACTTCGTGTTTACACTCTCTGAAGAGAAAACCTGAATTCCCTAGAAAGTCTGAGGTCTGCTTGCATCTTGAGCAGTTTGGCGTGGGTGTTTGGTGTCTGGCTGCGTACTTGTTGACTCTTTGTTTTTACCTTAACTTGCCGGTAAAACGTCTTGACTTGTTTCTTGGACGACTGACAGCTGTGAGCAGACAGGCTGTTCTACGGCTGCTGTCGGTTTGTAAATCTTAAAAATGAACAGCTTCTCATGGCATAGGGAATATGACTCATGTTTTAAATTATACCGCCCTCACCCACCCACCCACCGCATTTCTATGAAATCTGTTGCTTGGCTACCTCCTCCCAGCCCTTTTGCCACATACATGCCGACACCAGCACATCCTCCATGATGGCGGTTACATGAAAAATCGATAATCCATCATGCGCACGTTAATCTGGTGTACACAAATGTTCAGTTGCGAATCCATTCGTCTCATTCTTGCACAGTCCCACACTGTACTCGACTTGGGCGAAAATGTTCGCTCAATTCAAATATTGCTGAATCCCACCCACGGTTGACGACAGATGCTTTCCGAAGTTTGGAAGATCCTATTCAATTTCTAAAAAATTCCCCATTCTCGTTCCACCATTTTGTGCAAGTCAAGGCAAGCTGCTAGAAGACAGACCACACTACATGAGCAAAATTGAAACCACAAGACTTTAAAATTCCTTCCTTAACCAGAGATCTCAACCCGGTCTCAATCCTATTCAGCGCCGTGCTGTTCACAGACATTTATCCATACCGTCGGCCATACCTTTTTCATGCACACAACCATCACTTCTGCCAAGATTAATCAAAGGTCTCAACCCAGTCCCATTCCTATTCAGCGCCATGTACCGGCACCAGCTGTTCACAAACATCCAATCAGTCGGCCATCTTTCTCATGCGCACGTCCATCGCTTTGCCATCCAGAGCAAGACAACCACTAGTAGCCTACCCGCTCTATACAGCAAATTTTCTTATCTCGCGGATATATACACAATTCTCCGTCAGCATTCAACCAGACCGGCAGCCATTCAAAGTTGCTTCTCCGTGTGAAGTGAAGGAAAAGTTTTTAAAAGAAGAAAAACCGACACACAAGCAATTAAAATCTTAAATCATTCTCAAGAGTGGACAACCGGAGCGTTGTCGTTAGTCCAAAAGTAATTTTTATTTCGTATCTCCCTCCCATTCCCAATTTGAAAGACATAGACCCCGTTCAGGGCAGTTCGGCATCGGAAACTATGTCTCCCTTCCAAAGGGACATTCCTCAGTTGATCTTCTGGTGAAATTAAAAACAAAAAATAGTGTCCAGTGTTAGTTGCTGCTTTTCAATTTCCAGTCTCGTCTGGACCACAGTAACCGGGTAAGTTGTCTCTTGATTGAACCAAAGAAAAAAACATCATCCAACCAAATTGCTATGCAAAAAAAAAGATAGGAAAAGAAAATTTCTTGCAAAAGAACATTCTTTGTTTTTCCTTTCCTTCCTCGGGTTTTTGTTTGTGCATGAGTGTGTGTGTGTGCGTCTGTAGCTAGAAATGGGAGGAGGTTGTACAGGATAAATTTGCACATAAAATTTGTTGTTTTTTCTTGTTTCTTCAATCTCATCCGCTGCGACAATCTCGGCGTCTCTTTTACTCGCACTCGTCACTCTCTGACCGGCACAGCGAGTGGCAGCTATCTCATTTGCCTTCGCTCGTGCACATTTGATGGTGTTATTGTTTTATGTGCGCTCTGTGCCGAGAGAGAGAGAGAGAGAATCTTCATGGTTTCGCGATATCCCAAGTGTTTTGTTTTTCCAATTGGCATGGAACGTACACATGCTTTCTGCACAAACAAATGCAATTAGAACCGCATTCAACAGAGCAGAAGCCATCAAAGTGCTCCCAACACTATATTTGGTGCTTGATCCCTGGGGACAACTGAATTTGCAGAATTTTCTCCTTGTTGTTGTCAACAGATGAGGCCTGACCTTCGAGGCAAATTATTCTCTTGTTCTTTTGTTTTCCTTTGTTTGTCACATCTTCTGTGAATCGAATCACTGTCTGCAAGTAAAGCCTGTCGTTGCCGGTAGGAATTAGAGTGAAGTATATCTTGTAAGCGGATACTTTTCCCCCTCCATCGCTCGCAGACTCCAGTGCTTCAACTGCATAGCAAGATAATCCCACATATAGTTCAGATCTTTGACATCCTCATGCTAAGTTGTTAGAAGTCAGTTATCTGTTTATCACCATGTCACAAGGAAACCGCATCTTTTCATCCCCTGTTAAATTTACGCTTTAGCTTTTATATTATTTGTGCGCTTCCAACATACCAAATGCTTGCCTTCTATCCCTGTAGATTACGTTAATACATTCCTCCACTCTCTAACATCCGCCGTGCTTGCTTGCTTTCCAAAAGCCGAGTCAAGCTCAAGCAAAGACAAACACAAAAACAGCAAAACCAAACAAATTCTTTCTACGCTCAGAGAACATAAATCCGGCAACCTGCCCGACAACAATATAACTACTAACGGCGTCGGCGACCGCGGCGACGGGGACGGTGAGAACGACGTCGACACTCTTTACGAACATATCAGTTTACAACAAGGTGTCGACCTTCGCGAGGATATCGTTCAGGAGGAGATCAATACAATCGTTGAATTAGTATTGCAATTGGCAGCCCGTCCCCTTACCGCGGCTGCTCAACCGACAGTAGTAAACATCAGCAGTGGCGCCTCGACCAGCACGAACGCAAACATAACATCCGACAGTAGCAGCACTCTAGCTACCAGTTCGGTGCCATCAACAGCAACCTCCACCCAGGCTCTTTCAACGTTTATGATGGACACAGATATTAGCACATTTCGAACACTTGAATCCAGCCCAACAGACACAGAAGTCAATTCTCAGCCCATAGAGCTAGTGACAAACGCCACGATCGAATACACATCTGGCGAGAACGCAGTCGAGGCCATGGATACTCAAGAGGGCGATATTATGCTCTCACAGGCGGAGCCACCAACTCCGCCGGCCACCCCGCCACCTAGTCCACCGCAGGTCCAGCCGCTGGAGGAACTGGAACTGATAGATCAACCGCAGCTGCCGTTGCAACCAGAGAAGCCACAAGAGGATGAGTCTGAAACCCGGCAGATCGATGAGGACGCAAACATGCAGGTCGCATCGCCCGTAGTTGACTCTTCCACAACAAATGAAATTGGCATCATGGACACATGTACAACACACCTCCAATTGGAGGCGGACGAGCTGCCAAGTTCCACTACAGAGCCAAAAACAGAGGACGATGTCCGCTCTGAAGCGACCTTTTCCTACGTAGTTCGCAACATTTCCAAGCTCAAAGAGACCGAGTTGTCGCCACCGACATACATTCGAAATCTACCCTGGCGCATTATGGTCATGATCAGAAGCAACAGGAACCAGCCAGAGGTCAAGTCCCTGGGTTTCTTTCTTCAGTGCAACGGGGAAAGTGACTCCAGCTCATGGTCGTGCAACGCCTCGGCTGAGCTGCGTCTGAAGAGCTTCAAGCCAGGTCAAAACTACTTTTCACAGAAGATCAAACACCTGTTTTACAGCAAAGAGAACGATTGGGGCTTTTCGCTCTTCATGTCGTGGAACGAGATATTCAATCCAGAGAAGGGTTATGTGCAGAATGACTGCATTGTCCTCGAGGTACATGTAATAGCCGAGGCACCACACGGTGTATTCTGGGACTCAAAGAAGCACACGGGATACGTCGGCTTGAAGAACCAAGGTGCAACTTGTTACATGAACTCCCTTCTGCAGACACTTTACTTTACAAATCAGCTACGCAAGGCTGTCTACAAGATGCCCACAGAGGCTGACGACAGCTCAAAGAGTGTTGGGCTGGCTCTACAGAGGGTATTCCATGATTTGCAATTCGCTGATAAGCCGGTTGGAACGAAGAAGCTCACCAAGAGCTTCGGCTGGGAGACTTTAGACTCCTTCATGCAGCATGACGTCCAGGAATTCCTCCGGGTTCTTCTGGACAAGTTGGAGTCGAAAATGAAGGGCACCTGCGTGGAGGGCACTGTTCCACATCTCTTCGAGGGTAAGATGTCATCCTACATCAAATGCAAGAACGTAGACTGTAACAGTACCCGTTGCGAGACCTTTTACGACATCCAACTGAACATCAAGGGCAAGAAGAACATATATGATTCCTTCCAGGACTACATTACCGCCGAAACGCTCGAGGGCGATAACAAATATGACGCTGGAATTCATGGCCTACAAGAAGCCGAAAAGGGTGTGATCTTTACCTCGTTCCCACCAGTTCTCCATCTTCACTTGATGCGGTTCCAGTACGACCCTTTCACCGATAATTCGGTCAAATTCAATGACCGCTTCGAGTTCTACGAGGAGATTAACTTGGACGCATTTTTAGCTGGAAAGGAATCCACTCCCGCTACTTATAAACTGCATGCAGTGCTCGTTCACTCCGGCGACAACCATGGCGGCCACTACGTCGTCTACATAAACACAAACGCCGACGGTAAGTGGTGCAAGTTTGACGACGATGTCGTTTCCAGCTGTCACAAGATCGAGGCCATCGAACAGAACTACGGGGGAGTGGACGATGAAATCGCCAACGCCAAAAACTGCAGCAACGCCTACATGTTGGTCTACATTCGCGTGTCAGAGTTACCTCGCGTATTGCAGGATATAACTGAGGCCGACATCCCAGTCGACTTGGTCGAGCGTTTGAACGAGGAAAAGCGTATGGAACAGGTTCGTCGCAAAGATCGCGCCGAGGCAGGCTTCCACGTCGCCATTCACGTAATTTTGGAAGAGTACTTCGAAAGTCACCAGGGCCCTGACGTATTTGATTTGGAAAAGGTCGTCGTGCGGGCATTTAAAATGAAGAAGACTCAGACCGTGGGAGAATTCGTTCAGACCATTTCCAAAGCATTCAATGTCCAGGAAGAACGCATGCGCATCTGGCCACTGGCTCAGAGATGTCAAGCTCAACGATTCACTTACTTCAACATACTTGAGGAGTATCATCGTTCGTTGTGTACTGTTGTCGACATGCAAGGGCCCTGGGTGATTTTCCTCGAGTTGGCTAGTCCCCTCTTCGTTGGTCCTCTACCTATATTCGAGAGGAAACGTGACATATTGTTATTTTTCAAGTTCTACGATCCCGCTAACAAACGTCTACATTACCTAAGCTGTGGCCAGTATGCATTGTCTATGCGTGTATGCGATCTCATCCCACAAGTTAATTCACTTCTTGGCTATGATGAGGCCACCGAATTGACGGTGTACGAGGAGTGCGGTACCAACCCAATGCAACGGCTCACCAATCAGCAGGAAACTCTTGACAGGATCCTGAATCTATCCAATCATGACAGTCTTCATGGCAACATTTTGGTTTTCGAAAAGAAGCAGGTCGACGAGAAACTTGATCTTCCCACAGCGGAGGACTATTTCCGTGACCTTTTGTCGCGCATTGAGTTGACGTTTTGTGACAAGAGCAATCCAAATGATCCAGGGTTTGTTTAATTGAGATTTTGTTACTTTGCTGTTTGTTTATTCTTTTGCTTTTAGATTTGTCTTGGAATTGTCAAATCGCAACACGTACGATCAGATGGCTCAAGCTGTTGGACGACGAATCAACATCGATCCGAATCGCATACAGTTTTTCAAGTGTATTGGGTAGGTGTGGCAAGTGGAATTGGAAGAGTGTCACTTGATGTTTTTTTCTCCATCTCTCTTTCTGTGTTGAAGGAACTACAAGGATACACCCGGCAATGCCCTGCGTTGCATGTATGACTGCACCATTAAAGACCTTGTTTGTTTCACCAAGCCTAGGACACCAAAAAAACTCTTCTATCAGAGGCTTTCAATGAACATCCATGAGTTGGAGAACAAGAAACAATTCAGATGTCAATGGGTAGAAAGGAAACAGTCAAGAGTCATTGAGGGCAGGGGAGTGATTACTCATTTCTTCTTCTAGATTTCATCAAATTTGAAGGATGAACGTGAACTGATTTTGTACCCAAATAAAAACGGAACAATTAAGACTCTCTTAGAGGAAGCAGCAAAGCAGATTCAATTCTCTGAAGGTAGCACCAGGAAGTTACGTTTGGTCGAGGTTGCAGGTCATAAAATGTTGCCAATCCCATCAGAAGATACTCTTCTTGAATGTAAGCACAAAAAGAGACACACGGACAAATGGATGATGCTATATCTTGCGTTTTTGTTGTCTCCCTCTATAGTCTATCCACCACCGGAGCCAATGCCAAACCAGTCAAATCAGAAGATCTATCGTATCGAAGAGGTGCCAAGCGATGAACTGCTAGTACTCGATACAGAAATGCTCCTCCCAGTGACACATTTCAGCAAGGACATCTACAATGCGTTCGGTGTACCATTTTTCATTAAGGCACAACAAGGTGAAACTTTCGGTTCGTTGAAGGAGCGTATACAACAGAAACTGAATGTTCCAGAAAAGGAATGGGAAAAGGTGTGCTTGATTTTGACACAAAGTGAAAATCTGAATCTGAATTTTGATTTTCAGTTTAAATTTGCGACTGTTATACTGGGACGTGTCGAGTACATAATTGATGATCATCATGCCATCAATTTGGACGCATTTAAACATGCCAATCCAGGTTCGTTGAGACACTGCGGCTTTGGCGAAGTTCATTGTTGTTCATTTTGTCTGCTTTTAGGGGGAGATCCATTATCGTTCTTCGGACTGGAGCACATTAATAAATCCCAAAAACGGACCAGATACAATTACTTGGAGAAAGCTATTAAGATTTATAATTAGCTTCACAGAATTTATATTTGACGTTCTCTTCGCAAGACATTCATCGTTTAAAGGACAAATGTTCAAGTGAAAGAATAACAGTTCCTTTATGCATATATATATATACATATTTTTTTTTGTTAGTTGACTTTTTTTTTGTTTTTTTTTTATTTAGTGTTTGTGTTTTTTTTTTTTTTTAGAGCGAAGAGAGTGTTTTGCACTAAGAATGAGATGAAGTAAACCAGTCCAAAAAAAGTTTGAGAACATTTTAAAGTAGATTATAAGAGACAAAGAGATGATATATATATTCTATATTATATGTGTAAATGTACCAGCTACTTAGAGTAAGGAAATCACTTATTAATCCTTATCCCCCCCCGCCCTATGCTCGCCCATCCTTCCCTATATTTTCCGATGGTTTGTGTTTGTTCTTTTCTTTTGTTGTTTTTCCTTGACTGATGGATTTTTTGTGATCCCATTGAAATGTATAGCCTCAAAGGCACATTGGCTATTATCTCCATTTAACCCCCTCCACACACACCCCCTCATACTCTATGAGCTTGAATAAGATTCAAAAAGAAAAAAAAATCTTTTTTTTTTTTTTTTTAAATCAAATTTTGAAGACTGAACAAATGTGAGAAACAAAATTACGAAAATTAATAAAAAAACAAAAAAAAAAAAAAAAACTAAAAACAAGTAAAAATTAAAATTAAAAACGACATGAATTCAAGGCAAATTTAAGAGCATACAACCTGCCCCACAATGCACCTCCACTTTGGCTGAGTTCAGAAATGCATCCGTGCGGCATCACTAAAGCAGATCGATTGTAAGACCAGTCATCAGATCAGGCGGTGAATGAGAAAGACGATACATTCTTAAGTCAATTAAATTCTATGATCTAAACATGTTTTCTTGGATTTTGGATATATTTGTGCTTCTCACCAACGAATAGAGCATCATTGACAGTGTCGACAAGCACTAGTGACGTCGCAAAAATGATCTCCATTTCCGAATTCAGCCGTCAAACAAAGAAATTCATTCAAAACAAAACAAGATCATACATGAGAGATCATGACAAAAAAATCAAAATTTTTCTTTTTGCTTTTATTACTCGACCATCACACAAGAACAAATCTTTCAAACCTAAGAAAAAAAAAAGAGAAAAAAACAATACAAATATAAAACTATCTATATATGTGTAACTAAATGTAAAATGTAAAATGCAGCAAAGCAGAAAAACAAAACAAAGAAAGAAAACTGAAAACACTATCGTCCTGTTAACGTACTCAACAATTTTCTTCTCAAGGTTAATTGTATATTTTATTGTGTTGATTTTTGATTAGTTTTTTTCCGTTTTATCCCTTCATCTGGCTTCAAAAGCACTCACGATGGGATGGTGATACAAAAACATGTGTTTTATTCTTTGTGATTCATGAATTTAGTGTTAATTTAATTACAAGAAATACGATCTATATGAACAACTACAGGAAAACCAAAAAAAAACAAAACAAAAAAAAAGAGTATATGTTTAAATAAATATATGTGAAATGGATTTCAAATGCAAGCGCCAACGTTTCCTGGACATTATCTGTGTATTTTTGAAGCGATTGGCTATGCAACAAATAAAGTATTAAATATATTTGTGTCGATAAAAAATAAGGAATTGTGTTTTTCTTTGCCGCACGAGGATCCAATTTATTTTCAGAGTAATTGAGGCATTAGAGGTTAAGTAGAGGTCCAATGGACAGCGAAGGTGGACACGAAGGCTCAAGGACTGGCGGACGTGGGCACGAAGATAAGATAAAAGGGACGTAAGCACGATTAGACAGTAGGCTCAAGGGGTGTGGGCACAAGTTGACAGTAGGCCCAAGGGCCATGGGAACAAGTCGACAGAGAATCCCCAATAGATGTGTGTGACACTCCCACCCGCGAGGAGAGGAATTTTTGGAGATACACCTATTGGATGTACTTAGCAGTCGGCGGGTGGGTTTTAGGAATGGTTTAAATGGATTAAAACTCGATTTTTCACAATTCCCGCGGAAATTTCTGATCAAATGCATGGGACTGCGAGTGCGGAGAATAATTGAGATGAATTGCCTAAAAAATTTCGTCTCGAATTCTTGGAAATTCGGGAAAATTGAGTTCGTATGGTTTGATGACGCTAGCAATGAAGTCGGTGAGAAGAGATGGAGTGTTACTTGAGTGTGGCAAAGCGTGTGTGCGGTAACATGGGAGTCTATCTCAGTCTAAACGACCAAAAATCTCGGATTTTCATACAAAATCGATTCCGGACCACCAGAAATGATAGTAGGGGGTTCTGATGGTCTGTTGGCAACTTATGGCTGATTATATCTCGGGAACGGTGCATGATATGGCACTGGTGTCTGAGTAGCTTTTGTTGTGGGTGCCTTGACTTATATGATGTTGGAATCACTGACAGTGAGTGACCGTCTTTTAACCTAACTTTTTAATAAATAATGGAAATTCGATGCCAAAATGTGTGTCTCTGGCGTGATCGTGGAAAATTCACATCACTGATGACTGAATTTCAACCCAGATTGTTGCTCTGACATTGTAGTCATAGTCTCACAGCTTTCCATGGCTGTTAACCACCGACGAGGTGAGGTGAATGCGCCCTATTTCCTCAAAATCTTATAAAAATCAAAGTCCATCCTCCATCTTCTAAGCAAAGTCATAAGCTACAATGTCCTCAGTCAGTTTGTCGTAGGACCCAACGTTCTTCAGATATAAACAATCAACGTCATTACAGCCCCTACTACAATTTCTGGTGGCCTAGTGTCCCAGCAGAATATTCATATGAAATATGAGATTTTGTTGAAAACAAAGGTTACAGCTATAGACTCAAGTGTGTCGAGTCGCAATGGATGGCCACCGGGATGCGGCGGCGACATGTTTGTCCTGGTGCTGGCATGGCTAGTATTTTGGAAGAAAACCGGGTCTGGCGTCTATTTCGTGGCCAAAGTATACCAGACAGCCTCCAACAAAGCCCATTGCTGTCTGGTCTGGCCCATTGCTAGACGTGTCTGTGAGTGGGACTTATGTTTACGGCTTCGGTGGCCACTTTGCGTTATGAAATGGTGACGCTTTGCTGTACCTGAATAGCCTGTGTTTTCCCACTGGTTGAAGTTTGAAGACCTCGACGTTGTCTGATTTTCACATTTCCCCGTTGATTTCCTTAATACAATTTCCATTCAAAACACCAAGGAATTTTTGAAAAAATTTAATGTTAAATTGTAGCTATCTAGCAGCGGAGAAAGTCGACTCGATGCATCTCCTCATTTAGAGCATTTTTTGGGGCGAAATAATGCATTTTCTTGGTTTTCCAGGAAATCATCCATTTCCACGGCAAAATCCTTGAGGATGGGCTTAGGTGTCCCATGGGTGACTTCATCTCGTCACTTACCCGCGCTGGTGTTCCGCGAAAAATCAACGATTTAAACTTGAATTCTTGTCACTCTGACGTCATCGAAAGGCATCAGATGGGTTGAGTGTCTTTGCTAAACTGAGAATTCTCTGAGTTCTGGCGTTCGTTTTCCTAGTGGATGGCTTTGATTTTTTGCAAAAACACGAATGTTTCTCGCCGCCCAGGTACGACCCAACATTCAAGTGACATTCACTTGAACAAACACAAAAAAAGCAACAAAACAAAAAATTCCCTTTCGGTCCACAAGTAGCCGTGTTGTCTTTAATTCATCTAGAGTTTGAAATACAATTCACTAAACAGCTGCACTGGCTCTGGTCAGTGCGTCTGCTCTCTCTGATGGATCTTCTTTGCAATGGCTGCAACCAGAGCTGCACCCTTGCCACTTCCATCCTCGGCCAGCAGGAACCTGGTCTGTAAGCGCACAAGTCTTAAGTGGGACAAACGGTGAGTTTCGACATAACTTACCGCCTTTGTTGGAGCCATCTGGGCCGTGTACGCAGCCATCCAGTGCCGTAGGCGGGGGTGATGCTTGTACACGGAGCCGTCAATGGCAATCGTGATCTCCGTCTCCTCCATCCGGTTCAAAAGGACCGACGTGTTGACAGCCAGGAGCTGCGCTGCACGCTTCGATATCAGCCCACACACGTGCCGAATGATCCGCAAGTCATCGTCGCTGTAGTCCCTTCCGAACTCCAGGCCCATACCCGTCATGACTTCCGTCAATTTTTCGCTTCGCATGTTCATGGTGTCGCTGAAAAAAAAAAAAAAAAAAAAAAACAATTCAATCTCCAGCCGTAAACGCCAGCTCGCATCCACTGCATCCACCTACTGTTCGATCTTGGAGACGTTGTCCGAGCCAAAGGTCCACGCCTTGGGGAACCTCCGCTTGTCCACATTCGACAGGAACAGATGCCGGTCGTGCAGGTCCTCCAGTATCACTCGGCACAGCTCGCCGAGGTACTTTCCGCTGATGTACTTCTCGAATCTGAAATCAGACCCCGGTCAGCACGAGGCACTCCTGGGCACCCCTCCCCCATGCTCACGTGAACGAGTTCTTCAGCAGGGAGCCCTCGTCGACGGCCCGGTCGAAGCGCGTCTTGATGAAGTCGATCACTCCATTGTCCCCGAAGGCACCCCATTCCACGTCGATGATTACATGGTCCCCGTGCCGCGGCGTCTCCCAGTGCTTCACCCGCCTGGCGTTCTCCATGTAGCACCCATTTGAGCCGGTTCCCAGCACGATGCCGATCCGCGTTTTTGCGTCCAGTCTAGCACCTTCGACCAGTGTCCCCGTTGTGTCGTTCAAAATCGCCAGAATCTCGATGTTCCGCCGGTTGCACTTGGCCAGCGACTCGTGCAGCTGCTTCACGGCATCCCGGCCAACCATCGACGGACAGTTGAACGACTTCGTCCACGTCACCAGGCTGCCCGAGTCAAGGCTGTGCTGTTGCATTGGGAACGAGAACGTGAATCCCATCGGGTAGACCTTCCCGTTCTCCAGCTTGTTCTGCTTCGCAAAGTCATCCACACACTCGGCCAGATAGTCGAACAGAGCCTCCCCACAGCCCACCCGCAGCTCGTCCGATATGTGATAGTGCTGCACACGTTCCTCGACTATGCTCCCATTCCGTAGAACCATGATGATGACCCGGAAGTTTGTTCCGCCCAAGTCAAGGGCCAGGTAGACGCCTTCCTCTGAAAGCAAAAACAGGAGATGTTGCAGAAGGACCCGGCACATCATTGAGCCACTGAACCACTGACCTGTGCCGTCGGGCAGCTCGGGGATGTATGTGTTCTCCATTTGCAGCGACGATGGCTGTTCGTTGAGGGCGAGTTCCATTTCGGAAACGAACACATTTCGAATTCTCTCAATCGCATCGTTGTCGAGGTGGAGTGGCTTCAGGATTTGGCCAATCTGAAAGGTGGAAATGATGTGCGTGTGTGTGTGTGAGAGAGAAAGCGCTAATAACGAGCGAAAGCTACTTAGAAGAGAAAGAGTTCTGATCTGCTGAAGAACACGGCAGCTGGGAGCCAGATTTTCAAGGAGAAGGAGGCTCATGAAGGGAGAAGAGTCCTTCCCAAGGTTTCTGTGGATGCACAAGGCGTCTTGGATAAACATTGGGCACCGCATTGTACACCAAATCGTACCACAGACAACCTTGTATGGAGAGACTGGCGCCTCTCACTCTCCCTCTACCCCTGTATCTGTGCGCTTTGCATGTGCGTACGTGTGCTTAAGTGGGAACTAGACACCCAGCCACTTGGTGCGCCTTTCAAGCTGGCTCCAAATTCATTGACTAAGTGGGCAGAGATGCAAAACACAAACAAATCCACATAATAAATAATTGATTGCGTCTTAATTGAACGATTTAGCTAACAGTTGAGGTCGTTTTAATAGAAATGAGGAAAAAAGGAAAAGAAACAACACATCTACGTCTGGCTGCACAATGATCACAGCGTCTGTGGTCACCATAGATTGCCCAATAAAACTAACTACATAGTTTTAATTTAAGTGCAGACACCGAAAGATAAGCGACGGCCGCGTTCTACCGTCTGTCGGGGTCTACGTTGATGGTTACATTCTCATGCTCGCTCTTGTCGTTGTCGGTCACAATTCATTCGTCATCAACTGGGGGTTTTTTTTTTTTGTTAGAGGGGCGATTTCTTTAAACAAATTTAATGTCTTCCTGAAGTCGATAAAGCGAACCACTGATTCATGGAGATGAATGAGATTATGCGCGTCATGAATTCAAATCGCGTCGCAGATGACGGCGCGATGTTTTCGTACTAATCAGCTTGTTGTTGTTTTCAAAAATGTACAATGCCTTGCAGTTGCATCTCTGACACTGACCTTCGCGATAAGAGCGGTCTTTCCTGAATCGATTATGCAAGTAAATCGCACCACTGTCTTACCTTCTGACACTGGACACTGTTGGTCAAATTCAAGTCTGCAATTTCGTACATGACGGCTGTAGCTGAAGGAAATCGAAAATTAAGCCCCGCTTAGGATCACTGAATCTCACAACACTGAGTATCACTGGAATGAGATGAAATGCCTGCAAAGCAAAATACGCCCCAAGAGGATGTGGGTGTTTGTCGAGAGCGATGTTGTAATGCAGCCACAAGCCGGCGGCGGTGGCGGTGGCGGTAACGAATACTGGCCACAAACGACAGGAAAAACAAAATCGAGTGTATTTATCAATTTCAGTGGTTTGCTCCGTGTGGTCTTGAGTTGTTAACACGAATTAGATGATTAATTGACTGACGATGCTCAAATGAAACCAAAGCCTAACCAGCACCAGCACCAGCTCAGCGTCTTAACTTAACTCAGCTTCGCAGCTTCGAGGGCTCGTATTACGATCTTACGGTTTTCTGTTTCTCACTTTAACTATACCCACACACATACACTCTATCTCTCTCTCACTCCCCAGCAGTGTGTGATTATGTTTAATGGCAACCTGCCGAGGCAACGACTTACACGGCGATAACGCTCAGATGGAGGAAGCGATAAATTGTCGGCATTGTTGGTTTGTTTTCCATTCGCGAGCGCCTTGTGTGTGTGCACCCTGTTGCTTGAGCGTAAAATCTATCACGAGCAACAGTGTGTGGGGGTAATGGATGAATGAAACGAGTGAGATTTGAAGGGAGGGGATGCGATTGCAATGAAATGGGGTGCTGTTCGTTTCCCCATCCTCTTGTCTTGTGATGCAACTAAGTTTTCTGACATCTTCTCCTCCATCGGTGACGCCACACGTCCGTGGCTGGATCACTTTGAACTCGATCCAAAGAGTTGTCTTGATTTATCCACACAGCTGCTAAACATCGAACGCACTCACTGGTAATGGCAACACCACCCGGGACACAGTGGGAAACGGAGAAAGTAACTAAAACGTCTTTGATCGAAATCCGAAATCAGCTACAAATGAACTTAATTCTGGCATCTAGTCCAGATCTAGTCTGCGGGTGTGACCACAGGATCCAAGGAGTCCTCTGTTAGTTCAAGGACCGCCTGGCCAGGTCACGCAAACAAGGGAAGTGAAATTTGACGTACACTCTTTCAATTGAAAAAATAAAATGTTAATTATCTACAGAAGCACTGTGAACACACGTCCAACGATGTGCCGCTGACTACGAGTGACGAAGCACTGGCCAGGACTACTTTGACTACAGAACACACGTCCAACGATGTGCCAATGACTACGAGTGACGAAGCACTGGCCGGGAGTACTTAGACTTCAGAACACACGTCCAACGATGTGCCAATGACTACGAGTGACGAAGCACTGGCCGGGAGTACTTAGACTTCAGAACACACGTCCAACGATGTGCCAATGGCTACGAGTGACGAGGCACTGGCCAGGATTACATAGACTTCAGGACACACGTCCAACGATGTGCCAATGACTACGAGTGACGAAGCACTGGCCGGGAGTACTTAGACTTCAGAACACACGTCCAACGATGTGCCAATGGCTACGAGTGACGAGGCACTGGCCAGGATTACATAGACTTCAGGACACACGTCCAACGATGTGCCAATGGCTACGAGTGACGAGGCACTGGCCAGGAGTACTTAGACTTCAGAACACACGTCCAACGATGTGCCAATGGCTACGAGTGACGAGGCACTGGCCGGGAGTACTTAGACTTCAGAACACACGTCCAACGATGTGCCAATGGCTACGAGTGACGAAGCACTGGCCAGGATTACTTGGACTACAGAACACACGTCCAACGATGTGCCAAGGACTACGAGTGACGAAGCACTGGCCGGGAGTACTTAGACTTCAGAACACACGTCCAACGATGTGCCAATGGCTACGAGTGACGAGGCACTGGCCAGGATTACATAGACTTCAGGACACACGTCCAACGATGTGCCAATGGCTACGAGTGACGAGGCACTGGCCGGGAGTACTTAGACTTCAGAACACACGTCGACGAAGCACTGGCCAGGATTACTTAGACTTCAGAACACACGTCCAACGATGTGCCAATGGCTACGAGTGACGAGGCACTGGCCAGGAGTACTTAGACTTCAGAACACACGTCCAACGATGTGCCAATGGCTACGAGTGACGAGGCACTGGCCGGGAGTACTTAGACTTCAGAACACACGTCGACGAAGCACTGGCCAGGATTACTTAGACTTCAGAACACACGTCCAACGATGTGCCAATGGCTACGAGTGACGAGGCACTGGCCAGGAGTACTTAGACTTCAGAACACACGTCCAACGATGTGCCAATTGCTACGAGTGACGAGGCACTGGCCGGGAGTACTTAGACTTCAGAACACACGTCGACGAAGCACTGGCCAGGATTACTTAGACTTCAGAACACACGTCCAACGATGTGCCAATGGCTACGAGTGACGAGGCACTGGCCAGGAGTACTTAGACTTCAGAACACACGTCCAACGATGTGCCAATGGCTACGAGTGACGAAGCACTGGCCAGGAGTACTTAGACTTCAGAACACACGTCCAAGGATGTGCCAATGGCTACGAGTGACGAGGCACTGGCCAGGAGTACTTAGACTTCAGAACACACGTCCAACGATGTGCCAATGGCTACGAGTGACGAGGCACTGGCCAGGATTACTTAGACTTCAGAACACACGTCCAACTATGTGCCAATGGCTACGAGTGACGAAGCACTGGCCAGGATTACTTAGACTTCAGAACACACGTCGAACGCTGTGCCAATGACTACGAGTGACGAGGCACTGGCCAGGATTACTTAGACTTCAGAACACACGTCCAACGATGTGCCAATGGCTACGAGTGACGAGGCACTGGCCAGGAGTACTTAGACTTCAGAACACACGTCCAACGATGTGCCAATGGCTACGAGTGACGAGGCACTGGCCAGGAGTACTTAGACTTCAGAACACACGTCCAACGAGGTGCCGCTGACTACGAGTGACGAAGCACTGGCCAGGTTTACTTAGACTTCAGAACACACGTCCAACTATGTGCCAATGGCTACGAGTGACGAAGCACTGGCCAGGATTACTTAGACTTCAGAACACACGTCGAACGCTGTGCCAATGACTACGAGTGACGAGGCACTGGCCAGGATTACTTAGACTTCAGAACACACGTCCAACGATGTGCCAATGGCTACGAGTGACGAGGCACTGGCCAGGAGTACTTAGACTTCAGAACACACGTCCAACGATGTGCCAATGGCTACGAGTGACGAGGCACTGGCCAGGAGTACTTAGACTTCAGAACACACGTCCAACGAGGTGCCGCTGACTACGAGTGACGAAGCACTGGCCAGGTTTACTTAGACTTCAGAACACACGTCCAACGATGTGCCAATGGCTACGAGTGACGAAGCACTGGCCAGGATTACTTAGACTTCAGAACACACGTCCAACGATGTGCCAATACCTACGAGTGCGAATAGACGGCGTCCAACATTCGACGACAGCTTCATTCCAATCCGGTGAAATTGTCTGAAAGCCAATGTCAAGGAATTCATTCAACCGCAACAGTGTGAAGTCTAGGAGTGCGGCGACGACGCTCAACGCCCTCGTACATTCGAAGCAGAGCCTCGTTAGACGCTGACAAACAATGGAAAAGCACTGATTCCCATGAATTATCCTCTGCCCCGACAGGAGAAGTCGCCCTCTGACAAAATGCAGATATTCCAAAGCATTGTTAAGAATTTCATTTTATTGCGTTCATAAACATACATATACATATACAATCTAGTGTAGCATTTAATCATAATTCGTTATTTATAAATATTCGTGTACACGGACACGGGAAATGTGAAATAGGGGACATTTTGCCAAGAGTGACGCGACGCCGAAGAGGTCGACGGAAGGAAACACACCGAATCGACAAGCTTATTATAAGCCAGCACTTAATCCGTGTTCATCCGCCTTCTCAGCTCCCTTCGAATCACTCTCTCTCTCTCTCTCTCTCTGTCTTCTTCTATTTTGTGCAAAAAAAAAGTATTTTTCTAAATTGGTTTAATCCACTGGCGTTTGTAGAGAACTTGTGACATGGACGAGTGCTTATGTACAGAATCTCATTAGATTTGAGGACATCCATCTGCTGGAGTGGACTGATTAGGAGGCGCACAGTCCCATATGGGAAATGGAGGGATGCGGTATGCGTGTTTAATGTACAAATAAAGGTATGCGCGTGATAAATATCGTGAAGGAACTGTTTAGCGGATTATGTTACTCGTCGAAACTCAATCCTTTGAGGTTAAGAGTTAAAGAAATGATTTGCCTTTGTGGCGGGCTGCTGCGCTTCAGGATTCTCCGCTCGAGCAAGTCGGACTGAGAGTCAATCAGACTGAGGCTGCTGTCGCCGTCGAGGGTGGAAGCGTCGCGCCGTCTTCTTGACACGGAATCCGGGTGGTCCTGAACGATGTCGTCGTAGTCGAAGACATTGTTGGCTGTGAACGAGAGGCCATTGATCTCGTCGAAGAGCGAGGAGAACTTTGAGTTCCTTACGATCCGGTCGCGGTTGGAGTTTTCAAAGGGTGGCAGATAGGTTGGTGGCACCTTGCTTGTGCCGCGATAGCCCGAGTCTGGACAACGTGGGTCCAAAGAGCCCGGGAAGCAGTACGATGGAGTGGTGGTTCGGAAACTCTCGGGAGTTGGCTGTGGGCATCTGGGATCAGAGGATCCGGGATAGCAATTCAATGCGGGGGTTGTGGGTGGGATTGATGTCGTAACTTGTGCACAGTTCGGATCCCGGGAACCTGGATAGCACTTGGGTGACGGTTTGGGTGTCTGTGGGCACCGAGCATCAGTGGACCCCGGATAGCAGCTGAATGGCGTTGTTGTTGGTCGTAGGGTGGTGACTTTCGGACAGCTGGGGTCGCGGGAACCCGGATAGCACTTGGGGCCTGGCCTAGGCGTCTGTGGACACTGTGGATCCTTGGATCCTGGGAAGCACTTGGGTGATGGCGTAGTGGGTGGGAGATAGGTGCGCGGTTGACACCGTTCGTCCGTGGAATCTGGAGTGCATTCCGGCGTTTCAGTTGTCACACGTGGGCAGCGTGGATCAGGAGAGCCTGGGAAGCATCTAGGCGATGGCGTGGTGGTTTGTGTGGGTCGAGTCGTCTGTGGACATCTGGGATCGGAGGAGCCTGGATAGCAACGTGGGGCTGAGGTCGTGGCCGGTCGGTCAGTTGTCTGTGGACACCTGGGGTCTGTTGAGCCTGGATAGCATCGAGGCCCTGGTGTTGTTGTTTGTAGCGGTCGCGTCGTTGTCTGTGGGCACCGGGGATCTCTGGATCCTGGGTAACAGCTGACTGGCGTGGTTGTTGGTCTTGCAGTCGTCACCTGTGGGCAGTTGGGGTCCCGAGAGCCTGGGAAACATTTGGGGCCAGACGTCGTGGGAGGTAAGTAAGTCCGCGGTTGACACCGTTCGTCTGTTGAATCAGGGGTACACTCCGGCGATGCAGTAGTCACCCTTGGGCAGCGTGGATCAGAAGAGCCTGGGTAGCATCTAGGCGATGGCGTGGTGGTTTGCGTGGGTCGAGTCGTCTGTGGACATCTGGGATCGGAGGAGCCTGGATAGCAACGTGGGGCTGAGGTCGTGGCCGGTCGGTCAGTTGTCTGTGGACACCTGGGGTCTGTTGAGCCTGGATAGCATCGAGGACCTGGTGTTGTTGTTTGTAGCGGTCGCGTCGTTGTCTGTGGGCACCGGGGATCTCTGGATCCTGGGTAACAGCTGACTGGCGTGGTTGTTGGTCTTGCAGTCGTCACCTGTGGGCAGTTGGGGTCCCGAGAGCCTGGGAAACATTTGGGGCCAGACGTCGTGGGAGGTAAATAAGTCCTCGGTTGACACCGTTCATCTGTTGAGTCAGGGGTACACTCCGGCGATGCAGTAGTCACCCTTGGGCAGCGTGGATCAGAAGAGCCTGGGTAGCATCTAGGCGATGGCGTGGTGGTTTGTGTGGGTCGAGTCGTCTGTGGACATCTGGGATCGGAGGAGCCTGGATAGCAACGTGGGGCTGAGGTCGTGGCCGGTCGGTCAGTTGTCTGTGGACACCTGGGGTCTGTTGAGCCTGGATAGCATCGAGGACCTGGTGTTGTTGTTTGTAGCGGTCGCGTCGTTGTCTGTGGGCACCGGGGATCTCTGGATCCTGGGTAACAGCTGACTGGCGTGGTTGTTGGTCTTGCAGTCGTCACCTGTGGGCAGTTGGGGTCCCGAGAGCCTGGGAAACATTTGGGGCCAGACGTCGTGGGAGGTAAATAAGTCCTCGGTTGACACCGTTCATCTGTTGAGTCAGGGGTACACTCCGGTGTTGGGGGCGTCACTTGCGGGCACCGTGGGTCAGGAGAGCCTGGGTAACAGCTAGGCGATGGAGTGGTGGTTGGGGTGGGTCTTGTGGTCTGCGGACACCTAGGATCTGAGGAGCCTGGGTAGCAACGCGGAGCCTGAGTTGTGGTCGGCCTAGGTTGCACAGTTGTTTGTGGACATCTGGGGTCAGATGATCCAGGGAAACAACGTGGACCTGGTGTTGTTGTTGGCTGTTGTCGCGTTGTTGTCTGTGGGCACCGAGGGTCTGGTGATCCAGGGTAGCAGCGTGGTGCTGCCGTAGTGACTGGAACTTCGGTTGTTGCCTGTGGACAACGTGGATCGGGCGAGCCTGGGAAGCAGCTGAAGGCCGTTGTCGTTGTTGGTCTTTGAGTGGTTACTTGCGGACAGCTGGGATCTCGCGAGCCTGGATAGCATTTAGGAGAAGGAGAAGTAGGTCTGGTTGTTCGAATTGGAGATTTCGTTGTTGGCGGCAAGTAAGTTCTTGGTTGGCACCTTTCGTCTGTCGAGTCCGGAGTACAGCCTGGAGACGTAGTGGGCTGCGGGCATCGTGGGTCCGGCGATCCTGGGTAGCATTGTGGCGATGAGGTCGTAGTTGGCACAGGTCTTGTCGTTTGAGGACACCTTGGATCGGTAGAGCCCGGGTAGCAGCGCGGAGTTGGTGTTGTAGTTGCGACAGGCCTTGTTGTCTGAGGACACCTTGGATCTGTAGATCCCGGATAGCATCTTAACGTTGTGGTTGTTGTAGTTCTTGGTGTTGTCACCTGAGGACAGGTTGGATCACGGGAGCCTGGGTAGCACTTGGGTGATGGCGTAGTGGGTGGGAGATAGGTGCGCGGTTGACACCGTTCATCTGTGGAATCTGGAGTACATTCCGGCGTTGCAGTGGTCACCCTTGGGCAGCGTGGATCAGGTGAGCCTGGGTAACAGCTAGGCGCTGGAGTGGTGGTTGGGGTGGGTCTTGTGGTCTGCGGACACCTAGGATCTGAGGAGCCTGGATAGCAACGTGGAGCCTGAGTTGTGGTGGGCCTGGGCTGTACAGTTGTTTTCGGGCACCTGGGGTCAGATGATCCTGGGTAGCATCGTGGACCTGGGGTTGTTGTCTGCGGGCATCTGGGATCTGACGAGCCCGGGTAGCAACGCGGCGCCGGTGTAGTCACAGAAATTTGTGTAGTCGCTTGAGGGCATCTGGGGTCTCGTGAGCCGGGGTAGCAAGCCAGAGTTGTGGTCACGGTCGGAGCTGCCGTTGTCTGGGGACACCTGGGGTCAGAAGACCCGGGGTAACAATTCAGTCTTGTAGTTGTCTCCACTCTCTGAGTCGTCACTTGGGGGCAGTTGGGGTCACGTGAGCCCGGATAACATTTGGGAGCAGCTGTGGTTGCCTCCAGACAGCGGGGATCCTTCGATCCTGGGTAGCACTTGCCGGCTTTCGTTGTGGGCGGCAAGTATGTTCGTGGTTGGCACCTTTCGTCTGTCGAGTCCGGAGTACAGCCTGGGGAGGTAGTCGGCTGCGGACATCGTGGATCAGGAGATCCGGGGTAGCATTGTGGCGATCGGGTTGTGGTTGGGGCAGGTCTTGTCGTTTGCGGGCACCTGGGGTCTGATGAGCCCGGGTAGCAACGTGGGGCTGGCGATGTGGTTGGTCGGTCAGTTGCTTGTGGGCACCTGGGGTCCGATGAGCCGGGGAAACAACGTGGAGTTGTGGCAGGCCTTTGAGTGGTCACTTGTGGACATTGTGAATCCCGGGAGCCTGGGTAACACTTAGGACCCCTCGTTGTGGGTGGTAAATAAGTCCGTGGTTGGCACCGTTCGTCTGTCGAGTCTGGAGTACAATCTGGAGCAGGAGTGCTTATCTGCGGACACCTTGGATCTGGAGAACCCGGGTAGCACCTGGGAGAAACGGTTGTGGTTGGAACAGGTCTCGTTGTTTGCGGACATTTGGGGTCCCTCGATCCGGGATAGCATGCTGGAGCTGACGTTGGTGTTGGCTGCGGTCGCTTTGTTGTTTGAGGACACCGAGGGTCTGGTGATCCAGGGAAGCAGCGTGGTGCCGGGGTGGTTACTGAAACTTCGGTTGTTGCCTGTGGACAACGTGGATCGGGGGAGCCTGGGAAGCAGCTGAAGGCAGTTGTCGTTATTGGTCTTTGAGTGGTTACTTGCGGACAGCTGGGATCTCGCGAGCCTGGATAGCATTTAGGAGAAGGAGAAGTAGGTCGAGTTGGTCGAATTGGGGATTTCGTGGTTTGTGGACACCGGGGATCTTGGGACCCTGGGTAGCACTTGGGACCTATTGTGGTCGGCGGCAAGTAAGTTCGCGGTTGACACCGTTCGTCTGTCGAGTCCGGAGTACAGCCTGGGGAGGTAGTCGGCTGCGGGCATCGTGGATCAGGAGATCCCGGGTAGCATTGTGGGGATCGGGTTGTGGTTGGGGCAGGTCTTGTCGTTTGTGGACAACGAGGGTCGTTCGAACCCGGATAACAGCGTGGACCTGGCGTTGTGGTCCTTCGTGGTTGCACAGTCGTCTGTGGACACCTGGGATCGCTTGATCCTGGGTAGCACCGTGGAGCCGCTGTTGTTATGGAAACCTGCGTGGTTGACTGTGGGCATCTGGGATCTGTGGCTCCAGGATAGCAGCTGAATGGCGGTGTTGTTGGTCGTAGGGTGGTGACTTTCGGACAGCTGGGGTCGCGGGAACCCGGATAGCACTTGGGGCCTGGCCTAGGCGTCTGTGGACACTGTGGATCCTTGGATCCTGGGAAGCACTTGGGTGATGGCGTAGTGGGTGGGAGATAGGTACGCGGTTGACACCGTTCGTCCGTGGAATCTGGAGTGCATTCCGGCGTTTCAGTGGTCACACGTGGGCATCGTGGATCAGGAGAGCCTGGGAAGCATCTAGGCGATGGCGTGGTGGTTTGCGTGGGTCTAGTCGTCTGTGGACATCTGCGATCGGAGGAGCCTGGATAGCAACGTGGGGCTGAGGTCGTGGCCGGTCGGTCAGTTGTCTGTGGACACCTGGGGTCTGTTGAGCCTGGATAGCATCGAGGCCCTGGTGTTGTTGTTTGTAGCGGTCGCGTCGTTGTCTGTGGGCACCGGGGATCTCTGGATCCTGGGTAACAGCTGACTGGCGTGGTTGTTGGTCTTGCAGTCGTCACCTGTGGGCAGTTGGGGTCGCGAGAGCCTGGGAAGCATTTGGGACCAGACGTCGTGGGAGGTAAGTAAGTCCGCGGTTGACACCGTTCGTCTGTTGAATCAGGGGTACACTCCGGCGATGCAGTAGTCACCCTTGGGCAGCGTGGATCAGAAGAGCCTGGATAACATCTGGGCGATGTGGTCGTTGTTTGCGCAGGTCTAGTCGTCTGTGGACATCTGGGATCGGAGGAGCCTGGATAGCAACGTGGGGCTGAGGTCGTGGCCGGTCGGTCAGTTGTCTGTGGGCACCTGGGGTCTGTTGAGCCTGGGTAGCATCGCGGGCCTGTGGTCGTTGTTGGTATTTGAGTGGTTGCCTCTGGACAGCGTGGATCGGGGGAGCCTGGGAAGCAGTTCAACTCAGTGGTTGACGGCGGACAGCGGGGATCAGTCGATCCGGGGTAGCACTTCGGGCCTGGTGTCCGAGTTGCGGTAGGCCTTGTTGGTCTAGTGGTCCTGACGGGAGTGGCAGTCGTTGTTTGTGGACAACGGGGATCCTTTGATCCTGGATAGCATTTGGGACCAATTGTGGTGGGCGGCAGATATGTTGGCCGCTGACACTTTTCATCGGTCGAGTCCGGAGTACATCCCGGTCGGGACGTTGTTGGTACCTTTGGACATCTTGGGTCGGGCGAGCCGGGGAAGCAGTTCAGTGTGGACGACTGTGTTGTCGTTTGTGGACACCGGGGATCCGGGGAGCCTGGATAACAGCGCACCGGGGAGGTGGGCCGTGTCCCTCTTGATGGCGGCGTGGTTTGTGGACATCTGGGGTCGGTCGAACCGGGGTAGCAGCGCGATGTTGACGGTCTGAAGGTTGTTGGAATGGACTCTGTTGGCTGGGGACATCTTGGATCCTGTGAGCCTGGGTAGCAACCAGAGGTGGTGGTTACTTGGGGGCACCGTGGGTCTGTGGAGCCTGGATAGCAGCGTGGCCTCGACGTGGGCGTCTGTGGGATCTCGGTCGGCCTTGTTGGCCTTTGACAGCGCGAGTCTGTTGATCCAGGTCGACAGAGCGGCGCTATCGTGGTCTTTCGGACCGTGATCTCGTTCTCTGTGTCTGGCGGGAGTTTGGGCTCATCGCACCGCGGCTCATCGCACTTGCCGTTGCACAGTTCGATGTCACACTTCAGGAAGACCTGGCTTCGATCGGGGAACTTGAAGGCATTCAGTGTGTTATACACCACCACAGTGGCCCCGTCCTTGTTCGGTTGATCATTCTTCTGCCAACCACCGAAAAGCTTCGGCTTCTTCGAGCATCCGTTCTTGTCCGAGAGCTGCAGGCGGCTTGTGGTCTTAGCCCCGTAGTCTTCGTTGTCGAACGCATAGCAGTCGCGCACAATGATGTCGTACTCCCGGCTGGGATCGCGCAAGTAGATCAGGATCGTTATGTGCTCGCCAATTTTGACGATACCCTCGATGGGCGTGTTCTTCGGGTAGTCGCCCTTGAGGATGTCCATCCAGCACTCAACTCCCCCGGTCAGCGTCGGCACCTGCACAACCTCCAGCATTTCAACCACGAACGGCTTGAAGATGACCGTCTTCTCCTGCTCCCCGCTGCGACTGCACGTGATTCTGCGGGCGGTGTCCCAGATCTCCTGCACATTAGCGTCCGACTGAAAAACCAGGATATTATCAACCGATGCGCACACCCTGCACGACGGTCGGCTGCCGCAGCCAGACACCGGCACCTGGAAGGTGAAACTGTTCCTGTTACTGCCCCCCTCGACGTACCTGCGGACGAGACGAATGCAAAGGTGAACAACAAAAATGCGTGCTGAGCGTGATGCTGTACCCACCTGCACTTCGGATCATGGAAGTAGCCCTGACTGTAGATGACGCCATTGAACGGCTCCTCAAACTCAACGGTCACAAGCATGCCATCAGCTTCATCGCATTTCACGTCGATCTTCTCGACGTGCGTATGCCCCCGACCGCTGGCTGTGATCTCGTTGTTTCTCTTGCCCGCAAATCCTCCCGAAACGGTTATGAGATCATTTTGACGATTTCTTCGACCCTTCGTCTCTGCAACATTAATCAATGATATCTGCGCGGAGAATGAATATGATGTTGTGAATGCTAAGGGAATGATTTGTCTGCCGCCTGAAACTTACCGCAAGACAAACGAACACAAGTAGTACATGTGGTCTCATAACGACCAAGCTGCTGGACGAGGAGGATTATTTATGTTTCCGATGTCGCCTGGGGAAGGTACAAGGAAAAAACAGATGAAAAGACAGAAAAGCCTGTAGCGAGAGCATGTGATTTGTGGCAGCACTCTACTTGGTGATTCTCACTCATTGGAGTGAGGTTTAAAATGCGAGACGTATCAACTTGAGACTCGGAATTCAAGATATTCTCTGCCGGAGTTGAAGTGTATGGACGGGAATTCCAATCGCTGGCCAGTTCGATCAGATCGGGCCCTGTGAGCGTTCACAGTTGAGAAGAGGGCGTGGTATGGACGTAATGCTCAGTGCATACGATTAGTGGATTCATACTTCATACGATTAGACGGAAGAGCCTGCTTTCTCTAACCTCTTAACACAAGACAATGGGTGCAAGCACTGCAGAGCAGAAACCTGGAGCGGTCGCATCGAAGACAACGTCCAACCATCGATGATCCGAAATTCGTCGCAGAAGTGAACGATGCCCCAGCAAGCAATGAGGAGCTAGCAACAACAGAAGAAATCGGAGGGAAGAAATGTGGAAAGCAGCCGGAGCTGACAAAATCTCGAATTTCATCGCTGTAAGCAACTCAACATCGAGCAGCTTACGATCTTCAAAAGCAAGATGGTCTCACCCAAAACGGAGACCATCAGATGTACCCCAGCAACAGAAGACTGTACTAAGCAGCCCGCATCATTCCTCTACTGCCATACCTGGTCACACTTTTGCAGAGGCACTTGCTAACCTTCGGCAACCACCACAAGCATGGCCATTCGAAAATTGAGAAGCCGAGGAAACATTCCCTTCGCAAACGTCTGTCGCCACCCCATCCCGAGAGCTGTCCTGCGACCGTCATCACTTCGATATAGTCTCAGACAGTCTCAAGCACGTCAGCAACGTCTGCCGTCAGTTCCGCTTTCGGTCTATCTCACACTCCCTCGTATTCAAAGCTCCTCTCCTGGATTGAGTGTAGACGACGTCAGCTCGTCACAGAAATTACCAATTTTCGTTCCCATGGCCCTGTCGGCTCCACATAGGAAAACTGACAAATTATGAGTTTAGCCGAGCATGCCTCTAGCCAGCACTCTTCTCCTTCCACTCATCATCCCGTGATGACCACTCGAACTAGGCACACGCTCTGGATTCGAAGCACCTAATTCACACTCAACACGACAAAAGACATCCATGTGGAAAACACCATTCATCTGATGCCAGTCGATGACGATGGCGTCAGAGTTTGGAAATTCCACTTTAAAATCGCGAATTTACATGCAATCGGCGCGGAAATCACTTGAAACGGATGAAAATACTGATGGGCCAGTCGAAGTCATCATTTGGTAGCATTCGCCTTCAAAAATGCATGTTTTTTGAAAAATCGATAAAATGCATGATTTCGCCGCAAAAAATGCGGTGAGTTGTAAAATGAACTGAGTCGACTTTTCCGCTGCGAGAGTGCCAATGTTTTAAAATCGATTTTTCCGAAATTTCCACCGGGTTTTGGATGAAAATTGTATGGAATTGTGTGAGGGGAGGGGGATAATGATGTGCCCATCGAAAATTTGAAAGAAATTGGCGTGGAATTGGGAAAATGAGACGATGTCAAAGTCGGTGAGTGGATGTTCAATAAGAGGTTACAATTGGGTGTGTTTACCAAAATTCATTCGGGAAGGCTTTATACGATCTGTAAATGACAAAACGTCAGTCAAAGCTGGCCTTTTTACCATGGAGAAGGTCATTACTGAGTTAGGGGGAGAGAAGTGTTTTTTTTTTTCGCTGTTTCAAGAGGGTTTCATCGTTCTTTAAAAAGAGGCAGACTGAGAACTGCTTGGGATTTCGCGATTTGTTGGAAAATTCCGGTGGATTTTGGAAGAAAACTTGTTGGAATGAAGTGCGGGGAGAGGGAGTAGGGAGTTTTGGAAGAAAATTTCAAAGAAATACACGCGGAAATGCGAATATGAGACGCCGTTGAAGTCGAGGTGGCGAAGAATTGGCGTGGAAATTAGTGTTCAGGGGTAGCATCCTAGCGCTGCACGATTCCATTCCCTTCCTCGAGACGACGACGCTCCTGCTGAGCTCAGGCAGAACTTCCGTGCCTGAAAGACAGTGGTTCGGTAGCTCTTGGCGTGGACTCCTGTTCCCAGTCCTTTGTTCGTCTTCGGTCGTCGTCTGTGAAGAGGATCTGATGAGAGCTTAAGTAGCAGGAAATCGATGGAATCTAAGTTTGTGCGTCTAGTCGACGGAAAGGGAGAGATGTCACTTTACTTCACACATACTTCAGCTCTTCAGCTTGGCGAGTCTAAAAGACAGAAGGAGGAGAGGTCCACAAGGACTGCGAACCGTGCTTCTGGACCCTTGTATGTCCGTCTTATTTCCATCAGAATCCCAATGATCATTACTTGCATTTGCTGTGAAGTGGAGGAATGGATGGCCGATAACAGATCCATTTCAATTCCCACAGCTTACGACTTGCATCAGCGTGCATGATTCATGATTCTGAATAGTCCACGGTCTCAGCCATGACCCGAGTAAGTGTAGGCGATGTCTGTCTTAAGCGTAACCATAAATCGTCGAAAGAAGGATGTGAGAAACCACTTGAAACTTTGAATAAATTTTGATAAAAATCATCATCAAACCAAAGATCACCGCGTCGACCCTGAACTTTTCGCCTGGCTCAAACCACACACACACACACTCGCCGCCTGCATTCAGCGAGTGTCAAGTTAAGTCTCATAACTTATTCCCAATCCTGTTTGACCTAAACCAACCGACTGGCTGACATGTCAGAAGCGAAACGAAAAGTTCAAACCGGTTTACATCTAATGCACGTAACTTTGGTACAAGTACACAACGCAAAACAGAAGAAGAAAAAAGTGAAATCTGACATCATGCCACTTGTTTAGCCGGTCTTCGGTCGAATCACGTCTGCTGTTCTCTTGAGTGTAAGCGGATGGATCCTTTTCGGCAAGACCTTGAAATTTTCGTTGTTTTTTATTTTCTTCTTAAATTGACGCAAATCAAATTACATACATTGGCGTAACTTCAGATAATGGTCATAAGTCTTATGCATCGAGGCAGGCAGACAGGCGGACAGTCGGTGGTGCGGCCACGGCCGCGGCTTGGCGTGGCATCGTAATCAATAGTTCAGTTCAGAGGCGGCCGCATGGGAACGGGTATGAATATGGGCATCGTTCGGCAATTACACAGTCGAAAATGTCAATATACAGAGTGGATTGCAAAACATCGGTGTGTTGTCACTAGCCATGGGAAACCAGAAACATGATTACGACCATGATGCCAGTCATTCTTCGGATTATTTAACGAAATTCAAATGACTATCTTCTGCTAATTTGTATCGTAAACTTAACTGTTCCCTTTTTTGCATCGCTTTATGGTGGTCTGAGGTGTCCCCCACTCAGTGGTGGGGTACACAAAAATGAAACAGCATTTAAAATTTGTTTTGCTTTTTGACGGTTACACAGAGGGTCTCAGGCGTTGCATAACGTCAGTCAGTTGACCTTTTGCGAGAGAGTGAAGATACACCGGTGCTTATGTGCCAGATGCTGCTGCTGATGCAGACAATGGATGAAGGAGGGATGCTGCGGCTTGGTGGTGGTGCATGAGCGCGAGCGAGAGACGATGATTGATTTAACAGTCAAGTCAATCATTGAAGCTTACGCCTCTTGACGGTTTTTCAAAGGCACGGTTCGTGTCGGTTGGGTGTTACGTTTTGTTTGCTTCTTCTTCTTCTTGTAATATTTCATAATGTTTATGAACTTTGTGTGAAGTTAATGTGTCACCGGTAAAGGAGGAAGTAAGCGATGCTTGTGATGGCGTGATGTTAGAGGTTGAGGCTTTTGAACACGATCGTGTCCTGAATGAATTGAAATGTCACGAAGATGCTATGGGGTTGTGGTGGCGGCATGAGTGGAGGAGGATGATGTCTGTGTGGTTTGCGCGGAATGAGGAGCTTGAGAGGAGGCAAAATGCAGATGAAATTCAATTGAAACGCGACTGTAGTGGGAGACAAAGGAGGATTCGCTCGAAAAGATGAGCGATTGTCAAGACAACGGGTCTGTGGCTGAGACTGTGGGACTACACTTTCCCGAATCTTCCATGGACAAGGATGTCTGTTGTAGATTCAGAACAAACAAAAATCGCTCCCTTTTCTGATGTCTCTCCGACTGAAAGAATGTCAGTTGTGGGCTTTGATCGAAAACTTAAAACTGTGGACTGACTAAGGTCTATGCCGGGCGTGATTTCGACGCAAAAAGGAGCCCAGTTGTGAGTCCCGAACGAAACAAAATGATCTTCCTTCGATAGGGTCTCTGAGTGATTCTTGGTTTCCGATTCTTGACCAAAGTTTTTCCCTTTTTCAAGTCACCGTGGTCAACAGGAGGTCCTGTCTTGCTGTCTTCTGGCTTAAATTTTCGACGCGCATGTCACTCAAACCATTTCAGCCGTAGGAGCCTCCAGCACCACACGTCGCTATCCATTACGATCAAGGGAATGCATATTTTTTGATCGGTCCTAATCTTGGGCAGATTCGGATTTCCCACGAGATTGACTTTCGGTCAATTTTCACATTTTAAAGGCCACAGATTTCGAAATTCTAGATCAACTCACTATCGGTTTTTTTTTTTTTTTTTGTTTGAGCAAACGTTGGGCAGGGGCTCAAGAATTAAAAACTTCCTCACATGTCCTTCAAGATCCTTTGGGCAACATTTCCAAAAAAAATATATATTAATCAATCAAAATTAAGATAAAACACAAACATGTTCGCAAGAAAATGAAGTCATACAAAAATTCTCTTCACTTTTCCACTTTAAAGGATGTCCTTAGAAAATAATATTCTGTTCCCACTAACCGTTATTTATTTAGCACAAAATCCACACACAGAATACGTCAGGCTTAAGGAAAAAGGAAAAAAAAAAACGGTGTTTTTCTTATGATCTTTACAAGAAGAAAGAGTGAAGATACACGGTATTTGACGATGTCACACTAACTAAATGGAAAACTCATTTAATCTTACCTTAAATACTTGTATAGCCATCTATCCAATCGGAGGGATGGTTAAGATTGAAGACAAAAAAAATGTATTTTTGCGTTATTTTTTTGTTTTTTTTTTTTCTTGTTTTCATCTTCTTCTTTCAGTCGGTTGATCGGTTTCGGTTCGATGGTTGATGTTGGACCCTCGTCTGGTCGTTCGGTATGATGCTGTTAACTTGGTTTCGATCTACCCGCCGTGTGCTTGGTTGTGTTGGCAACCAACGTCGAACGTTGTTGTTTGAGGCGTTTGCTGAAAAATGCAAAACGATGTAAAAATGATGCTGCTTTGGAGTTCAAATCGTCTTCTTTTTTTTCATTTTTTTTCCACACTCTGTTCATAAGCACACGACGACGGGGGTAACCCGAGGGTACACAGAGTGCAACAAAGTTAAAGTGAAATAAATACAAAAAAAAAACAAACATGAAATAAAAAATATGTATAGATGCTGTGTTGGTTGACTAGGTTAACAATTGTTTATCTCTCTCGAGCGGAGGAGGAGGAGGAGGGGGAGGGGTTACATTCATGTCCATCGATATATTCACATGGTGGACAAGGAGGTTAACAAATCATCTCTGCGGGAACCGTTTCTGTATGGTCTCTGACATCAGACCTGGATGAAGGTGGAGGGGGACTCATATAAATGCAATTTTGAGGAAGAAAAAATGTTTATGTTTCATGTACAAAACAAGGTTAGCTATGAACTACTAAATTTTGTTCGTTCTCTTCGAAATAAAAAAGAAACATTGAATAGGTAAAGTTCATAGATACAAAGATAGATGCTCGATGCTCGTATAAGTGAAGAATTCATGGTCGAAAGTGATGACTTTAACTTCAAGGGAATCATCATCACTCGAGGAGGATATAAATATTTTGTTTATTTTTTTATTTTCTCTGTCTCTGGTATCTATTGGTGCAGAGGCATATCTTTTGATTGATGGCTTATTCTATTGAGAGTCTTTAGACAAAAGGATGGATGAACGGTTTTGCAATGGGTGACTTCACGTTTTTTGTTTTTTTTTTCCGTTGGTTGTGAAAGGTAGGCACGGATAGGTCAAGAGGAGATTGTCTCTAGGATTACGTCAGACGGTGATGGAATTTCGTCAGCCGAATGGGATAAAGGATGTCACAGATCGTTGAAGCAACATTCACAAGAGATGGTGGACATTTTCCAGCACCATCCATTTGGTACCAGAGTATCACAGTCGCCGATTGATTCTCCACTCTGTCTAGTAGATCTTGGTGCCAAGGTGCCACTGTCGCCGATTCAGAGCCCCATCCACTCTGTCTAGTAGATCTTGGTGCCAAGGTGCCACTGTCGCCGATTCAGAGCCCCATCAACTCTGTCTAGTAGATCTTGGTGCCAAGGTGCCACTGTCGCCGATTCAGAGCCCCATCCACTGTGTCTAGATGATCTTGGTGCCAAGGTGCCACTGTCGCCGATTCAGAGCCCCATCCACTGTGTCTAGATGATCTTGTTGCCAAAGTCTCACAGAGCCCCATCCACTCTGTCTAGTAGATCTTGGTGCCAAGGTGCCACTGTCGCCGATTCAGAGCCCCATCCACTCTGTCTAGTAGATCTTGGTGCCAAGGTGCCACTGTCGCCGATCTTGGTGCCAAGGTGCCACTGTCGCCGATTCAGAGCCCCATCCACTGTGTCTAGATGATCTTGCTGCCAAAGTCTCACAGTCGCCAATTCAGAGCCCCATCCACTCTGTCTAGTAGATCTTGGTGCCAGAGTGTCACAGTCGCCGACTCAGAGCCCCATCCACTCTGTCTAGTAGATCTTGGTGCCAAGGTGCCACTGTCACCGATTCAGAGCCCCATCCACTCTGTCTAGTAGATCTTGGTGCCAAGGTGCCACTGTCACCGATTCAGAGCCCCATCCACTGTGTCTAGATGATCTTGTTGCCAAAGTCTCACAGTCGCCGATTCAGAGCCCCATCCACTCTCTCTAGTAGATCTTGGTGCCAGAGTGTCACAGTCGCCGACTCAGAGCCCCATCCACTGTGTCTAGATGATCTTGTTGCCAAAGTCTCACAGTCCCCAACCCAATGCCCTTCACACTTTCGTTCCCGCAGACTCTATTCCGAGGACCACAGAAAGCCACTGTCTCTATTTCAGACTCACTTTCAGGATGGGATACCTGAAGCTACGCTTCCGATTTCTTATCGTCTGATCGCCAAGGTCTTTTAACGAAAGTGTCGCTTTATTTGCCGACGTCACTTCTACTCCTAGTGCCAAAGTCTCAGTCTTCCAGTGTCCTCTAGGACCAGGACACGGCACCACTGTTTCATTGATCTCCATTGTTCCATGCCTGTCTCATCTTCAGCGACCCGCATCCACTAAGGGCATGATCCTCCGGGCCATGCGGCTCTAGGTCATCGGCGCTTAGGCCAAAGCCCAGATTTGGTCCAAGCTATCACCTCGGAAGTCGTGATGATCATGACCAAACCATCGAACGTATCTCACTCTATTCCGGCGATAAAGTCCCCATCCATCAATCGTGGCAACACCACAGTCCACCAGCTCAACACGAAATTCTCTCCAACGGACTACAACACGGGCTCCTTGACGAACACACCCCTTCGATGTTCCCTCGATTAAATGACGAAAAACAACCCCAATCATCCACCACTCATCTTGAATGCAACACAAGTCTTGCCAGACAAGTGCAGTAACTCCTCAGTTCAGTTGGTGACGTCACGAAAAATGAAGAACCCACTTTTCTTGAAACTCAAAGGGTTCCAGTCGAATTTTTTGAACGAATTCACTTCGATTATCCTCACCCCACTCAGCCCCATGCATTTGGGCAGTAATTTCTGCACTGACACGCGAAAAATCAATTTTTGAAAAAATGACACATTTCACACGAATAAATGCAGTAAACCGGCAACACAATTGGGTCGCATTTTTTTGCTGAAAATTAATGCATTTTCGTGACAGTCGATTTCGTGGTTACCCAATCTTGTCAAACGAATTTCTTGGGAATGCGGATGAATCAAAGGCATTGGGGTATCAAGATGGAAAGGAAATTTCATGTAGATGTGGAGGAAGGTACGGTTTTCTAATGGGAGTGCTCTGGTTGGCCAGTTTGAGGCGAAAAACCAGATGTCTTCCTGTGGCCATTGAAATGTGATGAGTTGGAGGACATGGTGTTTTGTGAAACGAATTCCTCGGAAACTAGGATAAACCCAGGGTTGAGGGGTACCAGGATGGAAAGGAAATTTCATTTAGACGCGGATGAAGGTACGGCTTTCTAATGGGAGTGCTCTGGTTGGCCAGTTTGAAGCGAAAAACCAGATGTCTTCCTGTGGCCATTGAAATGTGATGAGTTGGAGGACATGGTGTTTTGTGAAACGAATTCCTCGGAAACTAGGATAAACCCAGGGTTGAGGGGTACCAGGATGGAAAGGAAATTTCATTTAGACGCGGATGAAGGTACGGCTTTCTAATGGGAGTGCTATGGTTGGCCAGTTTGAAGCGAAAAACCAGATGTCTTCCTGTGGCCATTGAAATGTGATGAAGGGGAGGACATGGTGTTTTGTGAAACGAATTCCTCTGGAACTAGGACGAACCCAGGGTTGAGGGGTACCAGGATGGAAAGGAAATTTCATGTAGATGCGGAGTAAGGCATGACTTTCTACTGGAAGTGGTCTGGTTGACCAGTTTGAAGCGAAAATCCAAATGTCTTCCTGTGGCCATTGAAATGTGATGAGTTGGAGGACATGGTGTTTTGTGAAACGAATTCCTCTGGAACTAGGACGAACCCAGGGTTGAGGGGTATCAAGATGGAAAGGAAATTCAATGTAGATGCGGAGTAAGGTACGGTTTTCTAATGGGAGTGCTCTGGTTGGCCAGTTTGAAGCGAAAAACTTATGTCTTCCCGAGGCTTTGAAATGTGATGAGTTGGAGGACATGGTGTTTTGTGAAACGAATTCCTCGGAAACTATGACGAACCCAGGGTTGAGGCGTATCAGGATGGAAAGGAAATTCTATGTAGATGCGGAGTAAGGTACGGTTTTCTAATGGGAGTGCTCTGGTTGGCCTGTTTGAGGCGAAAAACCAGATGTCCTCCTGTGGCCATTGAAATGTGATGAGTTGGAGGACATGGTGTTTTGTGAAACGAATTAATCGGATACTAGGACGAACCCAGGGTTGTGGGGTACCAGGATAGAAAGGGAATTTCATGCAGATGCGGAATAAGGTACGGTTTTCTAATGGGAGTGCTCTGGTTGGCCAGTTTGAGGCGAAAAACCAGATGTCTTCCTGAGGCCATTGAAATGTGATTAGTTGGAGGACATGGTGTTTTGTGAAACGAATTCCTCTGGAACTAGGACGAACCCAGGGTTGGGGCGTACCAGGATGGAAAGGAAATTTCATGTAGATGCAGAGTAAGGCATGACTTTCCACTGGGAGTGGTCTGGTTGGCCAGTTTGAAGCGAAAAACCATATGTCTTCCTGTGGCCATTTTAGGGGAATTCCCGGGATGCTGTGTGCAAGGCAAAATCCGTGATAACGCAATGATCACTCAAAGGGACATGATGTTTTGTGAAACGATTTTTGCAATAACTAGGCCTAGCCCAGGGATTAGGGTTTCGGAATGGAAAGAATGCTCGATGTAGGGTGAAATGCTGGACCAGAACTGATGTGTCCTCATCTGAACGAAGACAATACTCGTTCTCCACATCGGACAGTGAGATTCTCCTTGGTGAAGATAATCAGAAGACATAGTCTCATTGTCCAGCTCTCGAGCTGTGAAATGTGCGGCGATTGCTTCACAAGGTTAAGTGGGGCTCAACATATGTCAACTGCTCTGAACACCATCGTCAGGTGATCTGCACTTCTTTCAGCACTCCAAGAACGAGATCAGCCCTTTTGATGTCGGGAAAAGTGCATGCAATGACTGCCAGACTGTACACTCAAACACAGTGTCCCATTTGCCGAGCCGTGTCTCCAGGAAACAAGGGACATGAAATGAGGCACATTCTTTCACCAACGTTCCCACTCGTCCGTCATCATGCAGCATGCCATCACAAAGGTCTTCCCTCCGTCGTCGCCGGTGAGGGAGAAACTAGTCAAAACGATTAGTTAAAATCATCTTCTGCATTACCCAATCTGCCTTAACACATAAAAAATGGGAAGAAGAAGTGAGGAAAAAAAATCAAAAAAAAAAAAAAAAAACAAAAAACGACGAATGTGTTACATCACATGCGGCGATTACGAATGGACAAACAATTTTGTGGCTCTAACCGACTACTGGTTGCAGAGCGTTGACTGCCGCTAATATCTCACTCTGTTCACATGTGAGATACGTGCGTGTTTAACCTGAGAACTCATCTCTCCGATCGCACTTCACACCTCGTCTTGGTCTCGCGGCTCACGTCTTTTGTCATTTCTCAAAGACTTAACAAACAATGAGAAAGACATCTCAATAACACATTTTACCACCGCGCTGTGGACAGCGCAGCGCCTCTGTATGAGGAAAGAGGCTCCTCTTCAAACGTGTAATCCATTAGTCGGTGGCGGCCCTGTGTCTTCTTTCATTTGCATGGCCTGAGGTGCACATAAATGGGTAGTCAGCCGCATAATGTTGCGATGAATGATTGTGCTGTGACAAATCAGCACCTATTCTTCCATCTTGAGCGAGTCCTTCTATGAGCCAGTTCAGTGTGCGGTGACCTTTACCAAAAGCTGACATGTCACTCGATCTGGGGGAGGGGTGCATTGCATTGTCACTTTCATTTTTGGGGCGGACAACGATGCGACGTGGGCATAACAGACACCGACCGACCGACACACATACACCCCGACCATAATTTAGAACCGGTTTAATCAAAATCCATTTAGAGGCTTGATCTGATATTTGTTGCTGTTGCAATCAATTGTTTCGCTGTCTGGTTTGCCTTTCTCAGGCTTATTGTGTTCGGCTTCGGAGCTGATGCGTGCGTGCGATTATCTAAGCATCAATTTACAGATTTCATCTTCTGGTGGAACTGTCCGCCTTTTCTGGTTAGTTGATGTAAGGGCGGATATCTTTCAGTCACTCCGGCAGTCGGCCAGTCAGTATGACGAATGAATTTCTTTCTACTGCAAGACACATAATCGAGGTCACGCATTGTTCGTGACCATCTCGTTTTTTGCCTCTTCTTTTTTTAGTGGGTTGTTGTGAGCATGTGGGGTTTTTTGCACAATTTCGAGAAGGGTGATCAGGGAGAAGGAGGATGTTCCTGAATAGTTTTTCGGTCTTACTCGACTGGTGACTTGATTGAGCGTGTGTCCGACGAGTTGAATTTCAGCCCGATCCGGGACAGGAAAAAAGTGTTCTCGGGATAGGGCTTTTTTTTTACACTTTTTCCTACCTTCTGTTGGTCCTAGGGAGATGGCTTCAGGCCATCTTCAGGGGATAGCGGCAAAAGCTTGGTTAGATGCGCAATTGGATCCTCTTTTGATGCGCTACAGGAATCTTCGGCGGCAGACTCACCGTTGTGGCATGGTTATGGGCCCAAACGCATCGTTCTGAGAGATATGAGCGATTCTTCCTCACGATAATGGATGGAAGGAGTAATGCTGAGCTTTCCTGTAGGATTAGTCAAGCTGGGTCAATATTGAAACAGCTTGGCAGATCTGGAATCAGAAAGGCCGAGCTTGGTGTCAAAGCCAAGTTCACTCAGTACTTGTTCCAACTCTCACTCTCAATGACCGAAAGACTAGGATCGCGAATACAAGCTGCTGAGATGAGATTTCTCCGTGCTGTTGTGGGGATTACTCGCCGGGATAGGGTGAGGTAGGTGACCGCTTGACAGACCCAGGACGAGATGCTTGGATCAAGTCCACAAACTCGCCTCGATACGCCTGGGCATAACTCCTGATGAGTTAGAGGCGATGGCGGAGGATCGAGTTGCCTGGAGATCTCTCATGCGTGGTTTACCCCCGCGACCCCTTCAGTGGAAAATGCGGGTCAGAAGATGATGATGATGATGACGTACAGCCTGCGCAATTTTTCGGCCAACCAATAGGGGGTAGCGTATGTGCGTAGAGACTTGGACTTACAAGAATGGTCCCCTAAGACTACCTGCGCCCTGGAACAATCCCCTTCGACCTCTGACCCCCTGCTTCCTTGGAAAAATCTCCTTATGCAATCAGATCAGATCAGCTCCTCGACTTAAACCCAAGATGTCTCAAAGCCTTGACAATCTATTCTCCATCCTCATGCTCATCAGCCGACGCTAAAGGCAGTGAAACCTCTTGCAGACAATGACTCAGGCAACGATTTTATTCGTTGTCCGCACGTCATGACTGCATCATCACGAATTACAAGCCCTCTGATGCAACTTGCATTTGCACTCGACAGTCTCGACAGACTGTGGGAGGCTGTGGGGCTAAGTGATGGATGAATGACTGAGGAAACCAGAAAACAAAAATAATCCCATCAAAGCTAAGCAATTGATTAAGAATTTCACAAACTACTCAAACCACTCCCGACTAAGAACATTACTGGATATTTTTCGTCTTACTTGACAAACTGGATTTTCCCTGCCCATCTCTCCCTTCCGCTGTTCACTCACTTGTGCTGCAAAAGAATATTATTTGCACGAGCGACTCACTCATTTATTGTACATATTTATTAAAAAAAACTAAAAACAAACCTCCCAAAGGTCATACACAGAATCCGGCTTATATTATTTGTTCACACTGATATATGAAAACGAATATAAAGAATCAACAAACATGGATCATTTCGTGAACTGTGAACTTTTGGGTGTTAAATCGGAACTTCTGACCACAGCCATCGTTAAGAGGCGGCGGCGGAGACGGCTTGTCCAACAAGAAAGTCTTCTTTTGTTTGCCAATAACTGTTGTTTACTCCTACAAGGGATCGATTCAAACAAATCATCTTTTAATCGAATTGCTGGTTTGGGTGATTGGATATCATTTTTTTTTTAATTCCCCATTTTTATGGCGAAACCTTGAAGAGACATAAAAATTGTCTTTTTGATGCCGACGTCGTTATTGTCGTCGTTCTCTCTGAACTAAGTACCAATTCATTTTCTCATTGAACTCAACATAAAATCCCAAGTGGACCTGTTCACCTTTTTCGTTTTTTTTTTTTATTTCAAATTGCAGCATTGTACAGAACATAAAATTAACTAGGCGATGGGGCGATGGACACGAGCAAATGAGCGGTTGCCGAATGATGATGGAGATGATGATGAAGATGATGGCGATGTGCTGTAGCTGGTTGAATTCATGTACTTGTCGTGGGCGTTATTGTGAATATGTGTCGTGTGGCTGCCATCACATCGTGACTAGTTGTCTGTACATGCGGTTGTTGCATTTGCCACCACCATCCAGACGCCAGGCCAGAGAGCGTACATAGGTGCAAGAATGTGGAGAATTTTTGAATTAAAATTTCCAACAGGATATCCTTTTAATCGATTCGATAATCAATCTCTGTCGATGATGATGATGTAGTCGCGCTGCCACCTCTGTCAGCTGTCTGGGTTGTGAAAATGGAAAATTAATCTTGGAGAGAAATGATTCATAACTCTGGCTAAAGGGTGATTCTTTGCTTGTTTTTGTTAAAATTCACTTTCACTGCATTGGTTAATGCCAAACAAGCAATATATCAACGGAAAGAAGACATGGATTTGGAATACAAATTGAGCCTGATGCAAGCATATCGCATGTCGGTGGCCGAATGGATCAGAGTCCGACCACAAAACCAAGCCTTAGTCCGCATCTACCATGATAACTCGATGCATTTTATTGACCGAAGGAGCACGTCTGTCGTGTACGAAGTCGTACTTATTACGACAACACTTGTCCTAGTTTCCAAGAAATTCCGCTCAAAAAACACCATGTCCTCCAACTCATCACATTTCAATGGCCACAGGAAGACATCTGGTTTTTCGCTTCAAACTGACCAACCAGAGCACTCCCAATAGAAAGTCATGCCTTACTCCGCATCTACATGAAATTTCCTTTCCATCCTGGTACGCCCCATACCTGGGTTCGTCCTAGTTCCAGAGGAATTCGTTTCACAAAACACCATGTCCTCCAACTCATCACATTTCAATGGCCACAGGAAGACATCTGGTTTTTCGCTTCAAACTGGCCAACCAGAGCGTTCCCATTAGAATGCCGTACCTTAATCCGCATCTACATGAAATTCCCTTTCCATCCTGGTACCCCCCAACCCTGGGTTCGTCCTAGTATCCGATTAATTCGTTTCACAAAACACCATGTCCTCCAACTCATCACATTTCAATGGCCACAGGAAGACATCTGGTTTTTCGCCTCAAACTGGCCAACCGGAGCACTCCCATTAGAAAGCCGCACCTTAATCCGCATCTACATGAAATTTCCTTTCCATCCTGGTACCCTCCAACTCTAGATTCGTCCTAGTTTCCGAGGAATTCGTTTCACAAAACACCATGTCCTCCAACTCATCACAATTCAATGGCCACTGGAAGACATCTGGTTTTTCGCTTCAAACTGGCTAACTAGACCACTCCCATTAGAAAGCCGTATCTTACTCCGCATCTACATGAAATTTCCTTTCCATCCTGGTACCCCTCAACCCTGGGTTCGTCCTAGTTCCAGAGGAATTCGTTTCACAAAACACCATGTCCTCCCCTTCATCACATTTCAATGGCCACAGGAAGACATCTGGTTTTTCGCTTCAAACTGGCCAACCAGAGCACTCCCATTAGAAAGCCGTACCTTCATCCGCGTCTAAATGAAATTTCCTTTCCATCCTGGTACCCCTCAACCCTGGGTTTATCCTAGTTTCCGAGGAATTCGTTTCACAAAACACCATGTCCTCCAACTCATCACATTTCAATGGCCACAGGAAGACATCTGGTTTTTCGCCTCAAACTGGCCAACCAGAGCACTCCCATTAGAAAGCCGTACCTTAATCCGCATCTACATGAAATTTCCTTTCCATCCTGGTACCCTCCAACTCTAGATTCGTCCTGGTTTCCGAGGAATTCGTTTCACAAAACACCATGTCCTCCAACTCATCACATTTCAATGGCCACAGGAAGACATCTGGTTTTTCGCTTCAAACTGGCCAACCAGAGCACTCCCATTAGAAAGCCGTACCTTCATCCGCGTCTAAATGAAATTTCCTTTCCATCCTGGTACCCCTCAACCCTGGGTTTATCCTAGTTTCCGAGGAATTCGTTTCACAAAACACCATGTCCTCCAACTCATCACAATTCAATGGCCACTGGAAGACATCTGGTTTTTCGCTTCAAACTGGCTAACTAGACCACTCCCATTAGAAAGCCGTATCTTACTCCGCATCTACATGAAATTTCCTTTCCATCCTGGTACCCCTCAACCCTGGGTTCGTCCTAGTTCCAGAGGAATTCGTTTCACAAAACACCATGTCCTCCCCTTCATCACATTTCAATGGCCACAGGAAGACATCTGGTTTTTCGCTTCAAACTGGCCAACCAGAGCACTCCCATTAGAAAGCCGTACCTTCATCCGCGTCTAAATGAAATTTCCTTTCCATCCTGGTACCCCTCAACCCTGGGTTTATCCTAGTTTCCGAGGAATTCGTTTCACAAAACACCATGTCCTCCAACTCATCACATTTCAATGGCCACAGGAAGACATCTGGTTTTTCGCCTCAAACTGGCCAACCAGAGCACTCCCATTAGAAAGCCGTACCTTAATCCGCATCTACATGAAATTTCCTTTCCATCCTGGTACCCTCGAACTCTAGATTCGTCCTAGTTTCCGAGGAATTCGTTTCACAAAACACCATGTCCTCCAACTCATCACATTTCAATGGCCACAGGAAGACATCTGGTTTTTCGCTTCAAACTGGCCAACCAGAGCACTCCCATTAGAAAGCCGTACCTTCATCCGCGTCTAAATGAAATTTCCTTTCCATCCTGGTACCCCTCAACCCTGGGTTTGTCCTAGTTTCCGAGGAATTCGTTTCACAAAACACCATGTCCTCCAACTCATCACATTTCAATGGCCACAGGAAGACATCTGGTTTTTCGCCTCAAACTGGCCAACCAGAGCACTCCCATTAGAAAACCGTACCTTCCTCCACATCTACATGAAATTTCCTTTCCATCTTGATACCCCAATGCCTTTGATTCATCCGCATTCCCAAGAAATTCGTTTGACAAGATTGGGTAACCACGAAATCGACTGTCACGAAAATGCATTAATTTTCAGCAAAAAAATGCGACCCAATTGTGTTGCCGGTTTACTGCATTTATTCGTGTGAAATGTGTCATTTTTTCAAAAATTGATTTTTCGCGTGTCAGTGCAGAAATTACTGCCCAAATGCATGGGGCTGAGTGGGGTGAGGATAATCGAAGTGAATTCGTTCAAAAAATTCGACTGGAACCCTTTGAGTTTCAAGAAAAGTGGGTTCTTCATTTTTCGTGACGTCACTAAATGAACTGAGGAGTTGCCGCACTTGTCTGGCAAGACTTGTGCTTGGGGGTGGTTCTTCATGAATGTTGAATCGAAGGGATGTATGTGGAGCCTGTGGCGGACAAAGGGAAATCCACTGTCGATTCGTGAGTTTACCAGATGATGAACTTACCAGTCAAAGGAGGCTGACATAGACCCATAGAACCCATAGCAACAACGAAACGCACTAACCGCCCATTCGATGGATGAAATGAGAGCCAAACGCAAGCCTTTAATCGCATTTCATACGTTTTGTATTTTCAGTTTTATTTGTATATTCATAGATTTTTCTTATTTCGTTTTTCTTTGTTTTTTTTTTTTTTTTTGTTATAAATTGTTGAGTTCAGATTTAGAAAAAAAAGTTCAGTTTATATTTTTAATTTGTTCCGTTTTTGGTTTTATAACATCAATAATAATATATATATAGGGTTTGGGTTTGTTTTTGGTTTTTTATGTATATTGTGATCTCTTTACAAGTTTGTAATTATATATTTCCACCATCTACTTCAGCTTGTTCTTCGTCCATTCCTTTTTCTTTGGAACTTAAGTGACTAGTATTTTTTGTTTATATATATATATATATATGTATATATATATATTCAAGGTTTAATATGTTAACATTTAGTTTGGTTTCGCTTTGCTTGTTTTAAATGTAATTTTATGTAAAATGTACACATGAATTATATATTAAGTACAATATTGCAAATAGGTTTTTCATTATTATTACTTTAAGTTTTTTTTTTTTTGTTTTTTTTGTTTTTTTGCTTTTTTTAAGTATGAAAAATATTATGAAGGTCTACAGGTAGAAATAGTAATTGAGTATAATGATGACAGGAGCATGTTTTATGCACTGTTCGTTTGTATGTATGATGTAGTTATGTTTGTGTCTTCATAAGTAAAATATATATATTTAACCAATTTTTCTTTGACTTATAACATTCATTCTTCATTGTGTGTTTGTGTTTTTGCTTGCAAATGTACATAGCGGAATTCAGAAAGAAAGAGTGAGGGGGGCTATACACGGATATATCCAGATATGCAAACAAAAAAAATATATTTTGTTTTGTTCTTATTTAATCTGAACGACAAGACAAGAATATAAATGGAGAAAAGAAAAAACATCAATTAACACCCAAGCACAGCTAATGGTCCAGTATGGAATTACGATTTAATGTTAACTTCAATTTTGATTACTTTATAAGAAGAAAAAAAAAATAACTCTCCTCAATTTTACTCTAATCTACGAGAAGGAAACAATAAATAAATATACAGGCTGCATCGAAACATGGAATCCACCACCTCACCATAATGTTATATCTTATTCATTTATTAGGTTTTCGTGTATTTTTTTTTTGTTCATGTCTGTTCAGAGTGAGTTTGAAATAAGAGGAAGAAAATTGCTTATAAAATGTGATAATTGATGTGGAGCTGCTAGGGTCTTGTTATTTTTTCTTTAGTTTATTTAAAAGTTTGTGCGCTTAAGTTGCTGTTTTTTTTTTATATATTTTATTGTATATACGTGTGTAACGTTCTTATAGATTATATGTATAATAAATACGCTTGGCCCCCCAGAAACTTGAAATGTCCAGAAAAAAGAGATGGTTTCCTCTTCTGTTTTATTTTTTATCTATTTCCTTAGAATTGTTTTTAGTTATTTAGTGATTTTATTTTCTTTTGTTTGTTTTCATCATATGTGGTTGTTAATTCATCAAAACCTTGTGCTGTGTGCTCTCTGTTTGGTTGATTAGTTTCTCTGTTTGGATCTCTCTGTTTGGATTTTAGTTTTTAAGATTCGGGCACATTTGGTGGCGGTTTATGCATTAAAACGAAGGAACGAGTGAAATGAGGAGAATGTACGCTCTATAAAATTCAGTTTTTTTCTTTACAAGAATTGTCTGTATTTTTATTTTATTTTTTTTAGTTACGCAGAATCTTTCTTTGAAGTTTGAGAGACATTTATTATATATCAGTGGACGCCCACACACAGAGAGAGAGAGAGAGAGGGAGAGAAAAAGAGAGCATATTTATTTCATGCGAGAACGGGCGGAAATTTTTGCGTTCTTTTTGTTGCAGTCCAATGTTAATAAAATGATTCGCTTCCAAAAAATAATTTTGTTTGAATTTTTATATATATTAACTTTTGTGTATATTTTTTTTTTTGCTCGAAAATTAATTTTTTAAGATTTGCCTAGTTATTTAATTTATTTCTACTACATGCATAACGTTCATTAGTGCATTTCGTGGTTTAATTACATTGGTTTGGTTTTTTTTTTCTCTAAATTCACAATCATATCACAATCAAGTACACAATGAAAAAAATGTTGCTTAATTTTTAAATGTTTTTTTGTATATATTTGCTGATTTCTTTTTTTTTGTTTGCTTTGCCTTTGGTTGGGTATTTTTTTTCTTTTGTTGATGATGTCTCTTTTAGTACGAGTATAAATCTTAAGTGTATTTTTTTTTTGTTTTTGTTTTTGTAAGGAACTGCCTTTTCTACTCGTGATCTAGACCTCTGCCGTTATGGTTTGTTTTCCCCTCCCGTTCGAAAAATCTTTGGAAAACAATACTCGGTGGATAGGCGCGTGATTGGGCCTACGGAACAAACCGATGCGTCTAGAAAAAAATGGCCTAGAAACACTATATAAAGATATCATAGAAAATTCAATGATGATCTAAAAAAAACAAACCGATTTGAAAGTGAGTTATCTCTGGAGCATTTGAAATTGAATGCCATATCGGTTTGTGACTGTCTCGAATTTGTGTGTTTTTTTTTGTTTTTTTTTTTGACATTTTGTTTGACTCCGCCGGTTTTTCTTCTTTATTTCTTTCATGTTTTATCTTTAGGCACTTAGTTTCTTGTTAAATCTTATTTCTTATTATCTTATATCATGTATTTTTTTGGTTTCAATAACTAATTTTTCCATCGTAGATTTGCTTTAAGAAAATCAAAAACATAAACAAGGACTTATGTAACTCTTGTTTTTTTCTCTTTTGTTTTCACTTAATCAACATATACAATAACAATTAAACTACAAATAAGAATACAAAGTTAACTTTACTTGTCTTAGGTTTCTGAATAAATTTAAGTTAGTTTCTTCGGTTTTTTTAAAACGCTTAAAGTTTGATTAATTTATTTGTTTAGGTTAAAAAATATATATTTTTTGTGTATATCTCTCATCTTTTTTTGGTTTTATAAAATGCTAAGACAATGAGAAGAAAGATAGATCAATTCAAAGTCAAACCAAAAAATCTGTTAGGGGATTAGATTCCTGTTTGTTTATTTTTTTTTTTGTTGTGTGTGTGTTTTTTTTTTATTTTTTAACGATTGTCAAAGGTGGGATACAGCAAGTCTGAAGCTTAAACAAAAAAAAAGAAACGTTTTACTCGGAAAACAAAAAACCTACCTTACATCAGAATTAAATTTCTTTTTTTCTTGTATATAGTTTCTTTTTTAATTTAACATGCTCTTACGTTGGAAAAAATATATATGTTTGAGTTTTCTTTGGTTTCTCTTTTTTTTTTTGGTTGTTGTTTATCTAAAAAAAATTCTTACAAAATCTTATCTAGTCATAATATTTTTCTCATGTTTTTTTCTCTTCAAGATGCCTCTTAAAAGTAAAAATTTGACCGCATTTGCATCAATTTTTTTTTTCTTTCCTGTTGTCGCTATTGTTTTTTTTTTTCAGGTTTATATAGGATTACATTTCGTTTGAAAACAAAACAAAACAAAAATTCCTTTATCTAAGAAAATAAAGCACAAAACTAACACTTGTACTTCAGTTTTTGTTGTGTCTAACAGAACTTGAAGTAAAGTCACAATTCCTCGTCAATACTCACCGAATGCTATGAGTTACGGCCTCTATTGGTATTGTTATTCGAATTATTGTTATTGTTAGTACTGAATCGCCGTGGTGAAGATATTGTTGAAATACCACCGTCCGGAGCATTGGACGCGCCGCGTGTACTGCCCGTACTGCGATTGCCAATGCTGCCAGTTGATGTGGCTGATAAATTATGCGGCGACGGCTGTTGTGAATGATGATGCTGCTGCTGATGATGATTGGATGCAGGCGATGACATCGGCGACAGCAATTGCGATTGACGACGATTCACAGCGTTGACTGGACTATATTGCATTGATGGTGATGTGAAATTGGATAGGACACGACTGCTATTGTCGTTGCTGCTGCTCTTCAAACCATTACCGCTGTGTATGCTGCCCGAACGTTCGTGCAGCAGTATCTGATGGGCGGCCATGTCCATTTCTTCGCGTGTCATATCGAGCGCCTCTTGCATTTCACGCGATGTATAGGCGACAAAATCTGGATCGCAATACTTTCCAAGTCCTTCAGCAACTAGAACCTTTGAACGAAAAAAAAAAAAAAAAAAACAGAACCCACAAATCATCTCTGGAGCATTGTCTTGTGTGTCTTGGTTTGCTTACCCTGCCGACAAGGCTCTCGGCCGATCCTATAACCTCGAAGGAGGTCGGCCGCCTCTGATCGAATGGACTGCCCGGCGTCGACTGCACCATACGCTCCTGTCCGATACCACCGTTCTGTTCATTTCCCGAAGGAACTGCATGCGACACCATTTGTTTTATCATATGCCAAACGGAATAATGTCGAAAATAAAATTAGTACACCGCCGACTTGGCAAAAGGGGGAAAAAATGCACACACGAAAAAACAAGTGAGATTCGTGATCAGAGAAAATAGAAACAGAAAAACAAAACAACAACAGAAAAACAGGAAATAACTCTCCCATAAGCACAGTCAGCATGCAAGCAAAATTTGATTTTGGATGCAAACTTCATCTACTCAAGCTAGAATGAAATGTAAATCAAAAAAAAAAAATCGCATAAAGAGTTTGGCGATACAATTGAACTGCGAATGATACCCATGACCCTACAATGCTTTCGTCTAGAAGCTCCTCAGATACATGATAAATCAAATTTTGGGAAATCAAACAACTGACAACGATGGGGAATGAGAAAACATAGAAAATAAAAAAATAAAAAATGAGCTATATCTTCTCTCCCTTCATGTCATCGCAAAAAAGTGATCAGATATAATTTGCAAGCAATGACAAAATAAGGACTATCTACAGCGGCGGCAAAAAAACGACATAGAATAAGCAAAGAAATATTTAAAAAAAAAAAGTTTTCGGAAATTCAATTTAAAATAATTTCTTAATCGATCGAGACCATATTTTTGTCTTGCTTCGAGGACCAACCGAATTGAGTGGCAGAGGCAAAGAGAGATGGGTTTTGTGCGTATTTTTTTTTTCATTTTTGTTTTTGAGAGAAAGTGCTTTGAGAAGAGAAAAATAAAAATGATGAGAAAAAACAGACAACGAAGGATACACAAACATTTTTTTTTTTTTGGGAGCACCTTGAATTGAGACTCAAATCATAATGAAGATGAGATTGTGATGGTGAGATGGTACCTGGAGAGAGAGAGAATTAATCACGAACAACGATGAAACGATGATGATGATGCATGATGCTAGTGATGTTAGGTGACGATGCATTATGTTTTCAACTATTTACTTAAATCTTCCCTTTGATGAATGAAAATAAGGGAGGAAGGATAGTAAAATTGACAAAATCAAAAAAAAAAAAATATGATCAGACACATATATAACAGAGAGTGAAAGATAGACAGATACATAGAAAGATGAAAAACATTAATTTTTTCTATGTCAAGTGACACTTATTTTCTATGTTTTTTGACATACAAAAAAAAAAAAAAAAACTCGTGAGAATTTCGAAAAAAAAAAAACGTGAAATGAAATAAGATGAAGAACAAAAAAAAAAAAAAAAAGAAACAGAAATGAATTGAAGAAGAAGAAGAATTTAACCCTAACCTCCTTCGCCGTGATAGGATGATCTGTGTCGGACTTTTGCCTGGCAACTGCTACTGATGGCCGCAATGTGTGGCCGAAATTGTATATTATCCATAAATGTTAGCGGTGTCGGTGCGAGATTTGTATCTGAATAGCAAGCGATAGTTGGTTTTGTATTGCTGCTGCTGATGTTCCCGCCGCTTCCACCATCATCATCATCGCCACCACCAGCACCACGGTAGTCACGGTCGTCACGGTCGTCACCAATTTCGACGCTTATGCCCACTTCCCGACCAATGTTCCTGCCACCATCATCGTCGTCCTCCTCGTTCTCGCCTTCGTCGCCGCTATCATATATACAAATAATGTCATCTAATTGAGCTATTTCCAGAGAGCAGCTACTACTTAAGCCAATGATTTCACCACAATCACGATCACCAACATCAATCTTTTCACCGTACGAGTCCATCAGATCATCTATAGTATCGGCACCATTTTGGGTGCCCATTGATTCGGGAAGAAATCCAGCAACGGCCATAGCTTGGGACTGTGCCAGACGCAGGCCGCTGGCGATGCGACGCATTCGGCCACAATATGATTTTCCCATTGCCGGTTGTGGGGTCATCAAGTGCTGTGATCGATTTAACGGCGACGCTGGTCCGTAATCAGAGGTGGCTCCGCACGGGCTTTGATGAACTACAGCACGAGTGAATATCACATGCTCCGGGGTGCTCTGCGGCTGATACTTGTGTGGCGTTGTACACTGTCCCAGGGAGCCACTCTGATTGTCCAAGGTGGTCGACTGCGTCATGGTGGTGATGATGGATCCGGCGCCATCGGAGTCCTCAACGCTGCTGTTATGCCCAACGAATGGTATGATCACATCGTCATTAAGGGGGCCGAAGGCGCAGTCGTCACCGCTGGGTCGCCGATAGGAGCACATATCGAGGAGGCGATTGGAAAAGCGACGTGGCGGAGGAGTCGGTGGGATTAGTTCATCGCTTAGGCTATCGGTTTTCTGTGCCGCCATGGGGAAACGCTTGTGGAGTGGGGCCTGTGCCCCGGTAACAGTCGCCGAGTACGGTGGCGACAGGGACAATGGCGACAAGGTTGTGGTCGTAGTTGAGATTGAGCTGATTTGACTGCGTCTCACTCGAGCCAGGGATGCGACATGCGGAATTGGGACGTCAACAGTCGGAACTGGAGGATCATCGATGACCTCGTCGTCGTCAAAGAATTTCCAATTCGGGTCATCAAGTGTAATGGATGCGGGAAAAACCTCGGCTTCCACTGTCTGTTGCAGGGGCGAATCCGGCGAGGACGTTCCCTCGCAGCTGGGGAAATACCGAAGATGAGCCTTCGCATGGAAGTGATTCTGACCGGACTGTTCATGGATTTGTACACGATGCAGTTGTTGTTGCTGCTGCTGGTGCGGATGCGAGTGGTGCAAATGATGATGATCACTGGGCTGGCGATGCTGAAGCTTCTGCTGATGATGATGCTCATGTTGATGGTGATGCCGATGCCTATGATAAATATTATGGTGGTGATGGTGGTGGTGGTGGTGGTGATGATGGTGATGGTGGTGGTGTGGATAGTAGTAACATGATGATGTATCCTTTTCGTCTCCATTCTGTGATGAGGACGATGAGGACGCTACAAGTCCTTCTCTCATTCTAGAAAGTAAGTAAAACAAAGAACGGTTTTGTTGTCTTTTTTCTTTTCTTTTTTTGTATGTGTTGGTCTTTCTACGTTTCTATGCGTTTTCTTTCTGATTGAATAGTATTGTCGTCACTTACTCGCAAAAAAAAAAATCTAGAAACAAACATTTTTAGACAATCTCACTGCAGCTATGAAGACAGTATTGTTTTATTCGGGGAATGCTACGAGTGAAGCGAATGATTTTCTTCTAGATTTTTGTTTCTAAATTTTAAAAAAATATATATTATATATTCTAATTTTTTACACTAAGAACTATTTTAAAAAATTGAATATTTTCGTTTAAGTTGCAGAAAAATACACAAAAAAAAGTGTGGGTCTTGTTAAGTCTTCAAATATATACTACCATTAGATAAGTTGAATGTAGATACAAAAATTATTAGGATTTTTTTTTTACAAAAAAATGTACAAAATTTGTTATATAAAGGAAGAGGATAACAATTTGAAAAAAAAAAAAAACGTGTTAATCGAATGATTACGGATAAATATATAAAAAGCAATTATCAGCTTTATCATGTTTAGTAAAAACAAATGAGAGATAAAAAAAATACAAATGAGTGGTTATATTGTTCTGTAAGATTACAAAAGTGAAGAGAGGATAATGGAGAACATGTTGAAAGCTAGAGCAGAAAGAGAAACAACTTCCCAAAAGAATAAAAAAATAACTGAATTTGTGATTTATATTTATGTATAGAGAAAAACAGCTAAGGAGACAACTTGTTCGTTTGATTTATTTTTTCTGCTTGTACGCAGTCACTTCCCCCGGATGTCGACAGAATATCTCAAGGATACGCATGCACAATAAAATTCTGTTTTTTCTTTTTTTGGAGGTAATCCCATCACGATGAAACATGAAACTGAATGGAATTCGAAATTCGATTTTTCCAAAGTCCATAACGGTCACGAAGTCCTATATTTCTCCGGCCAATTACAACAACCCTTAAGTTTCTACATTTAAGTATATTAACAACTAAAGATTGTGAACAAAATTCTTGAAAAAAAGACAAAGAAATTAAAGTGCGATTTCGCAAGTCTATGCAAATGTCTAAATTGTGTGAATAGATTAGTAAGAAACTTACTGTAAAAGGAAAAAAAAAACGAATTAAAGAGAAACGCAATCAAAAAAGGATATATTTGAATTTAATTTATAATTGCATTTTTTCAATTTCTTGTATCGAACTGTATAACAAAACTAAGAAAATAAAAAATTTATCCAAGTATACATATGAACAAAGTCAAATTCAACTGTTGTTAGTAAGCAAACAAAAAACCGAACCAACAAGTTATTAGATCTGCCATTCAGCATTTCAAAAAAAAAATGAAAACAAATTAAATTACTCAAACAAAAGTGAAATGAAAAATGTTAAATTTCATCTAAGCGTTTTGTTAGAAAAGAAAATCAAGAGAAAAAAAATGAAAAAAACACTTTTTTTTATTTCAAACTCTGTTAACGACAAAATCGATAGAAAATCTAATTATTTTTTGTTTCTTAAATTTCATTTTAAATTACTTTTTGTATTTAAAAATTAAGAGAAAAAAGAAAACAAAGAAATAAGAAAACAAAAAAAAAAAAAAAAGAACAACCAACTCCTAATACCTCTGTGTTGGGCCTTTTTTTATATTCTTACCGTTATAAAAAGGATGTAATAAGATACCACGATTTGATTTGCTGAAAGGAAAATATTATGTTTACAAAGAGTAAAGAAAATAAATTCTTAAAACAAAAAATTAACCAAAAATATGCTAACAAAAAAAAATGATAGAACCGAGGGGAGACAAAATCAAAAATTAAAATTTCACAACCAAAGTGCCAGTCTATATAATTTTTTTTTTTTTCGTAATTTTTTTGTTCCTAATTTGATAGCACACAACAGGCGCTGTTTTAGCTTTTTTATAAAATCCCGTAAAATACCGCATGTATGTCATCCTTTAATCCACTCAACGGATTGTTGTTGTACTTACTCATATGATTGACTGCTGATGAGATTTGAGCTGCCACCATCGGCAGCGGCAACCAGTCCGCCACTACTACTGCCATTCTTCATCATCAGCGGCCGCATGGGGATGTTCTCGCTGAATGTGCGCAGTTCACCGCTGCCACTTAGTTCGGTATTGTAGCCGAGAGGGCCACTGCCCACTCGAGTCTGCATGATAGTCTTTGTGATATGATTAATGCCATCAGCGACGCTGCGATGCATTGAATTGTACAGCTGATCGTTGGAGAGCGACGGTAATTGAAGGCCGTTGCTGGCGTTACCCTGGGTCTTGCGAGTTCGCGCAAATGGCCCGGTGCCGTGTCGTCGAAGAGACGACCACACACTACCGAATAGTGTGTGGTTTCGCTGCACACAAGAAGAAGGAAAGGGTAATATGATCTCAGTCAGAGCGTGTGCTGTGGCTTTGTCGCTGACTTACCCTGTGCATAGGCTCGGGCTCCTCGAGCAGCTCATCCAGATTTCCGGATATAGCGCGTTTCAACGCAGGCCCTGCATCGTGCAGGGTCCTCAGACCGGCTTGCAAAGTCACCGTGTTGTTGTTGTCCATTTGGCCCTCTTTGCCCTCTTGCTCCTTGCGCTTCTTGAATCTCCTAAAGTAGTCTTGGATGAGGTATGTGGCGTAGAACTTACCCACCGTGACCTCATCGTCGTTGCCGGGCGGCGGTACAACCTGATCCAGGAGTTTAGGACTTGTTCGCTTCCAAATCTGCTTTATAACCGCTCGCAGCTCAGCATTGGCCTCGTCGATATTGCCCTCCGTTTTAATGCTCAACGATGTCCGCACCACTGCGAACAGGGTTGCGTTGAAGAGCACCGTACCGTCGCTATTCAGTGGCATATTCATGGACACCAATCGCTTGCACGCCATCCGATGGGGGCACAACTTTCCGAAGCCCAATGGCGGAGAGATCTTCCGCAGCAGCGTCACCACGTCAAGATGCTTGATCCGTCCCTTCGCATCGGGATCGTACTCACTCCAGAGCCGAATGAACTCGTCCAGATGATGCGGCCCCAGAATCGACCAATCCCTGGTTAGGTAGTCGAAGTTGTCCATGATAACGGCCACAAATAAATTGATGATCTGACGGAAGGGAGTGAGAGTCTGTCCATACCACGCACAGCATTTGTTCATCAAACTTACCAAAAACGAACACAACACGTAAAATGATATGAAATACGGAAATGCAATATTCGATCCGCAGTTCTTGTTGTTCGGATCGTCCGAATTCGCATCACACACAACGATATCCGGACGCACTGAGCAATCCATCATGATGTCCTGCCAAGCCTCACCGGTGGCCGAACGGAAGAGGACCAGCACCGCCTGGGGGAACGTTTGGAAATTGTTGTTCCTATGAATTGCTGTGTCATCGTCTAAGGCGATCTTCCCGAATACCTTTTTTTACACGGATACATGATATACAATTGATTTTGTGTGCTTTTTGTTTTTTGTTAAAGAAAAAGAAACAAGTGCTTGTATTCTTTTTCTCTTTGATTTCGTTTCATACCTGCATACCAATAACAGCATAAATAAAGAATAACATTACAATTAGGAGGGCTACATAGGGCAGCGCTTGAAATGACTTTATGAATGTCCAGAGAAGTGTGCGGATGCCCTCGCCTTTGCTGAGTAGCTTAACCAAACGCATAACACGAAATAGTCGAAAGAAATTTATTGAAATTATATTGTTTCCAGGCTGTGGTCCCAAATGTGTTTGTTTGTTTTTTTTTTTTTTTTTTTGATGTTGAAATAAAGAGAAATAAGAAAGATTAAAGAAAATATATAATTTTACGAAGTTTGTTTTTTTTTTTTCAAATTAATTTTGTGTGTAATTGTGTGTTTAGAGAGAGAGAGGAAAAAAAAAACGAGAAATATGTAAGCGATGTGTAAATGTAAATGCAATGCCTATTGTGTGGATTAGAGTAAAATCAAGTAAAATTCGTAAGCATAGCTGATTATTAATGTTTGAAAGAAAATAACGAAAAGGATACATCTAGACAAAGAGCTACTTTTTTGTGGGAAGTCACTAGTCGTCCCCTCTAGTGGACACGAGGTCCTGACGACGTCTGTTATTCAATAATTATACGTTATTTATATTGCAAGTACTAATTTATGATGTGAAACAAACGATAGGTTTCATTCCACAACATGGGCTTGCTAAAAATTACAAGAAAAAATAAAATAATAAAAATATTTTAAAAAAATCTCTGAAAAATCCCATCTAGGGACATCACATACTCATCACTGCCACATGTACGTATCTAGGAATGATTTTGAAATGGAACGTGTCGCTACAATGGGCGAATGGAGTGAGCTAGCCTCATCCTCTTCCTCGTCAATACATCCATACTCGCGCTTTGTGAGCGAGGAGACATCCATCTTCCACATCTCACAGCGCCTGCTCATCTATTTCCCCGTTCGACTGGAAGAGCATCTCGGCAAAAATCACCAACGAAATCATTCCCCTTTTCACCAACGAGTCCCCCCCATGAACACATTCCCCTTCGACTTCCCCTCATTGAATGACGAAAAACAGCACCATCCCAACCATCATGCAATTTTGCCTGCCAGCCCAGAAGAGTAAAGGTTCCCCTCATTTTTATCGATTTCTACATGTTCATTGATGACGTATACGCCAGGATAACCTCCTTTTAAGTGTAGAAATTGAGAAGAAAGATGCGGCGGTTTGTGAAACGAATATCTCGATTATTAGGACGAGGCCAATGTTAAGCGGTATCAGGATGAACAGGATGATTTATGTAGATGCGAAATAAGGTGCGACTTTCTTATGTGCGTACCGTGGTTGGCCAGTTTGAAGCGAAAGCCCAGACGTCATCCTCTGGCCATTGAAATGCGATGAGTTGGAAGATGTGATGTTTTGTGAAACGAATTTCCCGGAAACTAGGACGAGGTATACCAGGATTGAAAGGAAATTTCACGTGGATGCGGACGACTTTCTAATGGGAGTTCTCTGGTTGACCAGTTTGAAGCGAACCACCAGACGTCCTCCTTTGGTGATTGAAATGTGACGACGTGGAAGACGTGATGTTTTGTGAAACGATAAAAGGGGAGCCTAGCGAAAACCAGTATGGATAGATAATTTCATGTAGAACAGGATACTGGTCCCTGCGAAGCAAGAACCGGAACATTCTCCTTTGGCATATTATACTTGAGCGATTCGACAGGTTTCGCTACCGCTTGCTGTGCAAAATGTCTTGGGAATAACGTTGAAATATGCGCAGCTAAGTAACAAACACGAATGTGAACATAAACCGATTTCTATATATGTCCAAAGTTGCTCACTTCATCGTTAAGTGATGCCCCTGACTGATTTCGAAAGAATTTAACAAAAGCGAAATTGAAGTCAAACCCGATTTCCCAAAATGTATTTGGTTTTAATCAAAACACTTGACATGCCAGCACCAGTATAAACATGTCGACGCCGCATCGCGGTAATGATCCACTGCGGAGCGGCACACTTTCTAGCCGATTCTAGAAAGGTAGCTGTGTGGGAGGCAGGCAATATTGCGTAATACAGAAAAATCTCATTTTTCTCTTTAAAATTCAGCTGGGACGCCAGGCGTTCCCGAGATATAAACAGACAGAGACAGAGTGGACAGCGGTGCTGAGGTGGTGGTATAGGCAGGGGCACGGGTGGCGGGATTAATAGGCATCTCAACCCTTCAGTACTGACTGACCAGTGGACCATGGAGGGTCTGAGCCGCAACTTGGGTTTGTCATCCATCCACGGTTGGGGGCAGGGAAACGACGCAATCATCGTTGGTTCGGCCTTCCTCTCCTTGGCTGGCGTTCTCTTCTTACTCGAAACAGAATGCTCGTATTCGAAGCGGAACCAATCGGTGTTCATTGGCTGGAGAAGCCACAATAGTCTGTTTGGGTGGACACTGTCATGATGGTACCTGCCCAGGCTAGGTTCAGACTGCTGCGCACCACAAGTCAAGTGCAGTTAAGGAAGCATGCAGCGCATCACGACTCACGACAGAGTGTGAAGACTGCGAGACTGAAGACATCTGGAAAGAGAACGGCTGAGGCCTAGGACCAGACAGGACATTCCTTTGCTTGACCACTCTTGGTGCTGAGCGAAGCTGTCCCCATTCTTCCCTTCAAATCCATCATCGGAAGACATAAGCCTTCAAAAATCGAAATCGAAAGAATTCATAATTTGGCCAAAAAATAAAGCACTGAACCAACATCGCACTTGGGTCGCATTTCATCGCAATCTAAGGATGCGGGTGATGGGGGTGGAAAGGAAATTCCATGTATATGTAAAATAAGGTACGACGCTTTAACGGCAGTGACGAGGTTGTCTAGTTGGATGCAAAAAATCAGACGTCCTTCCTTGGGCATTTATATGTGAGGTCATGTCCTGTGAAACGGATTTCTCGGTAAGGGTATCAGGATGGATAGGAAATTTCATGCAGAAGTGAGCTTTTGAGGGGGTACCCTGTTTCGGGAGTTTGAGACGAAGTACGCCCTCCACGGAACAGGGGGCGACGCTGTTTAGCTAGTCCCCGCACGTTGTCAGAGACGGTCTTGAAATCGTGTCGATTTCCATCTCTTTAGTGATTTTCACAGGACCTGATCGACCTCTTTGCACATCGACGATATGGAGTCGGATCTTGGAGGAGGAACTCCGATCGAATATACTGGCCACCTTGGACCGTCTCATTGATTGCCAAGCTCTACACAAAATACACAAACCTTTCGCTCGATGTTTTATGCTTCCCACCCTATGACGTCATATTCCTCCCGCACGAGAGAGAAGCTCAAAATATCACACAGCAAGCGTGGACACACAAGATTACACAAAAACACACACAAAATAATAACAAACACTAGATATTGACAGGGATTAGCGGTGAGTAAAATTTAAACAAAAGAAAATCAGAAAAAAACCACACACAGACCAAAAAGATTTTGATTGAAGGTGCTGGATGTTCAAATATGCATCTCAGTTTCTTACTTTTTTCACTTTGATGTACTCATCGATATCTAGATGGGAATTAATGCTTGACGGATTTTTGCTCTGCCAACCCAATCAATCGGTTTTGAACACGAGGATGTCAGGAGTGGATGGGGTGGGATGGAGGAGTGAAGTGGAAAAAAAAATACAAAAAGAAATGAAATTGAATTTTGGTTCAACTTTTTGTTGAGGTTATGTTGGTTTTCTTCCATATTTTGATGAAAAAGAGAACATTCTTCAATCAGATGCTGTGCTGTGACGCGAAAGTGAGAGGAGGTAAGTTTTTGACAGTTTTTTTTTTTTTTTTTGTTTGACTGACTTATGAGTGTTGTCCTTGACTAATGGACCTGCATACTTAGAAGGGCATTTGTCTGTTATGAGCGATAGAAAGGGGGGTCTTTAATCGATACCTACATGCATGTAGTTAAGATATTCATATTCAACGTGTTTTGTTTGGAACAAGTGCTTACAAGCTGATGCATGACTTTGAGGGTTTTTTGACGATCATTTAAAGAAGGCGAAGATGCTCCCAGACTTCCAGAAGATGCTTGCAAGCTCCCTAGACATCCAGCAACAGAGGCACATCACGAAATCAGAAATTCGTCGACAGCACTGTCTAGGCCACCAATGAAGTGGGTCTTCGAATGGGAGCGTCCTTGAGAGAAGACCGATCCCATTCCGAACGCAAGACAGCTTGGTATCGATGACTAGAAGCAGCGTGCTCAGGACCGGCAACTAACACGCCGGCTTAAGCCCTTCGTGGGACGATGCCCTGGTAAGCAGGTGAGGATGTAAGTCTTGTTGCTGAACCGACCGGTTTTGCCCTCGCGACGCCAGTGGGTTCAGACTTCGTACGGCTTTTCACGACTATAACAAGACACCCTTCGTCTTCGTGAGCGGAAGCCTTTTACGGCGTTCCTCAAGAAATGATGTAGACAGCTTGGGAGAGACCAAGCAATGCCAGCACCCATTCAGCCAGAGATGTCTAGTTTTGAAGACGTTGACGAAGAGATTCTTGGTCGCTTTGAGAGGAAAGGCCTTCGAATGGTCTTTTGAGAAGGGAACAGAAAGAACGAACTGTATGAACCTGGGCGTGCAGGCCCGGAAGTTCTTCAAGACTACAACCTCGAGGGACGACGGTGTACTGGAAGACCACGGGACCTCAGTCAGCTGATCAATCAATTAACACAAGACCGTGCACGATGGAGAACTACCTCGTCCACCTCAGACTATAGTGCCAGCCAAAGAGGAAATTTTGACAATGCTCTGAGAATGTGGAACACGGTGCCGGACGCAAGTGGCGAGAAATGCATATTCTGACGAGTGTCTTGCTTTGCGAGAAGAGAATGACATGGCAAAGGTTAGAAACGCATGTAGCACCAAGATTTATCATGCATCCTCGAATAAAGGCGACGCTCAAGACAAATCAGGGCCTGACACACAGCGGACGAATAAAACACCTCCAATCATGAACCTGCTTGTAAGAACATCCCAACCTAAGTTGCTTACAACTCTAAACACTCACCACATGCAACCCTGGAAATTTCAAAAAATAAACGTTACTCGGGGAAACAAAAGTAATTAAAATGCGCTCTGTTGTGAGACATGAATGAACGAACGAACAACAAAAAATAGAAAAAAAAAAATAAACTATACAAATACGATAAGAAAATTATTAAAACTCTGTCAAATGCATCTGGGTACAAACTTTCTTCGACGCTCCAGCACTTTCAGCCCCAGTATCTGATTTCAGACCTTTGCTTACTTTTATCTCCGAATAAACAATATCAATAAAACTACCAAGAACAATGATAAAATCGAAAACGTTCCACGCGTCTCCGAAGTAGTTCTGCAGCGGGACGAGAGAGAGAGGGAGAAAGAGAGACGATTAGATACAAAAAAGAGCTGAATATAAAGAAACATACCTTAAATCGAAAAGCGGCCAATTTGAAGACAAACTCCAAGGCAAAGACCGCCGTGAACATCATATTCATGGCGTCCAACAGCTCGGTATACCATTCGGGTTGCTTGTAGAATTTCATCGCCAGTGTGATTGTGTTTATCATGATCAGAATGAAGATCGTATACTCAAAGGATGACGATGTCACAAACCACCAGACCTTGTATTGAATTCCATGCTTCGGGATGTAGCGACGCACCGGTTTCGCCTTCAGCGCGAACTCAATGCAATTCCTTTGATTCTTGTCCAGTTCACAGTTTTTGTACTCCTGTTCGCCCTCATTCTGGAATGTCACAATAACGAAACCAACGAAGATGTTCACCATAAAGAAGGCAATAATGATGATGTAGATGATGTAGTAGGCGGCAACGATCGGTCGGAAGTTGTGAATCGGGCCGCTGTTCTCCTTGTTCGAATCGATGGATACGTACAGTAGGCTGCGAAGGAAATGGAGAAATCAATTTTGATGTTGATCGTCAACACGCCGGCAAGGCATAACTCACCCAGGCCAGCCCTCAAATGTGGAGACTGTGAAGAGGGTCAACATCGCTTTGGCCACGTCGTCGAAGTGAAACTTATTCGGCACCCATTCGCGTTCTTTTAGCCGAGGTTTCGTCACATCGCCGCTCTCGTAAACGAGATATGTTCCACTAAACAAAAGAAAAATAATTTTTAGTTCTACAAAATTCAGTTGGACACGGTTTCGGAAGCGTGAGGTTCCTTATGCAAACCCTGACATTTTTGTCCAGGACGCGAGGAATAACTCACACTTCCGAAATCCCAGCCTGCTGGCTAACTTACTGGCATTCGGCTTGAACCATTTTCGAGCCATCGGTGCATTTGAAAAATTTCCCCTGTTCGAAGGTGGCAGAGGAATGACATTAGCAAGTTTCATACTTCATTTATTTTTCTTGTTGTTGTTTTTTTTTTTTTTTTGTTTAAATGTGTACATATATATATTTTTTTTTTGAAAATTTTGTTTAAACTAGTCTAGTCGCAGCATACATGTCTATCTAGTCGATCGCCAAGGAAGACGCTGTTCATGCACAGATCTTCGTCAACGATACTCTCGAGATGAGATGTATGAGAATGGAGACAAAAAAAAAGAGAAATTATCAACAAAAAAAGAGTAGTTTTGTTTTCGTTTTTTTTTTTTGTTTTTGTACAAATCATTAGGATATTCTAGGAAAACACACTAAAATTTCACTGCTCGTCACTGAGAAGAACGTATAAGACGGCATATGCGTGAGAAAACATGTAAATTTTGATATATTTATGTATATATATTTTTGTTTAATTTGTGGGCGATACTGGGATACAAATTACAAGGAACACAATTGCACAAACATGACAGAGGTGTTGGATAAGTTACAACTTACAATGTAGTTCTATTTGATTCGATTGTGATTCATGTGTTGGATGTGTTATATGTGTGAATGTGTGTAGCGTGTGTGTGTGATGATACGTAGCAGTAGAAGGATTTTTCAAAAAAAAAAAAAGAAGCCTAGTATGCCCTCAATCGTCTCAGTCGTCAACAGAAACTGCCCTCCAACGATCAGCTGAATCAGAAAGGGCAGTCAGCCACGGGCCACCTGCTAGTTGTGAACTGAATGAGACGAGTCAATCGGAGAGATCCCTTGGCACCAGGAGACGATTGCAGCGAGTTTCAGGCTGAAGCCGATCGATTGGACATTCTCCGCCACTCATAACCTCAGTGTAGAATAACCTGTCTAAAAAAACTCTCTGTGTAAACAGATATGGAGACCAATGAGACTGGACTAACGGTTCAGACCCTGCGGTGGGACCAAACACGGCTGATGGACCAGACCCGACTGAGGGATCAGACCTGACTGAGGAACAACATCCGGCTGAGGGATCAGACCTGACTGAGGGACAGGACCAGGCTGAGGGATGATACTGGACTGAGGGACCAGACCCGGCTGAGGGATGATACTGGACTGAGGGATCAGACCGGGATGTGAGACCAGACCCGACTGGGAGATGAAACCCGGCTGTGGGACCAGACCAGACTCTGGGGATGAAATGTAGTGAGACTGTGGGCCTATACCCTACTGAGGGATTAGACACGACTGAGGGATCAGACCCAGCTGTGGCACCAGACCTGACTGGGGGATGAAACTGGACTAAGAAACCAGACCTGGCGGAGGGATGATACTGGACTGCGGGACTAGACCCAGCTGAGAGACCAGACCCGGCTGAGGGACCAAATCTGACTGGACTATGGGATTAGACCTGACTATGGGATCAGATCCGACTGAGGGACCAGACCCGGCTGAAGGAAGAGACTGGACTGAGGCAACCATCAACCAGCAAATACGATCCTTAGCCTCTCGTATTATATTGTAGCTAAATATAATCCTAGAATCCTAGAATCTAGGAGCCGGTTTCAAGGCGGTGATAACAAGTAAATATGAAGGTGTCATGGTACTGCGCTCTTGTTGTAGAGCCCGTAAGGGCAGTCGAAGGGCAGTAGAAGGAGTATTTATGAGTTATGAGCCAATGACCTTCGGAGGACCTATCTTAGAGCCTATTCATCATGGGTGTAGGTTTTAAGAAATACATTTTTTCTTTCTGAAAAATCCATAAGAGTGAGAACAATAAATGCATCTACTACAATTATTCTTTTTATTTTGTACAAGATGTTTTCGTGAAACTTCTGAAAGAAATATAAAAAAAGAGGAACACAAATAGAGCACGAAGGAAGGCTAGTATTAAAAATGTTACAAACATGGAATGTTTTTTTTTTTTTTCTTTTTTTTGTTAATAAGATATACATGATTGTATATACATACGTAAACGAGTAGTAAACAAACAAAAAAAAAACGAGAAAAATTTAACACAAAACAGGTGTTAATTATGAGAGAGAGAGAGAGAGAGAGAGAAAGAAAAACAAAGAAAAACAAAGTGAACTTTACAATTTTCGTTTTCATAAAGAAGACATCAAATTAGAAGATAGAAAAAAAAACTACATAAAAATAATAGACAATTGATTTTTGGTTTTTTTTTTATTTCGAAATTTTTGTTCCAGATTTTGTGGTCATATTTATCTGTTTCTCGATGAACGAAAACAAAAAATATATATCACAGAGAACAGACTGGGAAACAATGAACATTTCAAAAAAATATGAAATATACTTTAAAAAAAAAAAAATAGATAAACAAAAAGCTGTCCTAATGCTTTTATTTTAGAAACACGTTGTTCTTGTTTTTTGTTCGGTTTTTCGAAAAAGAAAAATAAATAAAAAATTGTACAAGAATAGAAATAATTTGTTGTTGCTTGATTTGTGTTTGAGAGAATTTTGAGTTTCGGATATAATTTGATGGTTATCGACAACACCTAGTACATGGCATTAAATTTGCTGATAGATTTCATTGTATTTTCCCTTGACATCCTGTATTTTATTTTATTATTATTAGTATTTTATTTTTTTTTTTTTTGGTTCACATTTAATTTTTTGTTTTTGTGAAAATGAAAAGAGTTAAGAAAATAAATTATTACCTTAAAAAGTTGCACTCCAATAACAGCAAACATGAATTGTAGCAAATAGGTAACCAACATTATATTACCAATGGTCTTAATAGCAACTATCACGCATTTAACAACATACTACAAGTTTTTTTTTTGTATATTTATTTAGCGGTTCGTTTTGTTGGATTGGATTGTTGGTAGTTTTTTTTTTTTTTTTGATTAATGATTGTTAATTTCATAATTTGAAAGGAAGAAGGAATAGAATAAAAGAAAAAAAAAACAATATATTCAAAGCAGGTATGTTTTTTTTTTTTTTTTTTGAGTTTGATTAGTTTTTTTAAGGGGCATGATCCAAAGGTTGGGTTTTTTTTTTTTTTTGTTTGAGTTGATGTGGACGTTATGTATGTACAAATATTGGAATTATAAGTATTCAAAGATAGGTAGATACATGATTTGTTTTATTTATTTTTTTTTTTGATTGTGCATGTATGGAAAGAAAAAAATAAAATTTTTATTTATTGGTCATGTGGTTTTGGATAAGACATTAGTTTGATTGGTATTTTTTTTTTTTTTTTTCTTAAAGGAAATCAATATTTTTACTAAGTAAAGAAAAAATGTTGATTTAGTAAAGGGGGTAAGTATATATATATTTATTTAATAATTTATCTTTTTAACTATGAATTCGATAGATTCGTTAAACAACAAAAAAAAAATATTTGTATACTAACGAAAGATTAAATGCGTGGGGCTCACTTGAGTTGTGATTTAATATTGATGTTCTAAATTTGGAATTAAAATCAAATTCTACGAGTGTGTAAATGTAAATATATTCGCTACGGTTTCGAAAAAGAAAACAAAACAAAACAAAAAAGGAGACAAATTTTTGCATGAAGTTTCAGAGCGGCATCAATCAAAAAAAAGAGGAGGAGAGCAAGAGAGAAAACCAAAAAGGAGAGATACAAGTTAAGTTTTGAGGGCTGTTCATGTGTGAAAAGTGAGATTGCATATAAATTTGAATGAATTTGCTGCTACTGCTTGGTACCTACATCAATGAGGGATTTTTTATTTTTGATAAGACACTACCTACTAGTTGGTGAACGGGCACTGGGGTGGGGGTGTATATTTTTTCTTTTCATTTTTGCTTATTCATATTTGTTTGCGTTTCTGATGTGTCATATTCGGTCAATTAAAAAAAAAAAAAAACAAATAAATCGAAAATAAAACCAAAAAAATCTGTTCTATCTGCTGAGAGCAAGCAGAGAATGTGTATCGATGAAGTTTTTGATGTACTTTGACTTGTAATCTTTTGAAACAAACGAAAATTGCAATAAATCTCAAATCCAAAACAAAACAAAAAACAGATAGAGAAAAATAAGAAGAAAACTCAAAAAAAAAGGACACATTTCTTTCATTTATTTACAAAGCTATCAAAAGTATGCCAGAGAGAAGATGAAAAACGGAAAATAATGTATATGTACGGTTTCAAATTGAGGAAGAAAAAAGGAGGAAGAAACAAAAAAGCGTTTGCTGCTGATGTTGAGACTCCACAAGGGATTATTTTTCTGTGCTTTGATACAAACAACAGACAAGAAAACAAAAAATATCAGATCTTCTTCCTAAATTTTTGCACACCACACGAGCTTGGAAAGCAAAAAAAAAACAAAAAGTAATCATCTGACAATCATTTGATAAACGCCTTCTCTCTCTCGATGCGATTTGAAAGGGATATCACAAACAGACAAAACAAAAAAAACATGATTGCCAAATGGAAGCAAGAAAAACATACGAATCGCAATCTAAAAAAAAAAGAACAAAGTGAAAGAAATCTCCTCACCCGTCTAAGCTTTGTTGTCAAAAAAAAAAACAAACAAATTATCCAATGCGCCTATGGTACGATTTGTGTTAATCAAATTAAAGTGTTGCACTTGTTCAAAGCTTAGCAAAATTTCACAGCACAAGATCACAAAATAACTGTTCGATTCGATTGATTTTCAAAAAAATAAAAAATAAATAAATTAAATAAAATTAAGAAACAGCAAGCAAAAAAAAAAATATAAAAAACAGAACAAAATCACAAGAAAAACAAAAAAAAAACGAAAATGAAAGGAAGAAAGGAAAATATATATATATCAGAAGCATGAGCTTGCAAAGTAGAAAAGGGCGGGAGGTCATTGTGAAGATTTCTTATAGAATTCGAATATACATTTCTATTATATATAATCTCTTACAAGCACAATTTTTTGTTATATATTTATATTTATTTTGTTTTTGTTCTTCTTTTTTTTTTTGATTTGGCAACAAGAACAGAAAGACATGAACAAAAAAAAAATCCACAATTCCTACCTTAAATAACTGGACTCCTATAACGGCAAACATGAATTGTAGAAGGCATGTCACAAGGACAATATTTCCGATAGTCTTAACAGCGACTATAACACATTGCACTACATGCTATAATATAATAGAATTTGTTTGTTGTTTGTTGTTGTAGATTGTTTGTTTCGATATAAAAATGAAAAAAATTAAGAAAAAAAAATGATAATTAAACAAAAAAAACAAACTTAGAAGTAAAAAAAATTACATTGTCTTTTTTTGGAATTAGTACGAAACAAAAAAAAAAATAACAAAGAAAGAAACAAAACTTTAAACGAAACAAGTCAGAAGTGAGAAAATGGTTAAACAATTTGACTTCGAGTTCGAAACTCGGTTCGATAGAAAGGAAAACAAATTTACAAACAAATTAAATTTTGATAGAAAAAACACAAAAAAAAATCAGAAAAACAGTACAACACAACCAAGTTGCTTACAGGGAAACACACAAAAAAAAGAAATGCAAGACAACAAAAAAGAAAAAAGGGACTGCAATGTGTGCTCTCATTTTGAAAAAAAAAATTTATTGAAAAATTTAAGAAATGAGACAAAACATACAAAAAGAAAATCAAGAGAGAAGACGTGGTGTGTATGTGTGTGGGTGTAGAAAATAAAATGTATAAATTAAAAAAAACAAAAACATGGAAAAACTTTATTCTTTTCTGAGTCGACGAGAAATAATATTTTCTTTTTTTTTCTTATATTATATCAGTCTTGATTTTTTTTCGTACAAACAAAATTATCAACTTTTTTTTTAGTTGGATGATGATCGCTCTCTTGAGTGTGGTAGGTGATCCACTTACAAGAAGAGGGACATAACAGACAGAGAGAGAGAGAGTAGAGAGAGAGAGAGAGTGAGAGAGAGATACAGAGAGTGAAGAAAAAAAAACAGAAAGCAGCAGTTTAGTCGGTAACAACTTAAAAAAAAAAAGATTTTTTTTTGTTTAGCCCTTCACATTATTATTTAATAATTTTTTGTTTTGAAAAGAAAACGAAAAACGTATTTAATTTTGTTTTAATTTATACAAGTAGCCCCTTGCATCTTATCGCATATTTCGGGTATTAATCCGTGTACAATCACCAAAATAATAACAGACTCATTTAATCGAAAACACAAGAAATGAATTAGAAATAAAAGAAAAAAAAAATTTGGCAGAGAAATCTGTAAGATTAGACTTTTGGTTAGTAGCATTTTCACGAAGTCGAGAGTTTGCTATGGGAAATGGTATTATTATTATTATTTTTTGCTTAATTTAATTTAAAATTAAGAAAAACATTTGTTTTTTTTTCAGAATTAAATAAGCTTGAAAGTATTAAAAGAAAATCAAAAAGAAAAAGAAAAGGAAAGAAAAAAAATTGGAAAAAAAAACGAAATTGAAAAAGCAAACCAACAAGTGCAGAACATACCTTGAGTCCTTTGGCCCGATTGATTGCCCTTAGAGGTCTTAAGACTCGGAGTACACGAAGAATTTTCACGACCGAAATCGCATTCGAACTGTGAGAATTGAAGAAAACAAAAAAAAAACAAAATGGGAGAATTGTAAGAGATGAGAGATAGACGGAGTGAGTGAGTGTGAAAGAAGCTCCTTGTGTCACTGATTGCTTTTCGATCGAGACTCATCACAAGCGCTCTTTCACAAAAACATAAGAACAACAAAAGTAGCTGAAGTTAATTACCTGAAACCAATTGATATTAAGGACACGCAGACCACGAGTAAATCAAGCAAATTAAATGCTGATCTGCAAAAGGCTCCGTTGTGTAAAACGAAGCCATACGAAATCAATTTGAGAAGCAGTTCCATTGTAAAAACAGCCGTGAAAAAGTAATCAAAATAATTAAGAACCTGAAAATAGAAGAAAAACAAAAACTAAGCTGTTAGTCTGCACAGCATGACGGACGACAGATGGCATACCTTATTTCTAGGTGCCTCCGAGTCCAATGGATCCTCTGCGGCTAACATTGCTGATGAGAACATAATACAGCACAAAATGATGTTCCCAAAGTAACTATGATTGCACAGCCAGTGACAGAAGACTCGAAACCTTTGCAGAAAAAAAATTACATCACGAACAAAAAAAGGAAAACACAAGAAATTAAGAAAACTTCTTCATGGATATCATTTTGTTTTTTTTTTTTTTTGAAATCAAATTTTTGCAACATGAAACACAGTATTTTTATCAATTTGATCAATATTTGGTTTGCTTCTTAAAAAAAAAAACGTTTATTTGATTCTAATAACAAGAAGCCCAAGGTAAGAGAATATTTATTTTTTTCTTATTTTTGTACTCAGTAGCGCTTAGTTTTACTTTACAACAAACAAAATAATTAAATAAGAAGACAAATTAAACAAAAACTGGAAAACACCGCGACAACCTAGAGAAAGTACAACTCAAAAGCAACGTGCACAATACAACATGCCGAGTCGAGTATCTACAAAAAACATTGAAAGGATGTGAAGTCTCTATAGATTTGTCATTTGATCCATGCTCATGGTGGTAAGGGGGGCTTACCCAGTATGGCGTGGTAATTTTTGTTTTTTTTTTTTTTTGAGTGAGAGATGCGAGTTGTCTTTGCTCAGAAGACTTGTTGCGTGATCTCAGATCAGCACTGACTCTGAGTACGCAAAGGTCGAGTTGAGAGCTCAGTTTCACGATAGCCGGCGAGTAAAAAAAGGGAGTACGTACGAACGTACTAGTCACAAAGAAACGTGAGAATCAACAAGTAGTACGTATTGTCTAATGAATAAAGACGATAGCTCAGACTACGACGAGCGAGAAGGCTTTATGAGTGCACTCTGAGGTGGAGACGCTACAAGTCACATTGAATCGCGAGAATCAACAAGGAGAGATATCAGCTACTCAAGCAACTAGTGTCTCATGAACCACTTGATGAATCTGTTTTGGCGCCGATTTCAGTTCGAATTCGAGGATATATGAATTCTGGGAAAGCCCTGCACTCTCTTAAGTCACAGGAAACGATTTTTAGGCGCTCGCCGAGGTCCGATCATAAGCTTCCACGCACAACGAAACATGAGGGGGATAATCTCAGAAGACACAGTGTCTCAACCACTTGATGACTCTCCCCTGGCGTCGATTACATGTCGGATTCGGCTATTTTTCTGAACTTGAGAGAATCGACCTCTCACTCAGTGCTGGCGTTTCAATTTTTCAAATTTTTGGTAGCCCCCTGGTGTTTTTTTTTTTTTTTGTTTGTTTTAGTCAAGATAAGGGTGTAAAATATACTTAAAGTGCCAATTGGGTAAATGCATGCCGAAATTTTGTATCGAATGCGATTAGACTGATCATTCTATAATCAAACGGGCGTGGTTAGATCATCTCATAAGTGAAATACAACGAAACAACAACGCCTGTACACACGTAAAACGAGAGGCAATATCTACGTATACATACTAAACAAATTTACACAAAAAAAAGAGATGAAATATATATTTGTTCGAGGAGTTTGGAGATTTATTATTTTTTTTTTTGGTTTTGGTTTTTTGAGAGAAGAAGTTTTAGTTAGTCGAGATACCGGAAGGCGAAAGGTCATGGGAAATGAATGGAATCCGGATATCAATCGGTTTCAAATTTGATTCGGATTTGGATCGAGAGCCAATTCAAAAGGAGCAAAAATTCAAAGAAATAAGGGGGGCAGATGTTTACACTGTGAATAAAGGAACAATCAGGCAAAATAACAACGAATAAAATACAAAAAAAAACATCATAACTTAAGTAAATGAACAAAAAAAAAAACAGAAGAATTGTTGAACTAAAAACCTGTTCGTTTGTGACATTATGAAGAAGGATGACGCTGGCGGGATTGGTTGAATTTTGGTTGGAGCACTATTTAAATCTGACATACGTCTTGGCCTTGCTGAAACGATACCTTCTTCTGCTCACGGAGATTTTTTTTTCGTTTTTTTTTTGTTTTTTTTTTTGTGGATCAAGGGAGAGGAAGAGATACAATTTTGATCAAGTTATTTTTTGTTGTTGTTGTTGTGGATTGTATCGCGATGTGTGTATACGATTGTATTTCATGAGATTGTTTTTTTGTTAGGATATTTTTTTTTTTTTTTTTTCATTAAAGACCAAATTTTACAAAGGATCAACATAAGTTAAGAGAGAGAGAGAGAGAGAGAAAGAAAGAGAGAGTGAGAGAAAAGGGAAAAAAAAAAGAAGAAAATAAATCACTGTTACCGCATTAAATAAGAAAGGTAAGACATTTTTTTCTTTTTTTCTTGGTAAGTCTAGATGAAAAAAAGAGTATGAAGCGGATTAGATATGAGATATTCTGAAATGTATACAAGGAAACAAACTAAACGTTCACATGTTTCTGCTGTGATAACTCAAAGAAGAAATAATAAAGAATTCACTGAAAAAAAAACCTTTATATAAGTTCAAAAACCCAAAAGAAATCGCGCGTTAAGTCATTGTTATCTGTATTATTTGTTTTCAAACTTTGTTTCTCTCAAATGTTTTCAAATTGATTGTTTTTTTTTTTTTTTTTTTTGTTGCAAAAATTGATTGATCAATTTTTACCTGTTCTTATGTGTAAATATAAAAAACGCTGTGCCACGTGGTATTGCTTTTTTAGTCTTCTTAACGCTGATTTCTGATATACGCCGCGGACGTGCTGTAGCTTGGTCATGTGCCACTTCTGTATTATAATCTAATTATTTGTATTTTGCAATATATATTTTTTTTTTTTGCATAAATTTGGTGTTTTTTTTTTGTTAAGTTTTACCTTTCTTTTTATTTGTAAACTTAAAATTAAATTTAAGGAAAACAAACACACAAACAAAGAAAGAAGAGAAATGAAACAAAAATGAATATTCCAACGAAACGTTTACCTTCTTGTTCTTCTTCGTAGAAATCACGCTCTTCATTATCCAAACGTATCTTCATCTCGGACAATGTCTCGTCGTCCTCCCTGCAGGAAAACCATATTGAGTTCTTTAAGAAGAATCTCAACCCTCCTTGCGCCCGGCTTTCACACTTACATGTTCTCCTCATCGTCCATGTCCCTACCGTCACCATCCATGCCATCTTCATCTTCGCCCTCGTTAATCGGCGTTGGACTATGAGACTTCTGCTTATTCTCATCCTCCTGCACATGAAGCCTAAATGTCAGTCGATCGAATTAACGCCCCCGAACCTTACCTCATCCTCCTTGTCAATGGCGGTCAATGAGTCGGCGTCGGCTAGATTGTCCACGGCAATGGCCAAGAACACATTTAGAAGGATATAGTTACCACAGATGAATAGGATTATAAAATAAATGCACGCCAGGATGCCAGGCGATGCAACGCCACCGTGCGCTCGGATGCCATCATACATCACAGTGTTCCAATCTTCACCAGTCAGTATCTGAAGTGATGATGGATTGCTTTAGTCAGTCTTCCTCTGAGTTGTGTTTCAGTAGTGCGATTGCTCACCTGAAAGACGGTCAGTAGGCTCTGCCAGAAACTGTCGAAATTCGAGCGAGGCTTCTCCTCCTCGGGATTGAAGTTGAATTTTCCTCCAAAAACCTGCATCCCCAGCAGGGCAAATATAACAATGAACAGAAAGAGAAGCAACAACAGTGAAGCAATCGACTGAATCGAATTCAACAGTGAAGCGACCAGATTCGACAGTGAACGCCAGTATCTGCAAGAGAGACGTGAGAGATGAGCAGCATCCCGGGAGGAAACACACACACACAACAAATTCTACACACTTGGTTACTTTGAAGACCCTCAGCAGGCGGACACACCGCAGCACCGACACTCCCAGTGGCGGCATGATGTGCGTGTTAGTCAGAATCATTTCGGCGATACTGCCAATGACCACGAAACAATCGAATCGGTTGAACAACGACACAAAGTATCCCTGAAAGCCCAGACTGTACATTTTCAGGACCATTTCGCACGTGAACAGCGCCACAAAGAATATATTCGTCCATTCTGAAAAGGTGGCCAATCAAATAAGAGCGCGCGAGCGGGTGTGTTTACGCGCTTACCTTGAAACTCATCCAACCACGATGGCTGCTTATAGTGTTCTGTTGCCAGGACACCAGTATTTAGGAACACTAAAACAATGATTAACCAGTAGAATGCCTGAGACTTGACTGCCTTGCGGCAGGCACGTCGCATCCGCCGATTCACACGATCAAAGTCTTTTTTCTTTTTTCGAAACCACGACTCGGCGACTTGCTCTTGACCCTCCTCGCCAAGTTGATCGTTCGAATCCATTTCATTTGGTTGTTTCGTCTTGCCATCTTGAATTAGATTGCCATCAGCCTCGGGCTCAATGTCCTCAGCCTGGGTAATCCAATCCAAGTAGCCGCGAAGATCCTCTTCGATTTGCTGACGTTCGCGTAGCTTTTGAAAGTCTCCGCGATTTTTCGCTTTCGTACGCTCCTTTGAGAACTCACCAGATAGGACACCGAGAATTAGATTCATCACAAAGAATGCACCCAGTATGACCATCGATATGAAATATATCCATTGCCATGTGCTGCCCATGGCATCTTGAATCTTTAACGAAAATCAGAAATTTAGACGGAATGAGAGATGATGAGGGTGTTTAGGAGGCGCCTACATCGTAGAGTACGTCTGTCCATCCCTCGAGTGTGACACACTGAAAGACCGTTAGCATGGCTAGGCCAAAATTATCAAAATTTGTGATGCCAAAATTTGGACCCTCCCATTTGTCGTAGCATTCGAAACCGGCTGGACAATGATAACCAGAACTTCCGCACGGATTTGGATCTTCCATGTATTCTCCTAGAAAAGCAAACAAAAATACCAGTCCAGGATCCTCACGGATCGCCATCCGATGGGGATGTACTTACCTGTGACATTGTTCTGACAGGTCTTGTGCATTTTTCCCGAAAACAATTCTAATCCAATAATTGCATAAATAATAATCACAAACAAGACCAATAGAGCTATATGCAATAAAGGCACCATGGCACGGAGAATTGAATTAAGTACAACCTGGAGACCTTAAGAGTTGTGGAGAGCGGCGATTCATGGGGTGGGAGGGGGAGGGAGTCAGATATGATCAAAACAAAAATGAATATGTATAGTCTACTTACTTGGCACACCCGATACCAATCTCAATGGCCTGAGTACTCTAAATGCTCTTAAAGCTTTTACATCGAATCCCTCCTTCATTATATTTGACAACACCGTACTTATCATACTGCGAATGAATTAAGAAGTGGGTGTATTCTCTGTGACACATGGTGAACAATAAGACAAATGAATGACATTCAAACCTACCCTATAACAACAATAAAAAAATCTAACAAATTCCATCCATTTCTTAGATATGCACCATTATGTAACATAAATCCATATGCTATGATTTTCATAACACATTCAGCAGTAAATATTACTAAAAAAACGTATTCAATTTTTTCCTGCAAAAACAAAAATGTTCAGTTTTGACATTGAGATTGTATCCGAGACACTGCGTGCGAGCGAATGAGAGTGAGTGAAAAGACAAAACTTACCAAATATGCATTGGTTTGATTCGAATCACTAAAAGGATACGGCGTATATACGGCTAAGGCAACACAGTTGGCAAATATGGTTAAAAGAATTAAATATTCGAATGGTCTAAAGTGAGAGAAAGAGAGAGAGAGAGAGAGAGAGAGAGAGAGAGAAAGAGGATATCTTCGAGTTAAGGAAAACCAGGAGAACACCAGAAAACCACACACACACACAATCGCTTGCGAGATTAATCAGATCAAAAAGGATACTTCCATTCAACAACACTAATACACAGGCTTCGGAGTGGATTTTTAACACCCAAACAGAATAACGCTCGAACTGGCCGGTCCGGCTGCGGTTTACCGCCACGTCGTATGGGCCTCTTTTGCGCTCCCGTTGTTGTCTTTTGTGCTGGCCCAATTGCTGTGCCATTTATTGTTTCAGCAATGTTGGGTGTACCAATGCCACCACCGCCGCCCATAACACTGGCAGTGCCATCGCCTTTTTTTTTTGGGAAATGAGATAAAGAAATGAGATTAGCGATTAAATACACAGTAGTTTGTCTTACCGATACCACCGTTCATCTGTTCAATGCCATCAACAGCGTCATCTTGTGACACACCGCCATCGTCGTCTCGATTTCTAAAGCCACCATCGCCGCCGCCACCGCTGCCGCCACTGGCAACGGCCCCGGATCCCTGCACGGTATTCATAACTATGGCCGCATTAATCGACGTCTGCCATACACCTGTACCAGTCAGTGATGAACTCTTGCGATGATGTAAAAACGACGACGAACGTCTTGTATGCTGACACACGCCACTGGTGCTGCTGCGTCTTACCACCGCCTTACCACCTCCGCCACTGCCGACTCCGCCACAAGCGTGTGTTGATGCGTCAATTGAGTCGCACTCCTGTATGCAAGGCAATGGATGTTCCGCACTGACGTATTTCTTTGAATTGACGCGATTTATGCGTCCCACACCGACGGCTGTACTGTATTCTATATCACCTTGACATTTGCGTCCTTGCGTGGAGTTTTTTTTACCCTCCTCCTGTAAGTCTTGGTTGTTGCTGTTGTTGTTGTTGTTGTTGTTGTCGTCGTCGTCGTCGTCGTAGTCGTCAACGACGTCGTGGTTGTCGTTCTCTATGCGATCGTCGTCCTCGTCGTCGAGGATATCAGCAGCTAGACCCTCCTCGTCGGGATCAGAGAAATTATGCTGCTCACTAAAACTATCGCAATCGGTGATCAATTCATCGACGCGACCAATGTCCTCCTTGTCAAGGACAATCTCGTCGACGTCGTCGTCGTCCCCGTTGTAATAGTCACTTCCAATGAAACTTGATATCACGCCCACGCCGAAACCACAAATTGTACTATTCTCTCCGGTGATGCTGCAATTGCTGCTGTTGCTGCTACTTCCACCGACGATGCCACTGCCAACGCCGCCGCCGTCAGCGCTGCTGCTGCCGCCGTTAGTTCCGTTTCCTGTTCCGCCACTATGCCTCCTTGAGTGCTGATGCTGTTGTGAGTCACTATTTGTTGTCACGTTGCTCTTCACCGAGCTCTTCCTTTGTGATCCGCCACCCGCACCGGCCGAGGATAAGCCTGCCTTCAATGAGGCACTGTCAAAATTTACACTTCTGCTTGTCGGCAAGCAGCTACTACTGGCGCCTACGGTTAGACGGTTGTTGTTGCTGCTGTTGCTTGGCTTGCTCCTTATATAACACTGATAGCACGTTAGGGGTTGGCTACATTTACCGTTGCTACAGCTACTTCTTCTACTACAACTATTTATAAATTGCCTACAACTGCTGCTACTGCTATATTCAGGTGGTGGTTGTGGTTGGTTTTGTTGATTATGGACGTTTTCATCAATCACTATATACTTCCGGTTGGCTTTGCTGTTCTTCGCTTCCTTTAGCCTTCTCTGCGATGGTCTCGATTGGATGGATGTCTCGTCGTCGACTGTGCGATCGTTGTGACCGTGTTCGTCTTCTTCTTGCTGAACGCCTGTGTCGTCTGCTTTGCTGTTCTCAGGAAGATCCTCAACTTCGTCGAGTTCTTGCTCGGCTCGTTTCGGACGAAGTGTTGGATAAGTCTGCTGCAGCACTTGTCCTAGCTGTGTGTCAGCAGCGGTCTGCGGAAGCAGCTCCTCAGTGCACAGACCACAGTTGCAGACACAATTGCAGACGCTACTCGATGAGCAGCAGCAGCAACTACTACTGCTGCTTGCACTACTATATCTAATGTGACTATTGCTAGATTTGGCAAAGAGGGTTCTTTCGTCGTCACTTTCACTCGAATTGAGCGCCTCCTCTCTGTGGTTGGGTGCCCGCTGTTGCTTGGTTCCACTTCCGGCCGCGTCGTCTTGCGGCGAGCCAGCAGTCGTTTGCTCTCTGTCGTGAGACTCGGTGACTGGTTCGTCACTTCTTGATCGGGCCACAGATCCAGTCGCAGGGCCTGCCCTTGGTTGTCGACGTAAACTTCTGGATTTTTTCCTCTTGCTCTGACCACATTCAAGGGCGATCGCTTCAAGATCACGCTTCGATCTATGACCGCCACACCATTTGCACTTGCAACAGACTGCTGTCGCTGTTGACTCCTCTGGGGATGTGACCCCGCCGACTGTGACTGGGTACTGGTGTCCGCCTTGAGTTGAGTCTGAACTGCGGCGCTTCTCCTCCGAGTCCCGCTGCTGATAGCGATGTGTACGATAGTGTCGCTTCGAAACCGGCGACCCACGGTCACTGTTGATGTCACCACGGGCGGGATGCTGATGCTGCGGCTCGGTTGATGTGAACAAAAGTGGCGATTCAGTACGAACTGGAAACAATGGACTACCGTTTGAACTGATATTCTGCTGACGATGCGATTGAAATTGTCGCTGACGCTGCTGTTGTAAGCTACCACCGCCACCACCACTGCCGGCGGTAAAACTTGAACTGCAAATACTTTTGTTACTGCTACTCCTGTCGATGTTATTCTTTCCTGTTGATTCGCTATCGACGCCAAGTCCGATTGCTGATGCTTGCTTTGCTTTTGTTGTTGCTGTTGCTTTCGAAGAGGTTTTCTGAGCCTTATTGAATTGGAGTTCATACTGGTCCCCTGGAGATATACAAATTTTTCAAAAATTTTGTTTTTCCTTTGGCGAGGACACACACTTATTTACACGGACAGACACACACATACACGCCCCCATACAAAATTTGCCAGCGACGAGTGGCTTTGATGTTGTTTCTTGACGGTGTTACAGCAAAACAGAAACCCGAGAGAGATGGAGAGAAAGAGAGGGACTGATGTCTGGATCTGAGATGGTGTTCCTTGCGATCCGGCGGAAGGGCGAGAGGGGGTTGAGACAAGGATTCTGTACGACCGCGACATGCGTGTATCATGTTTCTGAATCGTAAACCAGTACATCGAGTAGTGAAGTGCGATTTGAGAGAAAATTAGATTAATGGTTATCTTGTGGGTGGATGCAATATAATCTTTGTACACACACTACCCCCCCCCCCCCCCCCCCCCCTCACACCCCTCACACCCCACACACCCACACATGCATGCAGAGAGACTCAGAGAGACACATGTGGATGAGAAGGACGTGTGTGATTACGTGTTTTGTGTGCGGAGGACGCCTCCGTCTCCCACAGAGTGACAAAGTGACTGTAAGCTAATTAGTAAGTGAAAAACTAAAAAAAAACTATAAGTCGCAGAAGAGAAAATCGATGAAATACAAGACAAATTAAGGATAAGCTCTCACCCACGTACACGTACAAGGCAAGGCAAGGCAAGGCATAAGGCGTCCAACTTAATTGCTCATCAATGCTTCACAATTATTACATTTAATTTGAGATAAGATATCCATCCGCCGCTGAGTGGAGGACATGATGATGATCTGATTGCTCTTCAAAGGCAGAGCATACACACACATGCGCGTTCATTAATTTAACGATGAGGTATCCCCGAGGTGATGATGAGAAATTAAAATCGTGTAATCTACTTGAGAAGTCTGTTTTTGTTCCAAACCACCCAGTCACCCTATGACGAAAATACAAGCATTCAATGATTTTTTTGTGTAATTCGATTATTGACACTCGAATTAATTGAATCCTGTGGGAATCCTTGTTTAAATGGATGAATGGATGGATGGATAAATGATCTCATAAGGAAGGAGGCGAGTGTAAGAGATCCACCCGCTCCCAGCGTCCATCGATTGCTTGAGCCTAAAATTAAAACAATTTGAGTGTGCCCCCACATTTAGATTAAGGGACGATAACGACAAGAGACAGCAAACTGATTGAAGTGGAAGAACATTATATCGTGCACATCCATGTTCGAATGCAAATTTTTGAAGGGCTCCAGCTCAGGTGAGGGTTTGTGTGTTTCCAGGAAAATGATGTTTAATAATTAGAAACAACCATTCCCGTCCATGTCCAGTCATCTGACCACACAACCGCACTCATCCCTCAACCGACCGTCCCTATTCATCGTATTCAGTCAGCTTTGAGCAGGCACACAGAGAGAGAAAGTTTGGAAAAAGTTTGTTCTTGAGAAAGGGCTGCAAATTCAATCCCGACCTTTTCACTCTGCCTCCACACTCACACCATGAGGCCGACGCCTTCCCGTCTCCTGGACACAGTCCCCGCAGTGACTTGAAACAGAAGCACCTAGTCAACGAGAATTTCAGCTCTCCTACCATCGTGACATCCATCCATTCCAACCGTCCAACCATCCAACCATCCAACCATCCAACCACCCATCCGTCCTTTTGTGTAGCGTCTTGCATTAATGACATAATTAAGTTACTCTCAACTTATGATGAGATTCAATTCATTAGAATGCCTGACAAATGGAAGTCGCACTTAACTAGACTTAAGCGTGAAAGGAGGATGAGTGGGCTGGGCAGGAGTTCTGTTTGTTTTTGTTGAACGAATGACTTCTGGCTCCGTGACTAATTAGAAGTGAAGGGGCCACTCAGAGGATACCTGTGTTAAAACGTGCCTTTCATGTGGCACTTGTATTTCTATTTCTGCCTGATTCTCTATAGAAAAGATTGAGAGTAGGTTGGTACTGGTCACGTGGGTGGGAGGGCCGCGGGTCGGCAACCACTGGGGGTCTGCAGTTTGTCTGTAGATGTCCTACTGATGGATCATGTGGTGCTGCGGCCTTCTCCTCAGCCGAGCGTTAAAGTTCTCGGGTTTCCCCTCACGATACACCTTCGTCGAGCACTAGAATATATTCGAATAACCAGACAGCCTGTTGCCTGTAGACAGAACAAGCAAATCGATTAACTTCGACTCCCTATCGATTGCTTCCGCCGACGAGGACGGTTACGCCCAAAGACACCAAGCCAGATGGCTACCCATTAACAATGCAAACGAAAAAGAAAGCAAACGATCCACACTCATCCACACACTGAGAAGCGGTTCCATTGCAAGCAGTCCATGATCTGAGAAATATCCACTTGCAGTCGAAAACAACGCTCAGCGTGTGTCATGTGTGTTTAAATAAAAATGAAAAAAAAAAAAAAAAGAACACCAACATCTACCTTCACACACCATTTCAATGATAACGTGTCGTCGATGCACGAACCGGAAGGAGTTCATTTGTAATTAGTGTTGTCACTTACCGCGCCACTTGCAGGCGCGCACGCAACAATGAGTGGGTCGTTCGTGTTTGCCTGAAGGCGTTAAGTGATTTTTGGTCAAAAGTGTGCCGTGAACTGACGTGCCTGGCAAAGTGGAGTGCCTTCGCATCACATCGCAAGTGATATGGTCAATTTGCGTGTCCGGTTATGGCCGTCCTATCGTCACCTCATAATTTCTTTCCCAAATGCAGGCTTTTTAGATTAAGCGCTCAGATGGTCTTTAAAATTGAAGAACATGCGAACAGCACATGCAAACCCCCACAGGATAGAGACACCTCAACGATTAGAGATCAAGAGAGTTCTAGAAAAATTCAAGGTTTCTCAGCCGAGTACACATTTAAGAGGATTTCCCTTTATGCATGTTGTTCTGCGCTCTCACCTCAACGCCGACGACGACGACGACGACGCGCGGTGTCCCAGAATACTTATACCGTCGTCCTTAATCCAATTTTCTCTCTCGCTGTGAGCGTCAGCACTTAACAATATGCGTATGCTAATCGCTGGTATTTACGTAGCAATGTAGCTCGTAGCCCAGCATCCAAATTGTGTGGAGCTGAGGAAAGAGCACTGCTGCTGGTGCGGATGTGTTTAGCATAACCGCACCCTAATCACCATTTCCACTTTCGTGTGGATGCCGGGGGTATTTGGCGAGCGTGGGTTAAGAAGAACATTTTAAGACACCCAAACTGAACGACACGACTTTTGTGCTCGCGCTTTGTTAGTAGAGAATGGATGCAGAGATTAGGGGGCCTGGATAAGTTTTTAAACGTAATTAGACACTCCGCTGAACTCTGGAATTGGACGGATGTACAACACTTCATCTAGAAAACGCTTGGCTCACAGCCATCCTCCTCCACATTCCGGTGCACTTTCCAGAGAAGGCTCTGATGTCTCAAGCCATCCAGGGATGCAGTGGACAACTGTAAGGGCTACTCTGGCTACAGGAGTCATCTTAGCGACGACAAACTGCTTCAACACAATCTGATTGATTCACTTGGATATGTGATTAGCGAGCGCATGAACTACATGTATTGAAACTTGGTCGAATCTTCCGACTGTTCGCTGACTGGATGATCGTGCCTGGCTTGGATAGGGTCAATGCCTCCTGAAAAACACCTTTGAACACCTCACTTTGTTCTCATTCTTTGACGTTGTCAAGTCGACGTTGGCCCAAGTCAAGTCCTCGATCTTCTTCACAGCCTCTCCAGGACAACAATAAAATGTCCAAAAACTAGTCATCATTTCTGTTGCGACCTCTGCAGTTCCTAAAGCTGAATGAAAATGCACAACACACGCCCAAAAACAAACTACAGCGAATTGTACAAACGTGTCATTGTCCACGTGTACTATTCTTACATCATGCTCTTCTCTCCAAGGATTAACAATTATCAAGCGACTAGAGAGACCTTCGTTTTGTTGTATTTTTACAATCTATCACCAAGGGAGCAGGTGGCGATCGAGGGCGATGAGGTGAACAACGCAAAAATGTTGGGCGTTACGACGATGATGAATCTTAATTCAATTAAACCGAGAATATGCTAGAATTATGACCTCAAACTAAGTACACGTGTGCATGTGTGTGTGGGCGGTGGGGGTGGTTTAAGTTAATTGAATTCCCTCAGCGAATGGTTGGCGAAAAACAGAAAAAAAAAACCCATCAAATTGGGGTAAACATTCCACTGATCAGATTCCCTCATAAGCCTCATAACTGACATGACACCAGGAAAAAAGCCATCGGCGGCGTCAGCCAATTTGAAAGAGATAATGAACTCCAGAGGGTGGCCTGCACATACATCGAATTGGTCGCCTTTAGACTGGCGTTGAATGGTAATTCACATGAAAAAGTTGACTGAACTCGAGCTGATGACCTGCATTCGATGAACGGCGGCACATGTCCACTGCTGAATGGACACCCAGAGAACAGCATCCACAAATCGGAGCGAGGATTAAAAATAGCCGCCACCCCCAGAAAGGGGTTTCTCTAAAGGTATGGAAATGCATTTAGAGCCACAGCCGCACGTGTGCTGGCCGCTGGAGCTGTGTTCACTTTTTCAAATAAATCCGCACAAAAAAGGCAGTGGAAGTTAACAAAAGCATCGTCGCGTCGCGCCTAATAGTTTGTCGTGAAAAATCCAACACAAGCTGATGATAAAAGAGTGATGTTGAAACGGCGGGTGGGTGGAAGTGGTTGGATAGTCCTGGTGGATGACAGTAGGACACAGAGGAAAAAAAAAACAACAACACACCCTCTCATCATTCTCCGGTGTGAAAGTGGCAAAGTGCCAAATGTACATATATCTCTCTTGCCACACAAACAATCGCACACATACGGCGCGGCGAGGCCCCAAATGATCATCCTCCTCTACATGGCTTACGGGCATGTGCAAGAATTTTAATTCTTTTTTTTTCCCATTTTCAGCGATGTTCGTGTTTTAGTGATGCCATCAAGTGGTGCTCAAGGGAGTAACAAAAAAAAAAAGAGAGAAAAGAATGCCCTCGTTCATATACTATGCACCTCTGTCCTATATTTTTTTTCCTTGAATTGTTTTGGGGATATGATTGAACCACTAGTTGACAATCCAAGAAGCCAAGCCAAGCCAACCCTTGTGTTCAGTCAGAAGCGAGCACATTTTCTCTTTCTTTGTGTGCTCAAGGTTGACGATGAATGAATTTAAGTGGCAACAAATTAGTTGAATAATAAATTTACATTTCATTTGTAGCCACTAGCCAGGCATGGCATGGCAGGCAAAGGTAGGCCTACAGGTCATGCATGTCCGCATTATCGATCATTCGAATGACTTGTCGGGTGGGTGTGTGTGTGTGGCCTGGTGCCTGGTGTCAACACCAAGTTAGTGGGGTGTTCCTTCTTCTTTTTTGTTATTTTTGTCTATGTTTTTGCTTTCGTTGTCATTGAAATGAGAGAAACAAAAAATATATATCTCAGGATGAATGTATGTGAAACACTGAATGGCCTCATTGTATTGATACTAAGTGGGGGAGTTATACGATGATATATGTACAAACGAACGAACGGGTGTGTGTCCTTTCATCGATTTTCTTTTGCGTTTGGATGACACTTTTGATGTGAGTACACACGAATGTCGCTAACGTACATTCGAACTTGAATGATGGTGTTTGGCGCGTTCAAATTCCACGCCTTTTCTTTCACGAACACAAACACACACACACACACTCACATAAGTATGCGGCGATGAAATTATTGTGACGACATGTTATTCAATTTTTTTGTTTTTTTTTTCTTTCTCAAAATAAATTCCAAACTATCACCATGTTCTTTTCGGTTTGACGTACGTTTTGTTTTCCTCAACGGTGGGGGTGAGGGGGTTCTGGGAAAACATGGGAAATCCACTGCCACAAGAGGAGGCAAACAAACATTTCCATGTAACTCGCGATCCTCTCGTTCACTCATTTGCATATATCACACGCACTCAACAGTTGAGCGAATCACGAATCTCGACTTCTAGGAATGCTATATTCGAAGGGTTCCATGCTTCACCGCTACCATCCCCCAGCCTCCTTAGACACTCCATGACCTATGGTCAAGTGCGGGGAAAAATGACAAAAAATCACAAGAAATTCACCCGTCTTCAGGATCTGTTCATGTAAAGGGCCTAATCGCCGCCCGTTGAAAAGATCTGTTCGTCTAGATTTGGCCACTCAGGAGCTAAGCGTCTAAGAGAGAGCCCAGCCTGTGGGATCAGTCCACCGAAGTGGTTTGTCCGCCTAAGGGAGATGTGAGGGATTTCTTTCGGCCTAAAGGAGCTGTCCTTCTACAGAAACAGTCCTCCCAGGGTCTCCGTCGACCGAAGGGATCTAAAGGGCCACCTAAGGGAGGTCTCCGTTTAAATGAGGCACAGAGGCAGAGGCTGTCGCCATGGTGGCATATGTGAATCGTCAGCTCTCGGGACCAGTCCACCTAAGGGAGCTGTCCCCGAGCCTCTGGCCAGGCTGTATACGTCAGGCCTCTCTCACACCAAAGTCTACTTAATTTGTAATCTCTCGGAAGGACATTAGTTTTGTTACACAAGGCGGTGATTTTGTGATAATAAACCTTGAAACTTTCCACACACAGTCATACACGGTCACACAGTCATCAAAAATCTTGCACTACATGGGATCACATCATCCATCAACGTCACACATATGGTCTCAGTGCAGGAGACACACAGCTCCTACCTCTCGCCCCTCCCCAACGCCACCCACACCCACATCCACGAACGAGTCAGACGACAATATGAATGTTCGATGGGGTAGAACAAATTCCAGGATCGGTTTTCATTCAAAATTTGTTTTGCACCTTTCTTGTTTTTCTTGTTCTTTTGTGTTTTGAAACCTAGTGAACTGTGTGATTTGTTGTTTGCTTGTGAGAATCGTATTCAGCGGCAAAGCAGAAGGATAACTCCAAGAAATTGGTCTTTTTTTTCTCATCTGCCGGAGGTAAAGACCCAGGAGCCAGGAACAAGTACAAAATAAAATGAAAAAAGGAGCACGGCGATAATAATGATGACAGGGATTATTTTAATTATTTTTTTTTTTTTTTGGGTACGCACTTATGGTTGTCTGACGGTAATCCCTGGGAAACCAGTCTTTACACAGTCCTCTAATCAATTCTTTAGAAGCGCTTGTCAGACCTTTTGGGAAATTTTTTGAGCGTTGAGGCGAGCACTATGGTGATTATTCACCGTTTAGGAGAGAGAGCAGGGGATGCTTTGAAAGGCATTTTAAGGGGGACAATGAGCAGTTGGGAATTCGAGACAGCTTCACTAATGGTCCATGTTTCGGAGAATGTCTGAGAAAGGGGCAAACTTCAGGACCCAGCTGTAGAACCCGGATTTACCACGACCTATCATAAATTCCTTAGAAAATCCCCATGGTTTTTTTTTTGGAAAAAAAAAACAATGGTGTACACTGTCAGTCATTTGATGAATTGGAAGGGCCCTTTAACAAGCAGTAGACAAAGAAAGGATTTAAGCTGAGCTGATGGCGAATGGTATCTCGGGCATGTCCTTCTGTAACGGGGGCACGTCCGTCGATAGACTCGAGTTCTGTGAATCTTCTGAAAACCTTTACAATCTGGAGCATGTCAGTGCCCTTTGAAGGCTCAATTCAGAGAACTGGAATCGTTGGGCATGTCCCCCGATATACTCGAGTTCCTTTACAATCTCGAACATGTCCGTTCCCTTCAAAGGCTCTATTCAAAGAACTGGAATTGGTGAGCATGTTTTGTCACAACACTCGAGTTCCGTGAATCGGAATCTTTGCAATCTCGGACATATGCGTCAACTTTAAGGTTCTATTGAAAGAGTTGGAATGTTTAGCATTTCCGTCGGCACACAGGGGCTTCAGAACAACAGAATCGGAACCTTTGTAATCGAGGGCATGCTCATCGACTTTTAAAGCTCTGTTTAAAGACTTTCCGTAGGCATACTTGATTCAGTTTAAAAAAAGAAATAAAAAATGGTATAATTACCCCTGTTTGCCATGCAGAGTCGGCGTTCTTTTATGAACAAAAAAGTAAATTCTTTACTGCTCGGATTTAATCCGATGCTGATGAAAAAATAAAAATAAAATGAGATTCGAATTTTACGATTGCGATAAATCGACGATGACTGTTACCAGTACACAGGTGGAGAGATAGGGGATATTTGTCGTAACTGCTTACCCATGTTCCAAGAGATCACGTCAAGTGATAGACTTTCGATTAGTTTCGTTAACACAACATACACATCCCGTTTATTGGTTTGTTTTTAACTTTTTCTTTTGTTTTTTTGAAGCTCTAATTACTCACTGTAACTCACTCTCAGTTGACTGTACTGTATTTACACACAGTTGAAGTTGAGATGAAACACTTCACTTGATCGATGTCATGGGGATTTTTTTTGAAATAGAAATGTTAATGAGATCAAAGCAAATAAAAGGACGACACAAAAGCGAAATTTGGGAGCAATTTTTTTGGATTTTTTTTCGGGATTTTTTTGTTGATAACAACACTTTGTGATTCGAAATTGCCGCCACCGTCAGAAACATCATCGAAACTTCCATCATTCACCGTCAAATCCAACACTCCAACATACACACACACACACACACCCGATTGATTATAGAAATTTTGAAATATTTCTCCTTTTTATTTTCGTTGCTCCTTCGGTTGGGCTGGACCGTAGGTCGTTTTTTGGGGAGCCACCGAGTTTTTTGTTTTCAAAAAAAAAGGAAGTATTTTTTTAAATAAATTATACATGCACACACCCACACAGTCAAACACACACAGAAGATGATGATGAGAATGGTGATGATGATTATGATGATGATGGGTGTTAGTTGTATACCTTCATGGTCGTCGTTGTCGTGGTCGGAATTATTAGAGCAAATGGAAGATCTACCGTACCGACTCATAGCGCAGAGAAGACTACTAGCTAAGGGTATTTTGAAATGTTCTCTAAGTTCAAAACATCATCGTCGTCGTCGTTCGTCGCAAGGACTTTCCGTTTCGCACCAAAAACAACCACCGCCACCAGCACTGAGAGTGATGGAATCTCGTCCTTTCGATGTTGTTGTTATTATTTCTTTTTTTCCTCTCTCTCTCTCTCTCTTTCTCTCTCTCTCTATGTCTTTCTGCTTTTGTCTCTGTATCATCGTCCTGTATCGGGTGGGGTTATAACGAATCGAGTATTGCCCCCCTCCCCCCTCTCCCCACCCCTCCCCCTGGACTGTGTATACTGATTTTATCTTAATTTTTTTTTTTTGTTGTTGTTCCTTTTTTGACTGTTTTTATTCAGATATCATGATAGCGAAAAACACACCCAATTTGAAAGTGATTCTGTGCAATGTGAGTTCGCACACAGACATACGCTCTGTTTCTCTCATTATTTCAATTTAATGGTTAATTTAACTTCTCTCTATCAGTGTGTATGTGCGCGCTGATGGGTGATTTAATTAAGAACAGGTGGACTTCCATCATCGGATTAACAATTAATTTTTCAACCTCAATCACCGACAATCTGTTAATCAATTCATTCAGTTCTTGGAAATCGAAAGAAGAATACAATGGAATCCAAATCATTGTCCAAGCCAACGTAAAGGACTCCAACCGCACAGAGAGGCGCACAGAGAGACAGAGTCGGCGAGAGAGAGAGTAAGATTGATACTCGAGTGGTATTGAATGCCGGGTAGAGCCACCAATACAAAAATAGCTAATATAGAGAGATCCAAAGGAAATGCTTTCAGAGAAAGTCTACCATCGGTTGGGGGGAATTCATGAAGTACCCTATGTCCTGATGAAAGCAAAGAAACAATGTCAGCATTAAGCTCGAAGGCGAAGGGGATTCTGTTTCGAAAGCACGTTCTATGGAATTTTGTTCACGCTGGGAGGCGAGGGACAAGGATGATGGACATTTCACACCAAGCGTGAGTTTTCAGTTCCTTAAGCTTGCGTTTCATCCGTACACAGACAGCGCTAAATTCATCTAAGCTTCCTTCCTTAAGTTTTGTCCGATTCCTCAAATGAGCAAAATTGATTCACTATGTGTCTTCAGGCTCGGTTTAGGCCTGCGGAGTGTCCAGAATTAGGGTCCCCTGTGCTTCGAAACACCCAAGCTCGTGGTGTGTCCGCTTGACCGGTGTGTGCAAGACCGAGTTATTCTGATTTCCGGCCAAGTGCGAAATTCAGCGAACACGTCGTCGTTCTCTTTCAATTGAATTCACTGTCTTCTGTCGTAAGTCAAGTTTGAGGATTTCGGTACGGTTTTAATTTATTCTCTCGGTCTTCTGGCGTAAGTCAAGTCCGGACGGAACGGAAACCGTCTACAAATTGCACAAAATCGTGGACTTAATTGCGGACACCCACGAAACAGATGCTCTCAGAAGTAAGACGGATTTCCTGGATGAAGCTTCACAAGAAAAAAACAAACCAAAAAACAACGTAAAACATATACAAGACCACCTTACAAGGAAAGTCAATGACATGGTAGCTTTCAAGTTTCCCAAACAGGCTGGGATAGAGAGGAAGCGCACAGAGAGAGGGAGAGCGCGCGAGAGAGAGAGAAAGCCACGAAGAGAGCATGGGTAATTTGTTTATGAACACAAAAATGTGTAAAGCTCCCCTGGAGTATTGCAGTCATGCTGAAATTCGTAACCTAACGACCTCATTCTGTGCATCATCTTTAATATGTTTCATTTAATTGATGAGAAAAGAGATTTTTCTTTTGCCATGACTCAGAGTTCGGAAAATTCGGTGGTCAGAGGGGAGATATTTTCTGCAAATAGAATATAACACACACAACAGGTGTCATCAACCACACACCAATCACGTCACTGGCACGACAACGACATCATTTCTGAAACAAAATTATTTACTCACTCACCACATCACAGCAGGAACATACGATGCCATCATTTAAGGATCCTCCACGTCCACAAGATCAATAAATGTTTCACTGTAGGACACGAGACTCAAATGCTTCCGCGGCCACTTCGAACATGAACCGAAAACAATATTTTCTTTTTTCAAGCGAATGCGAATGACTAACCTAAAAATGAACATAAATACACTTCGCTTACATTCATACTCGTACCACATTGTAAATAATTTCGTCTGACGTCGGCATAGAGTAGTGCTTTGCTCTGCTCTGCTCTGCTCGACGACGACGATAGCGGTGAATTTTGCAGGGAGGTGGAAGGAAAATGTATGTAAAGCCATTTTCCAACGCAAGACACGTTTCGATTATTTTTAACAAAAAAAAAAAAAAAAACGATTTCAATTTCAAATCTGATTTATATGAATGAGAGGGTGGCGGTGGGGACTGGTGGTGTTTTGCTTGGAGTAGATAGGAGAGATTTGAACTCTCTTTCCCCGTGCTCCCATGTGATCATGTGGACAATGCTATGTGTCCCGTCCCCGTGTGAACGTTACGTGTCACGGTAGGTTGTACATCTGTGTGCGAGTTTGATATTATAATTAGTTAAAAAAAAGTTTTTCCCGGATTTTTGTGGCATGATCAATTTAGAAAAAGTTCAGTCGTCTCACCGTTACAGTCACCCACCACGCCACCCTACACTTCCCTTCAACCTTTTTTTCCAACACCACACATCCCACCACCTCACATTAGATCACTTGCTAAATTGAAAAAGAAAAGAACCAACAAAAAAAAAACATCGACTCTCTTCTCCTCCCACTTCTTGCCCTATTTTCGAGCCTGGCTATAATTAATTTTTTTTTTTTTATATTTTTTTAAATTTCATTTAATTTGTTTAAAAATTTTTCCAAGTGCATCACAGTTGTCCATCTTCCGAAAAAAAGCTTTGTCAAAAATTTTGAGAAAAAAAAAAACACGGAACAAGGTGGTTTTTGTGGAAAAAAAAATTAAATGAACAAGTTTATCCTTTTTTGAGAAAAAAAAAACGCATCAAGGATTAGGATTCATTTAGTATACTTGTTCAATTCTCGGCCTTCTCACTTCCTTTACGAGTGTGGTATTTTTGTTTCCCTTTTTAAATTAAATAAAATCTAACTCAGTTTTGAAACAAAAAAAAAAAACAACAAAAAATGTTCGTTCTTGAATACCCGCCGAACAACTGATCGACCGACAAAATACTGAGAGAGCAAAAGAAAAAAATGTGTTCCTCGTTCGTTGCGTTTATAGAATTTTCGTGCTTCTTTCGACAAAAAAAGTATTTCAAATGAGAGATTGTTGATCTTTTTCCTCGTTTCGTTCCTGTGCCTGTGATTGCCCTCACAAAAATTCACCTTACTCATACGTCCCCATGAACACATGTATGTACTCCCTTCCCTATCCCCCGCTCCCGATGCCAGCCCACCCCACAGCACCTCTCATCCACCGTCACATCGCATAGACGTGTGTTAATTTTTTTTTTTTTTAATCTCGCATCCTCGCTGCTCCCTTCGAATGTTTATAACTCGGATTTACATTACAATTGTTGTAGAGTTTGATTTTGGTTTCTCCACAGCTTGCAGCAACAAGACAGCTTCTCTCTCATCCTCAAGCCAAAAAAAAAACCACATTTCAACAACTATAAATATACCTACACATGTATGAACATTGAAAAAAAACGAAGCAAATCAACAAAGACACAGAGTATCGTCGAGCGACACACAACAGAGGAAGCAACGCCAGGAGCAACAGACTCAGCCAGCATCATTAGCGACACGCCGCCAGCTGAAGCAGAAGTAGAACCACAAGAAAAAAGAAACATACCCAACCAGCAGCCAAGCCAACTAGAATTCACTTAAAATAGATCGTTTAAAGATTTCGGGGAAAATGAGCACAAATCGCAACCAATTCGAAATACAGAAACGGCATCACACACACGGACTCAACGAGGCAAAAGAAAAAAGAAAAAAAAAAAATTAAAAGATCGACGGTGCCGCATTTAACAGAAGAAGCTTTCCGGCTCTTGCATATGACACCGAACAATAATTTCCGATGCTTCATCGTACTCCCATTTCCGGATGTGGACGGGGGAGGATAACGAAAAAAAAATGTAATAAATAAGAAATGATACAAAAATTAGTCATCAATGGATGTCTCTCTGATCGGATATAATAGTCAGATGGTTTGGGAGGCCGCCTTTCTTATTGAAGGGAAGGTGGTTCTTCGTTTTATTCTCATCTCTTACTTCCGCTTGGTCTTCTTAAGGCGCGTTCATCTCTTGCCGTCTCAAGGCCCCTTCATCGCTTGCCTCTTGACTTTTCAAGGCCATCTCTTGCTTCCGCTTTGCCTACTCAAGGTCCCTTCATCGCTTGCCTCCTCAGGGACTTTTGATTTCTGGCCTCCGCCTTGCCTTCTTAAGGCCCCTTCATCTCTTGCCTCCGTCTTGCCTTCTCAAGGCGCGCTCATCTCTTGCCATCTCTTATTTCGGCCTTACCTTCTCAAGCCGCCTTCAGAAGTTCCCTTCCCATTGTCCCCCCAAGGCATCCTTCCCCTTCAATGCTTCCCAAAACAGAGTACAGAAAATGGAGAAAACTCCTCAAGTTCCTCTTCTTTTCCCACGTTGTTTTGCTCCTTATTTCGTCGTCAAGGCTTTAGAGAATGGACAAACCGCCTCAATTTGCGCTGTCTTTCATTCTACGGCGCCACTACAGAAACTGGAAGTCGTGCCACCCAGGCGGGTTTAGCTGTCAAGTTGGCAAACGGCCACAGAACTCGGTCACCTGCCTTGTGACTTGATCCTTGTCTCAGAAACCCAATAAAAGTCTGTTCCCCGAGAACAACCAGTTCAACTCTTGTAAAAAAAAAACAGTTTCCCAAGCTCCCTGTCTCTCTGTCTCTCTCTCCACACAAAAGACAGCTCATCAATGCCTTCAAAGTCAGTCGCGTGTCGTCCGACGTTTGGGAATCTGTTTGAGTCGTGTCGCGGTTTTTTTTTTTTTTTGTTTGTTGTTCCTTCGCGTTGAATGCATTCCAGCCGGAGCTGAGATGTCTTAATTTGGATGTCCTCAGGGATTCCATCGCGATTTTCTTATTTTTTTCTTTTTCATATTCCTGTCTTGGACCTGTTCCAGAAATCTCTAGAGGAATTCTGCGTGCATCACCTGAACGATGCATGGTTCGGAGCCACGTGTGCGCGTACGTCGATAGTTAATTTTTTTTTCTTGTTGATTACTCGTCCGTTTTCATTTCGTTTTTGCGCCCCTATTTCGTTAGTTCGTTGTTAAGGCAGCAACCTCAAGATGTACAGGATCAGGATCATCCTAATGCTGACCACAATCATTCCTAGCCTAGGTTGTGCCAACGCTCAGAGCATCTGCGTTTGTTTACATTGCTCACACACTCTCTCTGTCTGTTTTGGCCGCTTACAGATTGCTGTTCCAGTCGGACCCTAATTCAAAAGAACCCCATCGATCTATATCGAACGATGGAGCTTTCAATGGACAAGCCAAGCACACAGTTCCCCCCGGACGAGGCGCCGGCATCGACGCCATCATTTCAGATGACCACCACAGCTGTTCAGAGCAGCCTCTCGCACAGCAAGCATCATCGGCACTCGCATGCGAACAATGGCAACGGTGTACCTGGCGGCGGTGGTGGACAGGATGAGACCGACGACGAGGGGGAAAATTTAAAATTAAATCGCTCACACAGATCCAATATGCAGCAGCAATCCGATGATGATCTGCTCGGGCAACAGCAGCCTCAGTCAGACTCTGCCCAGAAGCAGCAGCAACATCGTCGAATCATTGGCAACGGTACGTCGATGACGGACGATGGTCAGTATAAGTTCATGGATGAGATAATTGTGCTCGAGTGCGTGGACTGGTATCGCCTGGAGTTCTGCCTCAATGGTGGTCGATGCTTTCTGTATCCGATTCTAAACCATACGCTTTTGTCGTGTGAATGCGCGGGAGACTATGTTGGTGAACGTTGCGAAGCAAAGACTCCTGGTGAGTGAAGCAATTTAATTTAATTCCCTCCCACATGCAATCCATCCACTGTGTGTATGCTTTCAGAGAAAATTCCACCCACCATCCGTCCGCGTTTCGTCTTGGCCAAGACCATTGGTGGACCACTAGTTTTTGGATTGGCCTTCATGGACATACTGCTTCTTTTGTTTTTGTTTTGCAAAAATTCTAATAGAAACTAGAATGTATGTACACACCAACACACTCACTTTTTTCGCGATTTTTTTCGGTGATACACACTAGCCGTCGGATATATTCATACACTTTGTATATTTATTTATTTATTTATTTTTTTTTTTTGAGGGGGGATTTACAAAGACAACGCGTTGTATTTGTAACTTGACTTATGATTTGAGATTGTATTTTGTATAGATAAACTTAATTTTTCATTTGTTCTTTTTTAATTAGTTCACATTTTGCCAATAAAACGATATCCGTGGAAAACGTGTCACAAACGTGTACTTGTGTGAATTGACTGGAATTTTTATTTCAAATGCTGCCATTGCATCGGCGTGTATTGTCATCAAAAGGCGCATTTGTAAGTATTCAGTGCGAGAGGAGATGGCAGTGAGGCACGCGAGATGACGAGCCATCTGTGATTCAGTGTTTTCTTGGAAACCTCACATGATTAAGAAGCTCCACGACACTCCTGGCATGCCTTTCAAACCAAGCGGATGTTATGTTAGAGTGGCTGACATGTCAGTCAAATTCAAGTCCCTCGAGACATCCCCTTGCAAAGAAAGCCCCACTCAGAGCTGCAATCATCTAGCAAAGACAACCACCCACAGTCGGTGCCTGGCCAGCGTCGAGGTGGGAAATTTTCGCACGAATTCGTTGATTTTCTCATGAAAACTGTTGAAAAACCGACTGAAGTTGATGAAATCATGAAAGGAACACCCGAAGCTATCATTGAGAAAAATTCCACGGAAAATTTCGCTTTTTCCTGGAAAATCGAAAAAATACACGATTACGACGCAAAAAATGCAGTAAATTGCGAAATGAGTCGAGTCGATATTTTCCGCTGAGAGAGTGCACATTTTTGAAAAGTGACTTTTTTCGAAAATTCTGCATGTTTTTTTAGTTGTAATCGAGTGAGGGGAGAGGGACGAAGTCTTGGTCGAAAATTTAAAGGAAACCGACGTGGAAATGCGGGCATGAGTTGAGGTCGGCATTGGAGAAGCATGCCTACGTGGAGCCTGCTCGTGATTTTTTGATTTTGGCTGTCCTTGCGGTGGAATGGAGTTAAGGGAGAGCATTCGAGACAATGTCGAAGTCGGGGTGACGACTGTATAAGGCTGGAACGAGGTGTTTTTGATGATATTGTCTTGTGTTAGTGTGAGGAGTTTTTTTGCCGTCACTTTGTGCGCTTCGTTAGATGCCATTGATGACATTTGGCAGACAAGCAGAGAGACGGAAATAATCCGAATCTCAAACTTCGCCCATTGGTAAGATATTCTCTGTTTATTGTGCGAATGGCAAGAGCATGCCCCTGAGAGTGGATTCCAACGCTGACGATTTTTGAGTGAATAAGGAAAAAATGGATTTATTTTTTTTTTTTTTTAGCTCTCTCTCCTGGTATTGTGAGTCGTCGAACTTAAATGTGTTGCTCCCCGTTCTTAAGTTGTGGTAGATAATGTTGTTGCGGTTGTCTCCAATTCTGCCCATCTCGTACAGGTTACTGATGTGGCTTGTTGTGCGGAAGATGTCGCTAGGGCCAGGTCATGTTGTAGCCAGTTCAGTTACTAGGCTATTCGGGACGTTCTCGGGGTTCTTGCAGAAGTTGCTGGTGAGTTGGCGGAAGGAATATAAAACACTCCTGCTTTTAAGGTATTTTTTCATTCTCTATTTTTCGCTCAAGGGCATTCAGAAGAACTTACTTGTTGGGTAGGTTAGGTATGCGGGCATACGAGTCTACTTGCCTGTGAGGCACTTGTGGGAAATAGTGCTCTACGGCAGGGTGATGAGGCAGGGATTGGCCTTCAGCCAGATTACAGTGCGATGCACTTGTGGGAAATAGTGGTCTACGGCAGGGTGATGATGCAGGGATTGGCCTTCAGCCAGATTTTAGAGTGACTCCATACTTACCAGTCGGAGGTGCTGCCGTCACTGGTCATCATAGTCTCTGAAGCCTGACTTGTCTGGACACACTATTCTTTACCATTTAAGACTAGGTTAAATTCGATTTAAGCACACTGTAAGAAGCTCAATTTGAAGGGAATACAATGTGACCTTCAGAGCGCTTAGGCCACTACACTACTGATTGCTTCAGATGCACAATATTTTCGGTTTTCTCATCGTCACAAGAAGTACTGTTCCATTACTGAGCTAGGCGAAGAAGAAGATGCGGACCAGTGCTCCTATTTATTCCTGATCTACCTTTCTTCAGGGTGGACCTGTGACGAGCACGACTAGTGAGGTCCCTCTCATCAGTTCCGTGAGCAGCTACTGTTGTCCACTGGCTAGGTTTATGGCGCTTCTTCCCTAAACCACAATCAACGAAATGACTAGAAAAAAGAATAGAGAACACAGAACACTTTTCTCTCGAAAAGACTAACTGGACAGCCCTCTGTCGAACGACAAAGCGGACATCTCGAGAGAGCCCTCTCTACAACTCAATTGCCTCTTGACACCAAAGCCGCGATTGACCAGAAGAAAGTATTCTCAAGCAAATACCCATTCGCAGTTGCGCATAGGTAAGGAAAGAAACAAAAAAAACACTTGTCCAGTTAATTGTTAACCATATGTATGTACATGAATACCATTCTTAAATCAGTCTACAATAAACTTTTTTGTTTTTCATTTTAATACGTATTCGTAGTTCATAAACAACTCAATAACTTTATTTTTTCTTTTTTTTATTTTCTCATGCACAAAATTTTGTTTATTCGTGTGTGCATGGGTACGTTAATAATAATTTGATTTTTACTTTATTCATTTTTTGTCTAGGAAGATTAAATATCATATAATGGGGGGGATGTACTTATGGATACATAATTTTTATTTTTAACAAACATATTTATTTATTAGTAATTCTTAGTGTAGGTGTGTGGGTGTTCCTTTTGCAATGAATGAGAGTTTAAAGGATGATCTTGTGTGTGTTTGTGTGTGTGTGTGTGGTTTCTAAAGAAAGAGATAGGCTTTGAGAGAAGTTTAACGTTATATCACATTAATTCAATTAGAACATACATACATCCTAATCGTATATCATATTCTCATGGTTTTTTTGTTTTTTTGTTTTTTTGTTTTATTTACTCTAGATAATCTTAATAATACACATTTAACAGTACAAATAAATGCATTTACTTTTTTTGTTTTCAAAGGATTGTTATAGCTAGCTTACATATCGTCAATCAAATGGAATAACATAACATAACTTTTTGTTTGCAATTAAATTTAACTAATCAACTAAAGAGTAGAACAGAAGTGTGGATCTTAGATTAAGAGGAGAGTTTTACACATACAATGGATCTTAACTTGAATGAAAGCGATCTAACGATATGAAATGTGATACATTTAAATTTGACATGACATGTGGTTACAGAGTGTAGATATTTTTTAAACAAAATGCACACAACATAATTGCTGTTTTCGTTTCTCAATTAAAACCAACTTCATTCCCAGTATGGATATACCATATACATTTCTTCTTAAGTGTCTCTTTTGAGTTTTAAGCTAATCTGACCCCTCCCATCATCAAAAAGAAGCCAAAACAAATACATTACATTGTAGAGTGTTTTTGTTTATTTATTTATTGTTTTATTTTAAATTTATTTTTTTGTTTTATTCATTTGCAAATTGAGATGATAGCATTGTTCTATAAACGTGGCTGAATGACTCTGCTGTTATCCAGAATGGTTTGGAACTATGAGCACGAAAACGAAGAAGGACGAAGGATATTAAAATTTCATCAATCATTCAATCATTTTTTGTTTTCTGTTTTTGTTTTTTTTTTCTAATTTGTGATATAAAAATCAATTAAACCACCACCCACCATACAAAAAAAAACGCAAAAAATGAATAGAAATCAAAGAAATTAAACAAATTTTGTGTGTTTTGTTTCTTGTTGTTCAAACAGTTGTAACAGAAAGGAGACCTACCATTTTATTTCCACTTGCAGCCGATGCTGAAGCAGCGGTTTTCATTGTCGTTCCTCCACCAGGACCTCCTGCATTTGTCACAATTGCTAGACTATTCACTTCGACTGGACTATTGGTAACATTTGGCTGCTGCTGTTTAGTCTTAGTCAATTTCTTTGTGAAACAATTTTGTCCGCTCACATTGGGTGTGGTAGTCTGGCGATAGATCTTCGGTGTTAGTATCGCATTTGATTGCTTCGGCTGAGGTATGTCGGCGGTGGTTAGTTTATCGTTCAAATTTGACTTGAGCTGAGCAAGTTCAATTGGTTTAATCTGCTGCGTTGCACAACCATTGTTCAGGGGTAAGAGTTCATTGTTTTTATTTGTTATGATTATCTGCTGACGTTGACGTCGTTCGCGGGCCCTTTCAATGTGTTTCTTTCGTTCTTCTTTTGTCCAATAGCGTCCGGTTTTGATTTCAGATATTGTATCATCCTCGGTTGTTTGATCGTTACGCTCGGCGCTAATGCGTAGCGCACGATTGCGTAGGAAACGACTACGAGCCGGACGACGGACAATGTAGCGTGTACCGTCTTGACGTCGTTTCACTTTCCACACCATGTGCTCTTCATTTGGATGACTATTCAACTTAACTGTGCTGACCTAGAAAAAAAAACACGCACACACACACAATGCGACCAGTTTATGTGAAGACACTTGGTTAAATTGTAAAATTGATTGTGCGACTCACCTCTTGACTGCTTACAAAATGATATTGACTCAAGTTGGGCGCTGTAAACTGCGGGCAGGGCACAGAGTTCGATGGTACTCTCTGATGGATTAACGCCTGACGGAACAGCTGCTGTTGTAAGAGCATTGTTTGCTGGAGATTTGCCACGTTCGTGTACATTGTATTCGTGGCTGAGATCGGTGCAGCAGCTTGAGGATTGGACTTTGATACATCTGTGTGTGAATGAAATGAATGAGCATACTTAATGCGTGTGCGCGTTTTGTGTACTCACCATTTTTCTGAGGGACAGTCAATAGCTTGTGCTTGCTGTTGGATGGATTTTGTGACACTTTCCACGAGTGTGTTGGACTTAGATTCTTCTCCTTCGAATAGCGATGTGCTGATAATGATTTCTGATTGTCCGCCATTGCTGGCTCTGATTGCATGGGCAGACGACTGTGGTTAGGCTGCGTTTCAAGTGCTGGATTTTGTATATGCTTCGCAGTACAGAGGACAAGGGTGGATGTATTGTAATGCTCACGATCGCGGCTATTCGAATTTAACTCAAGCGTAAGTGGGGTCATTGTGTTGCTGTTGCAGGACCCACCAGTATTGTATGCACTTGAACTGTTCTCATGATCATCACCAGCACTTGAGTTCGTACTGCGAACAGTTCCGTTTTTGGTCTTTGTCCAAATCGATAAACTGTCGTTATTATGTGGCACACTTGTCGGCTTCGATTGCAGCGAGCGCATGCGAGTCTCGTTCATTTCAGCGGTGTCCTGCATGCCAAGCCATTGCTCGACACGGGTCTGATGTTCGGAGCTCTCATAGGGTGAGCAATAGAATGGCTCCGATTCAGAATCTTCGGGTATTGTCTCATAGATGTGCTCGGTGTCGTAGTCCATAATCTGCGTGGCGCTCGGGATTGCTGAAGCAGCAGCTGATTCCTTTTGCTGCTGCTGTTGCACCCCATGCGATTCGACTATTTTTAGCGGCTTAGCATGCTGTGACATCATGTTCTCAACTCTTGAATCGAGAATTGCGATCTCTTGATTGACCTGCTCCAAATGTGCTCTGATGTTCTGATGATGCAGAGGATCTCGGGATGAGGAAGTTGATGTTGTTGACATTGTTGCAGTTGCCATTGGTGGTGCTGTTGTGGCAACAACGTCCGGAACTGAACGGGGTGGTTCAACATTCTCAATAGACTTCTCCTCAATTGCGGCTGTCGCGGCCTTCTTTTCTGGTGAATTATTTTGACTACTCTTGCCAGACTTTGGCAGATCATCAGTGAATATGTAGTTTCCTAGAAAACAGTTAGCATATGCCATGTTCGGCTCATCGTCGTCGTAGAAGTCCCCGGTTTCATTGAATTCATCATCTTCCTAAAGAAAAACACACACACACAAAGAAAAGGAATGGAAACCGCATGTGAATTCTGCCATTTTCTTTGAGCAATCATTTCAGACAAAAACTCACTCCGTATAGGTAACGACTGACTAACAGCGTCACAGCGTTATTATTCTCAGCGATAAGGGTTTCGGTTTCTTCTTTATTCGAGACATCCTTGCCATTTACTTGAAGTATTTGATCGCCCTGTCGTAAGCGACCATCTCTACCTGCGATACTATCTGGGACTATGTCACTTATGTACACTTCAGTGCATGTGTCTGTATCGTCTGAACCCGATCCGTTGCCACCGCCCGAACTGTAGCATACTGTCAGTCCAAGACGTTCGTTACTATCTGATTTTCTCAGTGTGATTTCCTGATTTTTTGATTTTCGGGCAAACATAGTCGAGAAGAAAGAATTTAGAAACGAACACATTTTTTTATTTTTCAATTTAAAGTAAAAAAAAGGGAAAAACACAACGATGACCTGAAGAAGGAAAACCTGCAAACAACCACTTTTCAATCAACCCCCGGTTTTTCTTTTTCCCCTCTTAGAGCAGCCGTCTTAGAATGAATTGTGGTGGAGATGCATGCTTGTTTGTGCCTGAATAAATAATTCATTGCATTCAACTCCATTCAGAAAGCATGTCAAATCTAGATGTAAGGCATTCTTGGACCGTAGTACAAGTGCATAGGAAAAACAAACATAGGCACAATCATACCAACAGAGCGTTGTATGAATGAAATGTGTGAACACAAGAAACGTTCTTAGATAAATTGAAACGTGGCCTTATTATGCGCTGTTGTAGATGGTTCGGGGTTGTTTGCTTCAAATCAAGACATTCAATGTTTGGTTAGATGCAGGCTTTGCAATCATCACGAAACGAATACGAGTTGCATTCCAAGGATTTGCATACATTTCTTTATGCATACACTAACCCAAACTCACCTAAGGAGTCAACCCTCTCATGAAATGAAAGCATGCACTCGCCTCAAAGGCTACAACTTACCTCGATGTCAATTTCCGGTGCTATACATTCACTAAATAAATTATGATCATTTTCAATAATTTGCTCAGAGTTAAGCATCGTCGAACCGCTGAATATGAAGTCCGTTGTATATGCATCTGTTTGGACACCAATTGAAGCGTGTCCCTTATTCGCAAGTCTATCATCATCATCATTGTCATCATCGCCATCGGCATCATCACAGTGTGCCGCTGCAAATTTTGATTCTTTAAATGGTGAAGAATTTGCCGACTGTGGATGCTGACTCTTCGTCGGTGATGTGGATGCAGATGCTGTTGCACTTTTTGGCTGTTGAATCGATGAATGTGAGGCACTATTTGTTGCAACAGCTGGTAGAGATTCACCACTACTATCGCATGCTCTATTATTTCGTTTTGTATTACAACTATCAAGGCCAATTAAATTTTGACTGGACGATATAATCAAACTATGGAATTTCAGGGAATCAACCGTTTGGGAGGAAGGAAGTTGATCACTGCTGGTTGATTTTTGATTGGTTTTAACTGGTGATGTCAGTTGGGATATTGTGGGTGATTGTCTTCTTGAGGTTTGATTATCTTTTTGATTGATTTGTATATCACTGCGTAGAGTCTTATCTACACATTCAATATTTTCATCACTATTAACATTGTAGGATCGGCGCCGAACCTCAACTAAGATTGGTTCGGACGCTTTTAGGAACATTTGTACTGCTTCTTCATGAGGCATTTCACTGACATCGACACCATTGATCTATAATAAGAGAACAAACGAAAAAAAACTGATGTTGATGATGGCTGGACATGTGGTGTCGTTTATTGACGAAGCTGACACTGAACTGCAAAAGAGATTGACTCCGAGGAAACAGAGGATGACCGTGATTCATAAAAGTGTAGGGAATTGAAACCTAGACAAAAACTAACTGCCGCGTGCCGATGAATACAATTAACTAGAGAATCTAAAGTCACTTGAATATGGACGTCGTTTGTTTGACACACTTTTATGCGTAAACATTTCGAGGTCGTAAACAGCAAATGCATTCACAATTAGTCGCTTTTGGTGCATCCTCTGTGTCAGCTGCGGCCGAAGTCCCAAAACCTAGACATAGGTCCCATAAAGACACCTTTCAGTGCCCCTATGTATGCACTCCGTGTTTATGATGCACGGCAGGTTAGGAGGCAAGCAGCTGCTTCAAATGTGTGTATCTCTTCAATCTCTTTCAATTCGATTTTGTGCTTTGAACTAAATATACATGAGTCGAATGAGCCATGAAGCGTGTTTAAGACGGAATGCACATGTGGAGTTTGAGTGTCACCTCGTCGAATACTACGATGGATTTCTCGTAAGCAGTCTCTATTTACAGATAAAAACAACAAATCAACTTACCTTCAAAATGATAAAGTGCATTCCCGCCATATTTGATAGAGTAAACTGGTCGTGGTTAGTCTGAAAGAATGAGTTTAATTTTGGTTGCTTCTCTTCTTTTCTCATCTGCTTTCAAATTTCCTACTACATCTTCTGGAAAAAAAACACACATTTATTTAAAACAAGTGGGTCCAAAGAAAGGCCACAAAACGACACTTGAATAAATGGATCACATGCGTCAATCATCGACATCGAACTGCTTGTTCAATGGGGTCACACAATCCTTTCTGATAACAAAAAGTCTTTGTGTGACGAAGCGACACACAAATCGAAGGCAAATGTTTCTGTGTTTCATAGAGGAAATTGATACAGTTTTTTTTTTCTTTCGTTCGTTTTGTTTCGTGAATTGCGGTCAAGAAAATTAAGTGAGACACACGATCTTTGAGTCTCAATTTTCAGAGATAACGAAAGGCAACGAAAGGGAAAAATGGGTCTGCAAGCAATAAATAATCGAAAAAGAAAACTAAGTAATTGGTTTTTCGTCCCGATAGCAAGCTCAAGTAAGTGTATACAAAAGGAAGAAAATGAAACAGAAAATATGATACAAATATTATACAAAAAAAAAAAACCGTCTTTGCGTATGGATGCCAGATGTATACTTTAAGACGATGATGGTGAAGGCGGAGGGAATAAAAAAAAAGAAAAAAAGAAACTATACACACCTAATACAAAAATCCATCATTCACTCTGACTGACTGCTGACTGTGCAGTCGATTTGTATACCCTAAATTTATTTCATGTTTACTCATTTAGAATAAACATGCACGTACGTACGCGGTAGTACAAGAGAGTTGAATATACCCTTCGGAAAATGCATTGGACTGGAAGTCCATTGACCACCAAAATCACTTGTGAGTTGTAAGGTAAATAGAACTCAATTTAGTCATTGACTGAAGGAATGAATGAGAAGGGGGGAATGGAAAGGAAAAAAAAATGAGAAAAAAGGATAAGAAAACGCACACCTTATTCTTCGAAATACTATGCGACAAATCATTGAATGGAATGCAAAAATGTTGATTTTTTTCTATCACAACTTGATGATGGATTTAATCGAAGCGAGGTGCATGGTGTGTGATTATCCACTCAAAAAGGCAGACGATTCAATTGGTGATGTTGCGAGCTATGTGTGTACATACATCGTTCTTTAGTCTTTTTTTTTTTTTTTTTTCTGTTCATTCTCACACTTACCTACTTCAAATGTTTAGAGTCGGAGTTTTGTTCTTTTTGCTTCGAAGAGGAATTTTGGATGGATATTTAATTCCTAATTTCCTCGTTTTTTTTTTTACAATAACATTTCATCGAGTAATTTTTGCGTAAATTTGTTTTTTTTTCTAGCGCACACTATCAACAACAACACTTTCATAACGACAAAATAATTACATACGTATATGCACACAAGCACACACCACTTCGAACATAACAAAAAAACAACAATCCATATATTTTTCACATATCTGTTTTTTTTTTAAATTTGAATTGTTCACTTTATTTATTCTGATTCTGCCCCGTTTTGTGATCAATTTTTACGAAAGAAAATCATGAAGGACTTTTTTTTATCAATTTTGCCAGCAGATAAAGGAACCCCACCGTCAGATGGGTGAGTGAGTGAAATTGAAAATGAAATTAAATGAGACAAACAGAAAAAATTAAACTAAACAGTGTTTGCTTAAGTGAAACACAACATTTGAGACATCATTTATTATCAAACACAGCACACAAAAGTCCAAGGAGAACAAACCAAAAATTTCAGATAACCACAAACCACCCACACATATCACACACTACACAAGCGGAGAGCAATAAACACTGGACGTGACCATTGAACATAAAAACGACGAAAGCTCGTGTTGTTGTTGTTGACGGGCGGGCAATGGTGGCGATGGCGATGGTGGATGGTGGCGATGATGTTGTTATTGTTTAACTATGATTTCGTCTTGCCGTTAACTCTCAACTCTCACTCTGGAGGACTCTCGGTAGTGTGCGACGAGGACGGCGATTGATGTCGATGTGATATACTGTGTGTGGAAAATTAATCCTACAAGACCAAATTTCAACACGAAGCTGCGTTGAAAAGTGACAGAAGTGAGGTGAATATGGTAAGTCATGTCCCGACTAGTGCTCTTCCCTGAAAAAAGAAAATCAACAAAGTTTCAGAAAGAAAATGAAAAAAAGATCTCCTATTTTACTGTATAAATATATTTCATCACTTTAAATTAGGAAAGCAAACAAAAAAAAAAAAAAAGAAAGAAAGAAATCATATTCAATCATGGATAGGCGAAAAAGTTCTAGATTTTTTTTTTAATCATAAATCAGAAAACAAATTAAATACTCCTGTCTCCTCACTTCTGCGAATCACTTTCACTCGAATGACTGTGATAGCTGAGCAAGGTACCGGCATGATTTGGCTTCAATTCATGTGCATTAACATCGACGATTTTCTCATGTATTCGATCGGGTTCAATGACTAAGGCTCCATGTGGTCCCCGGGTTAAATGGCCATGTGCTACGATATTATCATTCACATGATGATGCTGATGATTATGCGTGTGTTGTGCGTGATGATGTTTAACCTCGTCATCATCAGCAACACCACCACCAGCAGCAGCAGCGGCAGCAACATCATGCTTATCCGCAGTCGGATGTTCTTCATGGTATCCAGTTGACGCTGTTGGACTGTCAAAATTCTCCTTGTGCTGACGATGTTCATGGCCGTGATGTGAAGCTGCTGGCCGTACACCACCACCGTATACCCCATCGCCATTCGATGCATCGGTTTGTTCGGATTTTGAATTCAATGCGTTATGCATCCAAGCTGGAATCGTCAGATCGAGCGGACTCTTATCACTGCTTGCACTTGAATCATCTCGTTCTCGATCACGGTCACTGGCTGCGATGGTCTCAGGGTCAAATGTCTCCAAACTCCTTTCGTTTGTATCGTAAATTTTAGCTTTTTGATTTTTTTCATATTTCAAAAGTATCTCGGCCAAGAGCTGGGCATTCAAGTCGGTGGCGTTTTGCGGCAATGCCTCAATGAAGTCAATAATATTCTTAGTCTTGACCTTATGTTTGTGCGGCTCCTGAACGATGTTGAACAGCTCAAAGAGTTTCTCCTTGTCCTGTTCGGTGTTGTTCACTTGAATGTTCCTCAATGTGTTCACAATCTCTTGATTCAGCAGCGAATGTATCTTCTTCCAGTGCTCCCCATCGACGTGATCGTTCGCATTCGATTCGTTGCGCACATGCAATGCATTCAGTATCTCACTATCCACATTTATCTGCAGCGACAAATCATCGTTGTTATCCGGGAATTTTGTCATTCTTAGGCTATCCTTCTCGCATGGGGTACACGAACAATTTTGTATTATCTGTACATTCTTTATCATTTGGTGTGCTGTATCAGCATTATCAGCATTGCACTGCAAGGTTATCTTTGAACGATAAGAGCAGATCAAATTTATTCGATTTATGAGGGGGAGGAGGAGGGGTGGAGGTGGGTTAGTGTGTTACCTGATGCCAAGTAGTTTCTGATGGTTGACAGCTATCACAATATGGTACGATCACCTTGAAAATATATAATAATCAAGATTGATCAAATTGTTAGAAGGAAGGAGAACTGAGAAGTGTGAAGCTGAAGCATACCTCTCCCGGATCTGAGGGCTCTGTCTGGGGTATTGAGTAGCTAAAGCATGCTCCAACACAAACATTATTATTTATTTCAACCGACGTGCAGCCTGGATAGCTTATCACTTGTTTTATGATCGTTGTCTTACACCATGAATGCTTGTCCGGATACAAAACAATATTGTGAACCTAAGAAGGTGGGCGAAAAAACCAAGACACAGTCACTGGGAATGCAAATCACCGAAATCAAATCTGAAAAACAAACCTTATGCTCGCGATAGGATTGCACCATCGACAATTGATTCGTCATGAGTCGAAGTAACGCATAAATAAGCGCGATTTTATTCATGTTTCTTTTCTCGAAACGAAAAACCAACCCAGATCGACAAAAGAAAAAGAAAGGAAACAAAAATGATGTTCAATTAAAGAAAATCACACATTTAACAAGTAACAATCTCTATGACAACATTGCCTAAAATCAGCATTCAATGGCCATACATTGGCTAGCATTGAATAAACAATCTCAAATCGATCTGTAGTCTCTTTTTGGTTCTGCAAGAATTACCAAAGCACATTTACACACTTTTTTTTTTTTTTTTTTTTTACTTTGATGTGGTGTTCTCTCTCCGCGAAACAATCTACTAGCCTGATTCTCACTTCAAGATCTGCCTACGTACGATCGGACACTAAATGAAAAATATATATATCATACCTAATATTTGTTTGCGCGAACTGGAGAATGGTTGACGATACAACACCTGATGGCAATTTTACAATTAAATTATTGCTACCAATTCCAGTTTTAATTTTTTTTTTTTTTTTGTTGGTTTTTGTTGTTTCTTTTCTTTTCTGATTGTTGTTGCTTTGTGTGGTGCTTTTTTTTTCTTAATTTTTCGTGTTTTTTTTGCATTTCTTGAATTCTATCTATGCACGTACATACATGTTCTGTTACTGTTCTCACTTCTTACTCTTCAGAGTTTACTTGAGGCAGTAAGTTTTAGGCAAAAGATGTCCCTTTATCTCACGTGACCTCAAAACGAACTGCATTCAAATTGTGTTGTTTAAAAACTTCCTCGGATTTGTTTATAAGGAGAACTTAATTTTTTTTTTGTTTTGTTTTCAATTGCAGATCAGCAAATGTACATATATATATGTAAATGCAAACCGTGACTCAGAGTCAGAGGCAGAGTGCGAGCATCGATTCCCAACGTAAGCTTCTGTGTCATAAAGTAAATCGACACCGATCAACCAACCAATCTCTAACTAACCACCGACCACAACGAAGCGAAAACAAAACAAAAAAAAAAAACAAAAAAAAAACAACAAAAACCAACTGAGATGAAAGAAATGAAATTATTGTTGCAAAAAATAGAAAGATAGGTCAACTTGCACTTGATTTAATACCTGATTTCAACGACAACGAACGAACTAACAAAATTCCTTGCGGTGTGGCAAAAAAAAAAAGAGAAGATATATATGACAAACAATTTAGCTCATTTCACTGTGATCAAGAGTGACGAAGAATAAGGAAGTACAAGGAAGGAACACATTCAAAAAAACGCAAAAAAAAGAACTAATTTTATCACAAATAAATAATTGATTCAGTGCGTGGATCAAACGGTGCGAACAACAAACAGTCAACAAGCCTTTGAATGCAAAACATTTAAGACAAAAAAAAAAAAACTACTAACTTCACAATAAGCCAATAATAAACATCCGACTAAGTTACCAAACAACCAAGCAATATAAAGTCAAGATCTACAGAGAGGGCTCTCTAGCATCTATCTCTGGCACTAGCAATAGTTTTATACATTTTTTTTGCTGTTTTTTTTTGTATAAGCCAACAATAAGTTGAATATCTATTTATCTATTCGTTGAATGTAAGAGACGATGCAAAGAAGAGAGAGGTCTAACACAAGGAGGTAGAATAGTGTCTTAACACAGACACCAACTAATCAATGTTGTTGTTTTCTGTTTTCTCTGGTTTTTTGCGCTTAACTAGTCGTTGGTGTATATAGTATTTGATTTATATGTAAATATGAAATTAATTAATATACAATTTCCATCTCCTTTTCTCCTTGCAAATCGATTACATCACATATGTTTTCAAGCGCGGCCGTGTCGTGTCGGTCGTGTTGCAAAATACCACAACATCAGGCGACACCGTTGCCACGTTCGATAATTATGTGTGGACCGCAGTCGGTGATTCCTTCAAAACGCCTCGAAATGAGTGTAGGGTCCCCCTGAAATAGAAAACGCCTCTATGACTAGAGGTGTCCGTTTGGTTGAGTTTTTTGTCCTAAGCAAACCTCTCTCTCTCATTTGTTGTTCGTTATTCCACCTTCATACAACATACAACACACGGTTTCGTGATATTGGACATGATTATTCGCAACACCGGCACCACCACCAATGGAACAAGAGAACGACGTCGGCGACCATCCAAACCAGGAGAGAGAATCAAAGAGAGAGAGAAGCAAAAATATGCAGAAACATGTTCGAGGGGGGAGGGGACAAATGTATGCACATATACTTTTTAAGCTGCGGTTTGAAGCTTTGTTTTAAAAAAAAAACCTAGTCTTTACCTTTGCTACGTCACACGTTCTTTCCCTCACTGTCTCTCTCTCTTGTCGTGTGATGAGATCGTTAGGTTTTGTTTCGTACGTCTTAAGCTTTGAGGCGCACTCATTTGAATAGAATGTTGCTTTTGATAAATGGAACTAGGTACTTATTATATTTCGCACAAGCTCTCACGCACACTCACTCACTCTGGGAGTATACATATTTAAAGGCCATTGCCATGCATTTGATAGCTGTGCTTATCACGTACTGCTGGAGCTGGGGAATTTGTTTCGGTTTGAATGGGACTACATTCAAACACTGATTATGCACTGAGAAGAGGACTTGTGCTGTGCTTCTATTCTTTCATGAGTCCATTCCAGACTCCGGAGATATTGGATCAAGTGAGCGATGAAGTTTTACGGAAAATTCCAAAAACTTGCTTGTTTCAAAGTTGTTTGGGTACAGGTTAGAATACACCTGACGTAAGTCATGCCTTTCGATCTTGCATCTACAGGAGAAGAGGGACAGGAGTCGAATCTTCAAGCCAGTGCAGCAATGCCCCGCACGCTGGATGACTCCACACAGACTAATCAATAACTGCTATTGAATGTCGATTCCTTTGACTTGACTTGCAGCGCATTGTGGGCGCATTTTGACTACGAGCATATGAGACGACAATGCAAAAGAGAACATCCGCATTGAATGTGGTGCACACAAGTGGAGAATGACATCAATCGGCTTTTGAGAGGCGTGCTGGTTGATACCCAGGTTCACACCGGTTTGACCTGGAAAATGTCCATGCTCGTGAGCGATCTGCTGAGATGAAAAAATAAAAAAAAAAAAACAAAACCTTCAAAAGCACGATTCTCACTGCCTCTCCCATATCTCCCCGCATTCAACATCGATAATGATAAGACCAGGCTGGCAATAAAATACTCACTGTAATCTCACAGCAATCAAGTGAAATCATATTTGTTTCTTTCTTCTGTTTTTTTGTTTTTTTTTTTCTATCAGTTAAAACCCACCAGCATATTAATTATTTGTCCACACCCGTACCCGTAACCATAGTCGTAGTCTTTTCATTTTTCTTTTCTGCATCGCGCATATGATTGGGAGAATTCATTTATTGTCTTGGGTTTATATCAGCTAAGGCCGTCTTGGCAGCCGTGTGGTGTATACGGTATACACCGAGAGGGAATGCCACTTCTCTTGACCACAAACTGAAAACAGAAAAATATAATATATATATATGTATGCATATATGTTGTATATACACGTTGGGAAACAATTTACAAAACAGAGTCAAGCCCGCGCGTGCATTCACAAACCAAAGTTAATCCACACAGACCGTCTCCTCCTCACGGTGAGTTTTTCTGTTTTCGATAATAAACAAAAGAAAAACACGCGACAAACGAGACGGTTTGTTTTCACAATTTTCCTGTTAATTGACATTGCCCCACAAAACATTCTTGTTCGATCGAGATAAATGATCAATCATGTCAAAGAATTACACACATCAGTCGTTCAGTTTTTGACCAGTGTGATTTTGAAATGAATCAGTGACACAAGGAAGGAATCTGGAGAAGCAGGGAATATATATATATACACAGCAACAAACAAGTTTGCAAAAAAAGAAATAAAAATAAATGAAAAATATTGAGTCTCAGTGAATCGGAAAGTTTGAAACGTGTTTTTTACTGTTTGTGATTTATTTATTTTCTGGCAAGTGATTACAGCTGTTGTGTGTCAACGCTCCCGCTTCATATCAATTTTGAATATATTTTCCCCTCCACCCAAAATGGGTAAGTCTTTAAAAGAGAGTTTATACCAATATTTTAATTATTTGTCTAAACAAACCAAAACCCCCTTGTAATCTGCCTGGGTTCCAAAATTGATGGTCTGAAGTTGTTCTATCGCACAAGTTCTATCAGACTATAAATGGGTTTCACTATCGTGAGAGGCTTTTATAGGTGGATTTTCTTTCTTCTCCCAATCTTCAGTTGTGATTGATAAGCAGTTAACCTGTTGAGTTGTGAAGTGTTAGTTAGTCAGCATGTCATGGCAATGATATGCGATTGAATATGTTGCAGTTGCTCAAACTGAAACTGAAATCAAATACCAGGTGTTTCGTGTACAGTGACACTCATTCGAAACGGCTTTTGGGCGCACAAAAGTAAATTTTGAACCACAATTCAAATCAGTCAGAGGAAACGAATTAAATATGAAACAATGCAAAAGTTGTTGTTAAAATCGTTCAGAAGGAAACCTCACACTCGTTTTAAATTGAAAGGAAACCATGAGGACACCTAACACGAGACGTGAAGATGTATACTATGGTGATTTTCCAGCTGGGGAAATTTTCTAAAAAAAAAATCGTGGGGAATAAACTGAGGACTCAGATGAGAGTCCAAAAGGAGTGAACAGTCAAGACGTATTCTTTCGCAACAACAGCGACAGAGTAGACTGGCTAATCACTGAATTTTGAGCAAAAAGAGATGATGATACTATGCGGTGTATGGATGAGTTCGTTTTTGTTTCCTTTTTAAGTCTGAAATGGGCATTTTTTTGTCCTATTCTAACCCGGGTGTGTGCGAATTCAGTGTCCGTGATTATTGTCTAACGTGTGTTGTGGTTGTAATGTGGCGTTTTCATATCGGCTGTCGCGTTTTCAATTAGATCATTTTTTTTTTCTGCTTTAAGAAGACAAAATCCGATAGATTTCAGAAAAATCACGTGGAATCAACGAACTGATTGCTGAATTGACTTAATGACTTTGAATTATTGCAAAACATTCAGTAATTGTGTGTGAAAGCAGTGAAGAATTAAGAAAGATAAAAAATAGCAGAAAAAATAATTAATTAACCTTCAGTTTAACGTGTCCAGCTGCTGACAGGTACATATACCATGGAAAAAACAAAACAACGTGCACCACTTTAGATGTGGTATCGCAAGGATAACGATAGTCCTACAGTCAGTTCGGTTTTAATTTCAAACTGATGAAAAATACAAAAAAAAAAAAGTCTTTTACTCCTTAATTGATGAAATGATTTTCAATTATTCTTATTTTCTTGTGTTCCTTCCCTACCGACATGACAGAGATTGAAGAAGAAGTGTGTGAACAAGATTGATGACTCCATGAAATAAAAATCACATGCGAATTGAAAACAGTTTAATAAAGACAAAAAACACGCCGCATAATATGTTTCAATAAAGAATTCAATTCGATCTTGAGAAAATATTGCAGATTGGCCAAAAAGTAAGGCCAGAGAGAAGCTTGTGAGCGAGAGAGAGAGTGAGAAAGAGAGGGTTAAGGAAAAAAAAAATGAAAGCCGACTCATTGCGATTTCCTGTGAAATTCAGTTTAGCCTCACAGATTCAGCTGTGAGTGATTCATGTGATATTTAATTCATTTAAAACAAGCAGCAGAAAATATGAATATAACCTTCCAGTTACATAATCCAAATCATTGTTCCACTAAAAGTATTTGTTATTCATAAAATCTCTCTCAAAAGAAGCAAAACGAGACCAAGGTCTTCTTCGAAGATGATATCAATTAATCTCGTATTAAAATTCCTTGAACAGACGCTGTGACATTCAATTGATATCAATCATGTGTCCCTGCATGTTTTGTGTCTGTGTTCCACAAATTGGGGCTTATTATTTCATATTTATGAATGACTTCTATAAGAGGAAGGAGTCTCTTTAATTTATTCAGTGTCCCACATCTACATCCCCGCAAAATTGATTTTGATTGGCATCAACGAATGTCAATGAATATGATGTTTGAAGAGAGCATACTTCTTTCCTCAGTCTATTGTACTATGCTCTATCGTTCGGTTTCATTTGTTCTTGTAACATTCGATACTTCATAGTTCTTGAGTACACCTACACTCTCTAACACAGCGTGGGAGTAGGTGAGAAGGTGAGAGAAATATATTCGGCGGATCCTTGTGAAATTGTGCATACATTTTCTGCGCAGACGCTAAGAACAAAAAGAACACATAAACTCACCTATTGATTTGTCGAAGGAATTGTCTCGTTGATTGAAATGATTTAAAGAGTGTCTTAAAACGATTCGTTTTTCATATTAGCGGCACTTTACACAATCAATCATTCTTAGACGCGCTGTGATCGTGCATTATGGTCACTTTCCTAATCGTCTGAGTAGCTTGTGTTTTTTTCCATGAGAAAATTGGAAACCGGCCATCAGACAATAGCATTACTTTGTTGTGACGTGCCTTTTTCGTGTCGTGTCGTGTCGTGTCTTGTCTCCTGAAAGGTTCCTTAATTAATTCCTCATCATCCAGTTGTCAGTAGAAAGAAAAAAAAAATAATTGAAAATGATTTCCTTTCATCATTTCGTAACATAGAATAAACTAAATGAAACTTAATTTGTATATTTTTAGAAGAAAAAAAAAAGAACAGAATTGACAAACATTTTGGGTTTTGTGAATTTACATACATCAAAGCATACCACGGGGATATTTGCAATGAATATGAAGTATCTCAATAGCGAACAAATTAAATTGTTACTTAATGAAAAATGTTTACAACAAATCAGTGTTGTTGTTAAAACACGTTCCAGCAGTTTTTAAGTTTATATTTTCTAAATTTTCAATTTAATTGTTGTGTTAAAGGGTGATTTTTTCAAATTGTGTGTGTGTGTCTCTAAACCAAACCTAAGACTGCAAAAAAAAAAAAACGATTGTCTTAATCAACAAATCAACCTTAAAGCTGACAGCAAATCGGTCGTGTTTTGTGTGAACTTCAACAAGACCATTGAAACAGTGATATTTAAAAAAAAAAAATAAACAAAAAACGGCAAAAACCTACTTAAACTCAAAACAAAAGACTTAGACCTTAAAGAAGACTTTCAAAAAAGTAAAAAACAAAAAAAAGGCGAGCTTATATTTGCCTTCTTAATTGCTCCTTGAAAAGCGTAATGATTTCAGGAAACGCCTATAAATATAATCTAAGTGAAAGATATTCAGTCCGAAGATCAACATCAATTGAATTGCTATTGAATCTGATTCAAAAGGAATACATTGAGCAATTCATCTTTGAGAAAGGCACCGGAGGAGGAGGAGCAACAGGAGCCGCTGCCGCCATCACACTGATTGATTTAGCATGTAATACAACAACATCAACATTCGCTGGATGATGATTGAGATTGAATTCATTATTAATTGATGTTCATGTATGAGAATACGTTTACTTAATATACGCATATATACATTTAGTTTGTTTTTTGATAAAACAAAATTAAGTGAAAACAAAAGGGAGAGAAAAACGAAACACACACTCATCCACCGCTCAACCAAAGCCTGTGGTATCTGAAAACGGACAGGCAACACTGAAACTGATGAGGGCGAGGTGGAAAAGTACTTAAAAAATACGTTTTAAAGAAGCTAATTGAACTGCCAAAACTTGTTCACGTTGATTCATGTTTTGAAAGACTACTGCTGTTGCTGCTGCTCCTGCTGCCATTCATTCAGAGGACACACCTTAATTTTCCTTCTTTGCCGTGAAAAAAAAAAAATCAAATTAAATCAAAACAAAACAAATTCAATCAAAACAGAACTCAAACTCAAACTCCGGTCAATGGCTAATTTCAATCGAAACATGGCTGAGGTGAAAGGACCCATGTATAAGTCTCGGAGCTGACATCCAATTGTTACAGTCGTCGTCTTGAACTATCATCTACAGCATACTATAACAATTTGATACGACGTTTAATTTTTCTTTCTGTTTTATTTTCTCCCAAAAAAAAAAAAAAAACAAAAACAAAAAGACAACAACCAACTTAATTCTCTGGAGTGTTTTTATCTAAGAAAGAAAAAAAAAAAAAAACAGAAAATTTCCTGCTATTTCGCTGAATTTGTTTCATTTTTGTTCATTATTCTCCCATTTGAGTTCGAATTTGTAATTTGTTCCTCACCAGAAACAGAAGCAAAAGATAAGCCCTTTCAAGCGCTGCCTTGTGATTTCAGTTTAATTGTTTTGTTTTTGTTGAATTGAATAAGAAATCTCCTAAATCAAACTAAATACGAATATCATCCCAAACCATAACTTGAGAGAGAGAAACAAGAAAAAAAAAATAAGAACTATATACACTAGTGTAACAAAGAGGATACATAACTTAAAGAACAAGAAAAACAATTCATAAAGAGCTAAAAACCAAAAGCCTTCGTCGCAATTTATATATATCTATATATATATATGTATTTTTTTTTCTTAATTTTATATATAATCTAATCCTACGAATTTAACTAATTATTATAGTCCATAAGTAAGAAACACTCAAAGCTTAAAACACATAACATAATACCTAATATAAATGTAAACACATGTTTCTTTTGTTGATTCATTTCGTTTCGGTTTTTGTTTTATGTAACCTTCGCGCGTACTTAAATTGAAACTCATTGCATTTTTGTTCGTTTAAACAAATAAACAAAATAAAACAATTCAACATATTCCCCAATCAATCCAATCCAATCAAATCAATTTAAATCATCGTCAATCATCATGAATCAACCAGAGTACTGTGCAACACCGAATTCAAATAAATTCCATACACAATTGTGGCCCCAGCACAAGCATGTCCACAGTCGATATCATCACTATCAGAATCCAAATCAACCGACCGTGCAGCAAAACTCCGTTTACGATGATCTATACAGTTCATTATCGAATGTACAAGATTCTAATCAGCACTTGTCTTCGTCGCGTAAACTTGATACGGCCGAGGATGAGATTACTTTAGAGGGGATCATTGAGAATACATCGCAAAATTCCAAATTACTTGAGCATGGTAAGTTGATTTGTTGTTTGTTTGTTTGCTTGCTTGCTAGTTTGTGTTGCAATTGTATTCTGATCCCTATCGATCCATCATGTTGATCAAAAGGGAGGGATTCGGGCTTGAGTAAAAAAAAAAAGTAAAACCTACATTCGACATGCCTCCGTGTAGACGTCTTTGGCGATGGCACAGTGAACTCACAAACACACCACAGTCTCGAAAATGTGTATTCAAAATTAAAAAGATCTTAAAAACCCATCAACCCCATGAGAAGTCTCTACGATCAACGTCTCAATGCAAATTACGAAAAATTCCCGAAATCTGAAAATTCCTCCTACTGCTGGGTGGGGGTGACCTAGACCGACCTACATATGTCCCTCCCATGGAGGGGTAGTCTCAGTCGTTGACCACCATCGGTGGGGTACGCATTGGGGTTTTTTTTTTTTCTTTTTATCGAGTGCAACTGCCACCCAGCACACGCAGTGTTGCGGGATATGAGTCTTATATGCGATTTCTTTTCCGAATACGCATGCATTCCTGGGCTTTTATTTAAGTTGCGGCATCTATGATGCCTGGACACAGGTTATGACATGTTCTCTTTTCTGATTTGTTGAGCAATTTTTTTTTTGTTTTTGTGGAACATCGTTGGCGGTCCATTCATACCATTACCATCATCGAAACATTTTCCGGAGGTTCGTCCCTTAAACTGTATTCCTGTGTGAATGCCCGACGCTCAATTTCGGCTACAGTCACTTATTTATCAGGCCTGCGGCTCATGCACGGTTTTAGTTGCCTTCCGACGTTGATGGCCCTGGGCACGTTGCCTCCACTCATCAAGCGCTTCTCTCTCTCTCTCTCTCTCCATCTACCGTCCTGAAAAGAACATTTTGTGTGTGTGAAGGCTTCTAGCTTCTAGGAGATTTCAAATCCCGACCCCGAAAGAAGACAATGTCTCCTCCGTTTAATGTAAAAACGTATTGAATGCTGAACCGAATCAAAGAGCACCTGCCTAGTTTGATGCGGTTCCGAGAGCGGTCTTTTTGCCGTTGAACCTTTCTTCTTGAAATGGATGTGGATGTGTACGATGACGCATCCTGTGTGTCCCGCCGCATCCGTTTCACGTCCAGGGGGCTGACGTCAATGCGACTGACGTCAATTGCTTTCTTGTTGTTGAATTTGTTTCACAAGCTGATGCATTAGTCGACGTCGCATCGCTTGAGTCTAAAAACGTGACCAACTACACACAAGGTCACAACATTTGAAGGAGCTCCATTTCGACACACTACACTACACAATGCCTCAAGTGTCAATCGCTTAGCAGCAATTCAACAATTAATTCCATTTCAAACTCAAGGGGGTGTCTTGATTGAAATTCCACTCGGCACGCACCTACGTCGTCTTCCACCTCCATCGATTCATATCGAAGACAACGCGGCTACCTTCATTCCGGCTGTTTACACCTTAATTTCTTGCTAACAACTCCATGTTTTGCTCTTAACGTATGTTTACTGCGTCATTAGCAAAGGGTACGGGTCGTCGACAAGTAACTAAAGCAATTAAATTTAGTACGCTTTGTTTGTCGAGCTGGGGTTAGTCATAGGCTTTAGAGAAATATCTTGTTACAGTTTTATCTTGTGCGTTGAAAGTCATCTGTTGCCGCGGAGTGCTCTATATCATTGAGTGATATTTTAAAAACCACAACCACACCGTTCTGTCTGATTTCGCATTTCTTGCTAACCACATTGTAATCGAAATGAAATTATCTCAAATCAACCACATTGTTGTGCCCTTCAGTCAGTCTTCGTTGTAACTCTCGATAAAATTCATAAATTCTACTGTCCACTGATGATGTCATACATCCGTGTTCGTTTCTACATTGGTTGGCTTAAGGGTGCTTGCATTTTAAATAGTTGTTTAACTGGTGTATCTCCCATTCAATTCCATGCATGCAATGTGTGCCACAAAAACACTCTACGTGACTGGGGGCTGATTTTGTAAACAAGTAGGCTATGCAAAAACACACACTTGACTGCATTACATGATAAAAATCTATTTCAATCTAAATTATTTACAGAGAGGATGTTTGTGATTTTTGTGCCGCAATTATTCTAATCCACAAATCTCTTGTCAAACTTGCTGCACAACCCCAGACGCACACACACGCATGCACACTCAAAGCAGCGATTAGTTGATGCGTGTACATCTAACTAGGTATTTCAAGATCAAACTGAATCTTATCTTTATGTCCGTTCGTACGTATGTAGGAACGCTCAGTATCGTTCATTCATTCAGGTTAAATCGCTTTGATACCATACAAAATACACGTGGTTTCGATTACCACTTAAAAATTGATAAAGATAAAGCCAACAATTCACATTCTCTAATCCAATTTAGCAATACAGTACCACATCAACCGTGTGGACATTGTACCAGTAACCGTGAAGGGCGGGGTGGGGGCGGTAATCGAATGCGTTTCAGTTTCAAACGTGTCGGAGACGTGTGTGTGTGGGGGGGGGGGGTTTCATTTCTATCTTACAATTCAACTGTTGTACTTAGAGTTGATTCCAGCTTAAAGATCAATTTCAACAATATATGCTGCAAATCGAAAAATAGAAGAAAAGAAGAAGAAGAATGAAAAAAGCACAATAAAACACAATTTACATATCGATGGGGGTAATATGTAAAGACGGTTTTGTGGAAGTCTTGTGGTTGCGGCTTTCTCTTCAACGCCACAGCACCCGCCAGAAGCAATTAAACTGATTATTATTACCTAAGGCAGATCCCCGACACTTAAGACTACAAGTCTGTACAACACATTCATACCGCCGCCGACAAATACAGATAACAATCGACACTTGCGATCGTGGTACCAATCAAAATTTGGCTTTAGAAAGATACAATAGTGTATTTAAGGTTTTTCATATCAATCAGGCAGCATTTGATAAATTCCAGTTGTGTTTAGTAGTTTCTAGCTGGGTATGATTATTTTGTTTTATGTGCCTAGTTGGTCATTGTTGCGGTTGTTGTCGGTGACGGTGTCGTTGTCGTTGTCGATGTCGTTGTAATGCTAAATTGTACTTCAGTTCAGAGCAGATGATAATATTCCCACCAGCCCGAGTACAGAATGAACTCTTAATTTTTTCGCGCATACGTTATCTTAAATATTGTTTTATTGTGCTTGAGAGTTTTAAAGTGAATTGTTCACCTGATTCAATGGCGGTTGACGTACAACGATATTAGTCTTGCTCTTGATAACGGACAAGAGTGTTCGAAAAACGTTTTGTTCTCCTCCTCAAATAAATACAGACGTTATTTTTTCTATTTTATTTTATTTGCCTTTTCTTTTATTTTATTTTTTTGAATGGATTGTGTGTGCATAGAGCAGTGAACAAATTCGTTGCGCTATGAAAAGTAAGAAAAGTAAGTACATTTTTTTTTAAATAACCTCAAATCGGTATGGACTGTGTGAAGGATTTATGTGAGCCGTTTTTTTTTTTTTTCCGGGAAATAAACGTGACAAGCATATTTTTTGTTCAGTTTTTTCAGCATTCATTGGTTACCAATTCATTGGTTTTTTCTTTTGTTTTATTCCAGAATCAAGCCCCTGTGAAGGACTCCTCAATGAAAACGAGGATGATGAAATGAAAATAACTGGCTATCGACGTTCACGAGTCCGTACATATTTGTGTTGGTTATGCATTATTCTAACCGCGGGCTTATTACGTTTGATATTGCACTGGTGGCGGCATTGGTTCCTTTTGGCAACGCATTCTCCATGTCCATTGGCTGTTGCGGAAAAGATTCTCATTCAAGAAGACTATCAAGGGAAACATCAATTGTACTATGTTAAAGACGTTTTCACCCTGTCTTTGCAGTCGTTAAGGTAAGTGAAATGATTGGGGCTACATTTGTAACAGTGTAGGAAGTACACTTTTGTTTGCTCTCTCGTGTCACCATATCTGATTTTCAGTTCATCAACTCGTGCATCTGTTAGTCAAGGTTAATGGGGCATGTAGCCTCAGGCAGTAATTGCTGCGCTTGACAGAGATGAGTGGCTTTACAAGCCGAGGTAAGAGTGGGCGTAGCTGTTGTGGCAACACAAGTGGTTGTGCACGCTATTGTTGTCCCACGAGATGAGGAAACCACTTTCTGCCAGTCAGATAGGCGCCACAATATCATTCGCGTTTGGCTGTTTAACATCAAGGTCAGAGTAATTTTTTGGGAGTTTCCTCTCGATATTTACAACGTCGCCTTCCTTTATTTTACTCGATCGTGTGAGTCTCAGTGAACCGGGATGAGCGTTATGAAGTTCAGGGTCACTGGGGCTCAGCCTTCACTCCCGACGTCGAGTGGGCTTCAAGCCTTAATGATTAGAGATGCTGTTCATTATCTATGGAGGTCATTGCCTGATCGAAGGATAGCCTAGTTAACTCCTAAAATGTGTGTGTGTCTTTTCGAGTCATTTATTTTCATGATCTTGCTAACTTTTACTCTTAATCATCACGTTACCAATGTTACAACTCCAAACCTACCAGTATGACTTAACCTTTATTTTTCTCTTCTTCCCCCTGTAGAAGCATGAAGGAGCGATCAAAACTTATCAGTCATCTTCCGGATGATTGTGATATCGATGAGAAAAATTTTCATTTATCGGTTCATTTCACGTCGGGCATTTTCAAACGTAAGTCAACCGCCTCTAGGTGTTAAGAAAATTGAAAATATACGTGATTTTAACAAAAACAAAAACAACGTCCGTGTTCCATTACAGAATCAGATTCAGTACGACTATTCTTGTGCAAACAATTACGTTACGTCTGGGATGCACAGAGTCAATCGTTTATCAAACTCAAAGGCATTGATGTCAACATTCCCAGCACGTATATGCATCATGTTCGTGGACTGTCAATAAATGAACAATTTGCACGACGTTTAGTGTATGGTTTCAATGAAATAACTGTACCGTATAAGGGAGTCTTAACATTACTATTTTTGGAGGTACTAAATCCATTCTATGTTTTTCAAATCTTCTCTGTGATCCTTTGGTTCTCTTACAACTACTACTACTATGCTGTTGTGATATTATTAATGTCAGCATTTGGAATATCAATGTCAATCATTCAGACGAAAAAGGTTTAAGTACAAATCAAAATCATGTCATTCTGAATAGCCATCTTAATAGTGTTTGCTTTTTTTTGTTGTCAAAATAGAACCAAGATGCACTTTACAACACAGTGCAGAGTACAGATAATGCGCATGTTGTAACCGAGGCTGGAGATATTAAAGACTTAAAGACACAAAACCTTGTACCGGGCGATATAATTGAGATCCCATCGATGGGCTGCACAATGCAGTGTGATGCTGTCCTACTTTCAGGGAATTGCATTTTGGATGAATCAATGCTCACGGGTAAGTCGCACTTTCGGCCGGAGGCAAAGAGTTTTATTAACTCTCTCAGTGTTTAGGCGAAAGTGTTCCTGTTACAAAGACACCTTTGCCAGTCAAACGTGATTTGATATTCGACAAAAAGGAGCACAGTCGACACACGTTGTTCTCTGGCACGAAGGTGATTCAGACACGTTACATTGGTTCGGAGAAGGTGTTAGCAAAGGTCATCAATACTGGAAATATCACTGCCAAGGGCGGATTAATCCGATCTATCCTCTATCCACCGCCGGTTGACTACAAATTCGAGCAGGACTCGTATAAATTCATTGCTGTTCTTGGACTTATCGCTGGCATAGGGTTTATCTATACTCTCGTCAGTAAGGTATGTATTCGCAAAGCATTCGATGGGAAAACATTAATATATCTCTTCAACTTGTAGATCCTTCGTAATGTGGATCCACTTAAGATCGCTGTGGAATCATTGGATTTGATAACGATTGTAGTTCCTCCAGCTCTGCCAGCTGCTATGACAGTTGGTCGGCTCTATGCGCAGAAACGTCTGGAAAGGAAGAACATTTTTTGCATATCGCCTAGATCGATCAACGTGTCCGGCAGCATCGATTGTGTCTGCTTTGACAAGGTAAAGTTCTCTCTTGTCACATCACAGTCTCTTCATCTGATTTTCAATTCTATTTCAGACTGGAACGCTTACCGAAGATGGCCTAGATATGTGGGGTGTTGTGCCAAAAACCCCAACAAATCAATTTCAAATAGCTCTTAAGCAAATCGATCGACTGCCAGTTGATCACTTCCTCTTCGGCATGGTCACCTGTCATTCGATCACTATAATGAACGGAGAAAAAAAAGGCGATCCTCTTGACTTGAAAATGTTCGAATCTACCGGCTGGATCATTGAGGATGTCAATGTGCCTGACGATAACAAATACGACTTGCTCTTCCCCACCATTATCCGTCAGCCAAAGTCGCTAAGTAAGTAATCAGTAGCTCGAATGGGTTTCTAACTAACGTCACTCTTGTTCTTTCAATCTCTTTTGTATGTAGATCAATCAAGCGACGGAAGCCTTGAAAAAGATGACGTTGACTTTCGACGAGAATCAGTGGATGATCTTTTGGCGGAAGTTGGCGGCTCAAATGACATCGGTATTGTACGTGAGTTTCCTTTCACATCGGCCTTGCAACGAATGTCTGTGATTACTCGTCGATTAGCCGACGACCACTTTAATGTATACTGTAAGGGTTCCCCGGAAATGATTCACACCCTATCCAAGCCTTCGACAATCCCGGACACCTATTTCGCTCAGTTGGAAATCTACGCACAGCAGGGATACCGTATAATCGCCCTGGCCTACAAACCGCTCGAAAAGAAGATGAACTATCCCAAATTACAACGGATCAGTCGTGACAAGATCGAATGTGATTTGGAGTTCCTGGGCTTTGTCATTCTCGAGAATCGTCTCAAGCCGGACACAACGGACGTCATCAAATGTCTGACAGTTGCGAATATCAGGACAGTCATGGTGACTGGAGATAACATCCTAACCGCACTGAGCGTGGCCAAAGATTGCGGCATTGTGAGCAAGAAACAGAGTGTCATAACAGTGAATACCCGAGTCGATGCGGAAGATCCCAACAAGTACGAATTGTATTACAATTTGACTGGCGCCTCAACTCCCACCGCGCCAGTGCAAAATGGAAACGGTGACATCCTATCCTTGAACACACATAGCAGCAGCATTGCCAGCCTGGAAACCTGTGATACTTGGACCCATCGAGATGTAGAGTTAGGCCTCAAAGACATGTCTCCTACATTCGAATCGAATGGCAATGCATTCGATGAGAAGAAAATGTACCCAGACTTTGCATGCAACAACTATCGCTTCGCCATGGATGGCAAGACATGGGCCATTGTGCGCGAACACTTCCCCGATGATGTGCAGCGTTTTGTAACGCGTGGAGCGATCTTCGCCCGAATGTCACCCGATCAAAAGCAGTCATTGATTATGGAATTGCAAGAGTTAAACTATTATGTCGCCATGTGTGGTGATGGTGCCAATGATTGTGGGGCCCTCAAAGTCGCTCACACCGGCATTTCCCTATCGGAGACGGAGTCATCGATTGCCTCGCCATTTACATCGCGTGAACCAACAATCGCCTGTGTGCCTAATGTCATCAGGGAGGGCAGAGCTGCCTTAGTTACCTCATTCGGTATCTTCAAGTACATGGCAGCATACTCTATGGTGCAGTTCATATCTGTGATGATCCTATATTCAATTGACTCAAATCTAACTGACAAACAGTATTTGTACATTGATCTTGGTCTAATATCGATTTTTGCGTTTTTCTTTGGCAAAACCGAAGCATACGATGGTCCATTAGTTAAGCAAACCCCATTAAGTTCCCTCATATCTCTAACACCATTAGCATCCATTCTATTGCATCTAATTATGGTTATTGCATTTCAAGTGGTTGGTTGGTTTCATTTACATCAGCAGCCGTGGTTCACACCGTTCGTACCCGATCCAGATGCCGATGGTAATCATTTAGGCTGTTACGAGAATTATACAATGTTCGTCATATCGTGCTTCCAATATATTATTCTAGCATTTGTATTTTCAAAGGGTGCGCCATACCGTAAATCAATCATATCAAACTATCCATTTTGTATAACACTTATTGTCAATTTAGCAATTGTCATCTACACGACCCTGTATCCAGCACAATTTCTAATTGATCTCTTTGAGCTTGTCATGCCACCAGATCAGAACTTCCGCAATTACATGCTAATCTATGGTGCATTGAATTTTATCGTGAGCCTATTCATTGAATCAGTTATCGTTGAGTATGTTCTATTCAAAAAGATTCGCTACTACTTCCACAACATCGAGAAGTCGCATCGCAAGTATCTATCAATTGAAAATGAAATGCGTAAGAATACGAAATGGCCACCGTTGTCTGATTATCGTAACATCATGGCGAATGACTATGATAAACCGGCACCGATTTCGTATGCTGAGATCGGTGCTGAGCATCAAATTGATATGAAAGCGCCCGAAAATAGCGTCCTGGACAGTTTCTTTGACATCAAAGCAGAGGATAGTCTTGAGTTTGACATGAGTTTGTCGGATATCTATTCGGAATCGTACTACGAATCGGCACTGAATGAGGAGACGATCTTTGATGAGTTCTCGTCGGAGAATGAGAACGCTGGTAGTCTAGGGTGCAGTAAACATTCATTGAAAAAACACTCAATGTCGAAGGTACCAAACCAGCAGTCCGCTAGTTCGGCGTCACACTCATCGGTTGTTGAGCATCACAACGGTCACGATTCACATAATCAAAATCAGAAACTACATCATCATAAGCATCCTCATCATCATGCTCATCCACATGCTCATGTACATGCTCATCCACATGCTCATGCACATAATAATAATAATAACTCGGAGGAACAAAATCACGATGATTGCCCAACAAGTGAATACATTGCAAGAACACCTGCAAAAACTACGAATAATTTGCAACAAAAGCCTCTAGCCAGCATCGAAATTCAAAAGGCCACTGTCTGCGGGGAGAGCTGAAGTCTGTTGCAACGCATAACTGCGTCGGATTTCCTATTTTGTAGTATTTATTCGTTATAATTTATATAATTTATAGTATTGTATTATTATTTTTGTTTTTTTGTTCACGAATTCATGTCTTCAATTGGATGGGATACAAAATAAACAGCATTACTCTGCTCATCCTCCACACCCCTCCCTAGATCTATCACACATTGCTTGTAATGTGGTTTTGACGGGAAATAAAAGAAATATTACACACACACATACACACACAATCCACAATATATTAAATATAAACGATTTATTATATTGTTTTGTTTTATTTTTGAAGTTTGTTACTTCAATCTAAGCAGAAGAAAATAATGATGATTATTCAGTAGTAGTGTCATAGCCACAAATTGAATTCTTTTGTCTTAAATCAGAACGAAAAAAAAACAAACAAACAAATAAACAAAAACAAAAAAATATAAATATATATACATTATTGCTAATTATTGTGTACCTTAGAAATTGTACTTAATCGTATGCGCAAATCAGCTATTCAATTTATTTGTCAACAAAATGTATGAACGTAAATCAATTCAATTAGTTATGTAATCCAATGCGGTGTTTGTCCAACTCTCAAGTTGAACACATTCACGCATCGTTTCTTTGTTCTCTTTTTTTTATTTTTTATTTTTTTTGTGTTTATTCTCGTCCTTGTGAATTACAGACATCTCCTATTTATGTATGCAGTCTGTTCAAAGGGTGATATATCTATACACAATCACAATAAATATATGTTTACTTCTTAATTAATAGTTTACATGTCTATTTATACCAATGTTGTGTTTCTCTTTTTCCCCACGTTTTCTGTTTCAATGCATTTCTTTTTAGCCTTACTTGAACTTTGTTACTAACAAACTCTCCTGTCAAAAGCGAAATAAAAGAACAAGAAAAACCAACAACGCACAAGTGGGGTGATCTTTTTTTGTTTATTATTTATTCGAAGGTTGCCAATATACTCACACATGCTTCAAATGGTGGACAAGAAAAAAAGAAGCAAAATTTAAATAACTTGAATCTCCAGAATCAACCCGTGACTAAAGTTGCTACGACTGTAAATAAGACAAATTAATGACATGTTCGATTACAACAGCATTACACAATATTGATAAATACTCATATCAATATATGTGTGTGTCGCGTGCTTCTTATATAGACAAACAAATACATCCAGAATCGCTACATCCCCTCTATCTTGTCTCTCATTATATCAAGCAACTGTCCAAAGAACCTCAACGAACCGCAAAATAGCCGACAAACGCGCAGTTTCCGGGATATGACCCCCCTCCCCAACCGTCAGCCACCAGCGCACCGTTCCACTGTCGATACCACCAACAACGTTCTTTTCTTCATTCTGCCCGACTCTCTTGAAATACAGCCGGCACCTCTTCGACTAGTCAAGGAACCCCAAAAATCTCCGATTTTCATTCAACACTGATCCTAGGATGGCCAGGCCACCAGTCATTTTAGCAGCAGTTCCGATTTGCCCGTATAGAACTCGGGAGTGGTGCAACCCATGACAAAACTGCTTTTACCTTGACTTTGTGGCTAATATTGGAACCAATGACAATTGATCGTTAGTTAACCATCATACTTGTGTGTCTCATACGTGCTTAATCATGAGAATATTCCCTTCACAGCTAACTGAATTTCAACTTGGACCGTTGCTCCCACTTTGTAATCATAGTCTGCCAGCTTTTTATTTCTGCTGACTATCTATCTCTTACCACCAAATGTGCCTCATTCCTTGAACAACTTTAAAAAAATAACGGTAAATAGGTCCACCCTCCGACTCCAACATCTAAGTCATGACATAAGCTATAAAATTGTCCTCAGTCGCTTTATCGTAGGACTCACCGTTCTCGAGATCTGAGCAATCAAAAGTTGCATCGGTGTCATTAGACCCCCTACTACTCGTTTCTGGTCGCCTGGTGTCCCAGCAGAATTTTCATATGAAAAATGAGATTTTGTTGCATTACGACATTTTTGCCTACTACGAGAGCAGAGTTTCATGGATGGTCACCAGGATGCGGCGGCGACATGTTTGTACAGGTACTGGCATGGCAAGTATCACATCTGTACAGACGCCAGACGCAACGCATTCGAGATATGTGGCAGGGACACTCACCTCAACTACTCAGATGATGTGAAAATGAAATCGGCACGAAAATCACTTGAAGTGGATGAAATCATTGACGGTACACCAAAGTACACAAGTAGACTGCGTGGGGTGCACATCGGGCATGTTTGAAAGACCTTTTCTTTATTGAGCAATTGATTAGATTCTACAAACAATAGTAATACAACTTAATACATCTTAGAACTAATCTTATGAATAACATGTACTGCCCAACATCTCCCTTCGCTGCATAGTAAATACAAGATTACACCATTTCTTATTTGATTGATACTTATTATGCTAGCATATCGGGTTTATCGTGCGCTGTATTTTATGTTGCTGAGGTTTGAGCTTTGTCGTCGGTTGTCGGTTAGTTTCTAGTGACTGTCGCAGTCGTGAGGAGCACAAGCGCATTGTGGTGCTCCGGTTTGTATTTATGCTTGAGGCGTATTGCACTACGCTGCGATATCCAAACAAACCAGAACGGACATTCCCCAAAAGCTTAGGCAAAGTGAAAGAGGAAAAATCATAATGCAAGTAATACTGCAATATATTATATTTGTATTGTCTTTTTTTGAACATAATTACTTCGTTCTGTTGACTTAAGGTTTTAATGTAAACGTGTATGCATTATTCATAATTGTTTGTAGTTTATTTTTTATTTTTTGCTTTCGAATAAATAGTCCAGCCTTTGGACAATCACTCTTCGTCTGCTCTCCGCCAGCTTTCTTAGGAATTCAACGTCACTCCCCGTTTTGGTTGCCGCTCACGGCCCGGCGGCCTATGCCTTCTGGGAGAGTTCTTCGAGTTTTTTTCTTCGCTTTCGCAGCAGAGGATTATCGGAATTGTCCAGCGCCTTGATGTTCATCTGTGAAACACTCTTATGTATTTAATGAGTACCACTCACATGTCTGCGAATCAACATACCTGATCGTAGTCTACTCGCATTGTTGCCAGCGAACGTGTCATCTCCTCTTGGACCTCGGGCCATGTGTCTTCACCCTCCTTGAGCATACGTCCTGTATACAATGGTGTCTGTGGAACTTGTGTGTATTGAGCAATCCATTTGTTTCTCATCACACCCTCAATGGTTAGACGTTTGCTTGGATCAACGCGCAGCATGCCCTTGATCAGGTCCTTTGCCGCTTGACTGACACTCTCCCATTCCGGATTTGGAAAATCATACTGGCCAGTGCGGATTCGTTTCTTCATTCCCGGTGATATAGCTTCACCGTGATTACTGTAGAATGGTGGAAAGCCGCACAAAAGAATGTACATAATTACACCGAGTGACCATATGTCACAGCTTTTGTCGTATTTTTCCGGACCAAGAACTTCTGGAGCTGTGAAATCATGACCGCATGAGATGGGGATTCTGCTTTGTGGTCAATCAAATGACTGATACTTACCAACATAGTATGGCGTATAGCATGGCGTCTGCAGTGTATCCTTTATAGATGTCTCCTTTGCAAAACCAAAGTCGGTCAATTTAAGAATCGCATTCGGTGACGGCGATGTATACAGTAAGTTTTCTGGCTTCAAATCTCTATGGGCAATATTTTTGCTATGTAAAAAATGAACGGCCACACATATCTCATGCATTATCTGTGCCGCCTCTGTACATGAACAAATAGAACACAGAATTGTATAGGAATTCAATTTACACACTAGAAAATCGACTGGTTACCTCGTTCAGTAAATGCACCATCCTGATTATCTTGAATGCGTTGGAACAGTTCACCGCCTTCCATGCTGGTAAAAAAAAAAAAAAAAACAGACAAGCAAACAAATGTATTCAAAGTGTGAAAGCGATCAATTAGCATGTTTTGAAGAGGGAAAAAAGGCACACGATTCCTGGTAATTAAATGAGTATACACATACCATTCCATTACGACCAGCAGGCAACTATTGCGGCTGTATATATTCTCGTAAACATCAATGATGTTCACTATATTGCGACAGCCACTTGCTCTCCAATGCAAATCAACTTCACGCCTAGCCTTTGGATTATCTAAAAGTACCTAGAAAACGAGAGAGAGAAAAAAAAAACACGCACAGAAGGCATCATGTCATTTGAATGCTTCCTTTGAAGTTTCAACTGACTCAAAACACTCACCTTCAACGCATATTTCTCCTGTGTTTTACGATTGGTACACTGAACAACTTTACCATTGATTCCCAGTCCCAGAACCGTATTGGAAATTTCATAATCGTCAACGAGTAGCGTTGTTTTTGGTACTCTCATCTCATTAGCTGTAGCACCGCCACCGCCACCACCACTGCCGCTTGTACTTTTCAACATTGCACACTATATTCGTATGAGCCTCTGAAATGGGGAAAAAATGTTGTTTTATTCACAACTTCTAATCGTCTGAATGCAAACACAAATTATTACGTCATGCGTCAAAAATATAGTAAAACGGGAACAACAACAACAAAAGCACGGTCTATTTTGCGTGAATGTGAAAATTGTCAGTCGGTTTCTAATTCTTTCTACAGACCCAAATGTTTTGCGCAAACAAGAGAAATTAACCCTCTGTCGGGGAGGAAAAAAAACTTTATCAGATACAAGGCACACTCATTCGTATGGAATCTTATGAAATATGTAAACGGGGAAACAAGAAAATCTCCAAAGAACACACATATTTTAAGCAAACAACATCAGTCGATTCTTCGATTCGATGAGTAAGAAAAAAAAAACAGAACTGATTTATTCCAACGACAGTGGCAGACGACAACAGAAATGATAATTGAATTCCCTTCGAATTCGGGAGACACTCACGGATTATAACTGAAGATCGGAATTAAATGCTGATGGGAAAACAACTAGCGATATTTGATTAGAATTTTGAAACTTTGTCCCATGCAGTAGCCGAATACCGAACGACGAATAGACCCACCATTCGAGCAGGTATGCACGATATGAATGAACGAGTGAATGCAGGGCTTTGCGGCTTGGTCTGCTTAGTCGATTGTCTCTTTTTATCCTTTACACAAAATCTGCTGTTGGTGTTTTGTTGTTTAGCGTGTCGTATTCGACAACAAGATTGTATGCATGTGTGAGGTGCTTTTTTTTTGTGTGTGATGTGTTCAACGCCAGATGGAGTTCTTATGAAAGAAAACCAACATAAACAACTTTTCCAGGAAGGCTCTTAGTAGTCTCCCCAGAAAGCACTTGTTTTATGGCAGGTACAGAACATCACTGCCGGCGTTTGTCCCACACCGAGTGGATCTCGAACCTGGAACACACTGTGTACGAGTCGTTGCATTTACCCACTGTGCCACGGCCTTCATCGGATAGCCGGCGTATGGTCCCTTCGATTCGATTTCCACCCTTGACGACGCACTGATGAACAGCTAACGAAAGGGCGTATGGCACAGAAGCAGGACATCCGGCAGGGGTAAAGCTGTTCGAAGTGCGATAGCTCTTCACTAGCATGTCGCCAACAAATCTGTGCTGTCCAGTCAGCCTTTGATGTTTGAATTCAGGCAATGTTTTTGTGTGTGAGTGTTTAAATATCTAATCAAAAACTGGAAATCTACCCATTTAGCGCCTGTCACTCAATGTAGTTCATGCTGCAGAAGGGAGGCACCGTATTCCTGTCTGTACTTCCGATCGATACAAACCATACTCACCAAATCAGATCAAATACAGTAACTCTTGGACTACCAGACCCTACTACTCATGTGACAGTAGAGTTTAGGAAATTGAATCGCAATGCTGCGCCTGCTTTGCTTTATTTCCTTTCCTCCTCTGTTAAATGTTTGAGCAGTTGTTTGAATCCATCCCTCCTATGTACACACAGCACACCAATCGGCGTTCTTGCGATTTTCTGCCGCATCTTTGTAAGCCAATCAGATGTGGAAAACATCCCTCAGTAGACCTTCAATTCCCACTTGTCATCTTGGGTAAGGGTCTTCAGACATTTCATGGATCGTCAGCCTTCAAAGTCTTTTCGATCGAACATCTGCATCATGTATGTCGTGCTGCTGGCTGGCTGGCAACAGACCTGACTCTGACGACATACGAGAGCACAAAGACACAGTTCCCCATATCAGTCGCCCATGTAATTTTTGGATGAGTTCTTTTTAACCTCATAATAAGACGAACTAAAAATAAATCATTTATCTATCATCGCTTTCCTGACCCTTCACCAGATATGTTGCTACGATGTTGTAAATTCGAAAATCATTTTTGCAGACTCGTCTCTCTCTCTGTTCATTAGTCAGGGGAAATTTTCCACAGTTCCACTGTGAATTGTGAATTGCACACAAGTGCTCTCGGTGCATCGCACCAACACAACCAGACTGCATTGTTTCGTGCCTATGCGTGCACGAGTGTGGCTGTGTGCGAAATGGGTAAGTTCAGTGTGGGTTTGTTTTTCAAGCGTACTCGTCGGGTGTATGCCTCCTCGGCGGTGTTGTTGAAAAACAGTTCGTTGTTGAATTTGTTGAAAAATGTGTGGTTCAGTTGAATTGTCTCTTATTCTGTGTCTCGACTATGATTTTGAGTGAACCCCGTCCAATGATATGCCACAATTGACTTGACACAAATCGAAGTGCAAGTGGGAATTGTTTGGGGAGACTACTTTTCATTTTGCATTATTATTATTCGCCACTTTTGTATTTCGCTCCTCCCTGTGGCTCGGATCATATCAAGTGAAGTGAATGAACAAGCAAAATTCAATATATTCTAATATCTTCAAGCATTAATTTCAAAATCGGACAAACAAAAATGAAAAGAAAACCCACAAATAACTTACAGTGTGTGTGCTGCTGGTTTGTGTAGATTCTATTCATAATAGCTAGAGTTCATGCCTATATCGAACGCCATGAGACGATTGCTGGCAATCGCGTAGTGCGAACCGAATTTGATTGAATATTTTCCACTTGAAGTTCATTTCGATTCAATTAATTTTTTTTTTGTTAATGTTCAGAGTTTGTATCACTTGGTCCTCTTCGTGTGGTCCGTGGTCTGTGAAAATTAGTTGTGGCTTTGTCGCGGAAAACGAATGAAAGTGGATGTGTATTTTTTTTTCTGCCTTAAGCAGCCCAATTGATTCTAACAAAAACACACACAGTTGTTGTCTATCAGAATAAAAAAAAAAAAAAAAGAAAAAACACTGAATTCCCAAAAAATGGACAGATTGTTGACGATGAGCATACACGAGCAAAGAGAGAACTTTTAATTTTCATTTTCCATATGCTTCGTTTTGGAAAAATCTCAGCAAAATAATCTATATACCAGAGCTACAGCTTGCCATCGAGTTTAAGAGGTGAGAGTTGTTTTTGATTTTGGTTTAAATTCTTATTATCTCAAATTTGTCAATTTGAAATTGATAGACAGAAGGTACTGCGATGTAATCAAAGGGATTTTGATCAAATTTGGTTGCTTTCTTGCATAGATTACACAGATTTTGTCATATGAATTGCTGAGGCGACTTTCTGACGGGGAATTGGTCTTATTTTTTCGCTTGCTTCAAATTGAACACCCAAAAGCGTTTGGTTTGAAACAAAATTGTAGTATTTTTAAGAAAATAAGGTTAGTTGAAGACATATGAGAGCTGAAAAAAAGAGAACATACAACGAAAAAAAAAAAAAAAACAGACTCGACCTTTTTCACTTCCTCCTCCTCTTTCACCTCCTTTACCATTGATAGATGTACCTACCATAAGCAGTAAGCATTGGTCACGTACACACAAGATGGGCCGGGAAAATATATCATTAGGATTGTAAAGGGGGAGAAAAAAAAAAAACAACCACACAAAATTCAAAAGTTTCTCACAGTTTATCTGAAAATTGAAACCGTGTTCTCCTCGTCATTGTGACAGTCCGTCAGTCAGGCTGATTTTTATTGCGTTAAAATTAAAAAAAAAAAAAAGCAATAGTAACTCTCGCATCGCCGATCAACCGATTGATGAGAATTTTCGGAAAAGTTGTTCTTAATTTAATCCATAAAGGCATTCTATGCCGGCGATGGCAATAGATCGATTTTGAATTCAGTCTAGGAGTCAAAAGAATTTTTTTCTTTTTGTTTTTGTGCAAGGGTTGATTGTGCAATATAGTTTTTGTGCACCTATTTATGGTTGAGGCATACATATTCATGCTGCTTAAGAGAGGGGGGACACGCTTCAAATAAGACGGAATTATTTTCAATTGGAATTTTTGTTTTTATTTTTATTTTTATTTTTTTCAAATCGCCCATTTGTCGCGACACTGGGTGTACATACATATGTAAGTATAAATTGGTTGTGAAAATTTGTTATTCCCCTTTCTGGCTAAGACAATAGGAAACTTAAGCTTCGAGAAACTACGTGGTATTAGCGCATTTGTTGGGAGACCATCTTTTAGAAATTTTTGAAAAAGACGGCATGCTCAAGTAATTTGTTTATAATTTCATGACTTCACGTCTTTGTTACACATTCACACATGGAAACCCTAACAAAAAGTTATATCATTTGTGTTCGTTTTTTTTTTTTTTTGTTTTTGGTGTGCTTCCCTAATGGTTGCGAGAGGGGTTAGGCCAGTTGTCTTTCTTTTTATTGTTTGCAGAATCAGTGTAGGTTTGTGGATGAAAAGTGAATGCAACCGAGATTAAGAATAGTTTATCAATAATTATAGTGAGTGTGGGTGTTTGAGTGGAATCTCTGAAATAAATCTGGTTTCCATGCATACCGTGGCATATTGAAGAAGAAGCACCCGACTACGTTAAAGGCTGTGCATTTATTCGTCAATTCATATGGCAAACATCTCCTTTTGTCTTTTTTTTTTTTTCAAAAAACATTGGCTTTTTTTTCTTCTTGCTATAGTCAGTGTCTACGTGCTTTGTTAGGGGTTGAATAATGGCTTCCTCCAGATTGTAACGCGTTATGGGTTTTTTTTTATTATTTTTTCCTTTCCCTCGTTCTCTCTTGTAGGTATTGAGAATAGAAAGCAGAGATATTGAGTTGGGTTAGCTGTGTGCTGTTAGAATCGAAAAAGGGAACACAATTTGCAAACCGCAACTGCAATCTAAACATGCTTAACCTACAAATAAATATCAAGTGAAAAACAAAAAGAAGTGCAAAATGTCATCAACTGAAATGAAGACAAGTGGTAACATAAATGTAGTTGGCCCACAAGCTCTGGCGCGTTCATTATCGACACCGGTTAGCAGTACATATACAATACAATGGCCACCGGTATCATCATCATCATCGTCGGCAGCAGCAGCGGCATCGGCATCAGCATCGGTAGCAGCAGCAGCAGTAACTCCATCATCAACAACCGGTGGTAGTGGAAATGTTGAAAGCACCCGAATGGGTAGCCCATTAAAGGGTCACGAACAGCAACGAAGCAGCAGTTGTGATATTCCATTGCGAGCAAAAGTCTATCCTCAACATCCGCATAGTTCGTCGACATTTTCGCAAAACAAAAACGAAGAGTATGAATTTACAAAACCACCCGAGTGTCCGGTATTTAAACCGAACGATGAGGAATTCAAGAATCCCCTCACGTATATAAGCAAAATTCGACCCATTGCTGAGAAATATGGTATTGCGAAGATTCTCCCACCAAAGGTAAGTCATTTTGTGTGTGTGTGTCCTGGGGTTGGGGTGGGGGAAGGTGATGTCAGAAAGGGATCAGGGTTTATGCTTTGTTGTTCTTTTTTTTTTCTTTTTATTTTCTGTGTTAGACATGGACACCACCATTTACAGTGGACGTTGATAAATTGAAATTCACTCCTCGAGTGCAACGTCTCAACGAATTAGAGGCTAAAACTCGCGTGAAGCTAAATTTCCTCGATCAAATCGCAAAGTTTTGGGAACTACAGGGGTCGTCGCTTAAAATTCCCATGGTCGAGAGGAAGGCCCTTGATCTGTATTCACTTCATCGGATTGTTCAAGAGGAGGGTGGCTTGGAGCAGACAACAAAAGAACGAAAGTGGTCAAAAGTGGCCCATCGTATGCAGTATCCGCCAGGCAAGAGTATCGGTGCAATCTTGAAGGGTCACTACGAGCGCATACTGCACCCGTTCGACATTTACACATCGGGAAAAGTAATCGATATTAAACTTGAGTCCGAGAGTGATGATAAGGACTATAAGCCGCATGGAATCGTTTCGCGTCAGCAGATAACGCCACCCAATGAGACAACGACGCGGCGTTCGAAACGTTTTGCGAACATGAACGCTAGCAAGGAGTCTGCATGCGGATTAGGAACCGCTTCGGCGAACATTAAGCCCACTTTAGAAGATGAACAGAAATTAATCAAGATGTTGGGAGCCAAACCGGGACGTGGGCGATTCGTACGTCCAGCTACGCCGGCACCGTTGATCACAAACGATCCGCTGGCCAAGTACATATGCCACATCTGCAATCGGGGTGATGTTGAGGAGGCGATGCTTCTCTGCGATGGATGTGACGACAGCTATCACACCTTCTGCCTGTTGCCACCATTGCATGATATTCCGAAGGGCGACTGGCGGTGTCCGCGTTGCGTGGTCGAGGAAGTGAGCAAGCCAACCGAGGCGTTTGGCTTCGAACAAGCCCAACGGGAGTACACATTGCAGCAGTTTGGCGAGATGGCGGATCAATTCAAGGCGGACTACTTCCGGCGTCCGGTTCATTTGGTCTCCACTGAGCTGGTGGAACGCGAGTTCTGGCGAATCGTTTCTTCGATTGATGAGGACGTCACTGTTGAGTACGCCGCAGACTTGCACACGATGGATCATGGGTCGGGCTTTCCAACTAAGAGCTCTCTGTACTTGCTCCCCGGCGACCAGGAGTACGCCGAATCAAGTTGGAACTTAAATAATCTACCGCTCTTGGAGGAATCGATCCTGGGTCACATAAATGCCGACATTAGTGGTATGAAAGTACCGTGGATGTATGTCGGCATGTGTTTTGCAACATTCTGCTGGCACAACGAGGACCACTGGAGCTACTCCATCAATTATCTGCATTGGGGCGAGCCAAAAACCTGGTATGGCGTGCCGGGCAGCAAGGCTGAGCTGTTTGAGAAAACAATGAAGAGCGCCGCTCCAGAGCTGTTTGCTTCGCAGCCGGATCTTCTGCATCAGCTAGTAACGATTATGAATCCAAACATTCTCATGAACAATGGCGTGCCTGTTTATCGCACTGATCAGCACGCTGGGGAGTTCGTCATAACATTTCCGCGAGCCTATCACGCAGGCTTCAACCAGGGCTACAACTTCGCTGAAGCGGTCAATTTCGCGCCGGCAGACTGGCTGAAAATGGGACGAGACTGCATCAATCACTACTCAATGTTGCGTCGCTTCTGCGTGTTCTCCCACGACGAGCTCGTGTGCAAGATGGCCCTGGAGCCAGACAAATTGAACTTCGCCATCGCGACGGCGTGCTACATCGACATGGTCAAGATGGTTGATTCGGAGAAGAAACTCCGCAAGAGTTTGCTTGAATGGGGCGTCACCAAAGCGGAGCGGTACTCATTCGAATTGGTCCCTGACGATGAGAGGCAGTGTGAGGTCTGCAAGACAACCTGTTTTCTATCGGCGGTATCGTGCCCTTGCACCAAGCAGATTGTATGCTTGCGTCATTACTCGGAACTTTGCGAGTGCAAGCCAGAAACTCATTCGCTGCAGTATCGATATACTTTGGACGAGATGCCGCTGATGCTAAAGAAGTTGCAAACCAAGGCTCAGAGCTTCGAACTTTGGCTGACAAAATGTCGCGACGTCATCGATCCTCCAGACCCCTCAAAGAAAATCGCTCTGGAGGATCTGCAAGAGCTCGTGCTGGAAGCCGAACGCAAGAAATTCCCCAGCTCCTTGCTGATTGATCGCCTCAACTCAGCCGTGCTGGAGGCCGAGAAATGTGTCACGGTTATTCAGCAATTGGACATCAACAAAGTGCGCACTCGCACTCGTCATTCCAACGACACCACCAAATACAAGCTGACCATGGACGAGCTTGAGCTGTTCGTCGAAGAGATCGACAATCTGTGCTGTGTGATCAAGGAGGGACAGAGCGTACGGGAACTACTGTCGTTTGGTAAGGGCTTCGTGACCGCAGCTGAGGTGGCGCTGGCAAAAAAAATCAACAAAGTAGATGAGAAGTCCATTGAGAGGCTGATCGATGAAGGTTCATCGCTTTGCATAGAGCTGCACGAGTTGAAAAACCTTCGAATTCGTCTGGACCAGGTGAGTTGGTACAATCGATCAAGGCGTTTCCGTAATGGAACCACAAAAGTTCAAATCGTCGACCTCAATCGATACATCAAAGAGGGCATGACCCTCATTCCTGATCCTCTCATTGAGAGGGAGATATCAACGCTGCAGGGGATTATACTCTCGGCTGAGAGCTGGGAGAAGGCAGTAAAATCCTATTTCCAACCGAATGCACAAAACGATTTAGCAGAAATCGAAGAGATAATAGAAGTTTCTGAAAAGATCCAGGCTGAGCTGCCGTCGAAAGCGGCGCTTAAAGAGGCTCTGAGAAAGGCCAAAGATTGGCTTCACACCGTTGAGATGTTGCAGAAGAACGAGCATTATCCCTACTATCACACGCTTGAGTCGGTAGTCACTCGCGGAATAAGCATCCCGCTGAAACTCGAAGAGCTGGACCGCATGAAAAAGCATCTGGATGCGGCTCGTGAGTGGAAGGATAAGACAGCTAAGGCGTTCCTTCGTAAACACTCCCAATTCACCTTGCTGGACGTGTTATCGCCGCGCATAAGCGCACTCATGGTGGGAGGCAGCGGATTGAAGCGGACTCCACCGGAAGAGCAGTTCACCGAAAGCCTCAGTCCGGCGCAAATGGTGGACGCATTCAAGAAGGCCGAAGAGAAGGAAATTCGCGACATGCGTGAGCTGAGACAGATCAACACAGCCCGGAGCCCACTCGAGGATAAGTTCTGTTTCTGCAAGGGAAAGTTCACCGGCGATATGTACTTATGTCAGCTTTGTCTGGACTGGTTCCACAAGGAATGTGTACCTGCTATACCTGCTCTAAAAGACACAGCAGCCGCAGCGTTGCAAGGCCCCGTTTCTTTGAGGGCCCTTAAGTACTTGTGCCCTTCGTGCATGCGATCGCGACGTCCCCGCTTGGAGGCTATTCTTTCGCTGTTGGTCTCACTGCAACGACTCCCAATTCGTCTGCCAGAGGGTGAAGCCTTGCAGTGTCTAACTGAGCGCGCAATGAATTGGCAAGATCGAGCGCGTCAAGCATTCGCAACCGAGGACGTTGCTGCCGCCCTAGCTGTCCTCTCATCAGCTTCACAAAAGCGGGCAGCAGAGGCAAAAAGTGCGGAAACAGCCGAGCCGAAAACCCCATCAAAGCAAGAGAACGAGGAGAACACTGATGGAGAGCTTACAGAATCGGATATAGGGAACGATGACAGTTGCGGCGAGGAGACTTCAAATCCCATCCCCCAACGGCTTGAGAATGATGAAGACGAAGGAAGCGATGAATTGAAGGGATTCCCAGAGGAATCGACCACAGATGATAACCCGAACCGTCGTTCAAGGATGGATGAAGATACTGAAAGTGAGATCGAACAAAGTAAATCGCAAGCAGCAAAGTAAGTGTCCACTTGTGTGCCTTTAATGGATTTTCAAGTAAACTTGATGTCTTTTGCAGAGAGGTTGACCATGCATACTCAGTTCCAACGGTTGGTGCACAGAGTGGTGAAGTCACTCTCAAAGCTACCCAGCCACTCGTAGAGCTGAAGAAGTCCACTAGGGAAGCGCTTGAGAGCCTGATGCTCGAAGGTGACCTGCTGGAAGTGTCGCTGGACGAGACCAATCACTTATGGAAGATTCTGAATACAGCAAAGACCTTGAATTCAGAACTAACACCCATCCAACAGATGTGCAAGTCTTTCGTAAGTAAAACATTTTTGCTTCTTTCGTCATCTTTGATAGTTTCATGTGTCTCTTCTTTCCTATTCCAGCCAAAGGCAATCAACGCAAAGGAAGCACCTCCGGCGGGAACACCACCAGCAAGGGTCTTTAAGAAGCGTCAACTGCCCGAGTGCACAACAAATCTCCCAGTCAAGCGCCTGTGGAAAGGTACAGTTGATTGAGTGGATTTACGAATGCTTTGAATTCCAATGTATTTTCAGATGGAAATCGTAAGGTAAAGCGGGATAAGAAGATGAGTGAAGCCGAGCGAACAACGGTGACGGAGGGTGACAATGCGAATCTCAAAGTGTCGAATTCAAACGTTCGAAAGCGCAAACGTGCCGGCAAATCATCCATCAGAAATGACCTGTCCGTCATGAATTCAACGTCAGACGATGACGAGGAGTGCCGTGCACAGAATTGTCACAAGCCTTCTGGTAGGTTGATGGAGGGAAGCTATGAAAGAAAGGTTGTTCTGAGTTATTTTGTTTTGTTTATTTCGCTTGCAGGACGTGAAGTCGACTGGGTTCAATGCGATGGTGGTTGCAATGAATGGTTTCATATGTTTTGCGTTGGACTTGATCGCAAACAAATCAAGCCCGATGACGATTACATATGCAAGCGTTGTATGAAATCAAATGCAGATAATAATTCTGGACAACAAACGGCTGAATCATCATCGGCAACTGAGACATTATCCTCAATCTTAGCTGAGCAAAATGATGAAGTTATTGTACTTACCGACACCACTGCAACTATATCAACCACATCAACGACATCAACCATGTCAGCAGCATCAACATCATCAACATCATCAACATCAATCTTATCTACCGCAATGACCACAAGTACAAAAACAATTGTAGATTATGTGAGTTAAGAAAACAAAGAAGCACTCCTGCATTGAATAACCAAAAACAGAAAAATCATCATAACACCAGCAATGTTTGCTAACTTGGCGTTAATATGTAACATATAATTAATTTATCGCTTAGGCTAGATCCGTAGACCTAGATTTAAAAATATTCAAAGCAGTTCAGTTATGTATGTGCCCCCGGCGATGTTAAGTATTATAGAAGTGACGGAGGAAAACATAGTTCTTATTTGTACAATTTCTTTTCACTTCACTTGTTCTATACACCTGTTCATTTGATGAAAAAATGCAATAAACAAACGAACAATCGGTATGTTTGACGGTAAAGCAACAGCATCCCATTTACTTCACACTGTCTTGTGAAATGCGATTGTTTGGCTTGATCACATTTAAAACAAAAACGAAATCAAATTCATTTCGTTTTTCGATTAATTTTTTGCACAAGTCTCCCCGAAGAAACGAAACTAACCAATCAATAATCTGTACGTTGAATTTTTGAAACAACTCTCACTCAGATATCATAAGTCAGCCACGAGAGAGCCTTAGAAAAAGAAAGCAAATTATAATCAAAAACGAAATCATATACATCATCCACTGGCATTAGTTGTGGGACACTGTTAAGTGTACATCAAATCACAGAGCAAACATACCTCATAATAGTGTCTTTTCAACGATAGCATATATATATGTGTAATTCTTCCTCGTCTCGTCGTCTTCTTTTGAAATTTCGAAACATTTTTCCTTCGGTTTTTCTCAGCTTGAATTCTGGATTCACTTAGATCTTCTTTACAAACTTTCTTCGTGAACGTTGCGTTAGGTTTTTTATTTCTTAGTTTGCACACGTATATTATTAATTCTGATCTCGTTATATACTAAATGGATACATGATACTCTCGGATTTGATTTTCTTTATTTGTAGTCCCCAAATCGATACTATATATCTTTTAGAACATACTTAGGTTATTTGAAGTAAGCTAAAAAACAAAACAAAACAAAACAAAACAAAAAATCTGTATATACACAAAAATTGAAGAAATCTTCAAGCTAACAAAACAAAAATCAAATCGCGTATACATAAATATATACATTTACTATTATGAACCCATGAAATGAATTAATTGACTCAAGATGAATTCTAGTTAAGCGTAATCCTTTCTGTTAATTTATTTTTATCCGCGAAATAATCAAAGTGACACACAAACAAAGTATTTAAACCGTGTATAGGTTTTCCTTTCTTTTGAAACCCTTCATATTTTAGTAATAGTACATGTATACCTACTATATATTTAAAAAGCAAACAAACAGAAAGAAAAACTGTAAGTAGTTCTTAAACACATTATCATCACACACACACCCACATAGATTTATTTAAAATTAATTTAATTTTTCTAATAAATTCAATAATCAAAAAAAAAAAAAAAAAACCATAATTTCTTGTTCTTATTGTGATCGCCATCGACCCAAACTGTTTGCGGCACTGCCTCCATCCGCTAACTGAGTAGTATGCGAACTCTCGCCGTACAGTCATCGATTGGGGCGGTGACTGCCTTCGATATTGTAAACATCAGCTTCCTGGGAAGCTCGGGTTCATATTTCAAGCGTATTTCAATTCTTTAACACGTTTTATCGATATTTCACAAAATAGTGCTTTGGGGACATTTTGTTGATACCTTTTACTTGTCATAGCGGCATGGTTTTATGATTTATTTCATCGCAATTTTTCATTTCGATTTAGTTTCTGAGCAACTTTCCCGCGAAGCTATTGGCAAGTATTTGGGCTGAAAAATCCGTCACTGGATGCAGAAGGAAGTGATGCCGGTAGGTGTTTTCGAGATATCTCATGATCTTGTGCAAATATTTGCTTTTTGAGAATTCGGTTTTTTCTATGTTCCTGGTGTTTCATGCAGAAAAATGCGCAAATTTGCAGTATTTTTGGGTTCAAAGAGGACCGGTTGTGTGAGTGAACACATTCCCCCCCCCCACACACACATACCCCAAAATCGTACCGTTGCCTATACCACCACCCCGCTCCATTGTACCTGATACTCCCACAATCACTAAACAACCAAAAAAGGCTGAAAAAACTGATTCTCGGATACCAGTGCCTTATGCCTTGAACAACTTTAAAACTAACGGTATATCGGTCCACCCTCCAATTCCAACATCTAAGTCATGACATAAGGTATAAAATTGTCCTCAGTCACTTTATCGTAGGACTCACCGTTCTCGAGATTTAAGCAATCAAAAGTTGCATCGGTGTCATTAGACCCCCTACTACTCGTTTCTGGTGGCCTGGTGTCCCAGCAGAATTTTCGTATGAAAATGAGATTTTGTTGCATTACGACATTTTTGCCTACACATACGAGAGCAGAGTTTCATGGATGGTCACCAGGATGCGGCGGCGGCAAATTGGTACGGGTACTGGCATGGCAAGTATTTTGAATCACATCTGTACAGACGCCAGACGCAACGCATTCGAGATAAGTGGCAGAGAAACTCACCTCAACTACTCAGATGATGATGCCAGAGCGTTGATTTTTCCATGAAATCACGGAAATCACTTGAAGTGGATGAAATCATTGACGGTACACGAGAGCCCATTATTTGCAAGTCCCCTTTCCCATAAAAATTCGCAATTTTGGAAAATTAAAAAAAAAACACCATTTCACCGAAAAGATGCAGTAAATTGCGAAATGAATCGAGTGGCTTTTTTCTGCTGCGAGTATGCAATTCTTCAAAATGTGATTTTTTCGAAAATTCTGCGGGGTTTTTGGATGAAATATGGATAAAAGGGAGGGAGTGGAGGGTGGTGGAATGTGAGCCATGGCTTGCCATGACATAGGGTGGTACAAATGCTGAGACATTGCTGACAATGCTTTCAGGTCCCGGCTTTTGACAATTTACCTACCTTCTCTGTTCCCAGTGGCATGGTTGTAAGCTGTAAAGATCGTGGTTCTGAAAAGAACCGTTGGATGAGGAATTGAAATTGTGTATATCTCTTAAGGATATGTTTGTCGTCCTTAAAAGAACGGTTTGTGTATAACTTGAACTTGTCCGACTTTTCGACAAATGTGCTTTCGGAACAGAACTCTCGCTCAAAAGCAAAAACGCCGTAAAACGCACCGTTTCCGAGATATTCGCAATTTTTTCATTTCGCGAACCTATTGGTGCAGCAATTGGTGCAGCAGCAATTACTTGGCCTGAAAAGATGCGACATTGGATCTACTCTAGAAGCCCAGAAGGAACTAACGGCGTCAGTCGCACCGTTTTCGAGATATCTCACGATTTCATGCAAATATGTCCTTTCTGAGAATTTTTTCTGAGCTACATACCGCTTTTACTGGGTTTCTGGTGGCCTGGTGTTTCAAGCAGAAAAATGTACCATTTTGGATCAGTTTACCAAACGTGGTCCTGACAAGAACCGTTGGTGCTTGTGGTTTTACATTTGGCGTGACTTTTTGTGTCGCAGGCTTCTAGCACTTGCCGAAGCAAGCCGATTTGATCTGCTGACACGGGCAGATGGGCCTACGTTTAATGCTTCTAGAATTGAAAATTTAAATTGTTGGGGAAGGGAAGGTGACGCATCACGACCAACGACAGTTTCGCTAGCTCCATTGGCATTGACTTAGATGTGGGTTTGGCTTTGGATAAATGTTCTACATCATGGACACGATTCGCGTCATTCAAACGTTCTGTGTCATCGGAAAAGGGTGGGTAGGTTGCTGCTCACCCTTGCAAAAATCAACCCGCTTTGGCAATTCTCAAAACTTGTTTCTATGGGCGAAGATCAACCCAGTGCAAAAGTAAATTCTCCGAATCTACAAAGAAGCACTCATTAGAAAGATCAACGCCCAACGTGCTCAACTCACCCTTTGAGTTGTTTGCAATTTGTTCATCTTCTCTGTTTGGCTATTCTTTAATTTTAAAACGACGACCTTCCTGTATAAATATATAATAAACCGTATCCCCATGGATTCAGTGTGAATTTAAATTTGCTACTTTATTGTTGCACAGATAATGGCTTGGAAAAGTACAAAAAGGCAAATTCTAAGCAAGCAAAAAAAGTCTGCTGTGCAAGAGAGAAAGAAATTCTGGGAAAGGGAGAGATATAGAGGGAAAGGAAGACTGAAAGAAAAAACTCAAACCCAATATTCCGGCTACCACAATACCGAACAGCAAGAACATCTCAGAGAAGAAAAGAACTGTGTTCTGTATAGGAAAAGAACAATGACCACATGTTATACAAGGTTGCTTATTTGAACTGTTTGCCGGGGGAGTGGCGAGGGAGCCGAGCGTACATATATGAGTGTTAGAACTCACAGTCAGACGTTTAAGGATCGCATCATTTGGGGCACACTTTTCTTAATTGGCAAAATTTCACACATGCGACCGGCATTATGTGAAAGTTGTTGCTGCAGTGGAAATATAATATTTTCTTTGTGCTCTTTCGGATGCAGTATGTTTTTCTTCAGTTTCTTTTCAAAAGAACAGCGCGTACCATCGTCGCATTCTTAACATGTTGTGTCCTTTACAAAAGCATTTCCACTGTAGGAGAGGAGAGCAGAACATATAGACATGCAGTTATATAAAAGGTGGAATTTTTTCTTGTTCTTTTTTCGGAAACCTACCTAACTAGGTAACTAGGTACCCAGGTACCAAACCCAAACGAATCAACTAACCATCGGTTCTCCGTGCTGAAGCGGAAAACATACACAGGGAACATTTTAAACGCATTGAACCTGGTGCTAGAGGGAATATAGCATTTGCACATACCCACACTATGACAAAGCAAAGTAAAAAGAAACTTCCAATACATGCATAAGCATACATCTAACTCAGTCTCTTGCCATGGCACATAGCAGGTGATGGGAACATGCTCCACTGAAGAGAACCAACCGAATAGGGGTGATTACCACCGTTGATGTTGGTTCTGCTGCTGGCTGGGAAATCGAGAATGAATGCAAGGTAAACTCGCTCAAGCAGGCAACCGAACAGCCAAGCAGGCAGCAGATGTTGTGTACCCGAGCCAGTTGGCTGTGCAATGTTTTATAGCATATTTCCCTTTTCCGTTTTTTCTGTTTTGTCTTTATGCTGAAACCAGGTTGAAACTCGACAATAGTGTAGTGTTCTCTCACACATTTTGCCAGGCGACGATAATTATATATTGTGCTTGCGTTTATTGAGGGGTTTCACATTGTATCGGTGCATGGCGAAAAGAGACGAACATACATGGCACAGAGGAACGCCAACATTTTTCTTTGATTTTAGCAATTATTTGATTTTCTCTCCGTTCTGTTCGTGGTTAGTTGGTTTGGGATTAGTGTGTGTGTTGCGTTCTGTGAAGGTATAGTGTGCGGCGAAACGAGCAAGAACATTCCATACGCTTCGGTTCGGTTCGAATGAAAACTGTCGGACTCTGTGTGTGCTCGTTTACATGTTCGTCACTTGAAAGCGATTGAACGAACGGACGAAGTTTGCTTTTTAAATTATTTTTCTTTTATATTACAGACTTCTAATGAAAACATAAAATTCATAAATGTGGAAAATCTAAATAACAGCTACCTCTTGTTAAAATAAATGAAAACAAATGTGTAAAACTTTTTAGAATCAATTAAATAATAGTATATATACAATCCAAAAACAGAAAGCAGAAAAAGAAAAAAAAACGGAAAGACACGAAAAAAATATTTTTATACAACCTATGCGCGAGATGAGACGAGAAAAAACGAATTCTAAGGCAACCAATCTTTTTATATGAGTGAATTTAATGAGTGCATACAATGTTCATTCAGGTAGGTTCAAAAAGTGTTTTTGTTTCTTTTTTTTGTGGTTCGAAAGTTGAGTTAAATGTGATTACAGAGAAGCAGAAAAAATGAGCATAGCATATATTCAAGGACTCTGCTCTTGGTGGGCAATATTTCAGCGGCAGGAGAAGTTGAAGGAACCCCATCAACTTATCAAACCCATCCAAATCCATTATCCTGTTCCAGTTCTTAGTCTTTTTTTTTTTTTTTCTTTTCGATGAGAGGGGAACAACGTACCGGTGTTACCAACAGTATTTGTGTCGCTTCGATGTTTGGCATGAACACTTCGTCGTCGACTTTAACCTTGTGCATTTGTTGCGAATGGTAACGCTCTGCAGGTAGCAGATTAGTGGTAGAAAACCAAAGGAAGTATTGTCATTCAAATAGGTGGCATGTCTAAAGTGAATTTTTGAATAGTTTAAGCTTCGTAAAGGTACTGAGACTGGTTTTATTGGCAATTTGCACATACACTAGACGTTTCTCAGGATATGTTCTCCCGCATCCCGATCAATAGGCAATTTCTGTACGAATTCATTCTTTTCTTTTCTTTTTTTTTCTTCGCGTTTCTTTATTGGTGTTGGCTTCCCGCGAAACGCCGCATGTTTGAAGTTGTGTACCCATAGTGGTACTGTGTTGCCCCTCTCTCTCTTTTTTGTTTTTTTTTTTTTTTTTCGGGCGAAAGTCAAGTGTCAGATCTGTCCAAAGAATAGTTTTGTGTGCGGCTATGTTTGCGTGTGCTCCTTTAACCGGTCATTTAATTTTCACAAGAATGTCATGCTTAGAGTGCATTTTCACCTAATTATTTCCCCCATATTCTTCTCATTTTCAGATAACTAACTAAATAAAACGTTGCAGAAGCAAAAAGCGACAAAAAAGCAACAAAGCGAAAAACTTCAATAGACTCCCCAGGAAACAAATTGATATACAAGACAAGAAACATTATATGTTGTATATAAGAAGCCCATTGCAACTGCCTGGTTGCTTGCCTGCCTGCCTGTGTCCGTGCCTGTGCCTGCCTGCCTGCTTTGAATAGCAACAAAAAAACGACAACGATTACTCAAAAGGGAGTGCAAGTGAGAGAGAGAGACACGCATCAAACATTTATATTCTGTTGTGTTTTTTTTTTCATTTCGTTGCTGTTGGTTATTTGCCTTTTCAACCGTCGGGGTATATCTATCTAAAAAGTGTTGTTTAAATGCGTTTGTGTTCGTGCATGTGGGCAAATTGAAATTGAAAAGAAAAGTGTGTGTGTTTATGGAAGTGTGCGTGAAGAGGGAAGGACAGTGAGAGAGAGAGAAAGCAAGAAAGAGTAAATACCAAAAAAAAAAGGAAGACAAGGGGAAAAAACTGTGTTGTGTGCAGAAGAGAAAAAGGCGACAGTTTTGTATAAATTTGCCAGCGACAGTTGTAATCATTATTTTTTGGCCTGCAGTGTAATTTGTTCTTCTTCAAGAATAACATACGACAATAAATTAAACGAGAAACATCAATTCATTTACTCAATCAATCGCAGTGACAAGTGAATGTCGGCTTGTAATACAAAATATAACGCGTTAGTGTAAACAAACATTTGAAATTAATTTTCAAAGTGAACATCCAAACCAAACTCTACAACAAACAATAGAAAAATAAAATAAAACAAACCCACAAGCAATCGAGCGAGCAAGTAAGGTTAAAAAGAATCAGCAAGAGAAATTTGAAAAGAAAAGAAAATAAAAAAGCAATCGTATAAAATGACGTCTGGCAAGGATACCGCGTCATTTTTCGCACATGGTAACACAAAACAATTTGAGTACTGCTACAAATTGTATCCACAAGTTCTTAAATTGAAAGCTGAAAAGCGCAGTAAGAAGCCGGAGGAGCTTATTCGGTTGGATCAGTGGTGAGTTAACAAGTTTACACAAATTCTGTTCAGTTATTATTTTCGTATTTCGCGTTGAAGTTGTTTTGAATCGAATTGATTTCCATGTGAAAGCAAAATGCGAACATCAAAGTAAACAAATAAAGCAAAAACGCCCGCATTTTTTCCTTTGGCACTGATGATGTTCGCAAGATTCAAACAGTAGATTAGTTTTGTTGAATAAAAAGTAAAAATCCTTTTCTGTTCTCTTACAAAAAAGGTATCAAAATGATCTCCCAAAGGTGATAAAACAACGGGGGAAAGACGCTCACATGATTCACGAAGAACTCGTACAAACAATGAAATGGAAGCAATCGGTAAGATTTTGTCAACACATGTGTGTGCAATTCGAGGACCCATCACTGATTTGGTCGGACGTTTTGTATTATTTTTGCAGCGTGGAAAATTCTATCCTCAACTATCGTATTTAGTCAAAGTGAATACACCACGAGCTGTAATGCAAGAGACTAAGAAGGCATTTAGAAAACTACCGAATCTTGAGCAGGCAATTACAGCATTGTCAAATCTGAAAGGAGTCGGTACAACAATGGCATCGGCGTTATTGGCAGCTGCTGCACCAGATAGTGCGCCATTCATGGCCGATGAATGTTTGATGGCTATTCCAGAGATTGAAGGAATCGATTATACCACAAAGGAATATTTGAATTTCGTACAACATATACAGACGACGGTGCAGCGATTAAATTCGGAAAGAGACAGTAATTCATCATGGTCACCACATAGGTAAGCATACAATTTTAACAACAGAATTCATTGAATATTGATGAACATTTTTTTGTTGGTCCTTTCTTGTGTAGAGTTGAATTAGCATTGTGGGCACATTATGTTGCATCTGATTTAGATCCAAATTTACTTGATGATATGCCAGATGGCACAACTCCAGCCAAGGTTTCAACCACAAATGGCACTACGTCCACAACTGCCACAGTGACATCAACAACAACAGATAACGAAGCCGATGAGAATTCTATTTCAAATGATTCAGTATCACAGGAGCGTATTGATAATACAACACAAACGACAACCAATACCGAGGGTACAACACCACCATCAAATACATTTGAACCATCTGATGAGAGTAATTTAGAACCACCATCAGCACCGGCTAATGGTAAAAATAATGGCAATGGTATAAGAGACAAATGTTTTTTTTTTTTCAATTTGTATTTACTTATTAATCAATTGAATTGAAGGTGTCATGGACAGTTTGGATGAGAGTAGTTCTAGATCAGAGGATAGTCTTGAGAAACCAATAACACCTATAATTGCTAACGATGAGACAAATGACAGTGACACAACATTAAGCAGCGGCAAGAGGTATGCACACATTTTCGACTTTCTCAAATGAACTTCGCTAACTTTTGCTTGTTCCCGTTCCAGGTCACTACATTGTGAAAGTTCGGAGGACCAGAACAGTCAGCCGGAAATGAAAAAAATCCGTAGTGATTAAAATTTGCATTGGCTACAAAAGTCTAAACAGAAGAAGAAACACAAGGAAAAACAAAATTAATAAGAAACAAAAATCATTTAATCATGATCATTTGCCAAGTGCACACACAAACCAACCCATATAGACACACACACACACACACACACCCAACAACACTTCTTTCATCACCAAGCAAGTAAAACAAAACTTAGAATTTAACAATTTTTAACTACTGATGCCACTAGAGCGGAATATAAAAGCGTCTTTATTTGGCTAAATTTTTTTGTTACACATTTTTTTTTTCTTTTTTAAATCCGTTTCTTGTGTTTGGCAAAACGAAAGAAAAGAACAATATAATGTATTTTCCATCTTTTTCAATTCCATATTAATTTAAACAAGAAAAAAACGAAAGAAAAAAAATCACAAAAAAAAATATATTTTTAGTACGTAATATCGAAGGCGAAGTAGATATACTTCCAAATACAAGAGAAAAACAAAGAAACACAACCACAAAAAAAAAAAAACAAAAAACAACAAAAAAACCGAAGTAAATAAATAAATAAATAAATTAAAGAAAATTATTAAGAAAAATTCCACTATTAAGATATATTCTGTTCAAGTTAAGTAAGCAAAGTAAAACAAAATTATGTTTGTAGAAAGAAAAAAACAAAAACAAAAACGAGTAAAACTAGAAGAATACCGCTGGAAAAATTGATTGATTAATTATGTAAAACACAACAAATGTCGCGGAGTATGAGATGTAGAAGTCGAAAGAAACAAAACTTATTAAACAAAAAAAAAAAAACAAAAATGATTAAGATTAAAGAAAACAGAATACTGCTAATTTTACTTTACACACAAGACACCAGATGAACGGAGTCATGTGTGAGCATGATTTTTTCACAGAAATGGAATCCACGAATATTATTTTTAAATTATTTATTAGTCAATACATCTTACAATAAAAACAAAGAAATGAGAAAGGAAAGCAAAGCAAAAGAAAACGCGGAAATCAGATCGTAAGGAACTGTGGAAATCATGTAAAAGCTGTACAATTAAACAGCGACCATATACACACATACCACACATATATATGATACTTTTGGAAATGTAGGTTAAATATATAACATCAGTTGTATGTATGCGGAGAAAAAAGAACCCCAAACAAAAAGTATATATATATACACATATGTATGCATAAAATGATAAAACTCGAGACAGATTATTTTAAACATTTATATACTTCAGGACGGGGTATACTTCTGGTTTGCACATCTAAAAAACAACTAATTCGTCCCCCCCACCCCCTCACCCCCCCCCCCCCCCCCATCATGATGATGACTCCCATATTCACATGATCGTGATGAGATTCATTCGTATCGATCCACATCAGGGAGCGATTGCACTGCGAACTGAAGTATCATTCACGTCATTTGATGTTTCTCAAAGCTTTTATTTTCCAATCTCCAATCCCCTCCCTCTTCCCCCCGCCCAAAAACCAGCATTTTGTATGTTTACTTTATGAACGTGATCAAACGTTTTGTAGCGTAAAAGTGAGGCGATAAAAGAAAAAAAAAAAAACAAAAAAAACAAAACAAAAGAAAACAAAAAAACCTCAAATATCCTTTTTTGTTTAAGATTTAAATTTTCATTTCAGTTTAGCGTAAAGACAAAAAGAAATTCTCTTTCTTTAAAGAAGTTCTATAATAATAAACAAATCATGTAATACAAACAAACAAATAAAAAAGAAAACTCATCAAATATTGAAAATGTTATATGTTCGTTTGAATACTCCTCCCTCCCAACACACACACACACCACCTCCCCAACCACAAAACCCTTGCGCAACAATCACACTGACTTTGGTTCGATTAATGTATCTCTTTTCAATTCTCTGTGCAGATACTCGAAATATGTATACTAGACATTTTTATTCCACTCCTAATTAATACGTATAGTCACTTTTTTGTTTTTACAGAAAGCATCATCCTCCCCCCCCCCATTTCATTTTGTTTGTATTCAGTAAATCTGTGCCCATGTAATTACGCTTGGTTTACTTTTAAATAAATCACAGAAAAGTATTCGGAAAATAGGACACATTTTCATTTTTTCATTCCTCCTTTTTTAATGTCATATTTGTTTTATTCTCATTTCTTTTTAGGGCATACAATCAACACAAAAAAAAATTTACATTTAGTAGAAATGAATGATCAAAATAGCCTTTCTAAAGTAACGTAAAAAAACTATAGTTAAACACCGAAATGAAAAAAAAAACAACCACACACATACGCAAAATAAATAAAAAAAAAAAAACAAACAAAAAACCGATGACAAATACGTATTTATATGAAAGAAAAATTTAAACAAAACGAAACAAAAAAATGTAAAATTTAATTGAAAAAAAATAAGCAAAACAAACAACAAAAGAGCAACAAAATAAACGAGTAAGAGAACACGAAGCAAGTTCTTTTCGATTTACTTTTTTAATTTGTAAAATAACAATAAAAACAAAAACAGTTAATTTCCAAAATCGAATTGTTTCAATGCTTGTAATCCGTTGCTGATTCTGGGTAATTTTCCGTGAACCATTTGGCGATAGTGCAATTCCATCCTCTACCGACGCCCAGAAGAAAGCTTGGAGGGCGGACTCACCGTTTCTGGGATATGGCCGATTTTCTGAAAAAAGTGCTATCGGGCCAGGGTTTTTTACACTTTTTCCTACCTTCTACTGGCTCTAGGGGCTTGGTTGTGGACTCAAACGAAGCGTCATTTTGCAGCGCATCTTTTGTTTAAAAACTTTACCAAAAGCAAAAACGCCGAAAAACGCACCGTTCTCGAGATATGAGCGATTTTTCCTTACGGTGTACTTTCTGGGCAAGTTTTCCGCGAACCTATTGGGGGTAGCGGCAAATGTTTGGCATGCCTAGATGCGCAATTCCATCCTCTACCGACGCCCAGAAGAAAGCTTGGAGGGCGGACTCACCGTTTCCGGGATATGGCCGATTTTCTAAAAAAGTGCTATCGGGCCAGGGTTTTTTACACTTTTTCCTACCTTCTACTGGCTCTAGAGGCTTGGTTGTAGTCTCAAACGAAGCGTCATTTTGCAGCGCATCTTTTTTGGAAAAACTTTACCAAAAGCAAAAACGCCGAAAAACGCACCGTTCTCGAGATATGAGCGATTTTTCCTTACGGTGTACTTTCTGGGCAAGTTTTCCGCGAACCTATTGGGGGTAGCGGCAAATGTTTGGCATGCCTAGATGCGCAATTCCATCCTCTACCGACGCCCAGAAGAAAGCTTGGAGGGCGGACTCACCGTTTCCGGGATATGGCCGATTTTCTAAAAAAGTGCTATCGGGCCAGGGTTTTTTACACTTTTTCCTACCTTCTACTGGCTCTAGAGGCTTGGTTGTAGTCTCAAACGAAGCGTCATTTTGCAGCGCATCTTTTTTGGAAAAACTTTACCAAAAGCAAAAACGCCGAAAAACGCACCGTTCTCGAGATATGAGCGATTTTTCCTTACGGTGTACTTTCTGGGCAAGTTTTCCGCGAACCTATTGGGGGTAGCGGCAAATGTTTGGCATGCCTAGATGCGCAATTCCATCCTCTACCGACGCCCAGAAGAAAGCTTGGAGGGCGGACTCACCGTTTCCGGGATATGGCCGATTTTCTAAAAAAGTGCTATCGGGACAGGGTTTTTTACACTTTTTCCTACCTTCTACTGGCTCTAGAGGCTTGGTTGTAGTCTCAAACGAAGCGTCATTTTGCAGCGCATCTTTTTTGGAAAAACTTTACCAAAAGCAAAAACGCCGAAAAACGCACCGTTCTCGAGATATGAGCGATTTTTCCTTACGGTGTACTTTCTGGGCAAGTTTTCCGCGAACCTATTGGGGGTAGCGGCAAATGTTTGGCATGCCTAGATGCGCAATTCCATCCTCTACCGACGCCCAGAAGAAAGCTTGGAGGGCGGACTCACCGTTTCCGGGATATGGCCGATTTTCTAAAAAAGTGCTATCGGGCCAGGGTTTTTTACACTTTTTCCTACCTTCTACTGGCTCTAGAGGCTTGGTTGTAGTCTCAAACGAAGCGTCATTTTGCAGCGCATCTTTTTTGGAAAAACTTTACCAAAAGCAAAAACGCCGAAAAACGCACCGTTCTCGAGATATGAGCGATTTTTCCTTACGGTGTACTTTCTGGGCAAGTTTTCCGCGAACCTATTGGGGGTAGCGGCAAATGTTTGGCATGCCTAGATGCGCAATTCCATCCTCTACCGACGCCCAGAAGAAAGCTTGGAGGGCGGACTCACCGTTTCCGGGATATGGCCGATTTTCTAAAAAAGTGCTATCGGGCCAGGGTTTTTTACACTTTTTCCTACCTTCTACTGGCTCTAGAGGCTTGGTTGTAGTCTCAAACGAAGCGTCATTTTGCAGCGCATCTTTTTTGGAAAAACTTTACCAAAAGCAAAAACGCCGAAAAACGCACCGTTCTCGAGATATGAGCGATTTTTCCTTACGGTGTACTTTCTGGGCAAGTTTTCCGCGAACCTATTGGGGGTAGCGGCAAATGTTTGGCATGCCTAGATGCGCAATTCCATCCTCTACCGACGCCCAGAAGAAAGCTTGGAGGGCGGACTCACCGTTTCCGGGATATGGCCGATTTTCTAAAAAAGTGCTATCGGGCCAGGGTTTTTTACACTTTTTCCTACCTTCTACTGGCTCTAGAGGCTTGGTTGTAGCGGCAAATGTTTGGCATGCCTAGATGCGCAATTCCATCCTCTACCGACGCCCAGAAGAAAGCTTGGAGGGCGGACTCACCGTTTCCGGGATATGGCCGATTTTCTAAAAAAGTGCTATCGGGCCAGGGTTTTTTACACTTTTTCCTACCTTCTACTGGCTCTAGAGGCTTGGTTGTAGTCTCAAACGAAGCGTCATTTTGCAGCGCATCTTTTTTGGAAAAACTTTACCAAAAGCAAAAACGCCGAAAAACGCACCGTTCTCGAGATATGAGCGATTTTTCCTTACGGTGTACTTTCTGGGCAAGTTTTCCGCGAACCTATTGGGGGTAGCGGCAAATGTTTGGCATGCCTAGATGCGCAATTCCATCCTCTACCGACGCCCAGAAGAAAGCTTGGAGGGCGGACTCACCGTTTCCGGGATATGGCCGATTTTCTAAAAAAGTGCTATCGGGCCAGGGTTTTTTACACTTTTTCCTACCTTCTACTGGCTCTAGAGGCTTGGTTGTAGTCTCAAACGAAGCGTCATTTTGCAGCGCATCTTTTTTGGAAAAACTTTACCAAAAGCAAAAACGCCGAAAAACGCACCGTTCTCGAGATATGAGCGATTTTTCCTTACGGTGTACTTTCTGGGCAAGTTTTCCGCGAACCTATTGGGGGTAGCGGCAAATGTTTGGCATGCCTAGATGCGCAATTCCATCCTCTACCGACGCCCAGAAGAAAGCTTGGAGGGCGGACTCACCGTTTCCGGGATATGGCCGATTTTCTAAAAAAGTGCTATCGGGCCAGGGTTTTTTACACTTTTTCCTACCTTCTACTGGCTCTAGAGGCTTGGTTGTAGTCTCAAACGAAGCGTCATTTTGCAGCGCATCTTTTTTGGAAAAACTTTACCAAAAGCAAAAACGCCGAAAAACGCACCGTTCTCGAGATATGAGCGATTTTTCCTTACGGTGTACTTTCTGGGCAAGTTTTCCGCGAACCTATTGGGGGTAGCGGCAAATGTTTGGCATGCCTAGATGCGCAATTCCATCCTCTACCGACGCCCAGAAGAAAGCTTGGAGGGCGGACTCACCGTTTCCGGGATATGGCCGATTTTCTAAAAAAGTGCTATCGGGCCAGGGTTTTTTACACTTTTTCCTACCTTCTACTGGCTCTAGAGGCTTGGTTGTAGTCTCAAACGAAGCGTCATTTTGCAGCGCATCTTTTTTGGAAAAACTTTACCAAAAGCAAAAACGCCGAAAAACGCACCGTTCTCGAGATATGAGCGATTTTTCCTTACGGTGTACTTTCTGGGCAAGTTTTCCGCGAACCTATTGGGGGTAGCGGCAAATGTTTGGCATGCCTAGATGCGCAATTCCATCCTCTACCGACGCCCAGAAGAAAGCTTGGAGGGCGGACTCACCGTTTCCGGGATATGGCCGATTTTCTAAAAAAGTGCTATCGGGCCAGGGTTTTTTACACTTTTTCCTACCTTCTACTGGCTCTAGAGGCTTGGTTGTAGTCTCAAACGAAGCGTCATTTTGCAGCGCATCTTTTTTGGAAAAACTTTACCAAAAGCAAAAACGCCGAAAAACGCACCGTTCTCGAGATATGAGCGATTTTTCCTTACGGTGTACTTTCTGGGCAAGTTTTCCGCGAACCTATTGGGGGTAGCGGCAAATGTTTGGCATGCCTAGATGCGCAATTCCATCCTCTACCGACGCCCAGAAGAAAGCTTGGAGGGCGGACTCACCGTTTCCGGGATATGGCCGATTTTCTAAAAAAGTGCTATCGGGCCAGGGTTTTTTACACTTTTTCCTACCTTCTACTGGCTCTAGAGGCTTGGTTGTAGTCTCAAACGAAGCGTCATTTTGCAGCGCATCTTTTTTGGAAAAACTTTACCAAAAGCAAAAACGCCGAAAAACGCACCGTTCTCGAGATATGAGCGATTTTTCCTTACGGTGTACTTTCTGGGCAAGTTTTCCGCGAACCTATTGGGGGTAGCGGCAAATGTTTGGCATGCCTAGATGCGCAATTCCATCCTCTACCGACGCCCAGAAGAAAGCTTGGAGGGCGGACTCACCGTTTCCGGGATATGGCCGATTTTCTAAAAAAGTGCTATCGGGCCAGGGTTTTTTACACTTTTTCCTACCTTCTACTGGCTCTAGAGGCTTGGTTGTAGTCTCAAACGAAGCGTCATTTTGCAGCGCATCTTTTTTGGAAAAACTTTACCAAAAGCAAAAACGCCGAAAAACGCACCGTTCTCGAGATATGAGCGATTTTTCCTTACGGTGTACTTTCTGGGCAAGTTTTCCGCGAACCTATTGGGGGTAGCGGCAAATGTTTGGCATGCCTAGATGCGCAATTCCATCCTCTACCGACGCCCAGAAGAAAGCTTGGAGGGCGGACTCACCGTTTCCGGGATATGGCCGATTTTCTAAAAAAGTGCTATCGGGCCAGGGTTTTTTACACTTTTTCCTACCTTCTACTGGCTCTAGAGGCTTGGTTGTAGTCTCAAACGAAGCGTCATTTTGCAGCGCATCTTTTTTGGAAAAACTTTACCAAAAGCAAAAACGCCGAAAAACGCACCGTTCTCGAGATATGAGCGATTTTTCCTTACGGTGTACTTTCTGGGCAAGTTTTCCGCGAACCTATTGGGGGTAGCGGCAAATGTTTGGCATGCCTAGATGCGCAATTCCATCCTCTACCGACGCCCAGAAGAAAGCTTGGAGGGCGGACTCACCGTTTCCGGGATATGGCCGATTTTCTAAAAAAGTGCTATCGGGCCAGGGTTTTTTACACTTTTTCCTACCTTCTACTGGCTCTAGAGGCTTGGTTGTAGTCTCAAACGAAGCGTCATTTTGCAGCGAATCTTTTTTGGAAAAACTTTACCAAAAGCAAAAACGCCGAAAAACGCACCGTTCTCGAGATATGAGCGATTTTTCCTTACGGTGTACTTTCTGGGCAAGTTTTCCGCGAACCTATTGGGGGTAGCGGCAAATGTTTGGCATGCCTAGATGCGCAATTCCATCCTCTACCGACGCCCAGAAGAAAGCTTGGAGGGCGGACTCACCGTTTCCGGGATATGGCCGATTTTCTAAAAAAGTGCTATCGGGCCAGGGTTTTTTACACTTTTTCCTACCTTCTACTGGCTCTAGAGGCTTGGTTGTAGTCTCAAACGAAGCGTCATTTTGCAGCGCATCTTTTTTGGAAAAACTTTACCAAAAGCAAAAACGCCGAAAAACGCACCGTTCTCGAGATATGAGCGATTTTTCCTTACGGTGTACTTTCTGGGCAAGTTTTCCGCGAACCTATTGGGGGTAGCGGCAAATGTTTGGCATGCCTAGATGCGCAATTCCATCCTCTACCGACGCCCAGAAGAAAGCTTGGAGGGCGGACTCACCGTTTCCGGGATATGGCCGATTTTCTAAAAAAGTGCTATCGGGCCAGGGTTTTTTACACTTTTTCCTACCTTCTACTGGCTCTAGAGGCTTGGTTGTAGTCTCAAACGAAGCGTCATTTTGCAGCGCATCTTTTTTGGAAAAACTTTACCAAAAGCAAAAACGCCGAAAAACGCACCGTTCTCGAGATATGAGCGATTTTTCCTTACGGTGTACTTTCTGGGCAAGTTTTCCGCGAACCTATTGGGGGTAGCGGCAAATGTTTGGCATGCCTAGATGCGCAATTCCATCCTCTACCGACGCCCAGAAGAAAGCTTGGAGGGCGGACTCACCGTTTCCGGGATATGGCCGATTTTCTAAAAAAGTGCTATCGGGCCAGGGTTTTTTACACTTTTTCCTACCTTCTACTGGCTCTAGAGGCTTGGTTGTAGTCTCAAACGAAGCGTCATTTTGCAGCGCATCTTTTTTGGAAAAACTTTACCAAAAGCAAAAACGCCGAAAAACGCACCGTTCTCGAGATATGAGCGATTTTTCCTTACGGTGTACTTTCTGGGCAAGTTTTCCGCGAACCTATTGGGGGTAGCGGCAAATGTTTGGCATGCCTAGATGCGCAATTCCATCCTCTACCGACGCCCAGAAGAAAGCTTGGAGGGCGGACTCACCGTTTCCGGGATATGGCCGATTTTCTAAAAAAGTGCTATCGGGCCAGGGTTTTTTACACTTTTTCCTACCTTCTACTGGCTCTAGAGGCTTGGTTGTAGTCTCAAACGAAGCGTCATTTTGCAGCGCATCTTTTTTGGAAAAACTTTACCAAAAGCAAAAACGCCGAAAAACGCACCGTTCTCGAGATATGAGCGATTTTTCCTTACGGTGTACTTTCTGGGCAAGTTTTCCGCGAACCTATTGGGGGTAGCGGCAAATGTTTGGCATGCCTAGATGCGCAATTCCATCCTCTACCGACGCCCAGAAGAAAGCTTGGAGGGCGGACTCACCGTTTCCGGGATATGGCCGATTTTCTAAAAAAGTGCTATCGGGCCAGGGTTTTTTACACTTTTTCCTACCTTCTACTGGCTCTAGAGGCTTGGTTGTAGTCTCAAACGAAGCGTCATTTTGCAGCGCATCTTTTTTGGAAAACTTTACCAAAAGCAAAAACGCCGAAAAACGCACCGTTCTCGAGATATGAGCGATTTTTCCTTACGGTGTACTTTCTGGGCAAGTTTTCCGCGAACCTATTGGGGGTAGCGGCAAATGTTTGGCATGCCTAGATGCGCAATTCCATCCTCTACCGACGCCCAGAAGAAAGCTTGGAGGGCGGACTCACCGTTTCCGGGATATGGCCGATTTTCTAAAAAAGTGCTATCGGGCCAGGGTTTTTTACACTTTTTCCTACCTTCTACTGGCTCTAGAGGCTTGGTTGTAGTCTCAAACGAAGCGTCATTTTGCAGCGCATCTTTTTTGGAAAAACTTTACCAAAAGCAAAAACGCCGAAAAACGCACCGTTCTCGAGATATGAGCGATTTTTCCTTACGGTGTACTTTCTGGGCAAGTTTTCCGCGAACCTATTGGGGGTAGCGGCAAATGTTTGGCATGCCTAGATGCGCAATTCCATCCTCTACCGACGCCCAGAAGAAAGCTTGGAGGGCGGACTCACCGTTTCCGGGATATGGCCGATTTTCTAAAAAAGTGCTATCGGGCCAGGGTTTTTTACACTTTTTCCTACCTTCTACTGGCTCTAGAGGCTTGGTTGTAGTCTCAAACGAAGCGTCATTTTGCAGCGCATCTTTTTTGGAAAAACTTTACCAAAAGCAAAAACGCCGAAAAACGCACCGTTCTCGAGATATGAGCGATTTTTCCTTACGGTGTACTTTCTGGGCAAGTTTTCCGCGAACCTATTGGGGGTAGCGGCAAATGTTTGGCATGCCTAGATGCGCAATTCCATCCTCTACCGACGCCCAGAAGAAAGCTTGGAGGGCGGACTCACCGTTTCCGGGATATGGCCGATTTTCTAAAAAAGTGCTATCGGGCCAGGGTTTTTTACACTTTTTCCTACCTTCTACTGGCTCTAGAGGCTTGGTTGTAGTCTCAAACGAAGCGTCATTTTGCAGCGCATCTTTTTTGGAAAAACTTTACCAAAAGCAAAAACGCCGAAAAACGCACCGTTCTCGAGATATGAGCGATTTTTCCTTACGGTGTACTTTCTGGGCAAGTTTTCCGCGAACCTATTGGGGGTAGCGGCAAATGTTTGGCATGCCTAGATGCGCAATTCCATCCTCTACCGACGCCCAGAAGAAAGCTTGGAGGGCGGACTCACCGTTTCCGGGATATGGCCGATTTTCTAAAAAAGTGCTATCGGGCCAGGGTTTTTTACACTTTTTCCTACCTTCTACTGGCTCTAGAGGCTTGGTTGTAGCGGCAAATGTTTGGCATGCCTAGATGCGCAATTCCATCCTCTACCGACGCCCAGAAGAAAGCTTGGAGGGCGGACTCACCGTTTCCGGGATATGGCCGATTTTCTAAAAAAGTGCTATCGGGCCAGGGTTTTTTACACTTTTTCCTACCTTCTACTGGCTCTAGAGGCTTGGTTGTAGTCTCAAACGAAGCGTCATTTTGCAGCGCATCTTTTTTGGAAAAACTTTACCAAAAGCAAAAACGCCGAAAAACGCACCGTTCTCGAGATATGAGCGATTTTTCCTTACGGTGTACTTTCTGGGCAAGTTTTCCGCGAACCTATTGGGGGTAGCGGCAAATGTTTGGCATGCCTAGATGCGCAATTCCATCCTCTACCGACGCCCAGAAGAAAGCTTGGAGGGCGGACTCACCGTTTCCGGGATATGGCCGATTTTCTGAAAAAAGTGCTATCGGGCCAGGGTTTTTTACACTTTTTCCTACCTTCTACTGGCTCTAGAGGCTTGGTTGTAGTCTCAAACGAAGCGTCATTTTGCAGCGCATCTTTTTTGGAAAAACTTTACCAAAAGCAAAAACGCCGAAAAACGCACCGTTCTCGAGATATGAGCGATTTTTCCTTACGGTGTACTTTCTGGGCAAGTTTTCCGCGAACCTATTGGGGGTAGCGGCAAATGTTTGGCATGCCTAGATGCGCAATTCCATCCTCTACCGACGCCCAGAAGAAAGCTTGGAGGGCGGACTCACCGTTTCCGGGATATGGCCGATTTTCTAAAAAAGTGCTATCGGGCCAGGGTTTTTTTACACTTTTTCCTACCTTCTACTGGCTCTAGAGGCTTGGTTGTAGTCTCAAACGAAGCGTCATTTTGCAGCGAATCTTTTTTGGAAAAACTTTACCAAAAGCAAAAACGCCGAAAAACGCACCGTTCTCGAGATATGAGCGATTTTTCCTTACGGTGTACTTTCTGGGCAAGTTTTCCGCGAACCTATTGGGGGTAGCGGCAAATGTTTGGCATGCCTAGATGCGCAATTCCATCCTCTACCGACGCCCAGAAGAAAGCTTGGAGGGCGGACTCACCGTTTCCGGGATATGGCCGATTTTCTAAAAAAGTGCTATCGGGCCAAGGTTTTTTACACTTTTTCCTACCTTCTACTGGCTCTAGAGGCTTGGTTGTAGTCTCAAACGAAGCGTCATTTTGCAGCGCATCTTTTTTGGAAAAACTTTACCAAAAGCAAAAACGCCGAAAAACGCACCGTTCTCGAGATATGAGCGATTTTTCCTTACGGTGTACTTTCTGGGCAAGTTTTCCGCGAACCTATTGGGGGTAGCGGCAAATGTTTGGCATGCCTAGATGCGCAATTCCATCCTCTACCGACGCCCAGAAGAAAGCTTGGAGGGCGGACTCACCGTTTCCGGGATATGGCCGATTTTCTAAAAAAGTGCTATCGGGCCAGGGTTTTTTACACTTTTTCCTACCTTCTACTGGCTCTAGAGGCTTGGTTGTAGTCTCAAACGAAGCGTCATTTTGCAGCGCATCTTTTTTGGAAAAACTTTACCAAAAGCAAAAACGCCGAAAAACGCACCGTTCTCGAGATATGAGCGATTTTTCCTTACGGTGTACTTTCTGGGCAAGTTTTCCGCGAACCTATTGGGGGTAGCGGCAAATGTTTGGCATGCCTAGATGCGCAATTCCATCCTCTACCGACGCCCAGAAGAAAGCTTGGAGGGCGGACTCACCGTTTCCGGGATATGGCCGATTTTCTAAAAAAGTGCTATCGGGCCAGGGTTTTTTACACTTTTTCCTACCTTCTACTGGCTCTAGAGGCTTGGTTGTAGTCTCAAACGAAGCGTCATTTTGCAGCGCATCTTTTTTGGAAAAACTTTACCAAAAGCAAAAACGCCGAAAAACGCACCGTTCTCGAGATATGAGCGATTTTTCCTTACGGTGTACTTTCTGGGCAAGTTTTCCGCGAACCTATTGGGGGTAGCGGCAAATGTTTGGCATGCCTAGATGCGCAATTCCATCCTCTACCGACGCCCAGAAGAAAGCTTGGAGGGCGGACTCACCGTTTCCGGGATATGGCCGATTTTCTAAAAAAGTGCTATCGGGCCAGGGTTTTTTACACTTTTTCCTACCTTCTACTGGCTCTAGAGGCTTGGTTGTAGTCTCAAACGAAGCGTCATTTTGCAGCGCATCTTTTTTGGAAAAACTTTACCAAAAGCAAAAACGCCGAAAAACGCACCGTTCTCGAGATATGAGCGATTTTTCCTTACGGTGTACTTTCTGGGCAAGTTTTCCGCGAACCTATTGGGGGGTAGCGGCAAATGTTTGGCATGCCTAGATGCGCAATTCCATCCTCTACCGACGCCCAGAAGAAAGCTTGGAGGGCGGACTCACCGTTTCCGGGATATGGCCGATTTTCTAAAAAAGTGCTATCGGGCCAGGGTTTTTTTACACTTTTTCCTACCTTCTACTGGCTCTAGAGGCTTGGTTGTAGTCTCAAACGAAGCGTCATTTTGCAGCGCATCTTTTTTGGAAAAACTTTACCAAAAGCAAAAACGCCGAAAAACGCACCGTTCTCGAGATATGAGCGATTTTTCCTTACGGTGTACTTTCTGGGCAAGTTTTCCGCGAACCTATTGGGGGGTAGCGGCAAATGTTTGGCATGCCTAGATGCGCAATTCCATCCTCTACCGACGCCCAGAAGAAAGCTTGGAGGGCGGACTCACCGTTTCCGGGATATGGCCGATTTTCTAAAAAAGTGCTATCGGGCCAGGGTTTTTTACACTTTTTCCTACCTTCTACTGGCTCTAGAGGCTTGGTTGTAGTCTCAAACGAAGCGTCATTTTGCAGCGCATCTTTTTTGGAAAAACTTTACCAAAAGCAAAAACGCCGAAAAACGCACCGTTCTCGAGATATGAGCGATTTTTCCTTACGGTGTACTTTCTGGGCAAGTTTTCCGCGAACCTATTGGGGGTAGCGGCAAATGTTTGGTATGCCTAGATGCGCAATTCCATCCTCTACCGACGCCCAGAAGAAAGCTTGGAGGGCGGACTCACCGTTTCCGGGATATGGCCGATTTTCTAAAAAAGTGCTATCGGGCCAGGGTTTTTTACACTTTTTCCTACCTTCTACTGGCTCTAGAGGCTTGGTTGTAGCGGCAAATGTTTGGCATGCCTAGATGCGCAATTCCATCCTCTACCGACGCCCAGAAGAAAGCTTGGAGGGCGGACTCACCGTTTCCGGGATATGGCCGATTTTCTAAAAAAGTGCTATCGGGCCAGGGTTTTTTACACTTTTTCCTACCTTCTACTGGCTCTAGAGGCTTGGTTGTAGTCTCAAACGAAGCGTCATTTTGCAGCGCATCTTTTTTGGAAAAACTTTACCAAAAGCAAAAACGCCGAAAAACGCACCGTTCTCGAGATATGAGCGATTTTTCCTTACGGTGTACTTTCTGGGCAAGTTTTCCGCGAACCTATTGGGGGTAGCGGCAAATGTTTGGCATGCCTAGATGCGCAATTCCATCCTCTACCGACGCCCAGAAGAAAGCTTGGAGGGCGGACTCACCGTTTCCGGGATATGGCCGATTTTCTAAAAAAGTGCTATCGGGCCAGGGTTTTTTTACACTTTTTCCTACCTTCTACTGGCTCTAGAGGCTTGGTTGTAGTCTCAAACGAAGCGTCATTTTGCAGCGCATCTTTTTTGGAAAAACTTTACCAAAAGCAAAAACGCCGAAAAACGCACCGTTCTCGAGATATGAGCGATTTTTCCTTACGGTGTACTTTCTGGGCAAGTTTTCCGCGAACCTATTGGGGGTAGCGGCAAATGTTTGGCATGCCTAGATGCGCAATTCCATCCTCTACCGACGCCCAGAAGAAAGCTTGGAGGGCGGACTCACCGTTTCCGGGATATGGCCGATTTTCTAAAAAAGTGCTATCGGGCCAGGGTTTTTTACACTTTTTCCTACCTTCTACTGGCTCTAGAGGCTTGGTTGTAGTCTCAAACGAAGCGTCATTTTGCAGCGCATCTTTTTTGGAAAAACTTTACCAAAAGCAAAAACGCCGAAAAACGCACCGTTCTCGAGATATGAGCGATTTTTCCTTACGGTGTACTTTCTGGGCAAGTTTTCCGCGAACCTATTGGGGGTAGCGGCAAATGTTTGGCATGCCTAGATGCGCAATTCCATCCTCTACCGACGCCCAGAAGAAAGCTTGGAGGGCGGACTCACCGTTTCCGGGATATGGCCGATTTTCTAAAAAAGTGCTATCGGGCCAGGGTTTTTTACACTTTTTCCTACCTTCTACTGGCTCTAGAGGCTTGGTTGTAGTCTCAAACGAAGCGTCATTTTGCAGCGCATCTTTTTTGGAAAAACTTTACCAAAAGCAAAAACGCCGAAAAACGCACCGTTCTCGAGATATGAGCGATTTTTCCTTACGGTGTACTTTCTGGGCAAGTTTTCCGCGAACCTATTGGGGGTAGCGGCAAATGTTTGGCATGCCTAGATGCGCAATTCCATCCTCTACCGACGCCCAGAAGAAAGCTTGGAGGGCGGACTCACCGTTTCCGGGATATGGCCGATTTTCTAAAAAAGTGCTATCGGGCCAGGGTTTTTTACACTTTTTCCTACCTTCTACTGGCTCTAGAGGCTTGGTTGTAGTCTCAAACGAAGCGTCATTTTGCAGCGCATCTTTTTTGGAAAAACTTTACCAAAAGCAAAAACGCCGAAAAACGCACCGTTCTCGAGATATGAGCGATTTTTCCTTACGGTGTACTTTCTGGGCAAGTTTTCCGCGAACCTATTGGGGGTAGCGGCAAATGTTTGGCATGCCTAGATGCGCAATTCCATCCTCTACCGACGCCCAGAAGAAAGCTTGGAGGGCGGACTCACCGTTTCCGGGATATGGCCGATTTTCTGAAAAAAGTGCTATCGGGCCAGGGTTTTTTACACTTTTTCCTACCTTCTACTGGCTCTAGAGGCTTGGTTGTAGTCTCAAACGAAGCGTCATTTTGCAGCGCATCTTTTTTGGAAAAACTTTACCAAAAGCAAAAACGCCGAAAAACGCACCGTTCTCGAGATATGAGCGATTTTTCCTTACGGTGTACTTTCTGGGCAAGTTTTCCGCGAACCTATTGGGGGTAGCGGCAAATGTTTGGCATGCCTAGATGCGCAATTCCATCCTCTACCGACGCCCAGAAGAAAGCTTGGAGGGCGGACTCACCGTTTCCGGGATATGGCCGATTTTCTAAAAAAGTGCTATCGGGCCAGGGTTTTTTACACTTTTTCCTACCTTCTACTGGCTCTAGAGGCTTGGTTGTAGTCTCAAACGAAGCGTCATTTTGCAGCGCATCTTTTTTGGAAAAACTTTACCAAAAGCAAAAACGCCGAAAAACGCACCGTTCTCGAGATATGAGCGATTTTTCCTTACGGTGTACTTTCTGGGCAAGTTTTCCGCGAACCTATTGGGGGTAGCGGCAAATGTTTGGCATGCCTAGATGCGCAATTCCATCCTCTACCGACGCCCAGAAGAAAGCTTGGAGGGCGGACTCACCGTTTCCGGGATATGGCCGATTTTCTGAAAAAAGTGCTATCGGGCCAGGGTTTTTTACACTTTTTCCTACCTTCTACTGGCTCTAGAGGCTTGGTTGTAGTCTCAAACGAAGCGTCATTTTGCAGCGCATCTTTTTTGGAAAAACTTTACCAAAAGCAAAAACGCCGAAAAACGCACCGTTCTCGAGATATGAGCGATTTTTCCTTACGGTGTACTTTCTGGGCAAGTTTTCCGCGAACCTATTGGGGGTAGCGGCAAATGTTTGGCATGCCTAGATGCGCAATTCCATCCTCTACCGACGCCCAGAAGAAAGCTTGGAGGGCGGACTCACCGTTTCCGGGATATGGCCGATTTTCTAAAAAAGTGCTATCGGGCCAGGGTTTTTTACACTTTTTCCTACCTTCTACTGGCTCTAGAGGCTTGGTTGTAGTCTCAAACGAAGCGTCATTTTGCAGCGCATCTTTTTTGGAAAAACTTTACCAAAAGCAAAAACGCCGAAAAACGCACCGTTCTCGAGATATGAGCGATTTTTCCTTACGGTGTACTTTCTGGGCAAGTTTTCCGCGAACCTATTGGGGGTAGCGGCAAATGTTTGGCATGCCTAGATGCGCAATTCCATCCTCTACCGACGCCCAGAAGAAAGCTTGGAGGGCGGACTCACCGTTTCCGGGATATGGCCGATTTTCTAAAAAAGTGCTATCGGGCCAGGGTTTTTTACACTTTTTCCTACCTTCTACTGGCTCTAGAGGCTTGGTTGTAGTCTCAAACGAAGCGTCATTTTGCAGCGCATCTTTTTTGGAAAAACTTTACCAAAAGCAAAAACGCCGAAAAACGCACCGTTCTCGAGATATGAGCGATTTTTCCTTACGGTGTACATTCTGGGCAAGTTTTCCGCGAACCTATTGGGGGTAGCGGCAAATGTTTGGCATGCCTAGATGCGCAATTCCATCCTCTACCGACGCCCAGAAGAAAGCTTGGAGGGCGGACTCACCGTTTCCGGGATATGGCCGATTTTCTAAAAAAGTGCTATCGGGCCAGGGTTTTTTACACTTTTTCCTACCTTCTACTGGCTCTAGAGGCTTGGTTGTAGTCTCAAACGAAGCGTCATTTTGCAGCGCATCTTTTTTGGAAAAACTTTACCAAAAGCAAAAACGCCGAAAAACGCACCGTTCTCGAGATATGAGCGATTTTTCCTTACGGTGTACTTTCTGGGCAAGTTTTCCGCGAACCTATTGGGGGTAGCGGCAAATGTTTGGCATGCCTAGATGCGCAATTCCATCCTCTACCGACGCCCAGAAGAAAGCTTGGAGGGCGGACTCACCGTTTCCGGGATATGGCCGATTTTCTGAAAAAAGTGCTATCGGGCCAGGGTTTTTTACACTTTTTCCTACCTTCTACTGGCTCTAGAGGCTTGGTTGTAGTCTCAAACGAAGCGTCATTTTGCAGCGCATCTTTTTTGGAAAAACTTTACCAAAAGCAAAAACGCCGAAAAACGCACCGTTCTCGAGATATGAGCGATTTTTCCTTACGGTGTACTTTCTGGGCAAGTTTTCCGCGAACCTATTGGGGGTAGCGGCAAATGTTTGGCATGCCTAGATGCGCAATTCCATCCTCTACCGACGCCCAGAAGAAAGCTTGGAGGGCGGACTCACCGTTTCCGGGATATGGCCGATTTTCTAAAAAAGTGCTATCGGGCCAGGGTTTTTTACACTTTTTCCTACCTTCTACTGGCTCTAGAGGCTTGGTTGTAGTCTCAAACGAAGCGTCATTTTGCAGCGCATCTTTTTTGGAAAAACTTTACCAAAAGCAAAAACGCCGAAAAACGCACCGTTCTCGAGATATGAGCGATTTTTCCTTACGGTGTACTTTCTGGGCAAGTTTTCCGCGAACCTATTGGGGGTAGCGGCAAATGTTTGGCATGCCTAGATGCGCAATTCCATCCTCTACCGACGCCCAGAAGAAAGCTTGGAGGGCGGACTCACCGTTTCCGGGATATGGCCGATTTTCTGAAAAAAGTGCTATCGGGCCAGGGTTTTTTACACTTTTTCCTACCTTCTACTGGCTCTAGAGGCTTGGTTGTAGTCTCAAACGAAGCGTCATTTTGCAGCGCATCTTTTTTGGAAAAACTTTACCAAAAGCAAAAACGCCGAAAAACGCACCGTTCTCGAGATATGAGCGATTTTTCCTTACGGTGTACTTTCTGGGCAAGTTTTCCGCGAACCTATTGGGGGTAGCGGCAAATGTTTGGCATGCCTAGATGCGCAATTCCATCCTCTACCGACGCCCAGAAGAAAGCTTGGAGGGCGGACTCACCGTTTCCGGGATATGGCCGATTTTCTAAAAAAGTGCTATCGGGCCAGGGTTTTTTTACACTTTTTCCTACCTTCTACTGGCTCTAGAGGCTTGGTTGTAGTCTCAAACGAAGCGTCATTTTGCAGCGCATCTTTTTTGGAAAAACTTTACCAAAAGCAAAAACGCCGAAAAACGCACCGTTCTCGAGATATGAGCGATTTTTCCTTACGGTGTACTTTCTGGGCAAGTTTTCCGCGAACCTATTGGGGGTAGCGGCAAATGTTTGGCATGCCTAGATGCGCAATTCCATCCTCTACCGACGCCCAGAAGAAAGCTTGGAGGGCGGACTCACCGTTTCCGGGATATGGCCCATTTTCTGAAAAAAGTGCTATCGGGCCAGGGTTTTTTACACTTTTTCCTACCTTCTACTGGCTCTCTTGGTTGTTGTACGGAGTTAATCAATAACTAATAAACATGTTATACCTTTGTTCGATTCCCGATACAAGCAAAATACGTTTCATGGCCCCACTTCCTTCGAGTCACTGACAATGTTCAAAGCGAGTAAGTGTCTAGAGAAAGCCTTTCAAATTGCGTACAACACGAGTGTCTGCTGAGAAGCTAGGCCCTGTCGCCCTGCGGACTGTAGTGTCAGCCAAGATGCTCAATTGAACCCTCTATCAATGCCCAGAAGCAATCCTGGCTTTCCGAGCGACTGTTGACATGGCGTGCTTATCACAGCGTGTACATGAGTGCACAGGAAGAGGATGTAAAGACAAATCATTTCATAAAAAGTAACATAAAATATATATTCTCTGTGCTTCATAAAAATAATAATAAAATAAATAATACGATATTAATACATATAAAGTTAAAAGTTAACGTGTGTTCCTTCGTTGCGAATGTGGAAATTGGTCACATAACGATTTGACAGCTTCTGCACGCTGATTACAAACGGTTCGTATGGGTGGAAAATGTAGGCAACGAGTTCTTTGGATATAATACGTCCTGGTGCACTTGGCGGCTGGTCTGGCAAAGCGGAGTAAATCCGAAATCGTGTCAATTCCGTGTCTCGGTCGGTGAATCGTATCGGCTCGCAACTGGAATATCTGGGCCTCTCCAAGGCGGATATCAAGCGGTCGTCGTATCGAAAGAGGCCAAGATCTAAGTAGGGCGATACCGTGAAACTCTGCGACGATATTGGCAGTTGTGGCAGCAACCTGTAGGCTGCTTCAGCCACTCCATTGGGATATGCTTCGATCAGTCTGTCAGGAGAGAATGACTTGCTATTAGTGAGTGTTCGCACTGATAAAGAACAACAATTATAACACACCTGCGTTGAGAGTTTCTCAAGTAAATATTGTTGCTCACGGACGATGGGGCACGACCCGTGTACACTGAGGACGTCCTACGGAAGTCGTCGAAGAAACTTGTCAAAACACCGAGCAAATCGCGGTCTTTCTCGTGGTACACACTAAGTACTTCATTTTTGCTGATGCTGTAGATCACGTAGAGTTTGCTGAGTTCGTGGCCATCTGAGCGAAAGGACAACTGCTTGTTAGTGTCGTAGCGAATCATCACGTGATCGGTATCAATGAACTGAGCCTTATGAATCTCCATCGAATGATACTGGAAAGGTGGAAACCATTGATTATTAATTAAATAAGTTAACAACAATGTTTCCATCTTACCACATTGTACTTCCTGTAGAACTGTTGTAGCATTTGCGAACGCGATTCCTCGGGTGTGCAATTCAAGATGTTCCTGTACATGCGAGTGAGAATTTTCTGCTTCAAGCCATCTGATTTCATGGACAGTGCAATGCAATGCTCTTTGTATTCGGGCACGGTGGAGCAGAGGCATTCGTCGCTGCCGTGAAAGTATCTTCCAATTGTGAAGAGTTTGATAAATTTCCCATTGTCCAATTGCACAATGTTGACCCATTGATGGAAAAGTGAGACAACTGCAATCATATTGCCATGTATGCAGACGCCATGATTGTGAGACAAATTGATGAAGTCATAAGTGTATTCAATCGAATCCCATATTACGCCATCCTCCAGTCGCACTGTGTAGAATCGATATGAATTGAGATCATAGTCGAATTGTATGCCATGGATTGTATTCAGTGTGTAATATGATGGAATATTCTCCTCTTGAACGGGCATATACGTGGCCACGATCACAAACTTGCCATCCTCCGAGAAGAGACTGAACTCCCGGTACAGTGGTCGCATGAACAGTGTCAATTGAATGGACCATTTCATGCGAAACAAACGATTGAAAATGTTGTGACGTATCTCCTTGCCGTATCCCTTTACAGCATCATGTGGTATATATTCAGTCTTCCAGTTGTAAATCAGGTCACTGGCATTGGCTGTGCCAAGGAACTTGTAGTTTTCAAACGATTGCTGATCTTTGGAGAAGCATATCAAGTATTTCCCATCGGGACTGAATTTTCTTATAAAATTTGGTGGTTTCTCAATATTCGATACTGTCAAGTTCGGTGGGATACACTTGAAGAATTCAATGTTGAATTTATGCGGCGGACGACTGTATGGGACATGACGACGATCTATGCCGTTTTCGCGATCCATTAGTAGGTGGTATATGTTTTGTGACTTGTCTCTAATTGGTGGGAAACGGGGAGGAGGGGATGGAAGGATTTTATTAGTTTTATTTTAAACGACCAAGTGATCAGTTCCGACAACAAAAGAAAAAATAAGTGTGTGTGAGAGAGAGAGAGAGAGAGAGAGGATTTGTTTGTGAACGGAGTGATAAATCAATCTGATATGAAATACAAACTTCCAACTAGAGCCATTGGTTTGGGATTATTTCCTATTCCAGTGGATTTAGTTTGAAAATAGATGGAGATTACACTGCTTCGTAAGTAACGCTACGAAGACTGGGTGTTAACGATCCCAATTGGTAGTTTGAGCACCGCTCACAAGGTTCAACCTGATCGAGGAGTTGGTCTTCCATGGGAATTACTTTAACCACAGGCATGGCATGGATTTCATTTGACCCCGGTTTAATGTTAATCAAGCCTCCAGCCACACATATCAGAACTGCAAGGATGTGAATGCCAAAATAAGGAACGCTCCTTAAACACCAACAGCAGACAATAAAACGAAGACATTATTACTAAACTTAACTCTGTTTACATAACAAACTCAAGAAATTCCCACCCATATCAAAATTCACATGCATACGACGAAGACAAGGGTGAACCATGTCACGTGCACGCGTTGATATTAATAACCACAAAATGAACAGGAGTTGATAAGGGGTTGTTGGCACCACGTAACGAATTGTAAAAAGTCCACAGCAGATCTGCAGACTTTCCGTCGAACAAATATATCACGGCTATTTTACATCATCGCTTTGGGGGGTGGAATGCCACTGAAACAAGTTCATCCCTCCAACAATCAGTGTATGTGTGAACATCAGAATTTGGGTTTATTTCCCAGACAAGGAACTCAGTGTGTCACGTTCGTGTGTTGAAATGAAATAACCCTAAATAAACAGTGGCGCTGGGTGTTATTTCACAGTGCCGGCAACAAGTTGCTTTATCTGGCACACACTGAAGTCGATAAATCCATTCATCCCCGGAACTATCAAAGAAGATTCCGACGAAGTAAACAATGAAGTGTAAAAGAACCGTCACATCGAGGCGGCAGATTAATTCGATTGCACATCATTTCATCATAGATTGGGAGAATTATAATCCTCTGCGAAATTATGAGGAAACAGATTTACTTGATGCCTAAGACAGCCATCGCTTTAGTTTACATTCAGGACTGATTTGTCTTCAAATTAGGAAGTATATTTCATCACATTCACTTAAGCCCTGATTCAGTCATCGATGCACAGTTTACAATCAAGACCGGCGCGATGTTTATATTCAAAAACTTGAAGATAATTTGTCTCCAAATTAGGAAGTATATTTCAACACCTTCACTTAAGCCCTGATTCAGTCATCGATGCACAGATTACAATCAAGACCGGCGCGATGTTTATATTCAAAAACTTGAAGATAATTTGTCTCCAAATTAGGAAGTATATTTCAACACCTTCACTTAAGCCCTGATTCAGTCATCGATGCACAGATTACAATCAAGACCGGCGCGATGTTTATATTCAAAAACTTGAAGATAATTTGTCTCCAAATTAGGAAGTATATTTCAACACCTTCACTTAAGCCCTGATTCAGTCATCGATGCACAGATTACAATCAAGACCGGCGCGATGTTTATATTCAAAAACTTGAAGATAATTTGTCTCCAAATTAGGAAGTATATTTCAACACCTTCACTTAAGCCCTGATTCAGTCATCGATGCACAGTTTACAATCAAGACCGGCGCGAAAAACTTGAAGACAAATGAACTGGACCTGGCGGCGTCTTCCAAGAAATTGCTTATAGGAATTCTACAAAATGCGCAAATTGCGCCGTGACTCTAAGACACATTCCCATAATCCTCTCAGACGCAATTTGATGGGGTTTTCTGTTTTGTTTTTTGCGGCAAACAAGAAAAAATGCATCCCCAATAAACAGCTGTTTTCTGTACACAATAAACAAGCAAAACAATTTGATTAGGTCCTCACCTGGGACAAGAGCTACGTCTGCTTGTTGATGCCATGTGTGTGTGCAAGTAATGCTACGGAACTTTTCACCGACTCCTCAGAATCAAATTTAAAAATGGGCACTTATTTAACACAACACGAAATTTCTTTTCTATATTTCTATTGCCGAACAATTTGTTGTTACTCTCTTGTTGTGTATTTACATCAACTCAAAGCAACAATTGAATCAATGAGCGAGTGATAAGACCCAAACGTCAAAGTGTAATGTCAAATTTCAACTAAAAACAAAGAAGCTTTCCACCTCGGTTTTATAGGCAATCGATTGGCTTTTCATTCAACACAATTTCACCATAGTGGTGGGAATGGGCTGGTGATTGCTGGATGGGTTTGTGCTTGGGTTTACTATAAGACTAGAATTTTCTAGGATGGACTAAGAGGTTCTTTTTTAAACTGCGTAGGGATTGGTTCGTTGAGTTTTTCGACTGAATTACATGTGAGATCTTATTTGTGCTCTGGTTCTGATGCTACAAGCTTGTTCTAAATTTTTGCAAGAAGGTCTTATTTCGTTACAACGACCCGTGTATTCCTAGTCGTACACGCACAGTCGCAGTCTTCACAAGTTCGTTCCTGTTTCTTTGAACTGCGCATATACATTTTCGCAAATCGACAAGCCATCAAAACCATTGTAAGCCAGTTAAAGATAGAGTAAATATTTGTACAATAAAGAACAATCCTTTGTGTGGCCCTTCGCGAGCCAATTGAATTTAGAGTAAAAACATTAAGAAAAAAAAAAACATTTATAATAAAACTTAAATTCAATACGCACTCGCCTTTATGTTTGGATCGATATCTCATTCACTCGCACACACACACGCGCATCAAGCGGTGTGATACAGCTGATTCAGGTGACATGCCAATCAAAATTCGTTTTTAGCTTGTGTAGTCCCTGCCCAGCAAAAGCAAAAAACGAAGAAAAATAAATATCCTGTGTACGAATCTATACATATATACATACTGTATATATTTATCAGAATTCGTTATTAATAATATAAAAATTAAATAATTGAAAAGAAAATTGTGATGTGTGTATGCACTGTGAAGTGTGCGAAACCAAAAGAATTTCTTCTACAAAGCAGAACGCCTCTTGAGAGGTGAACATCATCAAAGCATTCAACCACTCCCGAGGGCAGGCAGACAATGCAAGTGTTTAAATTTATATCCACAAAAAGTCATTTGTTACACTTCAGATTGCCGAGCTTAAGCATTTGCGTGAATTTTTAAGCATATTTTGATAAAGAAGAAGAAGAAGAAGAAGGAAGAAGAAGAAGAAGAAAAAAGAAAACAGAAAACAGCAAACAAACTAAAATATTAAAATTAACTTCTTGGGTGGGCTTTTTCCCGACTAGCATTGTATGTTAAATGCTAATGAAATATTCTACGGCGGCAGAGGAGTCAATCAAAAATTGGAGCAACTATGATTTGGACTGTTGTGATGCTTACTGGATCTTCTTCAATTGGAATTAACAATGCAACACTTGAAAAAAGGTAAGTACAAGACGTGTGATCTTTTCTCTTGTGATTAAAGTTTGTTTATAAAAAGAAGGATGGACACATAGATGATTTGTTAATGCTTACTTACGTTATATGGAGTATCTGAGTAGCTTCGGTTCAGCATTGGAATCCTTATTTGAGTGGATCCAGCAGACTCTTCATCGAATGATACTAGAAAGATGAAAACTGATTATTGACACATTAGGTTAACTATCAAGCCTTCATCTTACAACACTCATCCCTTCTGTATGCCAGGATTCCTCGAGTGTGTGTTTACGTCAAGATTGTGGAATTTCTGCTTAAAGCCATCGGATTTCATGGAGATTGCAATGCAGTGCTGCTTGTATTCGAATGGTAGGACAAACTGCTTGTTGGTGTAGTAGCAAATCATCACGAATGATACGGAAGAGATGGAAGCATTGATTATTAATGCATAATAATAGCGACAATGTTCCGATCTTACACTTGATAAGTTTCAACTCAGTTCGTTGAATGTCAACAGAGTGAAACTGCTAAGGTGGAGACATGGACATTAATACATGATGTCTTTTTCTTTTTGGGTGAAGCTTCTGAGTAGCTACGGTTCAGCTTTGGAATCTTTGTTTGGCGGGATCCCTCAGACTCTTCATCGAATGATACTACAAAGATGAAAACTGACTATTGACACATTAGGTTATAGATCGAATTTTCATCTTACCACACTTCTCTCTTCTGTATGACAAGGAGACATTAAAGATGTTCTTGTACATGCGAGTCAGAATGTTCGCCTTCGAGTCGTCAGAGAATGGTCTCTGTGTTCGGGCACGATGCAGCAGTATGTTGATTTTTCTATGAAATCGGCGAAATCACTAGATATGAATGAAAATCCACAAGCATTTAACTTCAGAAATTTATGAGTTTATAAGAAGCCGAAAAAATGCACTCTATTACCGAAAAATATCCAGTAAATTGTGAAGTGAATCGGGTTGGCTTTTTCTGCGAAACATCCTCTTTTTTTTTTGCGAAAATCATGCGGTGTTTTGGGAGAAAATTGTGTGGAATGGAGTGATTGGAGGCTGAATTTGATGTGGGAATCGAAAATTTGTACGAAAGTACGAAAATGGAACGGGGTTGAAGTTGACGAGTAGGTGATCAGTGCTGAGTAAGGGGTTACAATTGTGATACTAATGAAATGTGGAAGGTTTTTTATGATCTGTAAATGACGGAATGTCAGCCAAGCCTAGCCTTTTTACAGCGGTAAAGGACATTCAATTTGAACTGATGCGAACAATTTTGAGATATTGCCGATTGCTTTGTGGTAACATTTTACTACCTTCTACTGGCCCTAACGGCACGGGGGCTCAAACGAAGCGTCATTTTATCGCTCGTATTTAGTGATAAACAATTACCAAAAGCAAAATTTCGAGATATGAGTTTTGTTTGGCACTAAAATGACTCAATTAGTTTAAAACATTTATCTTATATTTTCTTTTTCTTTCAGATAGACAGTCAAAACTGTTTCCCATATTCTACACAAGACTGATATGCTTTTCATACTCTTAATTTACTCATATACATCAATGTATACATCAACAGAAAGAAACATATTTTGTTACATTATCAACCGTTGTAAAGCATCCATGAACGCCAAAGGAAAAGTTCTAGTACTCATTTAAATCATAGCCTTTTTTCCGTTTGTCTCGTGCATTATTGAATGAAGACTTATACAAACAATTAACCGATTTGATTGACCTTTCGCAGCACAAACTATTGCAACAAAGCCGCATAGAACAAGAATAAGTAAATTCAATTTAAAAAGCAGAAGAAATCTATCCCCTGTGTGCCTTTAAGATGATATTTATTTATTTATTTATATATTCTTTAAAAGATCGTTTTTCGGTTTTTCGATCCGCATATAATGTATGAAATAAGTTAGACAATTTAATTATTACATTCTAAGTATATTGTTAAGCGAAGCGATACAGAGAGGGAGAGCGAGAGAGAATTATAAGAATAAATACAACACAAGGATAAACAGAACAGAATCACGATGTCATTTTGGAAGTGTTTCGCTTGCATCCGGTTTCAAAATGAGGAAATCATTACGAAGCTGGATCATAGCAACTGTGCATTGACTGATGTCCCGCCGGATGTTTCACAGCACGAACGTACATTGGAAGAGCTTTATTTGTCATCAAATCGGGTGAGTGCTTTTTACTCACAAGTTATCATCAAAGACCTTCGATCAGACCCTTCCTCTTTCCTCGAATTCAAATTTAACACTGTTTTTGGTTTCACTCTACTTTTTTTTTTTTTTTTTTTTCAGATACGAGCCCTGTCTCCACAATTGTTCTATTGTCAAGGATTGAAGACGTTACATGTTAACGACAATGAACTGGACTCCTTGCCGATAGCCATTGGCTCACTGAAACAATTGCAGAACTTGAATTTAAGTCGTAATGGAAAGTAAAAATTGCCAAAAAGGCACTAAAGAAAATGTTTAGGTCATAATTTGTCCCCTCCTCTCCAGACTGAATTCCTTTAATTTCTTGCAGAAATGCATTCATTAACCTCTTCAGTGTTCCTTTGACGATATCACGAGGCTATTCTTCATTGTCTCTGACGAAGGCCATGTCTTGTACAGGAATGAACTGATCTCAGACCTAATGCTGGTCGCAAATAGAGCTTATATTCTGTCTTCATTCGAAGGTGGACAAATGCCTAGCTTGCACAGCGTGCGCGTAATTGTTCTCTCCCGAACATTCACGGCATCATCCGCCTCCGATCACAATAATCACCGCACTTATTTCCCATTTTGTTTGCCCCACTTTAGGTCTATCGGGTGTTCCGGATAATATAAAATCATGCAAAAACCTAACTCGCTTGGATCTGAGCTTGAACAACTTACAGAGACTTCCAGACGCCATCACTAGTCTGATATCACTACAGGAGCTGTTGCTCAATGAAACAAATCTAGAATTTTTGCCAGCAAATTTTGGACGCTTAGTCAATCTTCGGATCCTTGAGTTGCGTTCCAATAACTTGATAACATTGCCAAAATCGATGTCGAGACTGCTGAACTTGAATCGAATCGATATCGGTGCCAACGAATTCACAGAACTGGTAAATCTGAGTGCTCAAAACTCAATAGTATTGCTAGGTTGTGAATGCCTGTTTTGTTTCGTTCTGTTTTCACAGCCTGAAGTAATCTGTCAATTATCCCAACTAAGAGAACTATGGATCGATGTGAATCGAATACGCCGCATCTCACCGAATGTATCGAATTTACGTGAACTGAAGCATTTCGAGGCGAATAATAATCTACTTACGACACTGCCAAATGAGATTAGTCATTGGCGCAACTTGGAGGTTCTCTCAGTGGCAACGAACGACATGGAATCGCTGCCGTTCAGCATTGGAATGCTGAAGAGTCTTGTCACGCTGCAGTGTGATGCCAATCAGTTGCGTGACTTGCCAGACAGTATTTGTCATCTGGAGAATTTAGAGGAGATGGTTATAAGTCATAATTTCATTCTCCGCCTTCCCAGCACGATTGGAATGTTGCGAAAGTTGCGATTCTTCTGCGCGGATGAGAATATCTTGCGCACCCTGCCAGACGAGATATGCAGCTGCATCAATCTGGCCGTACTGAGTGTGCGAAGCAACAAGATCAGTGAACTGCCGCAGAACATTGGTCACCTGATTAATTTGCACGTTCTGAATTTGGTGGACAACTCCATAAAATATCTGCCCGTGTCTGTGTTGAGTTTGACCAAGCTGACTGCCCTCTGGATCAGCGACAATCAGTCGCAGCCACTTGTTCCACTGCAGTACTTAAACGCGTCAACGAAGAACTATCTGACTTGCTTTATGCTGCCACAGCAGGCTAGTTACCAGCAGAGCGCAGTGCAAACAAAAGAATACAGTGACAACGGATCGGCGGCCTCATGGCATCAGCAGGACCCAGAAAAACCAGTTGACCTGTACGCTTTCAATGAGAACGCGGTCCCAAGTCCGGCGCACAGAATTTCATTCGCCGATGAGAAAGCCGATCCGTCGTACGTATCGCGAGACGATACCCTGGCAGTGCCACATGCGCAGAGGAACTGTTTTCCGAACGGTGAGGGTGTGCTGAACACAACTTTCGTCACACAGAACGGTTCCGTGACAAGTCCGTCCCGCAGGATCTGCTTTGCCGATGAGGTTAAAGGCGCTGAGACATTGGCGACTCGATTGATGCGATCGCCCACCCCCTATCCGAAGGAACTGCGTTTGCTTGCAAAGTACGTTCGCAATAATCATCAAGCCCAGATGCAGCAGCGACAAGCCCCCCACGTGGATGCCCTTGTCCCTGCGCAAACAATGCGTTCGCCTGGTGTAAACACGTCCTCGGATCAAATTGATGGAACTCAATTCCTCACAAGTGCTCCATCTGGAGCTGTCCCGCCGGTTGATGGTGTTAAAGAGGCACGAGTTCTCCTCAATCCCAGTGGATGCTCAGCAGTGCTGCAGCAAATACAAAACCCGCTGAGCTATCCTCACCTCGACGAGCGAAGTATGGAGGCAAAGGTAAGCTTAACTCTAGATCTCCGATCCAATAAAAACATGTACGTTTTCTAGAACACGCAGCTCGTTAAACAACAAGCTCAAGGAATCTATCCCAACCACAACAACGCAATGGCCATGGTTAACGGACCACTGAACCCGCAGGCAATTTACACCGCAGACAAAACCATGCTAAACCACGCGGCATTACTCTCGCAGCAACAAGTCTACTATCAGCAGTACCGGAACCCAGTTCAGCCCCCGCCGAACGTCAAACCCGACCAGGCATATCCCCACTCGTTGTCCATGTATGACCAACAGTTTCGGGACGCGGTATACGAGAGTTCCGGCTCCATACGCCAACTGAATGCATCCCCATCCGTTCTCTCGTCGTACAGTCAACAGGGCACTCAGCAACCGCAGGGAGTTATATACAGCATTGAAATGAGCAAGCCCCCACCATATCACATAGCACGAGCCTTCACCAAGAAGTCCAGGGAAGATCTCCTGAACTACGACACCATTCGAAGTCAGATTCATCACGGCGACATCGGTGACTGCCAGGACGTTGAAGTCGACGGCTCTCAAATGGCGGATGAGGACGTGGGAAAAGAACGTGACAAAGACACCTTCGACAATGTAATCGTCAATGGACATAGTCACGACACTTCATTCGACAACTCCCTGTCCCGTCACGGCCCGAATGACAACGACTACGACGCCGATCACCGCAATAACAACAGTCACATTTTAAACCGAGCATATTCGATGGAATGCGAAGAGGCACTCATCAGCCGTCACGGTACACCTTCGCCAAGAGTTCAAAAGAGTGTACCACTTGACGACTGTGTCGAGGTACGACTGACGTCATCCAGATCACAGCAGTGGAATGGCATTCATAGTTCTGAAGACGCCGCCGACAGCGACGGAGGCAACCAGGATCATCAAATGACTGTGGGCAGGGCTCCACCGCGATCGAACTCAACAACAGCCTGGCTCTTTGGATTGCACAAGAATCCAACTGTGGTAGGTTTTGACTGACCTGAAATCACACGCACACATATTTGTAACTGATTTTCCATTTTCAGAAACAAGTTGCCATCAAGAGGGATCAAGGGATTGGTTTTGAAATCCAAGAGAAGCCTGATCAAGTAAGTTCGATCGAAATGCCTTATCCCCCAAACATATAAAGCACTCACAAATGTGTCTGTCTTTCTCTCTCTCTCTCTCTCTGTCTCTGTTTCGTTGGTGTTCAGGGAATATTTGTTCGTAGCATCCATCCAAATACATCCGCAGCTACACTCTTGCACGCCAATGACAAACTCCTCGAGGTTGACGGGTACGACTTCACAAAAATTCGACTCGTCGATGCACAACAGATTTTAGACAACTCGGGACCGATCATTAATGTGATGATATCGCGAACTTAGTCATCATCAACCAACCAACAAATCAACCACCACCACAATCAATTGAGAAACCAATACGCACAAATCAATGTTAACTCAACCCTAACCTAAAAGTCTGTGTTTCCTATTGTAAATACCTGTATGGATAAAAAGAATATAAGAACAAAAAAAAAACAAATGAGAACATTTATGTTGTATATAAATATATGTTAAGATAGTTAGTGTAACATACCCTAATTGCCATCAGCTTTCTTTTGGTTATGTTTTCTTTTTGCCGTTTGTCCTTCAACCTCTAATTTTATCTATTTACATATAAGCAAAACCAGTAGGGCCTTCTTGTTCACACCTCTCTCGTCTTCGACTTCGTATGAACAGTAGTCGAAAAGGAACACGCACCACGCACCGCGTACCCTGTGTGCGCGATGTGATTTCGACGTCAATTATATGTGCATTTGCATTGTATCGCTTCATCTATCATTTAGAATACATTTATTGGAGTTTACTTCCGAACACGGTAACTTTTTGAAAAGCAAATCTGGCTACATCTGTATGAAAACATTTGTTTGTTTTTTTGGTTTTCCAAATAAATGTCATGATGTTTGAACAAGAATGTGTTTCATTTTGAGTGCTGGGGATGGACAGGAGATTACAGTAGACGACAGCTTCTCTCGTTTGGTACGCCGAAGATGGAGGAGCACGATTTGATGCACTGATGATTTCTGCGAGGGATAGTTTGTACTCGGTAGATCCATCAGATTCCTTCCGAATTCATCGGATTTATTGACACTTGGACTAGGGATCCCTAAATTAAGAGCCAATGAAACGTGGTTGCCTGCGTGTCATGAAATGGATTCGGACAAATGAATGGACAAATAACAAACGAAGAAATGATGGGTATGGAATCGAATAAATCAAAAGGAACAAATCTCTCAACTGCTCTTCAAGCTTCCACAAAGAAGACGAGACACGCTTAGGTTAAGAACAATTTCGCGAGCTTCCCAGACATTGCCTCGATCTCAAAGACAACTTCTGATGGTCTTGAAAGTTTCACAAGTGAGAGGGGACATGCATTAGCTAAGAGCGAAGAGTAGAGGGGTTTAGTTAAGGAAAGGATGAGTTTCACGAAATTCCCAACCACTCCTCCGGCTGCAAAGACAACAACTGATGGTCTTCAGAGAGAGAGTAAACGATATTTTGGCGGGTAAATTCAGGAAATAGTGGGAGAAAGAAAATGGATTCATAGCTTCAGCTGATAATGAAAAGCCGACAAGGTTAATAGCCAAGAACATGGCGGGAAACTCAGGGAAATGTGGTGGGATGAATGGACTCCCCTCCGCTGAACAAAGTCCTATATTCGCCGAATTATTGTTTTGCTTAAACGAACTGTTGTGCATGCCTGCAGTAAAGCGCAGCTCCCGTAAACACGATGCGATTGTGTGCGTGTGCACATGCATGTGCATCCAATCAACCCTCTCGCAGCGGGAGAAAAAAGCCAAACTGAAGAAATGTATAAAAACAATGTGTGCACATTTCTTACCACGTGATAGGTCGGGTGGGAGGTGGAGATATGCAGACGCTATCAAGAAACGTAAGCTGTATCAACCATTTCACTGTCGCGACTTGCTGTGACGTACAATACATGTCAGGGCCAGGATCGATAGGATGCCATTCCGGAGGACTAAATACATTTTGAGACATCTTCAGCGCATCCTCAGATTCATCACACCAACGCTTGCAACGAGAAAATCTCGCGTGTGTGCGTGTGTAGAGTAAGGGTACAGGAAAATCTCGTCCCTATGCAGCCTGTTGATTTTTGCATGGATGCCGCTAACGCGCAAGCCACCACTCGCACACATAGAAAGGATTGAAAACTTTTTTGTAGGACAGGAAAATCACATCCCTTAAATGGAGTATACAAGCATGTACCTGGGATAGTTTGCATTTATCTGTTGAACGGAGAGGACTTGGTCTCAGGACACCAATCGTCTGTTCTGCAAGTGCATTTTGAAACAAAACAAATAAGAAGTAAATTAAAAAGAAAATATAAATGGGCAAAGAACGAGGTGGCTCGGGCAAGAAAAAAGGAAAAAAAGCTCCACGGCCCCAATGGCCACTGGTCGAACAGGTAGAAGATCCGACTGCACTAGCCACCCGGGAGTATCTAAATAGAACCATCATTCCGGTTTTAATGCGGGGCCTTCACGCCTTGGCACGGGAGCGTCCAGCCGATCCAATTGATTTCTTATCATCATACTTGCTCAACCACCAGGATATTGAGGCTGAGAAGCGCAAACACGAAGACGATGAGGACAATTGAAGCTGAAGCTGAAGCTGAAGACGATGTCATGTCCTCCTACTACTAATTCTACTGATTGCCGCTGGTCAATGGATGCGAAAATGTATTCATTCACTGGCCAATAAAAAAAAGAAAGCATAAATGTTGTATTTTATATTTTATTATTTCTAGATTTAGTTCAACTATTCCTAAAAATTAATTGTAAAACAACACACACGCACACGCACAGCAACACAAACAAACAAACAAACAGATAAACAAATAAACAAATAAACAAACAAACAATGAATGTATAGAGCATAAGTCTGGTTACAGGAAAAGAAGAAGAAGAAGAAGAAGGAAAATTTACTTACGAATTTTGATCTGTGATGGTGGGATTTGGTGGTGACCATTCGTGGTGTGGGGCCGCTTGTTGCCGCGAGTTGATGACGATTGGAGACTGAACAAAAACAAAATTATGCTGTCCGGATGATCTGACTATTGGATCCCTCCACCACCTGCAAACTGCAAAAAGTTACTCTAAGCTTCATGTGAAGGAAAACAAAACAAAACAAAAACAAAAACAAACAAAATGTATCTCTTGGTCATTATCATTATATAAATGTCGTAATTGTAAAACAAAGGTGAACGAATGTGAAATAAATATCAAATGTTCGCAATTCAATTGTGTCCACTTACTTATAAGCGCAATCCTGAATTGCGGCTTGGATGTCCTGTCGCAGTTGCAGTTGGCAGAGATGAGGACGAGAGGGACTTGCGATTTCAAGTTCAAGGAAGGTGGCTGGCGATGGACGGTAGCTAATGGACTGGAGGACATGGACGGCTAGCGATAGGACGCTGGCAGTGGGTGAGGGAAGGAAGGTAGTAGACGATCGGCGGTGGGCGAGCGAAGTAGGACGATGGACAGTACGCAACTCTAGGTGATGGACTGTAGGCGATAGACGGTAGTCGACTGATTGTATGCGAAGGCGAAAGCGATGGCTATTCGTGACCGTACTGACAAGAGGCGAGAGAGATAGACTTGTCGCCTCGAATAAGGATGAAGCTGATGGCGAGATGATGAGATGCGGAGATGACGAGATGACGAGATGACGAGATGACGAGATGACGAGATGACGAGATGACGAGATGTCGAGATGACGAGATGACGAGATGATGAAATGTTGAAATGCGGGCAAAGTCTTCATAGTTTTGAAGAAGTTCCAAGCATGACTCTGTAGAAGATTTTCGTTAATTTCAGAAAGAGGTGGAATGACAATGAAATGAAAACAATCAAAGAAGTGCTAAGTCTAAAGGAATACATTTCGACAGTGAATCCCGTCCCGACAGATTGTCCGACGCATCCGTGCCACTTCTGGCAGCGTACCTGAAAAGAGACGAACCAGATTGGACGCAGAAAAAAAGGAAGAGCTGAAAAGAGAAGAACAAACGCCTGTCTCAGGACAGAGGGACCACTTGCAGCCACATCAACACACACATTCACTTCGTTGTTGATGGCATGGCCTTCACGAAACTTGGAACTTCAGCTCACACTTGACGTTCAGATAGACGCGATTTCATTCAATTGCAGAACCAGCGTCTGTGAAGTGAACCTGGGCCGAGCTCCGAGAGCAAAGGCTACGGATAGCTAGTGATCTTATGGAATCGCTATTTAGTGAGAAAAATATCTTAGGCTATGATATGATTGCTTTGTCGTCCGGTATGAAGATATATCTAACGTTATCTTCATGACAAGTCTAGATGCACGCCATGAGAAACTTCGTGCCCTCAGACCGGTCATGACATGTATCGTGAGATATTATTTTTTCGTTCGTGAAGACACACGGGCCGAATACGAACAAGGGCGATCCTTGAAAATAATTATTTGCTGACTTGCTCTCCGGTATGAAGATATACTCTTACGCTATCGTCACAACCAGTCAAGTGCCACGCCAGGAGATATTTCGTGCCCCCAGACCGGTCATGACATATGTCGTGAGATATTATTTGTTTGTTTGTGACAACGAGACGCATATGAACAACGGTATTCCGATCCAGGGACTAAAAGAGAGTACGGTTTGCAGATTTACTCTAACGCTACCGTCACAACCTGTCCAGCGGCACGTCATAAAATACTTCGTGCTGCCAGACCGGCTATGACATGTGTCGTGAGATATTGTTTTGTTTCATTCGTGACGACGAGAAACGAAGATGTACTCATCAATGGACGAACCGCGGCCCTCAGCGGGACCTCTTTGTGCCCCTGAGCACTGTATAATCAGCAAGTCTGCAGGCAAACACTTTTTGGGCCCCATGTGCAACCACATCAACTCACAGCACATTTCACGTTCTGCCAAACTGCGCCCACAGTTCGGAAGATGCTGCTGTTGAGTTGAAATCGAAAACTAACTGAAGTCAATATCGAGATCGAATTCAGATTTGGTGCCGTGATTGAGAGTCAAAGCCAAGTCAATACTGACTCCAAACCCGAGGCCGATGTCGATACCGAAACCGAATCGAACAAAAAATAACGACGCGCCCGAGTGGGGACTGAGCACGACCTGACATGGACCTTACCTGGACCTAGGCTGATTAAGAATGTGAACATTTAAAGTTAAAGAAATAAGCTCAAAGAGGGAGGAAAAAAGCATGTGGTCCGCCTCTGTTTCAAGCACAGTCTGTTGACCTGTTGCTGGTGCATGGCCTCTGGTCTAAGGAAGGGTGGCCCATCTGAGGGTGGTCTGTTCGAAGGCTTAGAAAAAATTAAAGTTTTGCCAATGTGTCTCGCCGTCCGGCCGTCCGTCCACGCGTTCGTTCGTCTGCCCATACTTACGTCTGTCTGTCTGTGTCGGGATTCAGTAGCGTCGACATTTATTGTTCTCGAACGAGCGGCGAGTCGCGATTGACGAGCGACGTTAGCGAATTAAATTCCCGACGACGACGACGACCTGGTAAGACTCGAGTTGACAGGATGGACAAATGGCAAGACAGTCGAGACAGTTGTTTGAATGAAGATAAAGAAGAAGAATGAGGTGCTTTAGCCAACGGATGACCCAGCCCTATGCAATTATAAAAAGCAGCCACCACCACCCGTGCTCAGGAGCTTGCACCCGACCAAGAAGCAATATCGGCGAGTGAAGGATTCAATCGACCGAAGTGTTGGACCAGAAAAACGCAAGCTGGGACCAGAGCGGAGCTGGAATACGAAAGGATGATAAAAAATGAATGAAATCAGATAAAAAAAAATAATAAACAAATAAAAATAAAGGCAGTTGAAGGAAGCGAAGCTAAAGAACGATCAAATGAAATCAGATAAAAAAAAAAAAAATAAAGCCAAGCGAAGCTAAATGAAAATGAAAGGATTCCGGGGCGACGGTCCTGTTTTAGGCAACGAGTGCTTCCATCGAACTGCCATGAACTTAGATATTATAGGATAGGAAACATCGAGCCTTAAAAAGGCCCCAGGCCTCCGGAGGGTACGTGTAGGAGGAGGGGAAAAGTTTCGGCGACTCACCCGACCGCTTGGCCTTGTTAGAAATTGATTCGACACGCCGCTGTTCCTGAAAAGAGAAGAGCGAAATTGGAAACAGAAAAGAGAGGAAAACCTGAAATGAGAAGAGAGGAAATGATCTGCCTAGCCTCAGGACAATTGTTTGTGTACTGAGGGGTTCTGAGGAGTTATAGCTCAATGCTCGAAGCATTTAATGTATTTTTTTAAATGAATGTACATGTTTAATGATGAATAAAGAAACAAAAAAAAAAAAGTCTTTCATTAACCCATGCCAGCTCCACAGCACGTTCCTTGTAGGTGGTCATCGATGGGCCGATCCGTATTCCAGAACCGACGACGAACGGGGGTGGCTAACCAAAAATGGAAAGGAATGCAATGACCGACGACAACCCAGCACCAAATGAAATTCAAAATGTATTCAAGATGTTGGCTTGACTCGGTCCACCCAAGTGAAATCCAATCAACAGTGAACCATGGTCCATGGCCAGATTGACTAGAAATTGTCGCATGGAACACCGCGTGTGTATGCATGTCCGTAAACGAAAGGTCATGATTACGCGAGCGGACCTTTCTCAATGCATGTCAATACCTAATAACTGGAAGACAGTCAGGGTTCTGACACAACACAGCAAGGAACCCCACCACCGACCACGAACATCTCAAAAGCCTGTCAAATGCATCCAACTGAAAATGGGTGGACGGCAAAATTCTAGAAAAAAAAAACCCGAAAATAAAATTCCCAGGTATGAGAATTGGTAAGGAGCGGGGGTGGAGGGCTTGGGGGAGCGGCGTGTGTGTGTGTGACATACATACGAGCGTAAAAAGCGTAAAAAAAAAATTGCAAAATTAAAATTTCCCCCGATGTGCACCCCTCGACGGCCGACGACAGACTGAGAGGTCTCCGCTCCTAGGGGGCACCCTGATATAGGCTCGACTACCCCTCCGAGGAGGCACTAAAATGTTTCGCTCACACTCATTTTTGGGATTTTTTCTCTCTATTTTCGGTATTTTTTTTGTTTGGTTTTTTTGGCCGATGGGGGATGGTGGCTCTGGTGGACATGTATCACGTGTCGCCGTTGAGGATCACTTTTTGGGTGACTCCTGAGGCTCCGTGGTGAGAAATTTGCCTGTTTTTCATATGAAGTGTAAAATAAAGTGGATTTGAATGCGTTTTCGGGGGCAACTTAGTCAGGTACATCTGTGTACATCCCCCAGGTGCTGGTTCATCTTTCTTGCAGACTTGGTCGCTGCTCGATTTAACTTCCGACGATGCCGACGACGATGTTTTTTCCCAGTCATCTTCCAGTGATTTTGATGCAATTTATAGAGCTTGGCTCAATTTGGTGGGCTTCCGAAGGACGTGGGACGTCTACGCCAGACTGCAAATACAAAAGCGAATTTTATAAGCAGCCAGAACTCAACGCTCAGGAGCTTGTCCACGTTTAAGGCGCAACATCGGCGAGAGAAAGACTCAATCAACCGAAGTAGTTGACCATACGACGGCAAGCTGTTAACTGAGTGGACCTGTAATACTAAATGAAAATCGCAAGAAGAAGCTAAATGAGGCTAAGTAAAGAAGATAAAGCAACTAAAGATAGTTAGAGCAAGCCAACCGAAGCTAAAGGAAATTCGAAAGGATTACAGGGCGACGGACCTTAATTGGCCCGAGGCCTGTAGAGGGTATGCATGGGATGAGGGGAAAAGCATCGACCATTTACTACACCGCACTCTGGCAGTGTTCCTGAAAAGAGATGAACGCAATTAGACGCAAAAAGCTAAGGAAAACCTGAAAAGAGAAGAGCACCTGCCTAATCTCAGGACACCTGTTCGGCACCTGAGAGGTTCCCTACCTAGCCTCTAGGACTCCTGTTCGGAGGCTGAGGGGGTTAATGATAAATATTTGAAAGCATTGAAGTAACTAGAAATTCATACGGAATACGGAAGAGTCTTTCAATTACCCTTGAATTCAAACTGGAACCCTGCTGCCCAGCTGTCTCTTTTCCTTGATGTGGATGCGGCCAATGCCAAATGCCGAACCGAACGCACCTGTGATCTAGAAGTGCCCGCAGATTGGTTGAAAACCGTTTTAATATTGCCTCCGGACATCTTAAGCACTCACGCCGACACCCAAACCGAACTGGCAACAAACGACGAACAGACCGCGACACTGAGAACGACAAACGACAACACACCGAAAGTAACCACTAATTTGAAAATATTCAAAACTTTAAATTCAACAAGTGCTCCTGATCGCCAGTAAACGAGAACTGCTTCACTGAGCAAAGTCAAATCAATAGTGAGCCATGACCAGCGATAGCCGGGCTATATATGTGTTCAGAACGCAATCGCGCAACGAACCGTGGCCAAAAGTGGATCATGTGTACCTAGTGTGTACTTGCGTGGAAGAAGACCGCTTTCGATTCGTGTCCTCGACAGGTCATCATTGCAAGGGCGGAGCGACAATTCAGAGCATACATGTCAGAGTAGCACTGTCGATATGGGTCGGTGGGTGGTAAAAGATAATTGTCAGTCACATGGCTCTGACGCATCTCGCAGAGCAAAGAAAAAACTGATTCCCTACCGTAGCCTGTCAGATGCATCCAAGGGGGTGGATGGGTGGACACATTCTAGCAAGTAAAAATTCAGAAGAAAGTGAGTTACATGCGTGCTGACAAGTGTGGGACACGCCGACGTTTGGGAGACCACGTCTGATGACTAAAACGCTGGAAGGACTAAGCTGCATGGATGCCAAGGACCTAGAGGGCAACACGCCCTAGGCGAACACGTTGCAACCGAGTGACCCTGGAGAGCGAGCATCTTTGTCTGTCTCAGGCTGTGGATGACTCCCGTGACGAGCGAGAGTTTGAAGGGGCAAGTGCCTCAATTCGTAATCGGAATGTAGTCAGTCAGGCGATAAGCTGGCACGGTTCTGTTGGCACTGTTCAGTTTTTGTTGGTTGTGCAGGAATAGATTCACGTTGGTGTCTTAGGTTATTCGAGTGTACCTAAATGTAGTCAGGGGATTAGCTGAAAGCGTCACAGCATCCAGGAACGTCTCAGAGGCCCGGTAACCAGTATAGACTGCTCAGCCACCCCCCCTTGAGATGAAGCCACTTCACGCTGATTCCAGTGTGGAGGGTGATTTTGACTGGCAATGAGTACAACGCTGCGCCTGAAGGCATGAGTAAACATTGGCCACGAGGGCCGTAAGTGAAAACGTAGGATTCATGAAAAAGGGTGGAAAGTAAAATTAAACTTCTTTTTAAATATTACATGTTTTTATTTAAATTATAAATAAATATAATTGTTGTTATTCTCTAGAATTTAGTTGTGTTTCTTTTCTTTTTCGAACAAAAATAAATTGAATTCTGAACAAAAATAAATTATCCTTATTTCAGTTTGAGGAGAAAAAACAAAATCAAAAAAAAAAAATAAATAAATAGCAGGCAGAGAAATTGTTTATTTTTTATGTTGGTTTTGTTTGTTTTTTGTTTTTCTTTTTTTCTCATGTTTTCTTCTCCAAGTTGATGGTGATTTTGACGGTTAAGGATGCTCGAGAGAATTTGTTTTGTAAAACGAAAAAAAATATTTGTTTTTTTTTAAAACTAATTCCAATACATTTTTTTTTCTTTTTTGTTCTTCTTCTTTCTCAGAAGAGTTTGGTTACAAAGTTGATTAGTTTTTTTTTTTTTTTTTGTTAAAGTTCGTCGGTTTTGATTGATTTTTGTTTGTTGTTTTCGTATAGGAAGAGACTTCTCCGAGAGAGGGAGAGAATCGTTTGAAGAAAATATTCGTTTAATTTGATTTATCTCCTGTCTTATTTCGTTAGTTTTAAATAAGTTCATAACATAGAAAATAAAAATACTTTTTCATAGACAGAGAGAGTGTGAATTAGTGAGTGAGAGAGATAGAGAGAGAGAGAGAGACAGTAACAGAGAGAGATTATTTAATTCGGTGTTTAACTTCAGATACATCATTGTTTTTTTTTTTTTTTTGCAGACCTGAGGTCTGTTGTGTGTTTTCTTGTAGTCTTTGGTATAAATTTGGTCGCCATCACTGTGTCCAAATGTAAGCTCGTGCCTACTTTAGTCAGTGGGGAAAAATCCGGTTTTGAATTCAATCTTGATTTGGTTTCTTGTCAAGATGGTTGCTTTTTTCTTTGGGAGAGATATTTAAATTAATGATAAATGTTTTGTGTTTTGTTTGGTTTGGTTTGGTTGTCTTGTCCTCTACGATTCGGCAGTGAAGACGTTCACTGAGAATGAAGCAAATGTTTCACCCTTCTTGCCGATAGCCTTGGCCTGGTACTGTCCCACATCGGTGATGGCACACTTGACAATCTCCAGCGAGTAGCGATTGCCGTCCTTTGTAAACGTGAAACGCGAGCTAGACTCATCGATTTGCTTGCCGTCCTTGAACCAGGTCAACTGCAGGGGACTCTCTTGGGTCTCGCATTCGAATTTGCACGATTCAGTTTCTTGAACAGTCACCGACGATGGGAATTTGGTGAACGTTGGCTGTTTGGGCTCCTCACCGGGCACCAGGACGTTAATGGTGCACGTGCTGAAACTCTCACCGGCATCGTTGAATGCCTCGCATGTGTAGGTGCCAGCATCCTCGGGGAAGATCTCGGCGATTTGTAATTTATAGATGTTCGCTTCGTTGGTGTACTGGAAGTCCTTGGATGGCTTGATCTCCTTGTTGTTGTGCAGCCAGACGACGTCGAAATGCTCGGCACCGATGATGCGGCAGGCTAGGGTGACTGCCTCGCCGTCCTTGACGAAGCGGGACTCCAAATGGCTGGCGATTTTCGGTGGCTTGTCACCACTTGCTGTGCGCTTGGCTGAGTTCTTTTCCATTGCTAGAGAATGAGATGAGACAGTCATTAAAGAAAATGAGAATCAAAAGGTGGGGTGCTCCTGTTCACTCACGTTTAATTGTCAGCTTGCACTTGGTGTCAACGGATCCAATTGAATTCGTTGCCGTGCACGTGAACACACCCTCGTCTTCGGGGAACACCTCATTGATGGTCAGTGTAGCGACGCCATTCTTGTATTTCAAATCCATAATCTCCGACGATGAGATTGCCTTGCCGTTCTTCGACCACGTGATCTGTGGCTCGGGATCACCTTCAACGGCGCAGGTCAACAGAAGTTGATCGCCATCGCGAATGGTGAGGTCCTTCAAGGGCTTCGAAAACTGTGGCTTACACATGAGCGAATCATCTGGAGGGACTGCAAACGAGAAATGAAAGTGTGAAATGGGAAAAGTTGGGGAGTGTCATCTTGGGATGGGCACTTACGTATCAATTCCTTTGTTGCGCTTCGTGACCGAGACGGCGAGCCGGGAGCGTTGAGGCCATACTTCTTCTTCTTGCTGGTCGAAGTGTCTGACGTGTTTGTTGTCGATGATGATGTAAAGGAACTTGAATTTTTATTGACAGTCTACAAGAGGGAGATAGAGAAGAACATGAGAGGGAACCGATCTTTGTTGTCTGATTTGAAAATGCACATACCTTGCTGGATGAAGATAATGAATTATGAGAGGTAGAGGAATAATTTGAAGTACTACTTGATGTATTAACATTCGATGTCACTTGACGAACGGTGACAATTGGTGGTGGTGCTGGTTTGATCGGTTGTTCGATGTACTTCCGATCTATCAAAAATAGAGCGCTCATTAAAATACATGAATTTCATTCAAGTGCGATGTTTTTTTTTTTTTTTTTCCTTGGTTGTCAAAATAATTATATCAAAAAAACTTCACTCCGTTAGTGGTTAACGAAAGAGAAAAAATGAGTAAATAAATTGTATTAGTGAACATTTGGGAATGACAACATTCGCCAGCATACGTATTTAAGTCGGAATTTGCATGCATTTGGAGAAGAGATGCCTTACTTAAGAATGCACAAAAAAAATGAAATAAACAAAATTTGGGGGTGGGGCGAGTGCTAGATGGTTGGTTGTGTTCTCTTCAGAGTTACATTGACGTGATTATCATGCAATCTACTTTGAAACTTGCTTTGCTTGCGAACAGAGCCCGAAGAGACAGGAAATGTGAATTCATTCTGGGAAGTGTGACGTGACACCTCCAGCTATGGAGGAGAAGTCGAGAAATGAAAGGCTTTTTGGAGCGGCTTGTGTGCTACAGCCTGTCGAGGGCGTACTTTCTACTGCAACTACTATTTTTTCTCTCACCAGTGACTGAGAGCTACAGGCTACGGACCGACTTCGAATGGCTGATGTGTGAAAGGCTTTTCGTACACTTTGAGGATAGGTGGAACTTTGAGGATAGAAGTCGTCATTGGGCCCACAAACTTCAAAGGATTGAAGTGAAAAGCAGGCCAACGACGAGGGGAAGACATTTTTCCATCGACAGAGTCTTTTTTATGTCACCCGAGGCGACGACCTGAGACAAAGCCGAAGAAGAGAAATAAAAAACACATCGTTTGGCGTACGTAGCTAGAGGCAGTTGGACAAAAAACGTGCAAACTGAAGAGGCTTGTTGTTTGAGACCACCGCTAGAACCATATCGGACTGTGGCATCATTAGAAGTCTAAGGAAATGTAGCCGACGTAGCGGGAGAAAGGGTAGTAGACGCCGAAAAGGTCAAAGAAAACGAATGAAGAGGCACATCATTGGATGCTTAAAAATGCAAAGAAATTGCCTGAAAAGCGTGCCAGGACCCTCTTTGATCATGATCGCCGATCAAATACCTTCAAATGATCCAAAATGCAGGCATTCACATCCGCTACGTGGATAGGATGTTGTGGCAACTCACCCTCCTTTGTGATTCTCATCTTTTCTAGTCTGTTTCTAATTTAGTCAAGTTTCAAAATAGACAGAGAGAGACATTACAAAAAAAAATAAAATAAGAAATACTTAAGTCGAAAGAGATTTTGTTTTTCTTGATTTTGATCGAATTTGTGGAACACACTTTTTATATTTGATTTAAATATTTTTTGATGCTGTTTATGGATTAAAAAAACGGGGAGGGAACAATCAAAACGGGTTTGATATATATTTTTGTTGGTTTTTTTTTTTTTTGGTAGCAGATGATTAAAGATTTGATGTTTTTACCTCCTGAATATAGGAAATTGTGAGCAAGTTCTGCCTGCTCAGGTGTAACCCATTCTCCTAAAAAAATTTCATTAGGATACATGTATTTTAATACACACAGTTTTTTTTTCTTTCCATTCGTATGCATATATTTATTTGCTGTTTTGAAATAACTATACGAATACGAATAAAATAAAACAAACAAATTTAGACAAAAGAATAATGCGCCTATCGTCGATTTCACCCGAGAACTGGAATGATTAATGAATGGAAAAATGAATGTTGAGTTCGTGTCGAGCGAGGGCCGTTTTGAAAGGCTTGTTTGAACGTACGAGGGGGGTGTGTTCGTTTTAAGGAAGATTTTGAAACACCGTTTTCGGATGTAATCAACGAGCCTGAGTCTTTGTCTTCACAAAAAAAAAAAAAAGGAAAAAGAAGAAAACAATTAATTTGATGACTTTTTTCTTGAGTTCTGTATTGTTACTCGCACACCCATGGGGTGGGGTGTGTTCGTAGCTGTTTGTCATAATCAGTTTTGAGTGTGAAATGAAAGCATTCTGAGATTTGAATTGAGTGTGAGGGAGGGATCGATACAAAAAAAAAAAAAAAGAAACCGAATCGAACTAGATCGCTGTTGGATTGATGATGGATGTCAGGTGTCAAGTCTGTTTGACGTCTGTCAGTGATCCACTCCATCCGCAAAGCCCACAGCAATGTAGTCGATTTCATAACACCCTATATCTCTGTTTGTGTGTGTGTGTGTGTTCAGAGGTTGGAATGAAAGTAAAAAATGTTCAGGTTTTTATGTTTGCTCTGCTGTTTGGCTGTTTTGCTTATTGATGGACGGCAGTTAGCTTTGTTCAGCGGCGCGTTTTTTTGTTGTTTGATTTTTGTAAATTAATAAAGAACACATTTTCTGTGTTTGTTTGTAAATTTTGTTTTACATACAAAGCTCATCACGGAACAAGAAAAAAGTGATTTATTGCCAAATCCATCGGTTTCATCGATTTGATGTCCTTTGCTTTGCTTTGGGGAAAAGATTCCGTCTTTTTTTTTTTTTTTTTTTGCTTTGCACAAGAGGGCACCTCTCGAAGCAGTATCTTGCGCAGCAGCTGATCGATCAAAACAAAGGACACCACGATTGCAAAGTTTATCAATTTAGAAACGAAAGCATATTCGAGGTCGTCACGATGACGCCATTCAACTTACCTTCCACAATGACCACACATTCAGTTTCATCAGTGCCATGGCAATTGGTGGCAACGCACGTGTACTTTCCTGAATCGGATGGCTTACAATCGATGATCTCCATGGTGACAACGCCATCTGAATGTGTCATCGAGTATTCGTATTTGCTGAGTTCCCGTTTGTCCTTGTACCATTTGACTGTTGGCACCGGCTTTCCACTAAGGCAGCACAAGAGTTTGCAAGTATCGCGAGCTTGCATAACGCGCGGACGTAATAGGAATGTAAAACTGGGTGCAGATTCGGACTCCTCCTGCCAGAAGGTGTACGGCAGGGGTTCACGCCTCCTGACCGGTGTCGATTCGTGTCGATAGACTGGCGGTTGCTTGGGCAATGGCTGAACGTTGAGGAAGACGACCTCTTCGCGGGAACCGTAGTGGTTCTCGGCACGAATGATGTACTCGCCACGATCCTCGAGTTTGACGCGATTGATGATGAAGTAGTAGTCATCGCCGGCGTAGCGTTTCATGAATTTCACACTCTGTCTGAGCTCCTGGTTGTTGTGGGACCAGGTTAGCGTTGGCGTTGCGACAGCAATGCAGCGGCAATAGAACTTGACACTCTGTCCCTCGTAGCAGAACTGAGACGATGGACGGATGACGAATCGGGGGGCGGCTTGGCGACGGTCGATAGAGGTGTCGTGAATCTTGTACTTCTCCATGAGCAGCTTGCGCAGCGATGAGTACTCGGAGAGGCGGCCAATCGGGAGCAGATACTTGTTGAAGTCCTCGTACTTCTTGCGGAGTTTGTCCCTGAACGCGAGGTACTTCTCGCGGGCGATCTTCTGTGTACGATCGCTGTGATCGCCGGTCAGCCACGGGTGCAGCAGGCATTCGTGGGCAGTCATGCGTTTCTCCTTGTTGGATACCAGCAGGGAGCGGATAAAGTCTTTGGCTTCTTCTGAAATGTGACGGAAGGCCTCCTCGTCGAAGTCCCAATCACAGGCTTTCACGTTCTTCAGGGTTGATACGTCGTTTTCACCGGCAAATGGTGAGAGTCCACTCAGACTGTCGGACGAAAAGGATAATCAGGTGGTTTTGGAAAAAATGGAAAGAGAAAGAGACAAATGCAAAATGTTTTGAATGATTTTTTCCCATTGCACTGGAATGGGTAGTGGGCGAATGATGAGCCGTGAATTTGATACTTACAGAACATAGGACAGGACACCGATGGCCCACATGTCTGTGTAGAAGCCAACCGGTTCGCGGTTGACGATCTCTGGGGCGGCAAACTCAGCGGTGCCGGTGGTGATTTTGACCACCTCGTTGGGGTCAAGTCTGGTGGCGAGACCGAAGTCGATTAGTTTGACATTGGTGCTCCTGCGGGTCTGGCACATGATGTTCTCTGGCTTGATGTCCAGATGGATGATGTTCTTCTCGTGCATGTGCTTGACACCCTCGCACACCTGCCGCAAGTAGTTGATCACCTCGGCCTCGGACATCGAGTAGCCCTCGTCAGTGATGCGCTCGAAGAGCTCTCCTCCGGACAAGCTGCGGAATGAAAACGAGATGTGAAACTACTTTGCCTGGAAGGCAGGCGATCGCGTTCGTTGGTGGGTACTTACAATTCGAAGATGAGAACCATTTCGTCGTCATCCTCGAAGGCGTCGTGCAGGTTGATCAGTTTCTGGTGGTGCAGCTGGTTCATGATGTCGATCTCGCGGCGGATAAGATCCTTCTCGATCTCGTGTGACACCGGGATGAACTTAGCGGCGAAGATGTTGCCGGTGCTGCGTTCGCGGCAGCGGTGAACCACGCCGAACGCACCGGTGCCTATCTCCTCTAGGATATCGTAGCGATCATACACGCTGTCGTGTGAGATCTCAACTGGCTGGGGCACGTATTTGGAGTAGATGTCGAACACGTACGAGTCGTAGTCCTTGATCGGGCCGTCGGCCTTTCCGCGGACCTTCTTGCCGTTCTCGTCGATCTCCCACTTCTTCTCCTGCTTCTTCTTCTTGCCTGTGTCTTTTGTTGTGATCAGTGTGCTCACCTCTGATGGATCAGAGCGTCCATATACGTTCTCTGCATAGATTCTGAAGTCGTACTGGTGTCCTGGCGCGAGGCTAGTGACAGCCATAGATGTGAAGCGCGTGTTGCCGACCCGAATCCACGAGGACATCGGATGCTCACGCTTCTCGACCAAGTAGTTGGTGATGTTCGAGCCGCCGTCCCAGACTGGAGTCTTCCAGCTGAGCGATAGCGAGTCTGTGCCGATGTTCTCGACCATCGGGAACCGTGGTGGATCTGGACGGTCGCTTATCTGAATCTTGATTATTGCTGTGTCTGAGCCGAGTTCGTTCTCGGCCGTAATGCGGTATGGTCCCGAGTCCAGTTTGGAGCCGTCGCGGATTGTCAGGATCGCGTGACGCTCCTTAACCTCCACATGGTAGTGGCCACCCGACTCGATGGTCTCTCCCTCCCGGATCCAGTTGATGCGTGGCTTGGGGAAGCCTGTGAAGGGGATCTTGATGACGACGTTCTCGCCCTTGTCGAAGTAGGCGGTGTCCCTGAACCTCGGTGGGACGTTCAGTTTGGGTGCGGCTAAAGAAGAGAAGAAGAACACAGTTAAATACAGTTCGTACAAAAGCAAAAGAGACAAGGGGACAACTTACTCATAATAACAAGCGAAGCTCTGGTCGACTTTGCGCCGGCCTTGTTGACGGCACGGCAGACGTACTCGTCGGCGTCCTCGCCGAAGACGTCGTTGATTGTGAGGAAGTAGGTGTCGCCCTCGGCGTACATATGGTATCTGGCGCCGTTTGTAATTTCTCGGGCGCCCTTGTACCAGGTGATCACTGGTTTTGGCTCGCCGGTGATCTGGCACGAGAACTGTGCGTTGTGATTCTGTATGCAGTTGGCGTCGCGCAGTGGCTTGACGATCAGTGGCGGAGTGGCCGCCTTTGGATCGACGATCTTCACCGATGTCGAAGCGGTGGACTCCTTGGAGAGCCCAGCCTCGTTCTGTGCGAACACACGGAACTCGTATTGACGGCCTTCGATGAGGTTCGGGCAGTTGATTTGTGTTGTCGGGCAGATTGTGACGTTGACGCGGCGCCAGGTGGCGCTGCCAACTTCGCGCTTGTCGATCCAGTAGCCCTGAATGTGGGCGCCACCATCGGATTCGGGTTTCTCCCACTCGAGGTGGACGAATTCTTCGCCGATTTCGGTGACCTTTGGCACACCGGGCGGTGATGGCGGGTCGAATGGTGCCTTCGCCTTCACTGGGTTGAGGCCTTCCAGGGCGGGTCCCATGCCGTTCTCGTTGACGGCCATAATGCGGAAGATGTACTCCTGGTTCTCGGTGAGACCTTGCACGACGTATGACAGATCCTTGCAGAAGCTGGACACGGTTATCCAGTGCGACGAGGTGACGTCCTTGCGCTCGACCACATAGTGTGTGATGCGCAGGCCGCCGTCGTATGCTGGTGGGCGCCAGGCCAGGGTGCACGAGTGCTTACTGATGCTGGAGATGCCCAGCGGGCCGACTGGTGGGCCAGGCAAGCCGGTGATGCGAACGTCGAAGTTACCGGTGGCAGTGCCACTGTCGTTGCTGAACTCAATGGCGTACAGGCCAGCGTCGTCCTTACTAATTTCGCGAATGCATATAGCGACGAAGTCGTCGAAGATTGTGTACTTGAAGTGCTGGGTCTCGGCCAGCGCCTCGTTGTTCTTTGTCAGGGTGACCTTCATCGGCTGGTCGCCGGTGTAGTAGACCTTGATCTTTGCGTTGTCGTTCTCGGGCAGGAAGAGCTCGGTCGGGATCCTGGTGATCACCGGCGGCGAGCCGATCTTGAGGTGGCTGGTGGTGTGCACGAAGCCGAGAGAATTGATTGCTTCGCAGGTGAAGTCACCCTCGTCGGTGGACTGTATGTCGGACATGTGGAGGCGGAAGACGCCGTCCTTGGTGTCGCATGTGAAGCGTCCTCCCATTTGGATCTCCTTGCCGTTGCGCAGCCATCTGGCTGTCGGCTCTGGCTTTCCTGTAGCTTGGCACTGCAGCATGAAGTACTTGCCAAGTGGGGCGACGCGGTCTTGGAGGCGTGTGACCCATTCGGGCTTCTCGCCACCCAGCACCTCGCACACTTTGATTGGCATGGTGCATGAGCTGGGCTCTGAACGGCCGGCAGCGTTTACGGCGAAGATCCTGAACTCGTAGTCGCCCATCTCGATGAGATTGATGACTGTGTACTCGGTATCCAAGACGTTGTAGTCGTTGCACTTGACCCAGATGGCGCCGCCGATGTCGCGGCGTTCGATGATGTAGCCTGTGATGCGGGAGCCTCCATCGCTCTCGGGCTTCGTCCACTTGAGGTCCACGTAGTTCTTGCCGACCTTGATGACTTGTGGAGTGCCCGGTGGTGAGGGAACGTTGAACTTGCCCTTCAGCTTGAACTTCATTGACGGCGGCGATGGCTTGCTGAAGCCAGCGGCGTTCTTCGCCTTTATGCGGAACTCGTATTCGCATCCGTTGACCAGGTTGTACAGCTGGTACTTGGTGTCCTTGATAAGGAACTCGTATGTGTTCCATGAAGTGTCGCTGGCCACATCTCTGTACTCGATCTGGTAGCCTTGAATGCGTGAGCCACCGTCCGAAGACGGGCGGTCCCAGATGAGCGTGACGTTTCCTGAGTCCCAGTCGATGACCTTTGGTTGGCCTGGTGCGTCTGGCACGGTGAACTGGTACTTGGCGATGACCGGCTCGTCCGACTCCAGCGGCTCGCTGAGGCCGTACTGGTTCTCGGCGCGCACGCGGAAGAAGTACTTGCGGTTTGGTTCAAGGCCCATGACGTCGTAGTGGGTGCTACGCACAAAGCTGCTGACCTTCACCCAGACGCCGTTGTTGTCCTGCTTCTCGACGACGTAGTTCGTGATCGGTGATCCACCGTCGTCCAGGGGTGTCTTCCATGACAGCGTGCAGGTGTCCGGAGTGATATCGGACGCAAGGAGTGGGCCTTGTGGTGGTCCGGGTCTGTCGACAACTGTCACATGGCATGCGGCTGTATCATAGCCCTCGGAGTTCGTCAGTGTGATTTGATAGGAGCCGGTCTCGGAGCGTTTGGCGCTCTTGTTGTGGAACACAGTGTTGAAGTCGTTCGTCTCGAACTTGATGCGGTCGTCCTGGAAGATGTCCTTGTTGTTCACGGTCCACGATGGCTTTGGTCTCGGGTTGCCGTGGAAAGGCACTGTGATGCGGAACTCCTCTCCGGCGCAGACGATGATGTCGCGGATCTTCAGGTCCGATGTGATCTTTGGCGCGCTCGGCGGTGAGCGGCACACAATGCCGTCCGACGAGGAGCTGAAGGGTCCCTGGCCGGCAGCGTTGACTGCCGCCACGCGGAACTCATACTCGTAGCTCTCGATGAGGTTGGGAATCTTGCAGGTTAGGTCTGGGCAGTGAGCCTGAATAGCCTTGGTCCACTTGTCCTCGGATAGCAAGCGCTTCTCGATGACGTAGCCGGTGATGGGCGAGCCGCCGTCGTGACGCGGCTTGGCCCAGGTGATCGTGATCGAGTCCTCGGTGGAGTCGATGCCTCGCGGGATGCCTGGTGCACCGGGCACGTCAAACGGATGTCTGGCGCGGATCGGCTGCTCGGTGGTGGCTGCATCCGATTGGCCGTACTGGTTCTCGGCGAACACACGGAACTCGTAGTCCCTGCCAATGGTCAGGTTGCGGATGCGGACGAAAGGAACGGTGCAGTAGCTGCTGACCTTGGACCAGGTCGGACTGCCCTTCTCGCGCTTCTCAACGACGTAGTTGCTGATCGGCGAGCCGCCGTCGTCCTTTGGTGGGTTCCAGTAGAGCGTGAGAGCGTCACCGGCGAATTCGTCGGCGCGGATGTTGGTCGGTGGTTTAGGGCGATCGAGCACTTTCACGTTGATCGTGGCCGTGTCGAAGCCTGAGGGATTCTTCAATTGCAGGCGGTACTGGCCAGAGTCGCTGCGCTTTGAGTTCTTGACCACAAAGCTAGCGGCGTCGTCTGTCAGCTTCTGGAACATGCGTTGGTCATCGTCCAGGATCATGTCGTTGTTGTACCACTGCGCTGTGGGCTTGGGGAAGCCGACGTATGGCACGTGGATGCTAAAGTCTTCTCCGGCGCGGACTACGATGTCGCGCACTCCGCCCAGGTCCATGCATGGTTTGTTCGGTTGCTCACCGATGACGATTGGGTTCGATGGCTTGGACGGATCCGAGCGACCGACCTCGTTGTCGGCGATTACTCTAAACGAGTACTCCTGTCCCTCTTCCAGATCGGGCACGGTGTAAAGCAGGTTGTGAATGGGGAACTCGTTGACTGGCTTCCAGTCCTTGGCGCCCTTTGGCTTCATCTCAAGGTAATAGCCCTTGATCTTGGACTTGCCGTCGTTGCGTGGTGGACGCCACGACAGTGTGGCGCTGTTCCTGGTGATGCGGTCCGCCTTTGGTGGCTCTGGTGGGTCGGGGCGGTAGCGCTGCAACTGGGCTGTGATTGGCTCTGATGGCTTCGATGGTTTGCCGGGGCCGGCTTCGTTTACTGCAATTACACGGAATTCGTAGCGTGAGCCCTCGCGCAGGTCCTGTACGGTGTAGCTGGTGTTCGGCGTTGGGTAGTTGTTGCACTTGATCCATTCGCCTCCGCGTTCGCGGCGCTCGACTATGTAGCCAGTAATGGGCTTGCCGCCGCAGTACTCTGGTGGATGCCACTCCAGACTGGCTGAAGTTGGGCTGTATGCGACGACGTCCGGTTGGGATGGTGCATCTGGCGGGTCGAATGGCGACTTGGCGACGACGGGCTTGCCTTCGAGCGGCTCGGATACGCCGTAGATGTTCTCGGCACACACGCGGAACACGTACTTCTTGCCCTCGGTCAGACCCTTGACGGTGAATGCTGTTTTCGGGCAGAAGCCGGGCACTGGCCGCCACGCGTCCACTCCGAACTCGGAGACCTCTACAGTGTAGCCGGTTATCTCGCCGCCACCATCGTCCTTGGGTGGATTCCACGAAAGCGAGACGTGGTCCTGGGCTGTCTCGGTGTAGGTGAGTGGTCCTTGCGGTGGTCCTGGCTTGTCGACCACGATGACTTGGATGTCGGCGGTGTCCTTGCCGAAGGGGTTGGTTGCGGTGACGTTGTAGGTGCCGGCGTCGCCTCGGGTGGAGTCCTCGATGCGCAGCACGGTCTCGTCTGGGCTGGTCTGGGACGAAATCTTGTTGGTCTCTGGCAGTTTGATTCCCGCCCTGGTCCATTCGATGGTTGGGGTGGGTGCTCCCGCGATCGGGATGTGAATGCAAATCGGCTCTCCTGCGTGGACCTTAACCTTGCGGCCTACGAGGCCGTCTAAGAAGAGTCGTGGTCTCTCCTTCATTGGCTTGGCTGAAAGCACGGCCGATGGCTCTGATGGCTTGCCATTGCCGGCGGCGTTCACTGCCGACACGCGGTACTCGTACTGGTGGCCGTCTGTGACACGGTCGTCTGTGTAATTGTTGTTGGGCACGGGCTCGGCGTTGATCTTTATCCAGCGGCCGGTGGCCTTGTCGCGGCGTTCGATGTCGTAGCCGATGATGGATGAGCCTCCGTTGCTGATTGGCGGCTTCCACTTGATGGAAATGTGGTCCTTGTCGCTGTCGGTAAGCTCGGGCTTGCCGGGCTGGCCGGGCGTGCTGTACTGGTTCTTCGCGATGACCGGCTCATCTGAGGTGAGCGGGTCGGAGCGTCCTTGCAGGTTCTCGGCCATGACGCGGAACTCGTATTGAGTTCCCTCGAGCAGGCGTGGCACCACGGCGTGGTTGTATTTGGCGTTGACGTACGTCACGGCTGGTACCCAGCCGCCACCGTGTGTCAGGTCACGCTTCTCGATGACGTAAGCGGAAATTTCTGATCCGCCATTGTCCTTTGGTGGCTTCCACGAGATGGTCACCGAGTTGGCGGTGATCTCCTCGTACTGCATTGGTCCCGTGGGCGGTCCGGGACGATCGAGGACGATCAGTTGGAAGGATCCCTCATCGATGCCGGAGTCGTTCCTCAGCAGGAGATGGTATGTGCCCGAGTCTTCGCGCTTGCAGTTGACAGTGTGCAGCACGGTGTGGTGGCCAATCGAAGTGACGGTTGTGCGCTCGTTTGTCACCACGGGAATGGTGGCGTTGCGGTCCCAGATTACTTCGGGAGCGGGCTCGCCGATGAAGTCGATGTCAACGTGGAAGATCAGACCCGCCTTGATGCGGATGTCGTGCAGTGGAGTGATGATCTTCGGGGCGAGGAACCTGGCCTTGGCCATCACCATGTCCGATGGCTCGGATGGCTCTGACTGGCCGGCTGGGTTGACAGCAATGATGCGGAATTCGTACTCCTGTCCCTCGGTCAGGTCGGGCACAGTGGCAGCGGTCTTGGTTGGCGGAACATGCACCACGTTCACCCAGTACGGGGTGCCCTTCTCCTTCTTCTGAATGATGTATTCGGAGAGTGGAGCTCCTCCGTCAGACTTGGGCTCGGCCCAGCGTAGGTCGACGTGGTCGCGGTCCCAGTCGGTGACTTCTGGTTTGCCGGGTGCGTCTGGCTCGTCGAAGTCGTTCTTGGCAATGATGCTCTTGCTGGCCTCGAGTGGCTCGGACTCACCGATCGCGTTGACGGCCTTCACGCGGAACAGGTACTCCTTGCGGTGCACCAGGCGGGTGACGTCGTGCACGAGGTGTGTGCTCATGCCAGCGTCCGACCAGGTTCCACGGGACATGTCCATTTTCTCGATGACGTAGTGCAGGATCGGGGATCCTCCATCGTCCAGTGGCAGTTGCCAGGTCAAATGGCATCCGTCCTTTGTGATGTTCGTGATGTCGAGTGGTCCAACTGGTGGGCTTGGCTTGTCCAGGACAGTGGCGTGTGCTGACGCGGAGAACTCGCCGTGCTCGTTCTTCAGCTTGAGTGTGTAGCGGCCGGCATCGGCACGGGTCGAGAACGGAATTTCGAAAGTCAACTCGTTCTGGAACAGCGACATGTCAACACGCGTGCTCTGCTCGATCGGCTTGCCATCGAACAGCCAAGTGTAGGTGGGGCGTGGCGAGGCCTCGATGGGCAGGACCCAGCCGAGGCGCTTGCCAGCATGGACGGTGATGTCTTCGAGGAGTTTCTTGTCGAAGAACGGAGCAATGAAGCGTGGCTTGGTCACAACTGTGGCAGACGGGTCGGATGGTTCACCTGGACCGCCCTTGTTGACGGCGATTACGCGGAACTCGTAAGGCTCGTTCTCCAGGAGGTCTGGAACTGTTGCCTTGGTCTGGTTGGCTGGCACTTCCAGAGCCTTCTCCCAGGGACCAAATTTGGAGCGCTTTTCGACGATGTATCCGGTGATGGGGGAGCCTCCGTCCTTCTTGGGGGCTGCCCATTCCAGGTCGACGTGGTCCTTGTCCCAATCGGTGGCTTGGGGCTGGCCGGGCTTGTCTGGGCGACTGTAAGGATCCTTGACGGTGATGGCTTGCGTGGTGGCAAGTGGCAGTGATTCGCCTTGCTTGTTGACCGCGCGAACTCGGAAGTTGTAGTCGTGGTTCTCGATCAAGTTGTCAGCGCGGATGCCGGTGTCGGCGCAATCGCCAACTGGCAACCAGCGGAGGGTCTCGGTGTCCATCTTCTCGACCACGTAGTGCGTGATCTCGGAACCACCGTCGTCCTTGGGTGGACGCCAGCGGAGTGTGATGGAGTTCTTGGTAACCTCTTCTGGTCTGAGTGGACCCTCTGGTGGTGATGGGATGTCGAGGACTGTGACTTTGACGGTGGCCTTGTCGGTGCCGTTAACGTTGCGAGCTACGAGTGTGTACTCGCCGGTGTCGGAGCGCTTGGCGTCGATCACACGCAACTTGGTGCGGTAGTCCTCGTTCACGATCTTGACGCGGTCTGTGTTCAGCACCATGTTGTCCTTATGAGACCATTCCTTGGTTGGTGGTGGCTCTCCTATGACGGGCACGTCGAAGTCGAAGGTCTGGCCTGCTCGGACCTTGATGTCGATCATGAATTGACGATCGATCTTGGGCGGCAGGTTCTTTGGTCGGGCAATGTGCGGTTGTGTGGCATCGCTTGGTGCTCCGGGTCCGGCCTTGTTGACAGCCTTCACGCGGAACTCATACTTGGTACCTTCAACCAGATCGGGCACCTTTCCGGTGGTGACGTCGCCGTCCACTTCGGCGCACTTCTCCCAATCGGGGCTGTACTTGTCCTTCTTCTCGATGATGTAGCCAGTGATGGGTGAGCCGCCGTCCTTTTCTGGGCGGGTCCATTGCAGTTCGACGAAGTCCTTGTCGTAGTCCTTGATTTCTGGGGTGCCAGGTTTCGAGGGCTCGTCGTAGGGATTCTTCGCCTCGGTTGCATGTGGCGTGGTCAGTGGATCGGAAATGCCTTGGCGGTTGCGAGCGCGAACGCGGAACTTGTACTTGTGTCCCGGGGTTAGGCCGTCGATCTTCAAGCTTGTGGTTGGACCGTCGGTCTCGCCGGCAGGGACCCAGCGTCCTGTGATCTCGTCTAGTTTCTCGACGACGTAGTTCTCGATTGGCTGACCACCATCGTCATCGGGTGGCGACCACTTAAGCGTGCAGCCGTCTGCGTGCACGTCTTCGACCTTCAGCGGTCCATTTGGCGGCGCTGGTTTGTCGATAACGATTACTTTCACGTCAGCGGTGTCGCTGCCGTTGATGTTCTCCGCAGTGATGGTGTAGGTGCCGGAGTCGGCGCGGCTTGCATTGCGCACAACCAGCTTGGTGTTGTAGTCCACATGCTGGACCTTGATGTGCTCGTCGGGTACCACCTCGCGCTTCTTGTGGATCCACTTGGTCTTGGGAGCTGGCTCGCCAGAGACCTTGATGTCGTATGTGAAGCTCTGTCCGGCCTTGATGCGAACCTCGATGAGGTTAGTCCTGTCAATGAGTGGGGCCTTGTTGCGTGGCTTGGCGATGATCGGTGGCGTGGCATCACTTGGCTCTCCTGGGCCGGCCTTGTTGACGGCAACAACGCGGAACTCGTAGGTCTGTCCTTCGATCAGGTCGGGCACAGTCGCCTTGCTTTGGTCGGCGGGCACTTCGAGTGCCTTCTCCCACTGTCCATATTTGTCCTTCTTTTCGACTATATATCCCGTGACCGGGGATCCTCCGTCGTTGAGCGGTGGTGTCCAGGCCAGGTCGACATGGTCCTTGTCCCAGTCTGTAGCGCGGACGTTCTCCGGCTTGCCAGGTTCATCGAATGGATTCTTGGCGATGATCGACTCGTCGGCGACCAGTGGTGCCGACTCGCCTTCTGCGTTCACGGCCACCACGCGGAATTTGTACTCTCCGCCTGGGGTCAAGCCTGTGACGTCAGCCTGTGGTTCGGTTGCTCGGCACACTGGCACCCAGCAGCCCGTTTCGGGGTCCATTTTGTCGATCTGGAAGTACTCGATGGGAGTGCCGCCATCATCCTTTGGTCGCTTCCACTTGAGGTGGCATCCCTCCTTGTGTATGTCGGAGATTTGCAGGGGTCCTTCGGGGGCGGTTGGCTTGTCGGTGACCACAACGTTCACGGTGACCGTGTCCTTGCCGGAGCTGTTGGTCGCAGTGACGGTGTACTCACCGGAGTCTCCGCGCTTCGCTGGGCGGATCACCAACTTCGTGAAGTAGTCGGGGCTGTCGATGGTGACGTTCTTTCCCGTCTGCAGGGGGCAGTTGGAGAAGCGCCATTCAACCTTGGGCGCTGGCTCTCCGACGATGTTCGCGTCGAACTTCAGTGTGGTTCCGGCCGAGATGGTCACGTCGCGCAGATTGCGGCGATCGATCTTGGGCGCCAAATATCTTGGCTTGGCGGTGAATGTCTTGCCCGGCTCGGATGGCTCCGACTGGCCGGCTTTGTTGAGGGCAATGACGCGGAACTGGTACTCGTTGCCTTCGATGAGGCCGTTGACGGTGGCCACTGGGGTGGGTGTGTCTGTTTCGCACGCCTTCTCCCACATGGGGCTGTACTTGTCCTTCTTCTCGATGATGTAGCCGGTAATTGGCGAGCCGCCATCGCTGGCCGGCTCTGGCCATGTGAGCTCGACGTGATTGGCTGACCAATCCGCTGGCTCTGGGGCGCCTGGTTTCGATGCGGTTGCTAAACGATTGAGAGAGAGGGAGTTAAGTGGGGGGAAGACATTGAGAGAGGGATTGTGAAGTGCTTACTGAATGGATCCTTGGCGATGATGCTGCCGAAGGTTTCCAGGGGCTCGGACTCTCCCTCCTTGTTGAGGGCCTTCACGCGGAACTTGTACTCGTGTCCTGGTGTCAGGCCGTCCACATTGAACTCGGGAACGTCAGACTTGCCCACTGGCAACCAAATGCCAGTGTCTGGGTCGAACTTCTCGACGAGATAGCCATCGATTGGTTCCCCGCCATCGTCCTTGGGCTTCTTCCACTTGAGCTTGCATCCCTCCTTGTGGATGTCGGACACCTCGAGGGGTCCCTCGGGTTTGCCTGGCTTGCAGATGATGTTGATTTCGAACTCAACGCTGTCTTGGCCGTACTTGTTCTGGGCGGCGATCTTGTAGGTACCGGTGTCCTTGCGCTTGGGGTTGTCGTTGAAGAGCTTTGTGTTGTAAGGCACGTTCTCGACGCGGCATGTCGACGAGAATGGCATCGACTTACCGTTGTGCGACCAGACAACGTCTGGTGGTGGCTCGCCGATGATCTTGATGTCCAGGAAGATTGGCTCGCCCTCCTTGACGTTGTACGTATGAATGTGTCTGCGGTCGATCTTTGGTGCAACTGTATAGAGGGGAAGAGCGAGTTCGTGAGGCAACAATTGCATGGGAGGAGGGGCAAACACTTACGTTTCCTTGGCTTAGTGATGACGGACTTGCTAGCGTCGCTGGGGGCACCTGGGCCGGCAGCGTTGATTCCGCGAACTCTGAATTCGTATTCGACGTTCTCGTCTAGGTTCGGTACGGTGGCCTTGCACTCGCCGCCAGGTGGTGGGGCTGCGACCTCGAGGGCCTTTATCCACTTGCCTGTGTCCTTCTCGCGCTTCTCAACCGCGTACGCGGTAATCGGGGATCCGCCGTCGTTTAGTGGTGGGTTCCACTTCAGGTCGACGTGGTCCTTGTCCCAGTCGGTGGCCTCTGGTGTGCCAGGCTTGCCGGGCTCGTCTGAAAGGGAAAAAGGCAATCAAACCCTGTTGGGTGTCGGAACTTACCGTTCAACTTACCGAACGGATTCTTGGCCACGATTGGTTTGTCGGTCTCGAGAGGCTCGGACTCTCCTTCGGTATTGACTGCCAGAACGCGGAACTTGTACTCCTGGTCGGGCACCAGGTTGTTCAGCTCGGCGAAGGGTTCCTTGAAGCGACCCGACGGCAACCAGCGACCGGTCTCGGTGTCCATCTTCTCGACGATGTAGTGATCGATTGGCACACCGCCGTCGTCTAGTGGTGGGTTCCACTTCAGCTTGCATCCCTCCTTGTGGACGTCGCTGACGCGCAGCGGTCCCTCGGGCTTGCCAGGCTTGTCGAGGACTGTGATCTCGATGGTCGCCTCGTCGTGGCCGGAGTCGTTCTCAGCCTTGAGGGTGTATTTACCGGTGTGGGCGCGCTTTGCTATCGGGATGCTGAACTTAGTCCTGTAGGGTTCAATGTCAACGTTTATGGTGTCGTCGTCTTCGATGCGGGCCTTGTTGTGGTACCAGGTCTTGTGTGGTGGCGGTTCGCCTGAGACCTTAACGTCCAGGCGTACGTGCTGTCCGGCCTTGATTGTGATGTCCTTGAGGTTGGTGCGGTCGATCTTGGGTGCTGCGAAACGGTCCTTTGCCAGAACAGTGTCGGATGGCTCTGAGGGCTTGCTCTGGCCGCCCTTGTTCACGGCCTTCACGCGGAATTGGTACTTCTGGCCTTCGATCAGGTCGTTTACGCGTGCTTCGCACTTCGGGGTGTTCGTCTCGAGGATCTTCTGCCATTTGTTTGTAAGATTGTCTTTCTTTTCGATGATGTAGCCGGTGATGGGCGCTCCATTGTCGTCGACGGGGGCTCGCCACTTGAGGTCGGCGTGGTTGCGCGACCAGTCCTTGACCTCTGGCTTGCCAGGCTGGTCTGCCGCCTGGTAGGGGTTCTTGGCAGTGGTTGGTGAATCGGTTGTGAGTGGTTCCGACTCCCCTTCGGCATTGACTGCCTTGACGCGGAACATATACTCCTTGCCTTCGGTCAGTCCGGTGACGTCGGCCTCGGGGGTCTTCGTCACGCATACGGGCACCCAGCGTCCTGTCTCAGTGTCCATGCGCTCGACCACGTAGTGATCGATTGGTTCGCCGCCGTCGTCCTCGGGCTTGTCCCATGCCAGGTGGACACTCTCGGCGGTAACATCGCCGACCTTGAGTGGTCCCTTGGGCGTTGATGGCTTGCAGAGCACTTCCAGCTCCACGTCCACGGTGTCCACACCCGAGTCATTCTTCGCTGTGACGGTATAGATTCCTTTGTCGGCGCGCTTTACCTTCGAGATGATGAAGGTGGTCTTGTAATCCTCGTTTTCGATCTTCATGCGGTCGGTAGTCTTTAGCGGGGCGTCCTTGTAGGTCCATGTGACCACCGGTGCTGGCTCGCCCTTGACGGCTGCGTCGATGTGCAGCAGCTGGCCGCTGCGCAGGGTCTTCTTCTGCAGGTTCTTACGGTCGATACGCGGTGCCAGGAATCTTGGCTTGGCAACGACCGACTTTGACACATCGCTGGGCTCGCTTGGGCCGGCCTTGTTGACGGCAACCACACGGAACTCGTACTCGTGTCCCTCCTCGACGTTGTTCACGGTGCCTGAGGTATGGTCGCCGGGCACTGTGGCCGCATCGACCCATGTGCGTCCGGACTTGTCTCTCATCTGAATGACGTACTTCAGGATAGGTGCGCCGCCATCGCTCTTTGGTGGGGCCCACGACAGGTCCACGAAGTCCTTATCCCAGTTGGTTGGCTCTGGGCGACCGGGCTTGTCGGGTTCGTCGAACGGATTCTTTGCAATGATTGGCTTGTCTGTCTCCAGATCCTCGGACTCGCCCTCCTTGTTGACCGCGCGTACGCGGAACTTGTAGGGCTTGCCCTCCTGAAGGCCAATGATCTTGGCCTCAGGCTCTGAGCTCTTGCCGCATGGCAGCCATTGTCCGGTGTGTGGGTCGAGCTTCTCGATCTCGTAGTAGTCGATCGGTGCGCCTCCATCGTCTTCGGGCTTCTTCCACTTCAGCTTGCAGCCGTGCTTGTTGATGTCGTTCACCTCCAGTGGTCCCTGGGGCTTGCTTGGCTTGCCCAAGACGGTCACGTCCAGTTCGGCGACATCTTCGCCAACTTCGTTGGTCGCCTTAATGGTGTACTTGCCGCTCTGGATGCGTTTGGCGCGCATCACGAAGAACTTGGTGTTGTAGTCGACGTTGTCGATGCGCAGGTTCTCATCAGCGACCAGCGGTTGGTCCTTGAACAGCCACTCAACCTTCGGGGCAGGCTCGCCCTTGATGTTGATGTCAAGACTGATCGAGAGGCCAGCCTTAACAGTGATTGGCTTGAGATTCGTACGGTCAATGTGGGGTTTAACTGAAAGTGAGAGACAATGTATTGAAAATATGAGAATCAACAGGAAGAGTGCATTTGACTTACGGAATCTGGGCTTGGCAGTGTGCCAGTTGGTCTGCTCGGACGGCTCTGACGGGCCGGCCTTGTTGATAGCTCGCACGCGGAACTTGTACTGCTGTCCCTCTTCTAGCTTGTTGACGGTGCCCTTGCAGATGGGTCCGTCAATCTCGGCAGCCTTGACAAACTGGCCAGAGTCCTTGTCCATGACTTCGATGATGTAGCCAGTGACTGGTGCTCCGCCATCGCGGATTGGTGGTTCCCACTTCAGCTTGACGTGATGCTCGTCCCAGTCCTCCAGCTCGGGGAGGCCAGGTGCTGCTGCCACATCGTAGGGATTCTTGGCGACTGTAGCCGATTCGGTTTCCAGTGGCTCAGACTCGCCCTCCTCGTTGACAGCCTTGATGCGGAACTGGTAGGCGTGGTTGGGCTCGAGGCCCTTGATCTCTTGTTCGGTCTTCTCGGGATCAACGTGTCCGGCAGGGGTCCAACGACCCGTGGTCACGTCCATCTTCTCGATGACGTATCCGGTGAGTGGAACTCCTCCATCGTCCTTGGGCTTCTTCCACTTCAGCTTGCAGCCCTCCTTGTGCACGTCCACTACCTCGAGTGGACCTTCGGGCTTAGCCGGTTTGTCAAGGACCAAGATTTCGATGGTTGCCTCATCGACGCCGTTGATGTTCTCGGCGCGCAGAGTGTAAACGCCGCTATCCTTGCGGGAGGCGTCCAACAGTGTGACCTTGGTGTTGTAGTCCTCGTTCTCGATGCGGGTGTTGCCGGTGGGGAAGACCTCCTTCTCCTTGAACGTCCAGGTGAGCGTTGGTGGCGGCTCGCCGCGCACGTCCACGTCCAGCTTGACCACCTGTCCGGCGCGTACCTTTATGTTCTTCATCTTCTCGCGGTTGATCGTGGGTTTCACTGAAACGAAACAAAGACAAAGGTGTGGGCAAGGTGAGAGGGAGTGGGGGAGTGGTGGAGGTGGTGGCAAACATTAATCAGATGAAAAATTCTCAGTCAATGAGGACTTAAAGCGCCGGAGTGGAAAAGCTTTGCAACAAATATTTGATCGAGGACTAGCGAGCTGTTCTCTTGACGAAGCTAAGAAGCGGGTGATTGTGGGGACAAGCTTGAGCATGTGGGAGTGCTGAGAACAGCAGCGGCGGCAGCTGAGAAAGTGCTGTCTTACGGTTTCTTGGCTTGGCAAGGTGCGGCTCTGTGGCGTCACTTGGTTCACCGGGGCCGGCCTTGTTGATGGCGCGAACGCGGAACTGGTAAACGTTGCCTTCCTTCAGACCATCAACTGTTGCGTTTGGTGCAGGTCCCTGAAAGAGAGAGAGAGAGAAAGAATGAGACTGAGGGACTTGGGGCGGGGGAAAGGGTGCAAGGTGACTTACATCGGTGGTGAGGACTTCATCCCAGTGAGGGGAGAACTTGTCCTTCTTCTCGATGACATAGCCAGTGATGGGTGCTCCACCGTCGTTCTTCGGCGGCTCCCACTTCAGCTTGACCATGTTCTCGTTGTAGTCATCGATGACCGGGACGCCTGGCTTGCCAGCCGCGTCGTACGGGTTCTTGGCAATGATGCTGTCCTCGGTCTCGAGCGGTTCAGACTCGCCCTCATCGTTGATGGCCTTCACACGGAACTGGTATTCGTGGCCCTCTTGTAGGCCCTTCACGTCCAGTTCAGTGTCGTTGCCAGATGTGCGACCAACTGGCACCCAGCGGCCCTGGGCCTTGTCGAACTTCTCAACTTGATAGGCGGTGATGGGCTTGCCGCCGTCGTCTTCGGGCTTCTCCCACTTCAGCTTGCATCCGTCCTTGGTGACATCCTTGACCTTCAGCGGTCCCTTCGGCTTGCCTGGTGCGGCTAGCACGTTCACTTCGACCTCAGCCTCATCCTCGCCGTGCTCGTTTACAGCCTTGATCTTGTACAGGCCGGTGTTCTTGCGCACCGAGTCGATGATTGCCAGCTTGGTGTTGTAGTCGACGTTCTTGATCTCGACGTTTCCGTCTGAGGGCAACTCCTTGCCGTTCTGGTACCAGGTGATCTTTGGTGGGGGTTCACCGCGGACGTTGACGTCGTACTTGATCGGCTTGCCAGCACGCACAATGAATGGCTTCAGGTTTGTGCGGTCGATTCTTGGTTTCACTGAAAAACAAATCAATCAAAACTAAAAATAGAACAACTCCCTGAGCTGGGGATATACGTACATGCTTTGTATTTGATAATCTGCATCTTGCTGGCGTCTGACGGGGGCGATGGGCCGGCCTTGTTGACGGCCACCACGCGGAACTGGTACTCGCCGTATTCCTTGAGGTCGTCGACCTTGGCCTCGGTCGAGCTGCCAGGCACCTCGCCAGCCTTCTCCCAATCGGGCTTGTTCTTGTCCTTCTTCTCGATGATGTACTTCTCAATCGGAGCACCACCATCATTGTGCGGTGGATTCCATTTGAGCTGCACGCTATGATTGTCGTAGTCAACCACTTCGGGTGTTCCCGGTTTGTTTGGCTCCTCGAACGGATCCTTGGCCACCACACCCACGAGAGTGGTCAGTGGCTCGGATTCGCCCTCGGCGTTGATCGCGGTCACGCGGAATTGATACTCCGAACCAGGGTTCAAGCCGGTCACATCAAATTCTGGTGGCTCCTTGTCGCCGGGCAAACGTCCCACACGTATCCACTTACCAGTGGCTGTGTCCATTTTTTCAATTTGATACTCTTGTATCGGCACTCCGCCATCGTCTTCGGGCTTCTTCCATGCCAGCTTGCATCCCTTGGCATGCACATCGGACACGGATAGCGGTCCCTTCGGGGCCGTTGGCTTGCCCAGAACGATCAGTTCGACCGTTTCGCTATCGGTGCCGTTGCGATTCTCTGCCCTCAGCGTATACTTGCCGGTATCTTTGCGGACACAGCTTGCTATCGTAAAGTCGGTATGATAGTCGACATTTTCGATCTTAATGCGGTCGGTATTTGTCAAAGGAATATCATCGCGCCAGCTCCACTTGAGCGTTGGCACCGGCTCACCAATGACATCAACCGACCATTTATGGGTACGCCCAGTCTTGATTATGACCTTCTTGAATGTGGAACGATCAATTTGTGGTTTCACTGTGATTGTCGAACAGAAAATGGGGAAGACAGAGAGAAAAACAGGTTAGAGGACGAACTTCTAGACTTTGAATTGAAAGCCGAGCGGTTGGGTTAAGCATTGGCATTGGCCGGGGTTTTTGGTCAACTTTTTGATCGATGTCCTTGCCACAGGGGGAAGGACCAACGGTCTGATCAAAAATTTGAAAAAAACCAACCAACTAGACGCGCATGTCTGTCGACGGCCTTCAAAGTCCTCAGACGGGCGGAAAATATCGCCTCGAAATCGGTGGACCTTCTGCAAAGCATTCTGAAAATTCGATTATTAGTTGCAAAGCTTTTACACACGCACACGGAAACTAAATAAATTAAGTTAAATACAAATGCAATGAAGTTTCGGATCATTGAAGCACGAACTTACGATTTTTGTGCTTGCACAAGTGATTGTCGGTGGGTTCGGACGGCTGTGATGGACCGGCCTTGTTGACGGCCCTCACGCGGAATTGATACGTCATCTTCTCCTTTAGTCCCTCAACCTTGGCGACGCACTCGGGTGTCTCGGTTTTGGCAACCTCCGCCCAGTCGGGGGAGAATTTGTCCTTCATTTCGATCAGGTAGTGTGTGATTGGACGACCACCATCGCTTGGTGGACGCTTCCACTTCAGGGTGACCGACTGGTTGTCGTAGTCGTCGATTTCTGGTTTTCCCGGACGACTTGGCTCATCGTAGGGATTCTTGGCCACAATGCTGTCGGTTGTCTCGAGTGGCTCGGATTCGCCTTCCTTGTTGATGGCCTTGACGCGGAACTTGTAGCTCTTGTTCGGTGTGAGTCCCTTGAAGTTGAATGATGTCTCGTCGGGGCCGACTTCGCCGGCGGGTATCCAACGTCCGGTGTCTTCGTCCATGCGCTCGAGGGCGTAGCCGGTGATAGGGCAACCGCCATCGTCTTCTGGCTTGTGCCACTTAACCTTGACGTGATCGGAGCGGACCTCCTCCGCTTCGAGTGGACCACCCGGAGCGAGTGGACGATCGAGGACAATTACATCAGCCACGGACTCAATGGTGCCCGAGCTGTTTGTGAGGACGATCTTGTATTTGCCGGTGTCCTTGCGGACGACCTTGCGAATTGAAATCGCCGAATTGCGTTCGTACTGATCGAGAGTGATGCGCTGATTGTCAATGACAATTGGCTCGTCGCCCTTGCACCATTTGGCTTCGGGCTCCGGCTCACCGTCGTACTTGATGTCGAATCGAATGGTTTGTCCCTTCTTGACGGTGATGTTCTTTAGCTCATCACCGACAATGAATGGCTTGACGAAGCGGCATTTAGCAATGATTGTCTTTGTACTGTCGCTCGGTTCGCCAGGACCAGCCTTATTAACAGCACGGACTCGAAATTCGTATTGCTGGCCTTCTTTGAGACCATCAACGGTTGCGGCCAAGCAATCGGCAGGCACTTCCTTGCCCTTGACCCAATCGTTGCTGAACTTTTCTTTGTATTCGAGGATGTAACCTTCGATTGGAGCACCACCGTCCGAATCTGGTGGTGACCAAACCAAATCCGCGTGATCCTTGTCCCAGTCGACCACATCAACGCCCTTCGGTTTACCAGGCTCATCCCATGGATCCTTGGCAAGTATGGCGTTCTTAAATGCGGCCGGTTCGCTGGGACCGATCTTGTTCACAGCACGAATACGGAATCTGTACTGCTTTTTCGGTACCAAATCTTCGATTTTCTTCTTGCATGGTTCTCCTGGCAGAACCTCAGCGACATTCTCCCATTGCTGCTTCTTGCTTAGGTCCTGTCGTTCGATGATGTACTTGATGAGCGGTGCTCCGCCATCATCCTCTGGTGGCTTGAACAGCACTACGCACGATGTCTGGAAGATTTCGGTGACATCGACGTCGCGCGGTGGCGACGGCACATCCTGCATGATGATGTTCACATTCTTCACGTCATCACCTTGACCGTTGGACAACTTGATCTGGTACGGACCAGATTGATCGCGAGTTGGTTTCTTGATCTTGAACACGATCTTGTCGTCTTGCACGGATACTTCGACATCTTTGACTGGCAATTGCTTGTCGTCCTTGAAGAGCTTAGCCTCAACTGGTGTTTGCTTAGTACCGGCAACTGAAGATGGTGAGGGAAGGCAGTGTCAGAGTGACCTGCATTAAGACTGAGATGAAATGGGAACTTACCTTTGTATGGTACTTCAATGATGAGTGGCTGCTGAATGGGACCAGCGAATTCCTCTGGGCACTCAATGTTTGGCTTGCTTTCACCCTTGCTCACGCTCAGCTTGCACGAGGATGTCAATTGACCCGACTCGCAGGTGATCTCTCCCTCGTCGGTGAGGTCGAGAGCATTGAATATCAGCTGGTGCTTACCGCCACCCAGGTTCTTGATCTCGATGCGATCACTTGGCACGATCGGTTCTCCATTGAACTTCCATTCAGCAGGTGCTGTTGAGTCTTGCAATTCGATGTCAAGGACGAGCTTCTCGCGTTCCACAGCGGATGTGTCCTTAAGTTTCTTGTTGAAGCGGTTCTCATCTAATCATCGGAGAGGGAGCACAATGAAGAATGAATGATCAACAGGCCCACGATCATACTTACATTTGATCAGAATCTCAGCTTCGGTCTTGTCGGCGTTTGTCGTGCATTTGAATAATCCAGCATCGCTCACCTTGCAGTCCTTAATGATAAGCTTTCGCTTGCGGCCTTCCTTAACAATTTGCATACGTTTGTCACCGGGCTTGATTTCCTCATCACCCCTAAACCACTGAACATCGCCGGCGGCATCATCGATCTCACACGCCAGTGTAACCGTGTCCTTCTCAATGCATTGCAATGACTTGAGAACCTTCACAAACTTGTACGGATACTCAACGATCTTGACCGTTGTGTCTGTCTTATCCGGCTGACGTTCAAGGCGACACGAATATTTACCAGCATCCTCGAGGACACTCTCTTTGATGATCAGTTTCAAATTGCCATTGACATCCTTGCCAATGATGTATCGTGGATCGTTGCTATCGATTTTCTCATTATCCTTAAACCATGATACAATTGCCATTGAACTGCTGACTGCACATTCGAGGACAGTTTCGTGTCTGGTGAAGCCTTCGATTTTCTTTTTCAGTGGTTTTGTGAACGTATAGCATGGATCGGCCTCTTCAACATTGAGGAATGCAGTCGATGAGACTCCGCCGATTTCAATTGTATATTTACCGCTATCCTCCACTTTTGGATTCATAATAATCAACTGATACGTATCATTCTCTTGCTTAAATTTGCACTTTGATCCAATAAAAAGTTCCTGTATAGAGAAAATGTTTGTGTATTTGTTTTTCAGGGAAATCAATGAATTGGTAGAGAATTGAGGGGTCACCTTCAATTTTGAGGCGAAATTTTGATCAGTTCAGAAGAAGAAGAAGTTTGTTGAAATGTAAAAGGAGATCAGAAGGAAGATCTATCAGAAAGAACTTCGTCCAAATGACGATGAGATCCGAAGATGAGAAGAAGTTTGTTGGAATGTAAAAGGAGATCAGAAGGAAGATCTATCAGAAAGAACTTCGTCCAAATGACGATGAGATCAGAAGTAAGATCTATCACAAGGAACTTCGTCTAAATGACGATGAGATCCGAAGGAAAATCTATCACAAGGATCTTCGTTCAAATGATGAGGAGATCAGAAGTAAGATCTATCAGAAGAAACTTCGTCTAAATGACGATGAGATCCGGAGGAAGATCTATCAAATGATGAGGAGATCAGATCGAAGATTTATACTTCGTCCAAATGATGAGGAAATCAGATAGAACTTTGTCCAAACTTGAGAAGATCAGAAGGAACTGAATGATACTGATCAGAAAGTAAAATACAAAAAATCAACGAGACTTAACGAAACTCTAACAAACTTGAGGTGATTGAAGGTTCATCACATCATTAAAGAGAGATACATAAACAATGTCAGAAAGAATACCAAAATTTCGATCAGTTCAAAAATAAAAGCAAATATTTTTTTAAACAGAAAAAGGGTGTTTTTTGTTTACTTACATCTTTCCTGAAAAACCATTTTGGTTTGCAATTGGTCTTACTAAATCTGCCCTCGAATACAACCTTCTTGTCCTTGCCTTCTTTGGCAAATTGATCAATCAACGGACTCAAGAACGATTCTTGTTTCTATTTTTTTTTTTTTTGTATGCATGCGTGTATTCGATTTGATCCATCCAATGTACGAAGAAACGAAGAGCGCCGAAGATTGTCGAACGTGGAACGTGGAACGATTTGTTGTTTTAGAAAGCGTTGTCAAAAATGGGAAAAGAAATTTGTTGTTTTTTTGGGTTGGTTTTTGTGATTATCAAATTTGTCATTTTGGTTTTAATTGGATGGTTTTAATGTTTTCTTTTTAAATTAAATTTAAACTAAACTAAATTAGCATGTAGTTTTTTTTTCTGTGTAATATAATCTTTGTTTTGAAAATTGTAGGCAATGTTTCAAAACAACGATTGATATTACTAGGCAAAGGCTGGAAAAGGCATTAGTTTTTTGATAAAGATTATTTTTATTAAAATAGTTTTAAGTAAATAAAATAAAAAATAAATTCAAACAAATTCGATGCAAGCTCCATCATGTTAAGGCGCCTGTAATAAATGCTGCTAGCTTAAGAGAATAAAATAAAACAAAATATCTTTTGCAAAGTTGGATAATAAATGAGTATCTAAGAAAAATAAAGCGAATACAGAAACCATATTAAACACACAAGTAAATAAATACAAAACAAAAAACAAGAATTATTTGAAATCCCATGAATAAGTAACAATTTTGATGAGAAGATTTGTCTTTTCAAGCAGAGATTTATAGAGAGAGAGAGAGAGAGAGAGGAAGAGACAGATTGAGTTTGAGATTGAAGTGGGAGTGTCCTTGAACAAAAAAAAAATAAAAATCGTGTTCTCTGTGTTTGTTTCGGTTTAAAAAGGATAAATCAATGGCCATTGTTCACAAAAATTCATTTTTGAAACATGGTCGCATTTGTTTCGTTTTTTTTTTCTTACTTAATCTAAAAACCATCGCTCTCGAATTTTGTTTCCCAATTCATAGAGAACTAAAAAAAAGGCAACTCCTTCAAGGAACTGCCAGAAAAATGATCTTGGGTCAGTGAAAATGCCGGAAAGTTAAGCCATATTCTGGCAAAAAAATTATTTTTTTTTCTCTGAGAAAAAAAACTGCAATGAAAAACATCAAGGAAGTCAAGAGAAAAAACAGAAATTTGCAGAAGACACAGATACAGAGAGAGTGAGAGAGAAGAGACTGAAACAAAAAATTAGCAACAAGGACAGACAGCAGACAGAAATGAGTAAAGACTAGAAAGACAGAGAGAGAGAGTGACAGAAATTTTATGCACATAAGGCGAATTTGTGTTCTTTTTTTTTTTTGAATTTGAAAAAAAAAAAAAACAGAAATAGGGAGACAGTAGGAAAACATGGGTTTAAGTACGTCTAACTTTTGAAGAAAAGTCGAACCTCCTCTCGACGGAACGGATGCAGTGTCGGCCAATCTGGTATCAGTTCGGCTAAAGATGGTCTACGTGATGATTGCGGCTAATATTCAACATATTTTTTTTTTTGATTTGTGTTTTGTTTGTTGTTGTTTTATGATTTTGTTTTTTTTTTTTTTTGTATATATATATTGAATTGTGATGAGTGTGTGGGCGTGTATAGATGGATGGGGGTGTGTATGTGTGTGTGTTTGAAAGAAAATTATAAAACACAAGGTTATAATGTTGCCAATGAGTTCTATATATACTGCTTACACAAAAGCTAATGATAATTTATGTGTTTCTTCTTTGTATATATGTAACTACATATGAAAAAAATGGGTGTTTTAAAAAAAAGTTCAAAAATGGAAAATTGCTTGTCCTACCAGCTGGCAATTTGAAAAAAAATGTATCTTTCATGGGTTGTTGAGAGAAAAAAAAATAAAAACAAAATACACTCAATGGAGAAAAAAAATAATTTCATTTCATATATCACGATCAGTATCAGTCTCTGGGGAGATATTGAAATTAAATAGCGTCGCATAGCCGTGTCTTGGAATGTTTGCTTTAAAATCCAAAAAAAAAAAATGTAAGCATGAGTCAGTGACTCGTATATACAAGCTAATCATTTTTTTGTGCTTCACAAACTCAAAATGGAATTAAATAAAACAAAAAAATTATCAGAAAATTAACAATCACTCAAGTGAAGTCAGTTCAAAATGAATTAATTGTCAAAAAACAAAGTGTCAGTCAACCCTTTTGGTTTATAGCGCCGCATATTTATGTGAAAAATAAAATAAAATAAAAATAAACAACATGCGCTATATGTAAAACACCCGGTTAAATTTAATCTGCCAGCAGATGACACAAGGAAGACGAACTGTTTAAGCTGTCATACATCATGAACAAATTTTGAATCAACGAACAAGATTGAAACAAATATTTAGTACCGATTATGATTCGAAAAAAAAAAGAAAATAAAATAATTACAAAAACAGTCTCATCTTCTCCTGTCACATGCTCAGATAAATTAAACAAAAAAAAAAACAAATAACCTTATAAGAATCAAAAAAGTTGTATATATATGTAAAGGTTAGTAAAATTTAGGATAATTGTCTATATATAGTCAGTGTATGGATGGAACGAATAAAATATAAATAAATGGTTAAGTGGTGATGATGGTGGTGGTGGTGCATTACGAATTTTTCTTTCTTTTTGGTTACAAGCCGAACATACCTTTTCGACTTTTTTAAGGGCTGGTAGGGGTTTTTCCGTTTCTTTAAGATCACCCCAATCGGGATCTTTTTCATCTTTGTCCCATTTTTGATAACGACGTTTTTTCAACATAGCACGGAAATCCATACCACTTGAATCCGATACATATAGTTGCATTTCGGCAGAATCCTCACCATGAATATTTGATACAACAACTTTGTATTTACCCTCATCGTTGGGCTTACATTTACGCATGCATAATGTAATTGAATTCGTTTGGCCATCGGTGAGGAATTTAAATCGGCCACCTTCGATAATTTCCGTAACACCTTTGTAGAATTTAAATGTTGGCGCTGGTGAGCCTTCAACATTAACTGTCATATAGGCTGTTGAGTCTGGTAGTTGGAGTAGAATATATTTATATATTAACATTTATTTTCCTTTTCTGAATTACTTTTTTAGTTAATTTGCTGTTTGTTTTATCGTTTTGCTGTTGAACAAGCTGAAACTGTTTGCTATATACACAAGCTCAAAAGATGTATTAAGAATTTTATGAAGAAAAACAAATGAGAGATAGAGCAAGAGAGAGAGAGAGAAAGAGAGAGGAAGCCAAAGATAACATTAGTAATGCTAAGATTTTTTTCGATAATCCGTATGGTCTCAGCCTCTTGAATGTTCTTAAATTAATGCCATGCGGACTAGCCAACATCAGATATGACAGCTATGTCATCTTTTTAGTCGCTTGAAGTGCCGGATTTTTGGTTTGTCTGAAATAACGAGATCCTCCGAAACCGGATTATGTGGACCACTGGAAATACAATGCATTTTGCCACTTCACATTTTTGTTTTCTTCTGAAAATGCATAGAATGCCGTCCTTGACAGACTGAAGATTGAAGTGAAGAGAAACCCGGAACCGGAATGAGTGATTTTCAGCCTATCCAGATCACTGAAAATGGAATCCACAGAGCCACTTCACATTTATTTATTCTGAAAAGTAATAGAATGCCATCCTCAAAGGCCTCGATGACTGAAGATTGAAGTGAAGTGGAAACCGGAACCGGAATGATTGCTTGTCCGGATTGCTGAACATGGAATCCATAGAGCCACTTCACATTTTTTCTTCTGAAAATTAATAGAATGCCAGCCTTGACAGACTGAATATTGAAGTGAAGTGAAAAGGAAACCACTGCAAACCAAATGGAGTGGTTTTTATATAATCCGGAAATGGAAACAATGATCAGATGACTGGAAGGACGTTCAAAATGTCAGCAATTGAGTCCAGTTTTGAAGAAGGGTGAAAAAAGAGAGCTGATTGTTAGCTGGATGCTTCGGATATTTACATATCTATATTTCTCGATAGCTATCCGCATGCAGGATTAGTGAAAAATTAGTGTTTTTTTTTTTGAGAATCATCCCTAAAATAAAAGAAATGTACCTCAAATAAAATTAATTCTGAGTAAAAGAGAATTAATATTTATGAAATAGAAAAAAATAAGCACAAAATGATAGATTAGCAGATTATAAAGAATATGAAGCAGATCTCGCTATATGCAGTATATCTCTCTGTTTTTTGTTACCTTCAACAGCTGAATATGATTCTTGTACATCAACAATTTGTGGTGGTCCACCATCACCTATATCAACCAATGGTGTCGATGGCTTATTAATAAGTTCTTCAAGATCTTGTATACTTGGCCGTCTAACATCGACCGATGGTCGTCTCCTCTGTGTATGTCAATTGGTTTGGTTTTTTTTTTTTTTTTTGATTTCACAAAAAATGTGTACGCGAGTGTGTTTTTGAGGTTTTTTTTTGACAAAAAAAACATTTAGACATTGATTTAGACACACGATGAGAACATTGGTGGGAAAAAACAAAGAGAACAAAAATTACAATTATTTTAATTTGCTTTAATTTAATTTGCTATTGTTTGTAACCTTAAAAAATTGAAAAAAAAAAACAAGTAGTTAAACAAAAAAAAAATATTAAAGCAGCAGAAAAAAACATATATGTTTATTTCTTGTTTAAACAAAAAACAAATACAAGACCAACGACATAAAATATTCTTTTTTGTTTATATAGAAATATTAAGAGAAAGTAAAGAGAAAAGCATATTAAATAAGAGAACATACTTAAAGAAGACATGAATGCTTATAAAATAAAAAAAAAAAAGTTATACAGATGCAAAACATGTACGCTTAAAGTCTTAAACGATGACATTAAGAATATATTTACAAAAAAATAAGAAAAGCATTGCTGAGAGATAGAGAAGAAAAATTGTAGAAAAGCTAAAAAATTAAATTAATTATTTATTTATATGTTGAACAAAAGTGAAATTCTCATCGCAGCCATCAGAGAGAGAGAGAGAGATGCTAAAAAACAAAATACAAGTACATAAATTTCACATCTAGTCATAACCTAAAAACCAAAACAGCAAAAATGTATGCAAACGATGTGTGTTTTTGTGGAAAAATAAATAGAAAGAAGTTGTGTTAAAAAGCGTAAAGTGTTGATCTTGTGTCAGATTTGAGAATGCTTTCAATCCTTCGTTGAAGTCTAAAGAGAGCGAGAGCATGGATGGCTGCGCTTGTCTGAAGCACGATCAGTTCCGGTTTTGTGAATGAATTTACAGCAGATTTTAAATAAAAGAATCATAATACATGCAAATATATAGACAATATATTGATATTTAGATTTATTTGACGAGAGTCAGTAGAGATTGGCGATAGCTTAAAGGCAATGTTGTGTAGTTAATCAAGTATTATTTGCTGTAATTGTTTGACCCTAAGGAGGCAAAAAATGGACCTAATTCAAAGTTGTCACATAAACTTCTTGGATAAACTGTCATTCTTTTTTATTTTCTCGTATCATCATGTCTTGTTTAAAAAATATATAAGACTTAACATAAAATTCACTCAGATTAATAGAAGAAGAAAAAAAAAAACAAGAAGTAGAGAAAGCGTTTGAAAGATAGTTTTTTTTTTGTGTTATAGCTTTGATTATTCAACTTAATGGTGGTAACTAAATAACACGTCTATTCATAAGAAAGAAAAAAAAGAATAAATTAACACAGATAAAAGATGCACGGGGCTAATGTTTCCTCTGTTGTTCCTTAACTAAAAAATTGCTTTTGCTATATATACAACTAGGCTACAAACAATTCAATGCAGTGTCATGTGTGTTTTGTGCATTTTGTGATTCTAAGACTACTTGTGTACACATGGAAGGGGATTATTTACAGATTTGTGTCAAAAATAAAAATGTAGCATATATCATCATCATCAATTCCAGATGCAGATCATAGACTGCAAATAGTTTAGCTGCATTCACATATTTGAATTGTGAATCGAGTGTGGCAAGTGTATGAGAGAGAGATATGATGTGATATGTGGGGCAAGTACGAGAACGCATATCATTTCATAGAAAATTGACATGCTTGCAAAGTCGAAATTTAATTACAATTTACTTTAAGAAATATTATATTACAGTTTTTTTTTTTTTGAGTGTCTATCAAAGGAAATAAAATATGATTATTCACAAAAACATGTATTCAATGAAAAATTTATTTTATAGAAATCTATGTATACAAATGAAACATTCATAAAAAAGACAGAAAAGAGTAAGACAAAAAACGCGAATGCATAGACCCTTGAAACCCTTAATGTCAGGGTGGGTTGAATATAATATTTTTTTGTTTTCAAAATTTGTATATATTAAAAAAAAAACATCAAATGCAAATAATACATAAATATTCTCGTATTTTTTATATACAAATTTTCATAATCAAAATAAAAGCCCAGCTAAACCAAAAAAAAAAAAAAAACTATATTAGACACTGTATTTTTTATCTATAAAAACACGTCTATCTAAATGAAGAGAAAAAAAATAATGAAAGACCTGTTTGGTATCACCCATTTCTCCAGGACGTGTTGTCTTTTTCTATAATAATGCGAAAAATTAATGTTTAGACATTTATGTCTATAGAAGACAATCGGTTCTTATAAAAGAGGTAGATATGATTTACAATGAATTGGAATGCTGTTTGCTTTTTTTTTTTCATGAAGCAATGAGACATGTAAAAAGGGCCAATTTCCTGTGTATGACTGGTTGTGTTTATCTATCAGCTGCAAGGGGGGGGCGTATTAATTCATGTGCTAAAAGACCTTTTTCTTTCCATATCTAGACGTGAAACTTTCGTAAAAAAAAGCTTAAAGTAGTTTTTTTCTATGTCGTAGTTTCAGTTTGTTTTTTGAGAATATTATTTTGAAAATTAATGCACGCAACATTTGTTTTTTTTTTTTTTTTTGAACCAAAAAAAAAAGATTATTTTCATTTAAGGCTCATTTCGTTAATAATTCGTTAGAGTTTTGTTTTATCATTAAAAGTGAGAAGAAGTGAGAACAAAAAAAAATATATTATTTGTTTGCTTGGTTATGATTATCTGGATCTTCATTTTTATGGCTGATGTCCATAGTTAAACAAATTGTTTAAGAATTATTAAATTTATATTCAAAAAAAAAAAAATTAAGAAAAATAAACCCATATTGTTTCTTTTTTTCAGAAAGAAGTTTTTTTTTTGATTTTTGTTGGCAAGATGCCTCACCTGTTGTTCTCCTGCTACCTCGCCGGGTCTCAATAACTGTAAATTTGATTGGAAATTATCGTAACATAATTTAAGTTTGTGTTTTTTTTTTTGTTTATTGTTTTTTGTATCATATGTTGCTGTGTTGTGAATGTTTATTTTGTTGACGACAAGATTTAAATTAAAAACCCTATCCTATTCCATGGCAAAAAAATTAAATATGCAACGATCGATTGTTTTTGTGTGTGTGTGTATATGTGTGTGTGTAAGAGAAATTAGATGTAAATGAATAAAAACACATGTGGAAAAAAAGCTAATTATAGATAGTCGAAATTCCTATCCGAAGTAATGCGCAACCTTGGGTGCATCAAAATATGCCTCCAGTCTTGATTGATCTATGGACATAGAAGCCTCCTAAAAACTTGTGAAAAATATCCTCTAAAAAAAATGTAAGTGGATATGAGGTTAATCTTAAGTAATCTAAAATTGTTGCGAATGAAAATCATGTTTTTAAAGTCATGTGTAAATTCATTTAAAAAGTAACTCTTAAAAAAAAAAAAAAATATCAACTTGAAGACAGTGTCGACATGGAATGAAGAAATAAAAAATCGTCTAAAATTCAATTACATCAAAAATAAAACCCTATCGCTGCAGCTAGTAATCATAAGCTGATAACATATAATTATTATAATTTTTTTTTTAATTTTTGTTTTGTTCGTATCGATGTCTGGAAAAAAATCAATCAACAACAAGAACCGAAGAAAAAGGTATGAAATATACTCATTTCCATTCAGCCTGTAATATATTTTTAAATTCTGAAACTAGAGTCATCATAGAAACAAAACAAGAAGAAAAAGAAAAAACACAATAATTCAGCTTAATGAGATAAGTGTTTAAAGAATGTGTGTTACAAAAACAAATCAGCAGTTGAAAATGTACAATAAAGGGACAGGACACGAATCTTACACGACATCAATTATCTATTTATTTATTTTTATATATATATGTATATGATTTTTTCATATATATATATACGGTTCTTTTTTTGTATATTCGATTTTATTTCTGGCTCTGTTATTTGGCATTTGCTGCTCGTTAATTTTCTTTTTCACAAGGACAACAAATATAATTTTTTATGGTGTTAAATTTCAAATAATTTTTAAAGCAATTAATTACTTTTTCCTTTTTTTTTTTTGTGTGTTGTGTTGTTAAATGAATGTGTTTTGTGTGGGGATTGTGGTTGTGTGTGGGCTTTTGTGTTTGATGAGGAAGAACACTGACATGTACATCTACTCCCTTTCTTTGATTTTAAATTTGATTTGCCTGAGAGATTTTCGAAAGGAAATGATTCATGGACTGATGAATTCCTACAGTGCTGCCTTGATTTCCTGCTGACTTGTGAGTGCTGGGGTTTTATTTTTCGTGAATTCAAGTGAAGGGCAGTAAAAAGTTATTCGAGACTGTCACAGCTGGCTCAAGCTGGTGAGCAAGAAATTCACCAAGAAATGGTTCATACATTTCGACGGAAGAATACTAAACGTTTGTCAACAGAGATTGCTCTAGTTTGGGACTTTTTTTTTTGGAAGCCCTTAGGTTCACCACAAAAGGAATACAAAGAAGAAGATGAAAAGCTTTGGAAAAATGACTCCAAGACGTGATCGATTTAAAGCAATGAGTGGCTTCAGTCTAAGCCGTCGACGAACTAACTAGACGTTTCTAGCGTCAGTCTAAGACGTGGTTGAACTAGGTAGGCTGACGATTTCATTTGAGATTGAGTTTCGGAATTCCATGAAAAATGTAGACCAACATTCGAGAAAAATTAAACCCCAAATTTGATTATCAGCTGTGGCAGGCAAGACTCGCTCTTCTATCCGAAAGCAATTAGTTCATAGGACTTTGGACGACTGACAAGATTTGATCAGGAATAGATTCAAAACTGATCCTCGTTAGGACGAGAGTCCCTTCACTGAAGAGAATTAGTCACTTGAGAGTCTGGAAGCTTTCAGAAGTTTAGAATTGTTAGAAATCATTGACTGGCAGTCTGCACTTCACTTAATTTCGAACAAATTCACATTTTTCTTCGAAAAACAGCACTCACTAATCACAGAAAAAAATACAAGACAACATTTAACTCATTCAAAATGTTCTTCAAAAGCACCTTTTAAATAATTTTTTTTTTTTTCAAATATTCAATTCATTACTTGAATTTGTTGATCAACGAATTATGATACTACACAAGCAATGAAGCGAGAAATAATTTGTGTCGTTTCTTCGCGAGAAACAAGCTTGTTGATACGTTATTAGTAATTGCACTTCTACATAACTAAATTGAATGAAACATAATTTGTCATTTGAATGAGCCAAAACAAAAAAATGAAAAAAAAAAAATAACTAGAACGTGTGTAAGATCTCATACACACAGGTCAAAAACAAAAACAAAAAATAATAATCATATTTCTCCTTCCCTTAGGTCTCGCATTCCTCATGTATCCTCACATTTGGCTTGCTTGTATGAGGCTTTTTAAAAATAATGAGCGAAGACTAGTTAAAAATGATGATGCTTTTTCAATATGCACTATTTCACTGTGTAACCTGTTCTTTTTTTCATTTTTTTTTTTCGATAATTTTTAAAAATACATTTGGCGTAGATGTACATGTGTGGTATGCTTTTTTTTTTTTTTTTTTGCAGGCTTAAAAGATTTATATGTATTATCCCATGAGAGGGGGCAAAAATAACTAATAAACTCTTTTATTATCCCAAGGGCAAGAGTATCTTGTACCATTTACCACATCATCATCACAAGGGATGAACAACATCAAGCTGAAGATGATTTTAAATTATTTTTAGAGAGAGATAGAGAGAGAGAGAGAGTGTGAAAAAAAAAGAATTTGTTTGTTTTGCGTTACCTTTGTCATTTGACTAAATGCAAAATTGTTCGCAAAAATAGTTTCAAAAGAGACAAACGGATAACAAGCGAAAGAAATCGAAGCTATTTTGGAAGCAAATTGAAAGCCGATCATCTGTCGATGAATGCTTCAATCTCTTTTCATGATGATGTGGGTATCCACTCCTGCCCTCAGAGAAAAAACAAAAAAGCACAGATCTGGGGGGAAAGAATGATGATGGTCATGATGAATTTTTTGTGTGTTATCAGAAAAAATAATTATATGCCATAAATTAACGATAGATTGTTGGAAGTTTGTTTTTTTTTTTATACAGAAAGAAAATAGTAATAAGTTTGCTTAAGAAATCACAGTTCAAATATATAGATTCATATATACAAATGCAATATTTTTTATATATTTGTTTTTTTTTTTAGAAAAAAAAAATGAATAGAATTAAATAAAAGGAGTGATCCTTTCTTACCCGTTTGTCTTCGAGAACTTCACCTGGACGTAATTTACGTTTCGACTATTTCAATTCGAATGACGATTCAGCAGTTAAATTTATTTGATTTTTTTTTTCGATTCAATATAAAAAATTGAAATTTTTTTTTTTGTGTGCCACGGATTTTCGAAATTTTATTTAGATTGGTTGTCCATTCAAATAATGCATTAAGGTCGCCATGAATTTTTGTTTTTGTTAGATTTTTTGTATTTGATTTGGTTTTGGAGGGAAGGGTAATCACATAATTTTGTTTGTTGATTGGTTTTGTTTTGAGTTGTGATGAGGTCAAATCGGTTTTTTGGTTAATTTTTTTTTTTGTGTTCGGGTTCAAGTTCCAATTTTGTTTGAATTTGTTTGTTTGTTTTTTTTTATGGTGTTGTGTGTAGTGTGTAGGTGTGTAGAAATGTGAATCAATTTTAGCAGCAAAACAGAAAAAAAAGAAGAAAAAATGGAAAATATTTGAAAACCAAAATCAGAAACTTATTTGTGGTGGTGTGCTAAAAACAGGGTTTCTAACTATAACAAAAAGTTAAAGATTAAAATTAATCAAAAAAACTTTCAATTAATTCCTCGTTGTCGTCTGACCTATATATAAATTCTCAAAAAAAAAAACATAGTATCCTTAAGCAAAAACAAAAAATATGATTCGAAACAATCGTTTTGATGACATTCACATACCTCGTCATTGATTATAAGACTTGGTCTTCTGCCCATCTCCTCGGGCGGCGGAATCAGTGAGCCACGACGACTTGGTGGTCCTGGTACCAATGATGGTCGCTTCTCGCGGATAACCTCGATCTTGGGCGGTTCACCAGGACCGGGTGGAGCCTTGATTTGTGGTACTTTTGGTTTTTCATCCTGTTGAAAAAGGAATTTTGATTATGCCTCTAGCGGATGTTTGATCGATCTGGAACGTGTAGGTTAAGTGTAATTTGTATGGTTTTGCTTTATTATTGGTTCGGTGTACGAGTGTGGCGTGTGTGTGTGTACTTGTACTTGGCAAAAAATATATATTTTTGAATCCAAGATCAACCAGTGATGATCGTGCCTGGTATCTAAAGGATGTTGCATATATTTATCTTTCCAAGGATCGCCAGTGTTTCATTAAAATAATCGAGAATTCGCTGGAGATGGTCGTGAATGATCCCTCCAGATCGAGGATCCTCAACCTTTCGTTAGAAAACAATCAAGAATGCTTCGCAGATTATCGTTCATGATAACTCCAGATCGAGGATAGTGAAATGATCAACCATAGACAGTCAGTGACAAAATAAGACATGATCCATTGTAATTAATTCCCCAACCGTTTGGTAGGTCATCTCCTGGCATCAAAGATCGCCGAACAAGAAAAATAAACACACAAAAGATCACTTTAGAAATCTGCACCATCGCTACGACAAATTCACAAAAACGCATCAACGACAAGAATTTTGAAAATCTCCCATTCACACCAATTATAAATATGAAGAAGTCAAAAATTGTCTTAATTAATTTTTCGCACCATATTTTTTTTCATTCCTTCGTTGTTTTTTTCTTTTAACTCAAATAATCATTAGAACAAAAAAAAATAATATTCAGTCACAAGAGGAATTTAATTAACAATAGAAACTACACATCGCTTCGTCGTATACTTGTCGCTCCGATGTCAGGGAAAATTTTAAGTAAAAATGAATCCGACAACATATCAATGTACAATGATCGCGATTTTATTAATTTTATAAAATATGCAATTACGAATGAGACACCGAAGAGATTCAAATTTTTGTGTGTATCCCATGATCATATTGTATGGCTTATCTTGTACGTCGTTTGTCCTCGGCATTCAATTTAGACAAGATTGGTGTCGATACACATGTGTAAAGAGGGACAAGTTTCGTTCTGCATGCAAATATGAAATAATTACTTATGGGATATTTTTAACCTGAATGCAGGGCTATTTGAGATTAAATCAGATGTTCTTTTTCAAAACCTGAACTGAAAACTAGTTGTGCCGTGAACGGGCGCAACGGGGACGGGGACCATAGTTTATTTTGGTTTAAAGTTCTATTTTTTTTTTTTTTTTTTGTACTTTGTTTGGCAAATATTATATGGCAGAGAAAAATGTGCGATTTTATAATTATCATATAGTCTTGGCTTGTTTGAGACTAAGAGCGATGTAGGTCTTTTGAGAGGGGTACGATATGTCCACGTGCCAAAATTAACTGATATATCTTGAGTGAAATTTTAGGAATTCCCGTCTTCGCCAGATCGCTCCCATTTGCCAAAAGCCATCGCTTATGACATCTTTTTAAATATTGAAGCCTCAACTTCTGTTTCCAGAGAGTACTCGTCCTACACAAGACACCACGATCCACTTTTTCTTAACCCGATCAATAATAAAACTTGCCGATCAATAATTTCCCTTAAGATCTGGTGTTAGTAAGGAAGTTCTAGAAAATAATTTTGAAATTAACAATAATACGTGTTTTTTTCACTATTTCTTCCAAATAGTGAAGTCAAAGAACCAACAGAAGACAAGAGTAGATATAAAGTAAAGAAGAAGTGTGTGTGAGAGAGAGAGAGAGAGAGAGGATAGATTTTGAAAAAAAAAAAAAAAAATACATTCCTACACCAGAATGAATGAGACAGTCAGACAGAAAGAGTGAGACAGAGACAGAAAAAGAGAAAAGAAATTCTTACCTTCTTTTCGGGTTCTGAATTTTCTTGAATTTCTGGCACAAGAATCTTTGTTTCTTGTATTTTCACTGGTTTTTGTTTTGCTTTCTTATCAAATTGTGGCTTTTCGAATTTCTCTAATTCTGGCCTTTCATAATCATCATCGATTACTGGTATCGGTTCGAATTTGGGCATTTGTGAAACCTTTGCAAATGTCGCTGATTTTGGATCGAATTTTTCCATTCTCACCGATTCCTGATTTTTATTTTGGATAAATATATTTTTGTTTTTGTCTTTTTTTAAAAAATATATTTGCAATCAGCGAAAGAGAGTTTTGCAGAGACAGAGAAGTAAAGGAGAGAGATATCAAACAGTTTGCTGACGGTGAAGAGAGAGAGAGAGAGAGAGAGTTGATGTATAAGGGCAATGGTCTTTGAATGTCAAATTTGGTATGTTTGTTTTTTTTTTTTTTTTAATTTTCTGTCGAAAGTGAAGTGCTGTGATCGAAACAGTCCTCACTTTCAGAGGCGGCCAAAATGTCCTGTGATCCAAAAAGTCCTCATTTCCGATCAAAATTTGACGCTACAAGTTCAGAAATCGCAAAATAACTAAACAGTAGCAGTCAAAATATTCTGTGATCCAAAAAGTCTTCAGTTTCGATCAAATTTGCCGCAAAATAATCCGAAAAGTGCCAAATTTTTGATAAATTTTCGACGTCTATCAAAGAACGATTGCGTCCATTATACAACCTCTCGTACCCCCCGCCGAACAAGTGTTCAATGTGAATGCGGCAAGATTTAGAAGAAATTAGAAAGAATAGAGAGATTATCGAAAAAAAAAAAACAATTTAAGGCAGATAGGTAGACAGAGCAGAAGAGATACAAAAACATCGAGGAAATGATTTGCACAGTAAGAAAGATTGACAGCTGACAGTTGTGACAGTCAGAATTTGAAGATTATGAAGCATTTACATTTTTTGGTTTGTCTTGGTTTTACCTTAAGTGCTTGCTTCGCTTGTTGGGGTTGTGCCTGTTTGGCATCTTTAGCAACTGGCTTAAGGACAACAGATAAGAAGTTCTCATTCGCAACCGGTTGCTTGCTCATGAATGAGGAACGACGACGTTGTGTAAGACGCGGTACACCTTCTGGTGGTGCTTCTGGTTCTACAGTTAGTGTCTTTTTCTTCTTTTTTTTTTCAAAACATAATAAAGTTTTTTTGTTAGATATTGCTTAAAATGTATACATGTGTGTTTTGAGGGAGAGTGGACTTCGATTCAAGTTACAGACAGAAAAACAATGTTAATTGGTACAGGCGGAAATATAAAACTTACCTCTGGAACAATGATAACTGGTTTCAAACCAGACTTATCCTCTTCCTGTGCTGCCTCTGGCAATTGACCCTTACCAATGACAAGACGTTTCTTATCATCTTCCGGTTGTGGCTTAGCCTCTTGCTATTGGAACGAACACAAATATACAAAAATAGGAGAACAAATATACATAAAAAATGATTCACAAGACTTGTGTAAAATTTACAAAAGTAACATCAAATTAGACACACTTTTTTGGTGTATAATACAATTTGGTGTACAAGATAGAATACCTTAGGAAGTCCATTCTTAAGAACCGCTTGTTCGGGTTCCTTTTTAACATCTTCAGTTTGTTGCAATTCCAATTTGGATGGAATCTCTAGTTCACGACTGAAATCTGTTGGAACAAAGTCAGATTTTTCGTATTTCTCCAGAACTGGACGCTCATAATCTGGTATCTCGGGGAGTTCTTCATATTTTGGCTTGGCCTTTGGTTTTGCCTTTGCCTTAGCCTTGGGCTCTGGCTTTGGCTCCTCTTTGACTTCCTTTGGTGCAGTCTTACGGAGTTTTGGTAACTCTTCAACTGGCTGAACTTCCTCGACCTTCTTCTCGGTTGGTGAATTGAGTTCCACACACAAAGTGATTTATTTTTGTTTGTGCATCGGGTTTTGTGATTGGTGAACATTTAAAACAGAGGATATCGTGAGATTAGTGATTTGATTGACACAAGAACTAAAAGTGTGAGATTAGTGAGTCTGATTTGTGACAGTTATTGAAAGCAAGAAAGTTATTTTTTAAAGGCACATAGAAAGCACATGTATTGTCTCGGACTAAGACATCGCATTCCTTCCATTGTGACGCCTTGTGGCACACTTCTTCGTTTTGCAAAAATCCACGAGAACCTATTTTTGTTGACACTTCTTATGCATTATGTACGCGTACGCTAACCTCACGCATTCTGTGAAGCTAAGAGTAAGTCTCCTTGAAATTGATTTCAGACACTTGCTCAGACTGCTGCACATCATTCCCGCAAACAAAGGCAAACGAATAAATCGCCGTCAGGAGACTTAAAGTTGAACTGATTCAACTGTACTGCCAAGTTGTAAATTAACCAGCACCACATCACAACCGAATACGTGATTGAAGACATTTGGTAAGAGGCTGGCGAGGATTTCGACCCACGCTCAAGCCGAACATTAATTTGCCTGAGCACTCCACGCACTGACTGAAGCTGACCACCAACAAGTTCCACGGACACGTTCAGTTAAGTAAATATGCACCGCAGATAAACTTCAAATCGTTGATTTTTCCGTGAAATCGGATAGCAATTCACGTGAAGTGGATGGAATCATTGATGGGACACCCAAGCCCATCATCCACAAGCATTCCCCTTCGAAATTTTTCAACATTTTGAAAATTCGAAAAAATGCACGATTTCGCGGAAAAAATGCAGTAAATTGCGAAACGAATCTAGTCGACTTTTTCTGCTGTGAGTGTGCAAATTTTCAAAAATTGATTTTTTCGAAACTCCTGCAGTCTTTTGAGGGAAAATTGGATGGAATTGAGTCAGGGGAAGGAGATTGTGATGTCTGCATCGAAAATTTGAAGGAAATCGACGCGGAAATACGAAAATGAGGTGGATTGTGGATGGAGGGTGTTCAATAAGAGGTTACAATTGTGTATGACTATAATCGTGTACCGGGTTTCCTCAAGTCTGTAAGTAGTAGCTTCAGTGATGGTTTGCTATTTGTCCATTTATCGCTGAGAGTGGGACAATTTTTTTTTTCGGTGTGCACATCTGAAGACCTGTTGATCTTTGGGGGGGGGAATATGAGCAATTGGATCCGATGGCCAAAAGCAAGGTCCGACGGTAGACACATCCTTTTCGAGATATGACCGATTTTCAGTCGCATGCGAGTGCAAGGCGAATGCGTAAAGTGTACAACAGACATTTTGTGAGTAGCTAGTAGTATTGTAGTATTGAGAAGAAATGAAATTAAGCGTTATTTACTCGACAGAAGAAGAAGTAGCTTGATTAAAAGATATCACTGAAGTATCAAGAGATAAGAGAGCGAGAAAGAGAGAGAGATAGAGTCGAACAGATAACTAGAACCTCAAAACCGTTGCGTCTCGGTTGAATCCTTACCTTTGGCTTGCGCTTTTCAGCTGGCTTAAGTTGTGGAATTTCTTCTTTGATCTCTAATGGTGACTTATTGGGTTCTAGTTTTTTACTTTCATTTGCCTTTGATTTTAAATTTTGATTGTGATTTGGTTTTTTGGTGGGGTTTTGGAATTATGGTGCATTAAAAAATAAATGAAATAAATAAAAAAAAAATCATATAAAATTGTTTGGGGGGTGTGTGGAATGAAAGACACAAAGACAGTGAGTGTCAGTGAGTGTGAATACAATACCTCAAGGGCCTTCTTGTCCACCACCGATGAACGGCGTGACTCTGATTTGGTTTCCTCTGTAACCTGTGGACGAACATGAAACATAAAGAAAACATTGATTTAGAGACACAGGACATTTTGATTTTTTGTTAGGATTATCACATTGAACATGTAACTAACCTGAACTGAAGAACGTCTCGATACTTTGCCATCTTCGATGATAGTCTCCTTTTGAACTGATTTACGTCGAACTTCGGTTTTTGATTCTTCCTTAATAGAAGTAATTTCCTGACAAGGGGGACAATAACAACAACAGCATTTTAGTTTATGTACGAACATGTATGCATGCAAGAAATCATGTGTGGGGCGTGTTTGACGGAAAACAAAGTGAAGGGGCGACTCGTGCAAGCGAGTCTCTTCCTCTGGAGATTAGTTCAAGTTTGAGTTCGGCATTTGGGGACGGATTTCGCAAGCGTCAGACAGACTTCCTCAAGCCCCAAGGCAAGAGAATATTCGTACAGCGATTCTGTGGAGACTTCCTGTCTCACCAAACATCGGAATCGGGCAATTTTAAACTCAGCATCTGTCACCTGTGATCGGTGATCAGTCATCTGTAACCCTTGATCTAGGTTCATCCAATTCATAAAGTTTGCCACAAATCGTCCATCTGAGTGTACAAGACCAGACTGGCTGACCAAGTCATAGCTGAGTTATTGCCCTCCAACAATCCTCCTCTTGGAGACTTTTGAATGATATTATACACCATTAAAAAATGGCAAAATTCAGGATATATTACGAAAAAAACTTTGATCAAAATCGGTGTCACAGGGGTGACTTATTTACATTTACTTTTGACACCACAAAATGGAAAGACTCAAACTTGCGAAATCCAGCCCCTGCATATGTATAGCTCTCCATTCATCCAGTCACCCATTTATTCATTCACCCATTTACAGGCTTTCGCAAGAGTTAAAAAAAAAAAAAAAACAAAGTATTTCCGGTAAATTTTCTACAGAAGCCCGCCAAAAAAAAAAACAAGCAACTCGTCAAAAAACAAACACAACCACAAAATGTTGCTGTGGCCGTTTACCTCATCGGATGCTTCATCATCGTCAGGGGAAATTTCTTGTGTATTGTCTGGTGAGTCTGTTTTTGGTTCCTGTGTAAAAACGAAATATATACAAAGTGTCCATATGTATGCTTTGTTGTGTTGTGTATGTCAAAATTCAAAAATTTGAATTCGCTGCGCGATTTGGAATACCTGCAAGCCTTCATTACATACCTTCCTTTCGACCTTCTTGAGTCCAATTTGCTCCTTGGTTCCCTTCTGTAAAAACAAGTGTTCATCGTTAGTTTGCATTCGACATTTGATGGCGCTTTTTTGAAAGCATACGAAAATCACTTGTAAAGCAAGAGGAAAATTTGAAGAAAAAAAAATCATTCAAAAGAAAGACAAATGATTTGTGTAGGTAAATGAAATGCTTTGCGTTTGGTTTGCTGTACCTTTTCAGGTGTTTCGACTTTGTCAATGCCATTTTGTTTGTCCTGGGAAAATGAAAAAATATGTGTGTTGTGTGTGAGAGAGAACAAGAAATAAAGTGTTTTTGAATGAGTTTAAGTTGCGCTTGAAGCATGATTAGAGATGCGGCTGCTTGCAAAAAATGGCACATGCATGAGCTTTTTAATGAACGAGCATCTCTGTTCACAATTAAATGCAACGCAGCATGTGGAACAGAAGTCTTTAGTGAACATGCCATGAAGAGCCCATGGGCAACTTGGCACCCTCCGTCAGGCGACTGAAAGCTGATTCCCAGTGAGACTCTGGAAAACTTGACCAGTGACAGAGTGTCGTTATTCAAGGGAGTGCGCTCTTTCCACGGGCAGGACGCGAGCTACAGGCATCACGCAATTCAGTGAGACCTCCTCTCCCAAGACTAAACCGCATTCATTTGCTGGAACACTTCACAGAACGAGTGAAGCTGTCCACCGACGAGGTGTTAAGTTAAGTTCAGTTATGTAAATGTGCAACGTTCAGTTAAGTCCACCGAGGTCGTGGCAAAATGAAGACAGCTGGTAAGAGTCTTGCGAAGGCTGAGACCCACGTCCAGGCGGGACATTCATTTGGCCGAATAGTCCACGCACTGACTCAAGCTGTCTACCGACAAGTTCTTGCACTAAGTTCAGTTAAGGCAATATGCAACGTTCAGTTAAGTGAAAAATCACAATCATCCACTCGAGAAGTCTCAATTCAGCAGAGACACTCACCACGACAACTCATCTGATGACGTCAGAGCATGAAAATTCAACCTTAAATCCGCGATTTTTCCATGAAAACGGCTCGGAAATCACTTGAAATGGATGAAATCGTTGATGGGACAGTCGAAGCCGTCATCCACAAGCATTCCCCGGCAAAAATTGATGAATTTTTGGAAAATCGAAAAAAATGCACGATTTCAACGAAAAATGCAGTAAATTGTGAAACGAATCGAGTCGACTTTTTCTGCTGAGAGTGTGCAAATATTCAAAAAGTAATTTTTTCGAAAATCCTGCCTGGTTTTGCATGAAAAATGGATGGAATGGAGTGAGTGGAGAGGGATGGTGATGCGTGCATCGAAAATTTTATCAGATTGAAGTCAGCGAGTGGATGGAGGTTGTTCAATAAGAGGTTATAATTGCGTCCATTGATGCATAGCACTGTGGCGGGTTCTTAGGATGACGGAAAGTCAGTAAATGTTCGTCATTAATGACTGAGGGTGGAAAATGCTTTTTTTGAAGACCAGCCTGGCATCAGATGTCTGAATAATGCTGTGAATGAGAGTGTTGTTTGTGTGACTGTAGAAATCGAAGCTCAGTCTTCATCTGAGATTAACACAAAAATAAAAACTCCTGAAATAGTATACGAAAATATAAAACTTAAGATCTTACAAAAGAACGGCCAGTGTCCTTGGAAAAGAAGCAAAAAATCAGATTACAGATTCACCGTCATAGAAAGCATTTGTTTGGTCATTCGTGGGTTAGTTGCAAAAACACACACAAAGTTTAGGGATAAGATAAGCAAAAAGGAAAAGGTCTTGTGTAGTATTTAATTTTTTTTTTTTTGGATTTTTTGTTTGGAAAAACTGTGCCGCTTCCTTGTTAAGTTGTTTAGCTTTTTCGAGTTTCGATGGCGTGGACTACGTGGCATGGCGTCATCTGGATGGATGCGACTTACCTGTTCAGGTTCTTTCTTTTCATCTTTTTTCTTCTTAAGGTCAAGAGCTTTCTTGTCCTCTTCTTTTTTCTTGGTCTCCTCTTCGACCATTTTCTTTTTATCTTCATCGAGTTTCTTTTTATTCTCAATCTCTTCCTTCTTCTTTTTCTTCTCTTCTTCGACTTTCTTCTTCTCTTCTTCGACCTTCTTTTTCTCTTCTTCGACCTTCTTTTTCTCTGCTTCAACCTTTTTCTTCTCTTCTGCCTGCTTCTTCTGCTCTTCTTCAAGTTTCTTCTTTTCCTCTTCTTGTTGTTTCTTCTCTTCCTCTTCGGCCTTCGGTTTTTCGTTTGTGTTTAAGGGGATATTTTTTGGAGTTGGAGGAGTGGACAAAGAGTAAATAAAGGATAAATATGAACATATAAACAAACAAAAAAAATATCTAAGAAATTATAAATGTAAGAAACAGTTATTTACGAACGAAAGGAAGTGTCGAACGAAAAGAGTCCTAAAATGTCATTTCGATAAACGTGCTTGTTTTTTTTTTTTTTTTGTTGTTTGTTTAACAGAACAGAAAAGAGTTTACATAAAAAAAAATAATTTACATAATCACATCTAGACGAGAGAGAGAAACATTAAACATTGTGTTACACAGATACATCTAGAGAAATTTTCTTCTTTTTTTAAATAAATGAAAGCGAGTTTGAATTTTTCTTGCGAATATGATAAAGCCCGGTTCACCTCGTCAGGTTGCTTTTTAGCGGTAGGCTTGAGCCTCACATCGAATATGACTTTTGCTTCTTTCTCTTCGAACAGTTGTTTCTTAAGTTCTTGCTTCTTTTTCATTAGTTTCTTTGTTTCGTTTGTTGTTTCGGTCGATTGTTGGTCTAAATCATGTACCTTGCGTTTTTCTTCGGCCTCCTTTTTGGCTTGTTTCTTCTTCTCTTCCTCTTCTTCTTTCTTCTTCTTTTCGTCCATCTTTTGAACCGTTATCTTACACGATGACTCATCCTTGCCAACTTCATTTGTAATCACACACTTGAATGTGGATGAATGCTCAGCCCTTGCCGAACTAAATGTCAAACGTGCAGTTGTTCCATCAAATGTTGTTGTAATATCTTTTGTTTCCTTAACAATTGTCGTATCCTTGTACCAGACAACCTTGCAGGTCTTATCGACGGTCTTAATGACCGTGATCAATTCAAAGGTCTTGCCTTCGTAAACCTTCTGATCGACCAATTTGCGAACGATCTCCGGCTTGACGGGTTTACGCTCTTCCTCTGGTATGTCAACCAGATTGACAATTTGTGAGACGGCTTCACCCTTTTCATTCTTAGCGACCAACTTGTAAGAGCCCTTGTCTGTCTCTTGCACTTCATTGATTTCCAACTTGACTGCGAATTCACCCTCTTTGGTCTTCTCCACCTGATAGACGTGACGTTCGCTCTGTCGCACCTCGCTGGTCTCCTTGAACCATGTGCACTTCGGTTCGAACTTCGATGCGACTGTGCATTCGATGACAACTGTACGTTTCTTGATGATCTTAATAATTTTAGGTTTATCTTTGATGACAGGAACAACTGTAACGAGAAGGGAGAACAAACAAGTTGTGTAAATTGATGGGGAAGGAATGGTTTTTCTTTCAAATACTCACTCTCAATGTTAAGCGTCAAATTAGCATTTAACTCTCCCAAATTATTCTTAATATTACATTTGTACAAGCCGGAATCCTCCAATTGTGGATCAACTAATTCCAGTTTAATGTAGTACTGATCACCACGAGTTTCCATAGACATTTTGATTTTATTTGTCTCCTTAATAACCTCACCATTTCGGAACCATATGATGTCTGGTTTTGGATCTGATTTAACTTTACACTCCATAATGACTAGCTTGCCATTATTTTCCGATACGATGCGCGGTTTCTCGACAAACGTTGGCGGGTCACCTTCTGGTTCTGGTTCAGCTTCAATATTTAAATTGAGATTGGCATTTGATTCGCCAAATTCGTTTTGAACATTACATCTATAGGTGCCACCATCAGATGCACCAGGATCCTAAATTAAAAAAAAAATATATATTTAATAATAATAATAAGTTCAAAAATGAGGACGAAACTGCAAGGCATACCTTAATCTCTAGTGTGAGTTCGTACAAGTCCTCGGAAATTAATGTCGATTTAATTTTAATTTTTTTAGTTTCTGTAACCACATCTTGTCCCCTGTACCATGTTACAGTAGGTTCTGGTTTCGCTTTGCATTTACATTTCATCGTTATTAATGTACCAGAGTCGTTTGGTATGATACGTGGTTTTTCGGTGAATGATGGTGCAAATCCATTTGCGTCGCCGGTACCTGATTTGATTGTTTCACAAAAAAAATGTAAATAAATATTTTTTTTTTGAATTTCATGAAAAACTAAAAAAAAATTAATAAAAAAACAAAAAAAAATATTTTTTTTTTCAGCAAAATTTTTTTTAGAAGATACGCAAACAAATTTCATTAGTGTCAAAATATCAAAGTTAAAATATTTGCTAAAACATAAAAAGCGAAAAAAAAAATGGTTTGTGTTTGAGCAACTTTTTTCTAAAAAATAAACCAAAAAAAAAAAAATAAGAAAATTAAATAAAATGCTTGAGCATGAAATGCGCGAAATATATATATAAATAATGTATATATCTTGTATATGCCTTACTCCCATTATCGAGTGATATTTGATACACAATAGAAGGTGAACAACAATACATTTATTTTTTGTGAAAAATAAAATTATTGTTTAATTTATTCTATCTGATGTATGTATGCCTACTAATGAATTATTTGTTGGTCTTCTTTTGGACAAAAAAAAAATTACAAAATAAATCAAAAAAAATGTGTGTTTTTAATTATAATTTTTTTTTTTGTTTTTTTTTTTTTTAGGATATATGAAATATATTTTTTTGTTTAAGGTACCTTGGAAGTTCAGCGCAATATTTGCATTACTCTCTCCGTATATATTAAATGCGTTACATCGATAATTTCCACCATCATCTCTGGTTGGATTTTTTATCTCTAATGTAAGGATATAGGTATCTTTAACGGTTGCCTTTCGGGACATTTTTGTTCTTGATGAATCGATGATTTGCTTATCACCACGATACCATGTAATGTCTGGTACCGGATGTGCTTCAAGTATACATTCCATAATCAGAATGTCGTCTTCTTGTCGAATTGTCGGTTTTTTTGGAAAACGTGGAGATTTTCCATCGGGAATTCTATAGAAGGTTGGTTGGTTTTTTTTTAATTTTTGTTTTGGTTTTTGATATGCAGCGGCATTAGAATTGTGCTCATTTTGATCATACATACATGGGTGTAGGCTTTTGGACCCAGTCGACTTGACTTTGAAGCGACAGAAGCGACTTCTGAGTCTAATAAGAAGTCAGGCTAGTCTATATCCTGGAACCGACTCATCGATCAAAAGTCTATAGAAGCTATGGAGCTGTGAGCTCAAATTGAGAGACGAGTGGAAGGACGACTGGATGAACTAGTGAATGGACGAGTGGATGTACGGGTGGATGGACGAATGGATGGATGGACGAGTGGATGGATGGGCGAGAGGATGGATGGACGAGTGGAGGGATGGACGAGTAGATGGATGAGTGGATGGACGAGTGGGTGGATGAGTGGATAGACGAGTGGATGGATGAGTGGATGGACGGGTGGATGGACGGTTGAATGGATGGACGGATGGATGCCTATATGGATCTTCGCTGAATGAACCTATAAATAAATCCCACACAGCCAGCTGGAGTGACTAAAATGTTTGATGACATAGTGTATAACCCCGTGACGCTACAGGCTGATGTGGAATCTTTAGTGAAGAAGACGTGTCTATGTCTGTCGACCTATTAGTCGAAATTTCACCACATCCCCTCTGCCGCACAAAAGCTCTACACAACGTGTACGTATGAATCAAACACATGTATAACATTATGTTCTTACTTCTTTGAACCACCCTCGAAATTTAAATTTATCGTCGCAACACCTTCGCCATGCTTATTTCTGGCCTTCGTTTGATATTCACCCTGATCGCCAGATACAACATTTGTGATTTCTAATCTTGCCATATGATACAATGTTTGATCCTTTTCCAATGTGATCTTATAACGACCTCCTTCTTTAATTTCCTCCTTGCGATGATACCTTTTTGTTTAACATTCGCATTTTGTGGCAAGGGAAATCCAAACACATGAATTAATGCGAGGATGGGAAAAAAAGAAGTTTTGTCAGAAAAAAAAATAATCAAAAGAAGAAGGTTTTATGTGTATGTACCAAGTAACAGTTGGCTTAGGCTCGCCGACACATCTGCATTCAAATGTGATGTTTCCACCATCCTCACTTTGTCGTATGACTGGTCGTTCGGTGAATGTTGGTTTAATGCCATCATCTGGAACCGGGGCCTCATCGCCTACAGAGAGTTTTACAAAAATTTCGTTTTTTTTTGTGATTCGCTTTTCTTTTTTTGTTGTTTTGTTTGTTGGTTGATTTGGTTTAGTGTTCTGTAGTCTAATTTGTTTTATTTCTTAGAAAATTCAAAAAAAAAGTGAGTTAGCCGATCTCGTACGAGACGTGTACAGCCGCGTCTGTCTGTGCAATCGTACTCGGGTGTTACTATTTTTAGACTCATTATTTCGATTCTCATGCGTGATCCTGTTGGACTAGTGTTCTTTGGTCTTGTGACAACTTTTGATTGAAAATGTGCGGCCTTCGGTGGGTAGGAAGTGAATTTCATTCATTGAACGTCAAGGCAGAAGAAGCGCCACAGTCCGAAGTCAACTAAGGCTTAGCAGGTACACCAACCACTGGTGTTGCTGCCTTGTCTCACGAGTGGAGACTTATTTCTGCTGCCCCTGAATGGGGAGAACGTTTGAGGAGACTTTTCTCCTCGATCTCTGAACAGTGTGTGTGTGAAGGGTTGCGTCGTTGGCGGAACTGAAACAACCTCACCACGCTGGCCTTAGGAATGAATGCACTCTATACTGTTGTCTGACTGCAATCTCGACCAAAGCAAAACGTCATGCGAGAGGTAAAGTGCAGAAGCGGGTGGCTTAAGCTGCTTGTGGCGGGAATTGGAGACACACTCAGGCCATCTCAGTGCATCCCCTTGGCCGGCTCAAAGCAAGAATTATTGCAGGAAGGAGTAAGGCTCAGCGTATTTGGGCAGTAGTTGCGTTGTAGCTCAGTGCAAATGGCAATGCACCAACAGAAGCAGTATAGCCTTGAGATGGACGTAGGGCTAGTTTGAAAGCAAGATCGGCCTTAGCAAAGCATTAGAGCAGGTCAAGCCACAGGCAGGATCAGCTTGAGCAAGCCATAGTCTACGTGCCCTAGACAACGTCAGACATGATTGGCATCAACAGCGAAGCGTTCCTCGAGAGCATCATGGCCCGCATGTAAATGCGAAACAGGCATGTGACTGGCCTTTGGCGGACATCAGATGCATGCAAAGGGCAAAGACAAGACTGGCTCGCAAAGCATTTAATGCGGCTTAGGGAACGTGATGCGCCTAAGCAGCGAAGCATCACATGTCCTAGAGGGCGTCAGGCGTGAGTATCATCATCGTCTTCGCAATCTCTAGCAACGGCACAGACGTGATTGAACTTGGCAGACATGATAGGCTGTGCTCCAAGCCAGCTTTGAAACGATACAGACAACGTCAGCACAGGTTTTCAAAGCTCTGCTAGACGGAACACAGAGCTCATCATACAGTTGGACATTGTCTGTATGACAGTTTTCTCAGGCTCTCGGGAATACCCAAAACCCTGTGCGACTGACTTCACCTTTTTGAATGAACTTCAGGGACAAGGGGGAAAGAATTCCCTTCTGACATCGACCCACCGATGATCCGCATTTTGTATGTGAACTACACCAGTGTTCAGTTTTCAATGTCTTAAAATTGTTTTATATAATTATGTGTGTTAGAATAGTGCTGTGTGATATTTACAAACAAGAACAAAAATTAAACTATTTATTCTATTCTTACACCTAGTTTGTTGATTGGTTCTCTGTAGCAAACGTTTTCTGAACATAGAAAATACATAGGATTTCTATTTAACTGGCAGCCGTTTTTTTAAAGTAACGGATGTGCATAAGTAAATTTACTTCGGTGCTCATACGGAATATGGATGATGTGTGAAATATGGATGGCTGAGGGCTGAAGACCGGCGGCGGCGATAGAATAAAGGGAGTAATCGTTGACGAGAGCGATGAACGAGATGAGATTATGCATTAAAATGAAGACATACGATAAGTTCCTTTAAAGAGCAAATCATATGCGTTTTTTAGGCCGCACGAATTTAGCAAAGAAACAAAGTTAAAAAAAAAAAACAAAACGAATGTATTAAAAGTTTTGCAACAAGCCAGAGACTGAATGAGATCTTATGATGCATGATCGTGAATGTGATCGTTTCTTGTTTTCTCTGTCTCTACTGAACGACATTTAACAACATTTATGAGACAAGTATTTCTTTTTTTTTTGACTCCCGTGTGTGTGTGGAAAAAAAAAATAGCGCCAGCATAATTTACATGTTCATGAAATTTGCATTTATTAATGAGTTTTTGTTTTCTTGAATGGAACATATTTGTGATTTCTTACAGAGTTTCTTACAAAGCAGCTTTGGTTAAGATTTAGATTTTGCAAATGAAATGTAAAGAGAGAGAGAGAGAGAGAATCTTAGTTGTGTCTTTTTCGAACTCGAAACTCTGTCTTTTTTTTTTGATGATGATTGATATGCATTTTTAAGTTTAATAGTTAATTCTCTTGTACTCTGTAAAAATGTGTTATTCATCACATCAGCTCTCACAAAAGAAAATTTTTTGAATTGAATTTCTAAAATTCTCAATAAATTCAATCAGTACAGCAAAAAAAAATTCACATTTTTTCAAAATAAATTTTAGAAATTCAACCAAATTTGTTCCTCTTCGTTTGGTTATTTTGAATTCTCTTCATAAATACTCTTATCTATGAAAAAAGAACATACAAAACAAATTATCCATACGCATGAACATAATACAAATGTTTTATGTATTATATCCACACATACAAGAAAACACTTAAATATTTACAAAAATCAATCTCACTGAACTTCGATTGAGAGTAAATTATAGGAAAAAATATATGGAATGTGAATACTTACTGTCAAAGTTTAAACTAATCGTTGCATTGCTTTCACCAAGCTCATTTTTGGCATTGACCTTGTACTTTCCAGCATCTTCGACTGTGACGTTTTTCAACTCAAGCGCTGCAAAGTATGAATGCCCATCTTTGTCAACGGTCAACTGGAGAATGGTGACGAGAAATCATTTTTAGAGTTTAGTTTTGTTTTTGCTGAACTATATAACTTAAAGTAGATTATCAATTGAAATAAAAGGAAAAGGGGGAGCGTTTCATGACCGGGAGTTTGAGACAAGTTCAGTAAGGGTATTCTAAACTCAGCAACTAGGCTAGACTTGAGCTTGAGCGCTTGTAGTCGGAAGCAGAGAGTCTAAGCAGTCAGCCGACAAGCCGAATTGAGTTCAAGCTGGAGAGCAATGTCTTAGACGTCTGTAGATTGTCTCTCCGTGAAATAAGTATGGGGCTGGTCTCGACCGCACGAAGTTGAGGAGATTAACGAGATTCAACGAGAGACTAATGTCTAGACAGTACGCAGCTTAGAAGTCTGAAGGTTGATCTTTGTCGCAGGCCAGTGTCTAGGCAGTACGTACGAAGGTTCTTCTTGTTCTCATAGTCTCCCCACTTGACGTAGCTTGGATGGGTGTAGCTTGTCGTCTCAAGCTACTCAAGCTTGTCTCGGTCGTAGCGCGCTACGAAGCCAGACGTCTATTCTGTGATGTCCAGACAGACGCTTAGAAATCTGAATGTTCTTCTTCATTACAGGCTAATCTCTAGCCAGTACGCAGCTTAGAAGTCTTCAGCTTGTCTCCTCAAGTCGGTCGTAGCGCGCTACTAAGGCAGACGTCTATTCTATGATGTCCAGACAGACACTTAGAAATCTGAATGTTCTTCTTCAACGCAGGCTAATCTCTAGCCAGTACGCAGCTTAGAAGTCTTCAGCTTGTCTCCTCAAGCTACACAAACTTGTCTCGGTCGTAGCGAGCTACGAAGCCTGAACTCCGTTCTGGCTCGAGAGAGATCACCCTACAGTACTTAGCTTAGACGTTTAAAGACTGTTTGAACCTCAAGTCTGAAGGAAATTCTAGAGGTTTGTGTGCGTTTCCGTTGAGGAGATGTCCACCAAGACGCAACAAAGCTATCTTTAAATGGATGTTCAAGTGGCCTTTCAGCCCCATTTCCTTGCACATTCTATAAACTAAATGTGCACAGTAAAAAAAAACGTAAATGTAAAAAAAAAAGATTTCAAAAAAGCTTGCGGAGACTGCTATTGTATACATTTTATAGGCTCCATAATCTTTTTAATCTTCTTTCATACAAGAAACAAAAAAGAACAAAAAAAAAAACAACAACTCACCTTGTGCCTTGGTGATTCTTTGACAGCAGCAGCATTATGAAACCATGAGATAGCTGGTTTCGGATCTGCATTAACACGACATTCAAATAGCAGCCGCTTACCATCATCCTCCTGTCGGATTGCTGGTTTTTTCGCGAATGTCGGCGCGAAACCGTCGATTTGTCTGTGGCGGTGGGAGAAAATTCCACAAGAAATTCATTAGTTTTCTGAATTTTATTGCATCTGAATGATTTGAAAAAGGGGAGGCTGGGGAACTAAGCTGATTGTTGAGGACGAGGGCTGCAGGACTTACCGTTCAACGAATTTTCCCTCTACATGTTAGTACAGCGGGTAAAGAATTTGCATTTGTTTTTTAGAGCGCATAGAAAATAAAGAAGCAAATATTATGAGAAAAAATGAATAAAATTGGCAGAGGAGAAAAAAAAAACGATGAAGAGCAGCAGCAGAAGAAGCAGTATTTTGGGTGCGAAAGCAAAAGCACAATCAATGTCAAACTTTATTTGTAAATTGATTGTTCTCTCACCTTTCCTTTGGTTCGTCAGCCGCTGTTTTTTTTTTTTTTTTCAATTTTTGTTTATGATTTTGATTTAAATAAAAAAAAATAATAGTTTTATAATTTAATGTAAATTTGAGAAAAAGAAAATCTGATGGAAGGCATGTACTTACGGCTAAAATTCAAATTAATCGATGCTGCTACTTCGCCCAATTTATTCTTGGCCTTGACCTTATAGAGTCCAGCATCAGTTTCAACAACATCATCGAGATCTAATACTACTGTGAATTTATTATCACCTATTGGTTGAATTTTGAATTTTGTTCTAGCATCTTCTGTTAGCAGTGTCTCACTGCGATACCATTCAATGTCTGGTTTGGGTGATGATAATAATTGACATTCAAATATCAAGCGATTACCATCGTCTTCCTGCCGTAGCTGAGGCTTCTTAACGAAGCTGGGAGCGAAATCTTCAGCCACTCCCATGCTGATTGATTTGGAATTAATTCAATGTATAAGGTGACATATAAAAAATCAGCCTTTTTAAGGGGCAACAAATTTTTGCTTTTTTTCTCTCTCTATTTCCTCTCCTTGTTGTTGATTGTTTGTTCTGATCTTGTTTTCGTCCTTGTGTTTAAAATGTCACAACGGAAAAGAAAAAAAAAACGAATGCAAAACGAAACAAAAATTTGTATATATGCTGTGTCCTTTCTCTCTCTCTGTGTTTTGTTATAGAATAAAATCCGGTATTCTCATTAAGATGTCCTGCAAGCACAAGAGATTCAAGGATATAGAAAAATATTTTTTTCAAAGATGTTGCAAATAAAAAAAAAAAACGGAAATGTCAATTTAATCAAATGGAAATGCGTCGACGTTCACTTTTCTGTTGATCGCTCTGATTGATTGTTCACTCAACACAATTCACTTGTCACAGTTTAGTAACTGTTTTGTTTATAATCAGAGAATAAGAATGTGTATGTATGCATTTTTTTTTTTCTAGAAATTAATTCGAATCACTAAGAGGATGATGAGGAAAAAATAAAGTAAATACTAAGTTTTGTTTTTTATGTGTTTGTTGCAATATCAAAAGCTTGATATTTATTTGCAACCATCTGTATGGCCGCCCTCGCACATGTCAAAATTAAAGCGTTCAAAAATAGAACCACCATCATATTTTGTTCCCCTCTTCTCTATTTTTCATTTGAAATTCTAAACTCATTTCGTATATATAGATTTTCGTTTTCAAAAAAAAAATAACAAAATACATATATTTTACTTAAAATAAAAATTGTGTGTGTATATGATATTTTGCTAGGATTTCTTATGGTTTAAATGCATCAAAGTACATATATTTTGTGCGGAGAAGATAGTGTGTTCACTTGAGCACTTTGTTGGGCGCCAGTTTTAGTTTTTTAAAGGAAAACGATAGAATTTTTGGAGCAGACGTGCTATTTTTGTTGCGCATCCACGGATGCAACTATTTATGTTGATAATTGCACTCAGAGAAATGAAAGACTTTTCAGACTCGAGATCTGGATAAAGTCACAACAAGATCGTCGATAAAGTGATGACTGGATGTCAATGAAAAAAATATGCTTAATCAATTAAATTGATGTCAAAATTCAGATCAAAAGACATAAACTTCTGGCAAAAGGTCCCCTTATCTGATCGCATGTTTGGTTTTGCACTTCCGTGTCGCTTTGTGTCATACGGGACACATGCATTTCTTTGATCTTCATCGAACATCGTTTGATCTTCACTGAATACCGAAAATGAAAGAGCCGTTGGTGCCTTTGAAGAGTGGCGCCTATGATCTTTGGTCTGGAATAGATTTTTCTCTGAGGATGCATTCAAGGCGGACTTGATCGGGCCCTCTGCAGGAATGCTCCTAACGAGAAGCAAAAGTGAGGAAGAGGAAGACACATCGGGGGATGCCTTGAAATGAGCCAAATCAAAAATACTTGTCAATCAGTAGAAAAATAAATTCTTCTCAATCTTCTCTCTCCTCTCTACTAAATCCATCCCTGCAAAATATCTGTATACACACGTACATGCAATCATTACAAAATGTTGAGTATGTGTCGTATATGTTGAAGCTAAACAACTCCGACTACACGACGACCAAAAAAGATATATTTATACCCTAGAAATTATTTCGAAAAAATGTTTGTTCGTTCGTCTGGTCTCTAGTTGGGTGAAAGCCACTGCTTAGCGTATCCACCCCCTTCCCACAGTCTCTCCTCAGCCTGAGTGTCGTTTTATTTTTATGGAGACGGAAATTTGATAATAAAGCTTTTGGAAAACCAACAAAAAAATTTAATTCTGTATTCAACAAAAAAAAAAAAAAACTAATCAAATAAATAATTATATTCAACGACGAAAAAAAAATTAAAAAAAAAAAAACACCGAACATTACTGATTTATTTTTAGATACGAAATTGATCCTTTAAGAAGAAAAAAAAGAGAAAACTCAAATTCTCTCTCACGTAACTGAATCTTAATTAAAATTTCAGATATCCAATTTATATACATTTTCTGGTGTGTAATTTTTTAAATAGATTTGTATATACATGTTTTAAATTAGATGCATATTTAATGATTTATATGAACTATATACATGTATAGTTAAATAAATTTCGATGAAATAATAATCCAAAAAGATGTATTCTGCTAATTCTTGATTTTTTTTTCTTTTGAATATACATATAAAAATATATGTATTTTTTTTTTTGACTTTAAATTTGTTGATTGTTGTCAGATGTGATGATGACCAGAGAACGTTTTTTAAAGACTTTCACTCTTTCACAATTTTGTTATTGCATTTTTTTTTCATTCTTTCTTTTATTTCACATATTGGTCATTTCCATTACCACTCCTTGACACACAAAAAAAAATGAGTATGCATCAAATGTATATCCTATGTAGCTACGATGATGGAAATATCATGAATTTCTAACACTGGATATATACTTTTTGGGGGGTTTTCTTTTTCATATTTTTTTAAAAGGTTTTTTTTCAAGATTTTTTTTGAATTATTTAATTCTTTTTAAATATTTCTTCCTCATGAATTATTTTTTTTTTTTCACATTGAAAATTTCTGATCACTCGCGGCGAATCTCCTGCAAGTGTTTGCTCCGCTGATATTTTTTTTAATACATTTTAGTAAAAGATAAAAAATATTTTTAATAGTGTTTTTTTCCTCGAAAATATTTCCATTTGATTTAAAAGAAAATTTCATTTAAATTTTTCGTTTAACAATTTTGCGATTTCTTACTTTTTTACGTGAAAAAAGAGAAAACAAATTGAATCTCAACCAAAGTACAAGAAAAAAAAAAAACAAAAATAATAAACTCTGCTCTGCTTTGCTTTTTTAAATTTTCCGAAAAAAACCGACGACCGATACGACTCGATGGTCGATGGATATGTGCTGGTGATTCGTTATTAAAGTTTAAACTAAACGAGCAAGTTTGTCGGGAATTCTATCTCAGGAAAAAGAATGTTTTAGGTAAGAACAAAAAAAAACCTAAAAGAAAAAAAATAAAATATATATACACGCACACACAACTCACACACTCACACACATACACACACCCATGGACATTGCAATTGTACTTAAAACACGAAAAAAATTTCTATCTTTAGTTCTTGTTGAGAATACATCAATACCATACCATTTTGCTTGTATCGACAAACTGCTTCGCTTTTTTTTTTTTTTGGTGTAAGGCATATGAATGCATGCATGAGAAAGCTACATGCTCACGACATACGACATTCTCGCCGCCGCGCCGCACACACATTTGTCAAGGGGTGGGGGGTTGTAGATTTTCGAAAAAATTTCATATCATTCTTGCCGTTGGTTCTCGCACACAGCTAGACTAAGAAGCCACGTATGCTTTTTTGTTTTCTATTTTATAAATAAGATATTTTTATATTTAACACACACACAGGCCTGACTCTCATGTATTACTCCTCTCCCTACGGCCAGATCACAGGCAGAACAAAAACAACATTTTTTCGCTATGATATAAAAACCAACTAGTGTGTGTGGCTGAGAATTTCTTGAATTTTCTCTCAAGACACAAAAAAAATGATCCCTCTTAATGTGTATGGGGTTGATGATCACCTGAAGGATTGGATGGAAACAAGAAAACGAAACAAGAAATCATCAAATACACACTACACAAGATGAGGGGACATTTGATTTTTTTGAACAATAAACGTTCATTTCGCACTTCACTCATCATGGGTACTTAATTTGGTTTTTCGAGAGAATCATAAAAACCATCCCATTAGTTCATAAAAATCTACTTATTTTTTTATTTTTTTGTTTTGTTTTTGGAAAATGTGAAATGTATCTGCTGCATAGATTAAAATCAAATGTTCTCTTGGAAGCTTTTTAGTCAACCGATTATAGCTCTATTAGACTGGGTATCATAAAATTTGTTATAATTTTCATTTTCATCTTTTTTTAGATTCATTGCAAATATCGGTTTGAAGGTGGCAAAATTCAGATGTGAATGGATAAACTATACCGTTTGAACATTTGCCTCTCATCACTGAATGTGGATCATGATGATGTTGATGGTGCTGGTCATATTTTGATGAACACCTGTGTGGTGTGTCAGAAATTTAGTGCATGCCCTCATGGGAGGATTCAAATGTTCTTTTCTTTGAATCATTTTTAATTGGTCCTAAGACATGAGACAATGGATTGCGATCTGTCCCCTGTTTCATTATTTTCACGATCATAATGCTTGGCAGCTTTCTTAGAGGAGAACTTTGCCGCGGTCTTAAGATCGGAGAAGTTCTCTTCAAGCACCGATTAAAATAAAAGCATTTTCCACCGCGAATCATTTAGGACCATCTCCACGACAAAAAGGCAAGGCTTGACCAACATTTCCCTATTTACAGATCATAGCAAGCCTTCCACATTGGAGAATGTAATCAACAAACACAATTACAACCTCTTATTGACCAGTCGTCACCCACCCACCAAACTCAATCTGATCTGATTTTCATATTTCCGTGTCGATTTCCATCAAATTTTCGACGCACACATTACCATCCCCCTCCCCTCACTCCATTCCATCCACTTTTACCTCGTACCACAGCAGGATTTTTGAAAAAATCACTTTTCGAAAATTTGCACACTCTCAGCAGAAAAAGTCGACTCGATTCGTTTCACAATTTACTGCATTTTTCGTTGAAATCGTGAATTTTTTTCGATTTTCCAAAAAATCATCAGTTTTTGACGGGGAATGCTTGTGGATGATGGCTTCGGTTGTCCCATCAACGATTTCATCCATTTCAAGTGATTTCCGAGCCGTTTTCATGGAAAAATCGCGGATTTAAGGTTGAATTTTCATGCTCTGACGTCATCAGATGATTAGTCGTGGAGAGTGTCTCTGCTGAATTGAGACTTCTCAAGTGGGTGACTGTGATTTTTGTGAAAAATCAAATGAATCTTGGACAGACGCCGGATTAAAGTGCATTACTTCGATGTGCATTCAATGCTGGCTGGCGTGAGGAGAGTGGAAATTTGGTTGCTCCTGATTTACTTAACTGAACTTGACTTAAGAACTTGTCGTTGTACATGAAATGTTCAGCCAAATGGATGTTTCTTCTGGACCTGGTTGAGTCCTTCAATCCTTGCCACCTTCATACAAGCTTTCTTCAGTCTCACACTCATGATGCGGTGCATTTTTACTTAACAAAACTTAGCTCTGTGGAACGCTTTAAGCAGACGAATGAAGTTGAGCCTTACAATAGGGATGACTTGCAGGATATTTTCCCTCTCTAAGCCCCCTTCCCAGAGCATCTTCGAACTCAGACCATGCGTCGTCCCTGATCCAACTGGCTCAAGCTTACCTCTAGATGTCTTGTTCACCTCGAACTCTAGCGCCACTCTCAATCCGCTTCCCTTTCCGTCACATCGCCGATGACTAACCTCGAAGATCAAGTGTATGTTTCTCTTCTTCAATGAAAACCCACAGCAAGGGCATTTGTAGAAAAGAAAACAAAGAAAAGCAACAACAAACTATTCAATGTCAGCCATTTACTATTGTTATTTCCCATTTAGTACCACGGATGTTGCGGCAAGGTCGATGCAGATGCTGATGCAGTACCGATACTAGAACAAGTGGACGTTTTATTTTTATCTAGATAGTTGCATCTGCTGATCTTGGTAATTAAATTGAAAATTAACTTGTTGCAGGTGATGCTGAAGTGCAAAATGATGTCATCAACTGCAAAAGAAAATAAGTGTGAATGCGGCTTGTTCTCTTGGGTGGAGGATAATAAACAAACATTCACTTTTTGCGAAAGATTCGTCAGAAAAGTTTCGGGTTAGCTGGGTGCTTAGGTATGTCACAAATGGTCATGATGCATGTCAGGCTAAAATAAAGCACTTTTGATGATTCAGACAAGTGAAAGAATGTGGGGGTGAAGTATCACTCTTGTGGAATCTGAAACACAATCCTGTCTGCTGCATTTTAAGTGAACGAATCCCCTGCTATGCATGAACTCCACTTGTGATGATGAATGGGAAACGAGTCGTCTCATGGACGCACCTAACGAAGATGAGGTACCCAACTGACAGTGGAACGAACCGCAAACCAGAGTGGGTCTATGCCAGGGTTGGGCTCTGTTTTCGAATGACGCCGGAGGAGGAACTGCGACATTCAGAGCTCGCATAGACAGTTCGTCTTTTAATACGAGTAGCTCTAAAAGGCTCTGCTCTGCTGCTATTAAACTTCTCATATTCTGAGAAATGATACACTGACTATAATAACCAATTAGTTCCATTTCGTTGAGTTTCGTTAAGCTTCGTTAAGTTTCGTTAAGTAACGTTTATTTTCGTCTAGTTTCTTAAAGTTTAAGTGAAACGACTGTTTATGCTGCAATTGTTTCACAAGGACCAATTATGGTGAATTTTTTTTATTTTTTTTCTGACACACATACATACTTAAGTTTATTTAAATCTAAATATCGTTGGGCCATCACATTGTGCACTCATGCTTTAGCAATTCGATCCCTGGTTTTGTTCCAAAAGTCAAAAGTCACAAGGAACATAAAATCACCTTAATCTTTGTCCCCTCTCTCCTCCGCAGAAAAGGCAAAAAAAAAATTAAATACATATTTTCTACTCGAGCCAATCCAATCAGTTCGTCCATTCGTCATCCCATCCGTTTTCCAACGTGTCCAAGGTGAGCAATTTACAATTTCTTCCAATCCCATCACTGCACAGCCCATGAAAATGAAAGAGGAGAAAAGAAGAGAAAAAAAAAAAGAAAGCAAACAAACATCACTCTCTAGTTGCAAAAATGTTTTTTTTTTTTTTTCATTTGGGTGTACACTTTTATTTTAAGCTCATGTCGTTCCGTGTGTACACGAGGAAAGGAAACATGTTTGGAGGAAGAACAATCACCAAATGTTGTACTTAAGTGAACAACACTAAGATGTTTTACTTGTAACCTACATATGCCACTGGCCGCCGACATGCGTTAGCTATTTATACATTCCTCACCTGCCCCCATGCAGGAGTGTCTTGTTCTACATTGAACCACTCTAGACTCTGAACTGGAAAATACAGATTTTTTTCTAACTCAAAAATACAACAAGAAAAATGGAAAAAAAACATCTATACACTTGTGTATGCCATATCATCGCAAAGAGACTAAACAATTCTAAAAATAGTACACACCACTAAATGCTCTTATTTCTTTCTCCCAGCGGATGGCTTTTTTCTGTAAAATTGTTTTTCGCTAAAACGTGATATAATTTATAAAAATATGGTTCAAAAAACGAAAAAAATAACAAAATGTGTGGCAATATAAATAAGCATTGTCACACGAAATGATAGCTCTTCGGTGATCGATTTGACAAGACAAGAAAAATACGAGAAAGAACGAATGCCGTTGAAGTGGTGACACTCAAACCCTTTGGAGGATCAAGTCGTGTTGGGTTTTGGTCGTCCCTCTTGCCGGACTTGTAATAGGATCTCCAGATGTATCTGGCATGTCATGAGATTGTGTAACCTTGCCCAAGGCACATATTCCCGAGAGTATTTAATTTTAGGAGAACGATCGAAGTGAACTGCTTGCCGGAACATTTCGTTTTATGAGGTGACTAGCTTAAATTTAATTCGACCTCAATATCCATCAAGGTCCAGCCTAAGTATTACACAAACTTGTGAAATTGTTTTCTTCTGCTTTTGAGTGTAGATCATGGTCAGTGTTTCTTGTTCGATTCGAGACAGGCAGGAGGATCGATGGTCAAAGTGATGGTAGATTTGATACACAATACTCCTTCCCGATCGAAAGCAGATTTGCATACACACATGCGGTTCTTTCAGGTACCCTTCAGCGACAGAGAAGAACATCAAGAACTTCGTATCTAACTACTCTATGCAACTATTCTCCCGCATATACATTCAATTTCCCATCCATTCTGATACCCCTCAACCTTCAGATTGTCGCAATTGTCGAGAAATTAGTTTCACGTGTTGCAATTCCTCCATTTCAGTGGGCAACAAGAGGTTACCACGGAGTTTGCCTACCACGCCATATCACCGTCACTGCCCCCGACAAGTCGCACCTTACTCCGCATCTACATTCGATTTCCTTTCCAACCTGATACCCCACATCTCGGGACTCGTCATAGTTCCCGAGAAATTCGTTTCACAAAATTGTGTAATCCAGAAATCGACCGCCACGAAAATGCGTTTATTTTCAGCAAAAAAATGCGACCCACGTGCGATGCCGGTTTACTGCATTTTTTTGTGTGAAATGTGTCATTTTTCAATAAGTCGATTTTCTGATTGGTTGTGCAGAAATTTCACCCCAAATGCATGGACCTGAGTGGGGAGAGGATAATCGAAGTTAATTCGGTCAAAAAATCCGATCACAATCCCTGGAAATTCGAGAAAAGTGCATTTTTCGTTTCTGATGACGTCATCAATGAACACTTGCAGAAATCCTTAAAAAAAAGTGAGTAAATGTGACTGCGCTCTGGCATGGTTGGGGATGGGGATTGTTTTCATTGTTTAACGAGGGGAAATGGTTCATCATGAATTCGGTAAGGTTTGCTTGGAGAAAGCGGAGGGTTTTGTGGGTTTTTCGTTAGAATTCATCGTCGGCGTTGCATGTGGTGTTGCCATGCATTGTCTTTTGGATTTAACTAGGATTGTATGAGTTTTTTTGTTTTTGCTTAGGAAAGGAATTCTACCTATTGTCCACGGTTGCATTCATCGGGTACTGCGCAGGCAAGAAAGCCCACGGAGGTGTTGTTGGATGCGTTTTGTTCTCAGTAACTTGCATTAAGTTCCGGGATCCGATCATCGACTCTCAAGGCTTTCATTGACCTTGCGACAATGTAACTCACGTTCATAGCTTTACAGGGGCTCCTACTTCTTAAATTTGGCTATTAGACCTGCCAAAGAAGTTATAGACCTCTCTGAAGATGGGTGCTTTCTACGCTTCAGATTCAATCAGAAACATGAATGGACGACCAATCAGAAGCGTACCTAAGCGGCTAAGATGACTTCGTCAATAGGAAGCAAGTAGGACAGCAGATATAACGATTAGTAAGGGACATCTGAAGCCAGACTGACGTCAAATTAGAGACTTTTCCCGAGGTGATCATTAAGTTTTTCCACTCACTATGGTTCTACACCAAAAAAGCACCCCAAACCACACTAATTAGTGTGTTAATTGGCTTCCTCATGGAACCGTCGTCCCCCCACCACCAGCACCCAAGTACAGCCAACATTCTTGTTATTTAGAGCAGCCCCCGCCAACAAGCAATCATCATGGACACCGCCTCGAATCGCTCGCGAAAATCCCCGCGAATCTTATATTCAGACAATTAAATGTTTAAATTTGGAAGAAGCGGGTCAAAAGGAGTATGATGCAATCCTTGATTCATCGGGCAATTAAAATATTTCATTGCACCTGCTTCCCAAAAGGCAGCCGAGCAGCAGGCACCCACCCGTACGCATGTACATATAATTGTGTATTTTTTTTTTTTTTTCTTAGATATTTTCCTTCTTTTCTAGCCTGCCGCCTGTCTGCCTGCCTACCGACTGCCGCCTGCGAATGTGGGAAATATTTGCATGTATCTCGTTTAATTTTTATGTGTGCTCTTAAGAGACGAACAACTTGTTGGAGATATTTTTAATTAGAATTTTTGCACACTCCTCGAGTAAAATAAAAAATAAAATAAATAATTTGCAAATAAATAAGTAAAAATGAATCGAAGCGGCGCGGCACTTGCAAACGAAATGCTATGCATTCGTACATTGTGCTCTGCGTTTGGTTTCGATCGAATGTGCATCCAATCGTTTAAGGGCACGTGAATAGAAGGAAAAACACATCAAATTAAATGATTCACGGTCAAGAGTGAGATTCCAATTTTAGATGTGAAAGTACATGTGCGAGGGCAATTGTTTCTCGATGAACAAGAGAAAAAAAAAATAGAAAATATAATTAGAAAATTTTCATAGACTATTCAGCTTTACGCCGAGCAACGCCTACACTCACAGAATCCACAGAGACGAGGCTAGGGACAGAGAACTGTGAGATGTAATGGCAATTAAAATGTTAACAAATATGTACGAAATCACATCGGATTATCACGCGGCTGTGATCAGCGTGATGGACGAGTGCATGACCATCTGCATGTATCACATGAACTGGGCACGGTGCTGACGACCACTGTGAGCCGGTTTAAGTGGGTGGACTCCTTCTGCATTGGAAATTTGCTCGTTTTTTTTTTGTTGAATTCATGGGTGGTGAAAGATAGCTTGCAAGTGTTGCGTCAATTAAGACGCTTTCAGTAAGCTGCTTAGGAAGTTCCTTCGGGGAAACCCAAACTTTCGAATGGGTGAGAGAGGAGAGTGAGCAGAGGGTGCTTGATTTTTAATATATTTTTCCTTTTTTTCAAATCATTCTCTTGGCCTTGTCTGAAGGACTCAATCGGGTCGATAAAAAAGCATGTGTCTAGAATTAGATTTACAACATGCCAGTGTGTTCGGCGTGCTTCGCTGACGCCCCCCCAAATGCTGGGGCGAATATTTGTTGAGAGATGTGCGAATTTTGTTCGTCGTTTTGTTTTTTTCCGTGGGACGTCCGCGGCGCAAGGTGTTTATAGGCTATGACCGATTCCGTGGCTGTAGTTGGCTGAGAATGAACTTGGACCTGATGGTCCATTGTGGTGCCCGGGAATCGGATGTTGATAGCATTGTGTTCATGTAGGAATTTCCACAGAGATCGTAAGAGTCGGAGACAGAGCCCCAGACAGAGCCGGGGGTAGAGCTGAAGGCAGAGTCGAAGACAGGCCCGAAAGTAGAGCTAAAGGCAGAGCCCGATGGGGAATCGAAGACAAAGCTGAAGACAGAGCCGAGAGCAAGGAGATCTCCGACGTATCCGTCCCTTGCCCCTTGATTTTATCGCAGAAAGATTCCAAATTGCCCTTGCCACGCCAGCCACCCGCACTACGTTGCATACCAATTTCAATTCAATAGAACACATCTCCGTCGCATCCAGGTGACCATCCATAGCGGCACGGCGCACACGATTCTAGAAATGCAGCTGGAACTCTGTTTTCGTGTGCAGCAAAATCTCATTTTTATGAGAAAATTGTGCTGGGACACCAGGCCACCAGAAGTGGTAGTTGGGGGCTCTAATGACGTTCATGTAATTTTTGATTGCTTATATCTCGGGAATGGTGCGTCCTATGAAAAAGTGACTGAGAAGAATTTTGTAGATTATTCGTTGACTTAGACGATGGAATTGGGGTATTGACTCATTTACCGTTATTTATTTAAGATTTCAAATGAATTAGGGACATTTAGTGGTAAAATGTATTAACACCACACCCCATCGACGGTTAACAGCAATGGCTAGCTGTCAGACTATGAGTGAAAAGTTGGAGCAACAATCTAGATTGAAATTTAGTCATCTGTGGTGTGAATTTCCCCTACTCTACGCCATAGAAACCCGACATGGCATCGAATTTGTTCTTATTTCTTAAAAAATTTGATTAAATAACGGTAAATTTTAATTGATTCCAAAATCGTCTTCTAAGTCAAGGCACAAGCAACAAAAGCTACTCAGACGCTTTTGTCATGGGATGCACCGTTCGCGAGTTATAAGCATCCAAACTACCAAGCAGGCCATCATAACCCCTACTGTCTTTTCTAGCATCCCAGTTTTGTATGAAAATACAAGATTTTTGTGAATCGCGGCTTAAAGGGAGTGTCGGGCAGAATGGGGAGCGGAATAGTATGTCTGACAAGATACTTACTGGCCACGAAGCATGGACACGATTCTTTCAGGCCTCAATCATTCGCGCCTTCCTTTCCTTGGCTGGCGTTCTCGTGTCACTCGTACCAGAAGGCTCGTATTCGAAGTCCATCTTAGCTGGACAAAGCAATGCTTAGGAGCCACATTAGTCGTGTTGGGGTGATAGTGGCGATGGTGTCTGACCACAGAGATCAGGCACAAGCCATCAGCCAATATCCACTTTCAATTGGATCCACTCTTTGCAACAACTTCTTCAGTCAAGTTCAGTTAAGTCCTGTTCAGTTAAGAAATCGTGCAACGCACCAAGGACTTGCGAGACTTAAGACTGCTGATGGATTATTGCGGCCTAAGGCCAGACATGACATTAATTTGCTTGCCGACTCCTCATTCTGAGCGAAGCTGTCCAGTTCTTAAGCCAAGTTCAGTTAAGTAAATTCCGGGCTACCCTTTTTTCCCTTCAACTATTCTGGCACCAGACAGCGGCGTCTCTTCGTCTAAAATACGTTCCCTGGATAGCACTCTAGCGAAATAAACCGCACGTTTACTTAATCCCGAAAATAAAAGCCCATCCAGTGCAAAAACACAAAGAACCTGATGCCAGTCGATGACGTCAGAGTGTGAACATTCGACCTTAAAACTGCGATTTTTCAATGAAAACTGCCGCGAGGCCACATGAAGTGCATGGAATCACTGATGGGACATTCGAAGCCACAATCTGAAAGCATTCGCCTTTAAAAATTCATGATTTTTTGCAAAATCGAAAAAATTCTTAATTTCACCAAAAAAATGCAGTAAATCGGCATCGCACTTGGGTCGCATTTTTTTGCTGAAATAAACCCATTTTCGTGGCAGTCGATTTCTGGATTATACAATTTTATGAAACGAATTTCTCGGGAACTATGACGAGTCCCGAGATGTGGGGTATCAGGATGGAAAGGAAATTGCATGTAGATGCGTTAGGTGCATCTTTTTGAATGAGAGTGCCGGGGATGGGGTGTGGGAGGATGATAACCTCTTTCTTCGCCTGTAAATTGAGGATTTGGAAGATATGTTGATTTGTGAAACGATTTTCTTGGTAACGAGGGCGAATCTAGGGACGATGGATACCAAGATGAATACGTAAGTAAATGGAGAAGCGTACTAAAGGAAGATGTTTTAACCAGAGGTCTCTGCTTGTTGAGTTAGAGGCAAAAAACATCATAACCTCGTTTTCCACATGGAAATCCAGAAATTGTGTTTTCTGAATCGATTTGCTCGGTAATTAGGATGATCCCAAGGATGTGCGATGTCAGAATGGATAGGAAATTTTATGTAGATGCGGAGAGAGCTAAGACTCCTTAAGGGGAGAGCCTGGGTTGACTAGTTTCAGGCGAAATCATTGATCTTCCTTTCTGCCTCTAGAAATCCTTGACGTTCCAAGGCAGCAATTGAAGAAGATTCCGTGACAGTTGCATTGGAAACTGCCTTGAAATTGTAACAGGACAAGCAAAACAGAAGAAGCATCAGTCGAGAAAGTAAGCGAGTTAGTTCAGGATCCGCCAACCAAACCAATCGACGGTCGTGTTGCTCCGTAGGTCCACACATCCGACCCGGTTAGAGCTTAAGCTGGACCATGATGACCCTCCACGAGACAGGCCATCGCTCAACAAGTCATCAAACAAAATTCCCACTGGAAGATCCCTCCCTCCACGACTGAGGTCCCACCCCTCTGAGAGCGCGGTTTATATACACCTGGTCACCCCCACTCAATGATTTTAAATTTCAGAATTTCTTCACTAAATGACGCTTTTTCCAGAGAATCCTCAGAAGGCTACGGTGGCGTTGTAAGCCCCATTCAAACGGTGTCAATTCTTGAACCTTTCTTGCAACTGAAGGCCTTGATTAGTTACAGTTCTCTATTGACACCTTGCAGAACTTGGAGGCCTAAGCCTGAGCAACAGCCAAAAAGCATCTTGAAAATGGAGGTTCTTCTTCACTTGCCTGGTGGAAGTCGGTGACTCTTCAGAATTTCAGACAAATTGTTCATGAGCCATACGTGGTCTAGGCACCCTAGGCGTCGAATCCATTGACGCCTGGTTAGGCTCTGAATAACTTAAGCCATAGCCCGTTGGACTCTCTGAAAGACATCCCATGTACACAGAACTTTCCTCTCAAAGAGACCCAACGCTTGTTCAACCGCATCAACATTGTCCCCACTTCTGCGGTCTGGCGCAGGACTGGGAGCCACTGTCTTGAGATTCGAGGTCCTTCGAGACAGGCAAAGGCCTCCTCTAGACTGTTCTCAGCCAACCAGATGTAGACAAAGTCCTGCCGATCTCTCAGAGATATAGCCCGAGACCTGCATCCAGTTTGTTTGTTTCGTCTCAATGCGAGTAAACTACTCGTTGCCCCCGACAATTCACGCCAATGTCATCGTTTGATGGCATCTACCCCTGTGACCAACTTCAACCACTTCAGTTGGCGTGACAGTGAAGTAAACGACGCTCACATACATGCCGCTACACCCGATAGAAGTTCAGAGCCTTTAACCCAAATGCTCTCCACGAAGCAGAGTCTCTTTGCGGTCTCCACTGCATCTCACTCAACTGGCCTTCATGCCAGGAGCCCACATGCAGTCCCACCAGGCAGTGCCAACCGAAGCCACTACCTCCCCATCGCATGCACTTGCCGCGAAGAAAATGAATTAATTGATCGAACCCGTTGCCCGCGTGATGTGCAACTGTCAACAGGTCGGCCGCGATGACGTCCCTTCGCTCAGAGTGCAACAATTTGCACAGTCCTTGTCTATTTCGATTTATTATTTCTGATTAATGAATAAGGCATCTTTGACATGTGCATCTAAAAATACGGCCGGGAATCCTAAACGTTTTCTGTTCGCTGCCTGCCTGCCCGTTTCTGTTCCGTCTATTTATACAAGTGAACCTAAATAGATTATTAATCATATGATTAGTCTGCTGTGCAGTAGGTACCCTACACCATCCGTGGGAGGGTTGACGTGACGGACTGTGGGTAGGTACTCATAATACTCGTACTCATCCAAATCACCTGGCAATGAGTCAAGTTGCAAAATTCAGCAGTTTCCCTCGTCCTCGTCGCCTGGGTTGAAAACAATGCGCAATCCATCCCGAGAGTATTTCGAAAATTCCTAAACAAAACAATTCGAATAAGAAACAAGCACAATGAAAGATCTTGTGCCGTGTCGTCCTCGTCGTCGTACCACGTCCCAGAGTATGCTTCGCTTCGTGTTTACCGGGAAATGAAATTCATTTGAAATTTGGGTTGAACCTAGACAGACAATTGCAAATCGTATTTTATTCGTATTAATTGCAGAAGGAAGTGGAAATTGAATCCAATTTGCTGAAAGTGCTAAACGATGGGCGCAATGTGTGTGTGTGTGTGGTTAGGAGGGAGAGAGAGAGGGAGCTATAGAGATTTGAGGTGAAAGGTTGCGTGTATTTTAGAACCAAGCACCAGATGGGTGTGGCTCGGATGGTGGTTTGCCTCATTTTGAGACAGGTCGTAGCCATCAATCGGAATGCGGTACCTGTGAAATGTTAGGTACTCAGGTCTCTTTCGCATCCAGACAGTCTGTGGTGAACGTAGCCCAAGGGCTCCAATTCGAAGACTCTTCCTCGTCGACGATAGGAGTCACAGCTCGTGATTGACCTGTTCCATAGACCCGAAGTCAAAGACTCTTTCTCGTCAACAGGCAACAGCACACAAAACCCTCGGAAACCCTCCGCTTTCTCCAAGCAAACCCTATCGAATGCAGGTTAAAACATTTCCCCACGTTCAAGAATTAAAGCTATCCCCATCCCCAACCATGCCAGAGCGCAGTCACATATACCCACTTTTTGCTACGATTTCTGCAAGTGTTCATTGATGACGTCATCAGAAACGAAAAATGCACTTTACTCGAATTTCCAAGGATTGCGATCGGATTTTTTGACCGAATTAACTTCGATTATCCTCTCCCCACTCAGGTCCATGTATTTGGGGTGAAATTTCTGCACAACCATTCAGAAAATCGACTTATGGAAAAATGACACATTTCAACCAAAAAAATGCAGTAAACCGGCATCGCACGTGGGTCGCATATTTTTGCTGAAAATAAACGCATTTTCGTGGCGGTCGATTTCTGGATTACACAATTTTGTGAAACGAATTTCTCGGGAACTAGGGCAAATAGAGGGATGGTGGTAATCAGGATGGTTGGGAAATTTAATGTAGAAGAGGGATAAGGTGGAGTTTTTTTAGCGAGGGTGGCTTGGTTGGTCATTGCGAGGAGAAATCTGTGATGCATTCTTCTGGTCCAATCGAGGTAGAAATATCCTCATCAATCAGAAAAACAAGAATATGAAGCAAAGCCTTCATCTGTCCATGCTTAAAGTAAGATTTTCCATCATTCAGTGCGTCCCAGTTATGGTCTGGGAGGACCAGTGGCGGCTCCTGGTCTTAAGTAATCGGTTAGCTACAAGCCCAGTTAAGAATATGAGGACTATATAAGACTTATTAAACTAAGCCTTAGTATGTAGGTCTTATTCGTCATAAGGAGTCCAGATCGCATGCAGTATTCCTTATTGAATTCCTTATTTTAACATTGCGAAGAGATTAGGCATAAGGCTTACATTTGCATACTCCTCCACCACGCACGAGAGATCTCCAGGCAACTCGATCCTCCGCCGTCGACTCTAACTCATCAGGAGTGATGTCCAAGCGTAGCCAGACGATTTTGCTAGTGAATTCACCAGCACATGGTCTAAGTGTGGTCGATTGTGATACCCAAAGTCAGGCTACTACCGGGCAAATGATGACTGGACCAGATTTGAAAACCAGATAAAATTACTTTGCGTATTAACTTGCAGCAGGCACTTAACCAACTGCGCTATCCAGTCGGAGGACATGACGTTTTGTGGAACGATTTGCTGGATGATTGGGCTGAACCCAGAGATGTGCGATACCAGAATAGATGGAAAATTGAATACAGATGTAAATTAAAGCAATATTTATTCACGAGAAAGCCCTTGTTGTCCGAAGCATGATTCGAGGCATCCCCTCTGTCCCATTCAAGGCGAGCAATTGCAGAGCTTTCACAACCGTCCTGACCTCTCCAGACCTGGTTCCCCAAGAGTAAACAAAAAAAAAAAAAAAAAACTCCAACGAATTCTGACGCCATTCCCCAGTTGCATAGTGCAATGGCCTGACCCAGTCTGGTTCAAAACCCACAGAGTACTTTCAGAACTTAAATAAATAAACAATTCATCTTCTACGGATATGTGCGCGAAGATAAATTTAAAATAAATGAAGACACGAACTAATATCGAGAATAATATTACAGTTGTTTAATTTTGGATTTTCAAAATATACAAACACTCCCCCGCACGCTGTTCGTGTGCAAGAATTTTATTTTTATTTGCGTCATGCACTGGGTATGCAAAATGAGATGAAAAAAAAAAAAAAACAGAACAGAAACAGAAACTGAGACGAAAATATTCAAAATTGTCATCGTTTAGGTGATCAGATGGCCCAAACTAGCCACATTCATTGGAAGAAATAAGGCCGGTGACAAACTGGAACCCTGGGGGACATCAGGATTTTTGTCGATAGAAAAAGGGGCCGAAAAAAAGGCCGTCGTCTTTGCTTGATCCTCCAATGATCTTACTGAAATTTAGTTGCAAAAGCAAAAGATCTCAGATTTGGTTTTTGTCTAAGTCGCTCTCGATGGATCCTTCAGTGATCTTGTCGAAAATCAGTTCGAAAAGTAAGTGAATGGCTGCTAGGTGAGATCGTCTCTTTAGGTGACATGTCATGGACCTTGACTCTACCTACAGGCGATACTCATTTCGAAATAACCAAGGAAATATGTCAAAAACCCCCACCTTCTTGAACCAATCAGTTCTACTTCCTTCAGCCCCCCGCCACACGCCAAATGAGCTGAATCAGTCACTTAAATAGACCACTCATAGAAAGGCCATGCATATGAGTAAAGCCATTCACGACCATTAACATACTTTTGAGCGAAAGTGAAAGCATACAAAACCGAATCCTTCTTTTCACTTCTCACCCCTTCCTGACCACTTGACCGCATTTAGAAATTGAACAAGAAACCGACCTGGAGACGAGTAAGTGAAAAACCAACTGAACCAAGCATTTCCTATCAATGACCAATTCTATTTATACGCAAAACTCATCAAGTCTATTTTGGGTCTTAGCCACTCTTGGTCGAATTCGACCACCACGTTCTCTGGCCGCTATAAATGTCTCTTAATATTTTGGGTGACGGACTTAAGCGAATTTTACTTTCGAATGAATTGAGGAGGATTTTCTGAATTGTTGAATTGTTACGATTTTAGAGAATGTATCATCCACTAATAGTATTCTATTTCTGGATGCCAGCTGAAGGCCGGTGCGAATCGTCATCTCTTTTTTGTTTTTGGTTGTTGTTGTTTTTTGTTTTTTTTTGTTTTTTTCAAGTAACTTTATCGTCTTGTATGTTGTCGTCAGTCTCAGTCACAGTCTCAGTCCTCTGGATCCGAAGGAGAAAACGAAAATAAACAACACTCAGTCCAACAGTGAGAGTCACACCAGCTGTCACCTAAAATATGAAAATCGAAAAAAGAACATTTGAATATAATTTATGAAGAAAATTAATGCCTTCACCATTAATTGGAGACATCCAACAATGATGGGGGGAGGGGGTGGGGCGGCCGGAGGAGGGGCGGCGGGAGGTGGAGATTCTTAAATTAGATTTGAATAAATGCTCTCAGATTTAGCACTGTTCTGCAAGGTGGAATCGGATTTTGGATTTTTGGCAAGGTTTTAGAATTCATCTCTTTCTCTTCTCTTCCAGACCGACCGAAACTGATCTTCAGCCGGCGGATTCCTAGGTTCGTCTGGCTGTCGCGGAGCTAATTGAGAGTTCTAACATTTCACGGAATCTCGAGGGAACCGTTTTTGGGAGTTTGTCTAGTCTGACTGTGTGTCCATGGTCTCTCTAAGACCAGCAGGTTTCCTTGAAAACAGAGTGGTTGGTACGAAGGCAGGACACGACCCCGGATCGAAGAGTCATCTCCAGCGCTCGAAGTAGCGCAGAGAACTCCTGACTTAGTTTCCCATATGGTCAGGGGGCTAGGCGTAACAGTAACCATCACCGCTTCTACTGCCTGGCTCCGTCGTCTACCATCTGAGAACTCACTTCTTCAACAGTCTTCGTTTCGTTCTTAGATCCAGTTCACTGGATCAGTCAGGTCTAGGTGTCAGCCACCTAGCAACCTGTCACTTTGGCCATCAAGATCAAATGGGATCAAGAAGCCTTTCTTTGAGTCACTACCTTTGTCACTAGCCTTAGCTAACCTCACACCTTTTCTCCGTTGCCCCCAAGATCAGTCGAGCTTAGGAAACCTCTATTTGCTTGTCATGTTAATTCTTGCTGTCTTCACTGTCGAGATCAAGAGGCCCTTTCTAACGTCTCTGCCTTATCTAGGTTGCCTCCAAACTCAGTCGAGATCGTCGGAGGTTAAGAAGCCTTTGGCGATTGCTTGCTACAACCAATGCCCTAACACCGAATCATCCAAAGTGGAATTCAATAATGACTGATTCCCAGCATGAATCACTTCGTCAAAAATTGTTGCCAGCATAGCCCACCACAAGCTTCAATGTTTACAAGCTCCAACACTGCTTACAGTGCCTGAAGGGGCCGCCGCCAACCAAGTGTGTTCGCGACGTTCACACGTCCACCTCCTCCTCACTGTGCTATTTCCATCCATCCTACTGCGTGCGCAGGAATTCGCTTCCCATGCCCTAGCTTCGTGAGAGAGAGAGAGAGAGCATTCGAAAATAACCCGCATCTCGGTCGACAGTCTCCGTTGGCGGAATGAAAAACAAATCGAATCGGCTTCAGATAGATGCCGAATGACTCTTGAGAAGAGATGTTCGCCACTCATTTCTGATCCTGATGTCTTCGGTGTTTCGCTGTTGCTTCTCGAGATCGAGATCGAGAGATCAACGAATAGATTCGTGATCATATATGGTGTGGATAACGTAACGTATATCATGATTAAAGAGAGCTCTCTCTCTGCTTCTGCTCTCTGGCTCGCTGTACACCAGTGTGTGTATGTGTGTTTGTAGATAGGTTGGAGATTATGTTTCATGTGCAGAAAACGCAGTTCCCAGTGCGTTCGTCCATGGGCGCGTCGATTTAAAATGTACCGACAATTCTATTTCACACACTTTTTCTGCTGAGTCCATGTAGAATACCTCGAATTTCTTCGTCATTTGAAAGCTTGCACGCTGTGGTGGTTATGTAAACCGAATCTCCGGCAAAGCGAAGGCAAGGCAACTTGGTATTTGATTCGAAATTAAATAAAGTCACTGCTAGACCTTAAGAGCAAGATCTTGACTTTCCTAAATCGATTTTCTGTTGAATACGTTTCTGTTCGACCAGGGACACGTCCGTTCAACCAGAAGAACTGAAAGCAAGCCCCCACGGTGGCTACAAAACCCCATCCACCGACAGCGCACGTTGCATGAACGATGACAAAACACAAAGATGCATGTACTTCAAAATATATCGGCTTTATTGAAACATAAAATAATTTAAAACTATTACAATTCAATTAGGAAATACTGCAGACCAATGCTGAACGAAAACAAATAAATAAATAAATAAAGAAAAACAGAAAACAAATCAAAGGCTATTCAGTAACAAAAAAAAAAAGAAACCGTATGACAGGTTCATCATCGTCTTTCGTTGTTGAAGATGCCGAAGGACAGATCACTTCGACTAACTAGATTAAACTAAATTAGATGACTTTCACTAAGACTACACTTACAATTCATAAACGTGACTATGATATTTCACTGAGTTTCAATGGGGGTTACTACTCCCTAGAGGATGGGGATTTCCTAAAGGCTGCGATGTAGGACCGGATAGACGCTTCTTGGATATCATTTTGTCGCTCAGCTAGAAAGGCACTTTAAGGGAACGCACAATTATATTCGAGGAGAGTTTTGCAATCCTTGAGGAAGGTTTTTGGTATGAAATTTAAATGTAAACCGACTGGAAGACATGAATCCTCGAGAAGTGAAAGTGAAGAAAATTAATCCATTGTTGCTTTGAAGATGCCAGAAGCCTGAATAAAAGAAGGAAGACTTTGAGAAAATTAAAGCGAGTCTTGAGGACATGGAGTCTGTAACATTCCTGAATCATGTTGAAGAGCGAGCTGATGGAGACGACCATAGAAAGCTAGAGACACTCGTTTTAGTCTTAAAAGACGGCCCAAGCTGCTGGAGACGAGCATGGACAGCTAGAGACGGTCGTTGCGGCCATGCCGAAATTGAGTTTGACACTAGCATCCAGACGCACGATGTTCTCCGTCCTCCAAAAATGCAGACAGACTAAACTATTGTTAAACACACCTGCCTTTGAAAATCCCCAATTGAAATCGACAAACAAACAAAAAAAAAAAGCGTACGTACATATGCTAGGCAGTGTCGTATACAAAAAAAAATAAAAATACCTACAGACTACATAACTGTAAGTTGCTGTTGGAAAATACTTCGGATACATACAAATAATAATGTAATGTTAATTTTAAAATACAAAACAATTCACGATTGTTTGTTTGATATCACGGTCATCTGTTCCTTCATTCGTTGCGTACAAATACCTATAGATATATTCATTCCAATATACGTGTATACCATTCTCAATATCTACTTAACAAGATCAGTCGGATGTGTTCCTTTTGATCACACTTTTTTTTTCTACAGAAACATCACAGAACTGCTGCGTTCGTTTAAAATATCCTTCTATTGCAATTCCAAAAAAAAAAAAAAAAACAATCGACCACACACCATCGCGAGTGAAGAGATTCATGTCTCCTTCAAGCATGAGTTAAAACAGAACAAAAAACGACGAGTTCAAAATGATGGTGTGTCAGGTGATCGAAGGGGATGATCGTTAAATCATTTCATTTCATTCTCTCCTCTTTTTTCTGGGATATAAAAAAATAATTACACAAAATGCATGTGAATTGACTAGAAACAACTAACATAACACACTGATCTCTCACTTAGAGTAGAGTTGCTTAGAGTCGTGTGGAGTAACGATTTTTTTTTTTTATGTTTTGCTTGCATTGTTGTGTTCGTGTGTTGTGAAATTAATGGACAATTCAATCGAGTTTTCTGTCATCTTTAGTGACAACAGATGAACGTTTGGATGAAACATAGAATCTAAACGAATAATAGAAGATAACCCAAACAATAAGAAAAATGAAACCGAAATAATTGAGTGACTGATAGACACGCATCCAACGATCATAGCTTAACATAATGAACGGTGTCAGACACCAGCCCATGTATATGACATTGTATAGTTTGAGAAGTATGAATGTGATTGTTTTGTACACTTTTGAGTTGCTGATTATGTGGCCATAGTTTTGTAGAACAACCTGATTGTAAACGGCTTCGAACTGAAAGTAAAAAAGAAAAGAAAAGACAAAATAATATAGGCAACTGAAAAACTGAAACAAAATTAAAGTTACAGAGAATATAGAGAATTTGCTTAGAAACATGCACATGCAGTGAAGCTTTAGTTAGAGTGGACAAAATGAGGAGAAAAAAGAAAAAAAAAAAAAAAAAAAAGGAGAAGCCTCCTAACTCATGCTTCGATTGATAAGTCCAGCTTCGACTGCGGTCTTAGGTCAACTGAAAATGCATGGCAGTGAGAGCACGAGGAGGTTATTTGCATGTCGGCAGCATCAACACTCACCACTCACAGACTCAAATTACAGTCTTATCCCGTCTCCGAATGGCGAAGACTGAGAAAGCTGTACAGAAACCTCGAGCCATGAATCAAGCAAATGGTTCGTGTCAAGAATAAAAGCCAATAGGAATCTGTGGAGATTTGAAATCCCCCTCAAAGCCTAGTGTGTACTACCCAGCAGATCAAACAAAAAATTTAAGTACTAACCTGTCGCTCAACCGTTATGATTGAGTATTCCATGAAAAATGCCATGTAGTAGCCACTGTGGAAGCCATGCCAGAGTGCCAGGAACAGAAGAGCTGACACATAGCTGACCATTCGGTTGTTTAAGAATTTCAGTCTCTTGTAGATGTATTGTGCCACCCAGTTGTTAGTGTTGACATTGAAAGACTGCACGTAATGAGTCATCTTAGAGCCAATTTCAAGCAGAATCAACTTCACATTTGAGCAGCCAGACCAGTCATCCTTTCCATCGGCCGTCTTGCCAGCGTAGGTGAATCCTAAGACAGACACAAACATCATTTTCATTTAGTTTTTTGATCATTTAGTTTTTGATCACATACCTGTGCACATGAGTGCTCCCTCCACCAGAAGCCAACAGGAGATGTACTTGTAGAGGGAAATTTTTCCCCATAAGCCAATGTCGATGCACTTCCTCCACATGGGCTGGTTGCGGAAAGCATTTGTTAGAAGATAGCTGTCAGGCAACATCATAGCTCCCAACTGGCGAATGATTAAGTACACCGCCCCCACACCGCCACGGGTGAGTCCAGCACGAACGGAGCCGCTATGTTCGCGGAATTCCCCACTAATGAAGCGGTCATAACGTTTGAATGGAAACTGTGGCCCGACCAGGAACGACGCTGGGAAGTATGTGTACGCGGTGAGTTCCAACAACGATGGCATATGCTCAAGAGCGGTCTCTTTCTGATCTTTTGAAAGTGCCTCCTTTGATTTGCGCCCATCGGCAATGTCAAATCCGAAGCCAATCAATCGCAGGACAAGCACACAATGCGGCATCGTCCAAATGATGTCGTAGTCGTTGCTCTCAGTGAAGCGATAACCGATCAGGAGGTAACACAAATGAAAAACGAAGTTTATTATCAGCAGTTGTTTTGGAGCATGATGCAAGAGGCGAACGAGCAAGTATGTAATCCACACGGCAATAACGCTGTGATAGGAGTCGAAGCCATAGTTGAAAAAGCACAAGAGGAACCCGGTCACCGCGAAAAATAAATGCTGCACCAGTGGCTCGAACTTGTACACCAGCAAGCGGTGAACGGCTGCCACGGGATATCCTAGAGAAACGAACAAAGGAAGATAACATGGGGGAATATTTTAACACTTGATTTGCCCGTAACAACACTATCGGCTGACACACAATAACAAAAATGGGTTTCTCCTCGGTGTGAACGACGAGCGTGACGGATATAATTAGCACGACCAGCTGCTGTAATTGAAAAACATGTCTTGTAGCCGTTCAAGCTTATCAATAACATGTTTCACATGATTTCACGCTCTGTGGACATTAAACATGCGACACCAGTCACCTTGGCGCAATATTGCAGTACTTCTGCATAGAATTGTTAGAAAATAAAGAACACAACTGTCTGGTGTAATTAAATGAAATGACCACGCCAACGCCAACGGAGAAACTCCTCTCAGGAATATCGATTCACTTACCAGCCAAAATCGAAATCAAAAGTCTCAATGCAGCCTCCGAGGTACCTGATAATTCGGCCAATTGTCCAATGTAGCCACTACCATGCGACGAAGCGCCTTGTGCAGACATCGCAAGAAGTTACGTGTGCTCAGTTAGGAATGAAATTGTTTCTTTCGCTTTCCCCGAAAAAGGATTCTCTGGTGAGATTAACACATTCGACAATCGGTTTGTGTGATCACTTAAGGAATGTTTTCTACTTTAATTCAGAGTTTCCTCTTCTTCAAATAAAAATATGTTTGAACAACTGCGTTCTGGACAAATGAGCTACTAAACTGAAAATTCAAAGAAAATCATCGCTGGGTCGCTTTTGATTTTCCAGTGGAAGGTGATTGCATTTCCAAGAGGGAGAGTGTTTATTTTGTCAAGGTGTGTGCGGCGAATACCCTTTGAAGTGGTTTCAAATTTCACCATTGTGTGGGGAATTGAATTTCAGTGTTTAGGCTGAGATTTCTTGGAAATTCAGTTAAAAACGTGACGTACATGCAGTCGACTGGATACTGGATAAGTATCCAGCAGCAGACATAATAGAGGATATCCTCCATTATCTCTGCTCCCGAGTGTGTACAGATTGTGTGTAGAAAGTCCCTCGTTCTGTTTCATAACCAAACATTTCCCTCGAATGCCATTAAACAAGGGTTTGGTATCACTGCTGTTACTATTCTTATTCGATTATTCAAACCCTACCGGGGTGTGTCACATCAACTGTCACCAACTGACTCCAACCAAAACCTTACATAACCCACCACCATCTCCGCATAAATCAACCGCTCGTGCGACCGAAAGAGACAACCACTTTCCGCCGGCTTGGTGATGTCACAGCACACACAACGTTGTTGAAAGTGTTCTCCATCGCCATGTACACATAGTTGTTTGGTCTGCCTGCGCTGTCAACGCTATTAAACTGTCAATTGTCGTGAAGTTTTTTTGTTTTGTGTTTAGCCCTGTTTTTGTTTTTTTTTACTTTCGTTTTTTTCGGAATTTTGATTTGTTTAACATCCAAAAGTGAACCTGCAACTGAGTACGAAAAATAAATAAACTAACCCACCGCTAAGATGTGAGTAATCGAAATTAATTCCCCGAATACATTGGTAATTGATTTCTGGGGCAAATGTGTCTGACCACACCTTTCAAAGCTATTTGCACTTGAAAACGTTTGTTTAGAGCTTCAGTTCGTTTTTCTCTTCATTTTTTCGTTGCTCGTTTTTCTTTTGTTAATTAGCATTTAAATGAATGTTTCAGCTGTTCGCTCATCATCTCATCTCGCGCATGAGGGGGTTATTAAATTCAAATTTACCAGAACGCGCCGTCGAGACGAGAGTGATTCATTCAATTGATCTAATGGAATTCTTGGCAGTTAATGAAAACATTTGCTCCCGTTTAGACATTCGCTGCTTGCATGCAGGATCAAATTACTAATTATTTTTGTATTGTGTTCTTTTGAATTTGAAAGTGCTTAAATCAGTTCCGTTTCGTTTGTTTGCCTCGCTGGAGTAGTTCCTTGATCAAAAATTGAGTGAGTGATCTCTTTTATGTGTCAAGAGCCAACGCCTACCTTGTGGAGCGATCGCTCGTGGCGTGCTGGTGCCAACTATTTGATTATTTTCCTTTCCCACTTCACGATCAAAGCGCATTTGTGATTTCAAGAGAAATATTTTCATGTGAATTGTGTGTACGATTCTCTCATGAATGATCCATTTCACGAATGGGAGTGTCTCCACTGTGAGTAGTCACGATCTCATCTCTGCAGTGTCTGCAGTTCGTCATTAGCTCAACGGGATTGTTATGATTGCTTCTGTGATGGGTTATGCTTCCCGAAGTACATACAGCCGCGACGCACTTCGATCAACTAGTGGAAACTTTCGAATACATTTAGACTTTATTATGATCGTGTTCCCACTGGGCTTACCTATTCCGAAGCAATCCATTAGTCGAATAGTCATTCAGCCATCTCAATTCAATCGAGTTGTACAACCTCCTCCCATTCTACATACCTTCTCTCTGACATCATATTTTTTCCCTTTCCATCACTTTGCAGATTTAGTGGATAGTTAAACATGCGCCGTTGTTGAATTGCCATAGATTCATCAACACACATCCCCTCCTGAAAGTGGAATCCCAGGCGAATCTCAAACCACACAATGAAATGTCTACTCTGCATAACGCTCCTCGCGATCATAGCGGATGGTCAGATCCAAACCTATCAGAATACTGATTATCAGCCTCGCTATAATCCTCAGTATGCCAGCACGAATCCCCTGCAGCAGCCGCAGACTCAATTCGGTAACCCGTTGCTGCAGTCGCAGAGCGAGTTACAGAAGCAGTCTGCATCGAATATACCAAATCCGAATCAGAGCATCAATAAAAATCTGAACTTCTACGAGGGTGGAAATTCGTTCGATACATTTGCCCGTCCGAACTACGCAAGCAATGCGATAGATCCCTCTGTGGATGAAAACGGGTTCTGCCCAGAGCATTGGATTGCCTTCCGGCAGACGTGCTATCGCTTCATAAAGTCACCCAAGCGGAATTGGCATGAGGCGAAGAAGATCTGCAAGGCCTACAACGCGGACCTCGTTAACATTGACAACATTGAAAAGCACTCGTTCATATTGAAGCAGCTGATTCTGCAGAATCAGAGGCAGAACCGCTTTTGGATATCGGCCCGTCAGTTGGGGCCCAACAGCTGGACCAACGACGATAACTCACAGTTCCTGATGCTCGAAGACTCGTTCTCGTATGAGGACCATGCGATCGAGAACGAAGATCTGCACGACAATCGATTCCTTGTCACGCAGAACAAGAACCGCTATGGCACACAACCGAACGTAAACTACAACCAGCCCGGAGGAACGGTGAGAAACCGCAATCAATTGCCCGATGGGCAGACCTATTCGTCGGAGTACGGAGTGAAAGATCGCCTGGTTTATGGATTCTCACGTGCCAGCGACAAGTGGATGTTTATGCCATCGTACGACATCGAGTCGAACCTCTTCATTTGCGAGTCACGACAGTTGTTCGATCCGGAGAACTTCAATTTGAAGAACGACGACAGGCGTCCCTTCGACTATGGACTGGACGTGCGGGACTTTGAGAAAATACCTCGTGGCCCGTTCTTCGTGCGACAACCGAACGACACCACCTTCGATACAAGTAAGACCCGGATTATCAACGACGTTACACTCAGTTGTTTGGCCGGCGGGTATCCAACGCCAGTGTACCGCTGGTACAAGGAAGAGTACATCAACGATACGCTGAGGTTTTTCCCCATCGAACCGCTGAAGGACGACCGCTACACTTTGAGCGGAGGAAATCTGATAATCTACGATCCGAAGCAAGCTCTGGATCAGGGACTCTATCACTGCGTTGCGGAGAATCGTTTCGGCAGAATACGCTCGGAGAGTGCCCAACTCAACTTCGGATTCATCATGGAGTTTAATTTGAAGCGTTCGGCCGAAACGAGCGAAATGAACTGGGGCAAGGCGGTGTTCTGCGATCCGCCACAGCATTACCCAGACGTGAAGTACTACTGGTCACGAGATTACTTCCCGAATTTCGTTGAAGAAGATCAACGCGTGTTCGTCTCCCGCGACGGAGCACTGTACTTCTCGTCGATTGAGTCTGTGGATCGGGCCAACTACTCGTGTACTGTGCAGAGTTTGGTCAGTGACACCGGCCGCAACGGTCCTTTCTTCCCGCTTCGTGTGCATCCCAACAGCAACTACCAAGCGTTAATATTCGCGAACTCGTTTCCAAAAGTCTTCCCTGAGGCGCCAATTGCCGGCGAGGATATCCGGCTTGAGTGCGTAGCCTTCGGCTATCCTATACCGTCGTACAATTGGACTCGAAAAGGCCACCCACTGCAGAGAAATGCATATCAGACCAACTACAACCGCGTCCTGATCATTCCCAACGCCACCATCAACGACAACGGCGAATACACTTGCACCATCTCGAATCCCCGGATGACAACCGAGAAGTCGATCGTGATCAACATTCAAATGAAGCCACAATTCACGATCCCACTGAAGGACAAGATCAAGGACTACAACAGTGATGTGACTTTCATCTGCGAGGCATCAGCCATACCGGACGTTAACTACACGTGGTACAAGAACGCCGAGCTGCTCGACTTCGAGCGCATGGACAAGGATCGGTACACAATCCAAGACAACGTGCTAACCATCAAATATCTGGACCCGGACAAGGATGATGGTTTGTATCAGTGCGGGGCCAGCAATCAGTTGAAGACGGCCTACTCGTCCGCCCAGCTGCGGGTGCTGTCAATGAAGCCGTCCTTCAAGAAGCGGCCATTGGAGTCTGAGATATACGCCATATACAACGGGAACACGACTATAGTTTGCGATCCGGAAGCTGCTCCACGGCCGAAGTTCCAGTGGAAGAAGGATGGAAATGTGATAGGTTCCGGTGGACATCGACGAATACTGCCATCCGGCACGTTAATCATCGCTCCCACGTCACGAGATGACGAGGGTATCTACACTTGTGTGGCAACAAATAACGGCGGCACGGATGAGTCCAGAGCACGACTGATTGTATTGCGTAAGTACACATTTCCGATTTCCTATTGCCTGCGGATTGGTTAATGACGCATTATGTATTCACAGAGGAGCTACGTTTCACACAAACACCGCCGCCACGCATAACTTCGCAGATTCACGATCTCATTCATATGCAGTGTGAAGTCACGTACGACGAGGTGCTGGATGTCGCCTTCATCTGGCGTCACAACGGTGAAATAATTCGCACCGATGAAACTGAACGAATTGTAAGTGAATAGGGGTCCATGCCCGTCCGCCGATTTATGATGCATTTTCCTTCTCTTGCAGCGCGTTGATCGCAACCGCTTGACAGTGGACAACATCACCCTCACCGACAGCGGAGACTACGAGTGCATTGTGAAGTCGTCGGTGAACAAGATCTCGTCCAAGACGACGGTTATTGTTGAAGGGCCGCCAGGTGCTCCGGGTGGCGTTACCGTCATTGAAGTGGGCAAAGTGAAGGCGACCATCGAATGGGTCAACGGCGCCTCAAACGGCCGTCCAATCCTCTACTACAACGTGCTGGGTCGTACAAACTGGAACCGTACGTGGACCAATGTGTCCACTCATGTCCAGGCACGAGAAATCGATCGTTACACTTCGCGTCAGCAAGCCGAAGTGCACAACCTAACGCCATGGTCATCGTATGAATTCAGTGTGGCAGCAGTTAACGACCTTGGCATCGGCACACCATCCGCTCCGTCCCCCATTTACAGCACCATCGAGGACAAGCCGTACATTGCCCCGAAGAATGTCGGCGGTGGAGGTGGTAAGATCGGCGATCTCACTATCACATGGGATCCGCTGTTGCCGCAGGAGCAGAACAGTCATGGCATCCATTACAAAATCTTTTGGCGGTTGCACGGCACCAAGGAGTGGGCTACCCAAGTTCTTCAAAATCAAGGCAATGTCGGGATCGCTGTCGTCAACATTCCCCTCGACAAGTACTACACAAAGTATGACGTCAAAGTGCAGGCAATCAACAACGTCGACAAAGGCCCCGAAAGTGACATCGTGACAATTTATTCAGCTGAAGACATGCCACAAGTTGCACCACAAACACCAGTGGCACAGAGTTTCAATTCGACAGCGTTGAACGTTACATGGGACCCAATCGAAATGACACGGGAAAAGATTCGCGGCAAGCTCATAGGACACAGGGTAAGTGCAAATCGCAGCATATGCAACATAAGCCGTTCATGAACTCATGTTTTTACAATTTAGCTGAAATACTGGAAGACGGAGCTCCCCGAAGAGGATGCAGTATATTATCTATCGCGAAGCACACGCAACTGGGCTCTCATTGTTGGTCTCCAACCGGACACGTACTATCACGTGAAGGTGATGGCTTACAATGCTGCCGGTGAAGGACCGGAAAGTGAAAGATACATGGGTAAGTGCGATCATACATGTGATGGATGGCAAATGATAGACTTCTCGATTTTCAGAACGAACATATCGCAAGGCGCCACAGAAACCGCCATCATCTGTTCACATCTACGGCATCAATCCGTCAACGGTTCATGTAGTCTGGCGTTACGTATCCCCGGAACAAGACGAGGAACCAATTCTTGGTTTTAAAGTGAGTACATTCTTGATCAGGTTTTCATCATGATGATTTTGATTTTTTCTCCTAGGTACGCATTTGGGAATCCGATCAGGACATGATCACAGCGAACGATACAATTATACCAGTTGGCGATAAACTTGAGGCATACATAACGAGTCTCACACCAGGAAAGGCTTATAAAATGCGAGTGCTAGCATACAGCAACGGTGGTGATGGTAGAATGTCATCGCCAACCTTGATATTCCAAATGGGTAAGACAACGCTTAGTAAGGATTAAAAAAAAGAAAAGAGGATGATGAGGAGTGCATGAGCACGATGAACGTACACATTTCATTTCTTACTGAATCATGTTTTTTATTTTGTTCTGTTTATTTTTTGTAGGTAACACGAATGCACGAAACTCATCGCAAGTTAAAATGACTAACTACGCTCTACTCGTTGGATTTCTTACACTCATTTTTGCGAATACACGTCTCTTTGGTGTACGTTTGAATGATGTTTAAAATGAAAGTGAACACACACAAATGCACAACCAATACCAATACATTCCATCATTTCATCATCTCCTCCTCCGTTCCTGTTCTTCATGTCACCCTTCCGTCCTGTCCAGGCTGATCAGCAAATAGTTTATTTGTTTAAATTTAGACATTTTAAGAAAGAGTATCTGAACACAAACACCTTCCCATTATCATTGCTCGACTCATTTAGATGGACTCAGTGATGATGTGTAACACATTAGCCATTGCATGATAAACAATCACTAATGACAATCAGTGTCGAAAATCTTACCACCGATTGATGATGCTGACAAGCATAGTTTTGTCTCCGTCGGATGAAGAAGGAAACAACGATCAAGATCAATCAACCGTCCTGAGGAAGTTTACATTCCTTATCTATTTCAATTGAGACTTGCTTCAGATCTTTTTCATTTCACTTGCGAATATGCTCGTCAGTCTGAGTTTCTGCATCATTTCCCTCCGCCTCATCAAAAGCAAAGCAATTCAGGTTTCAAGCAATCTCCTTTTGCGATCTTTGAGCTTCATGGCCACTTCTCATCGTTTCAGTGCCTGCAAAGGCTAGGACAAACCCAGAACAATTCCTTCAACCTTAAACTGACACACTTAATCCAGGCATGCCATGTGGATACTATTCTTTCAGTTATTTTTCATAGACATATAGTATATATTTTTGCACGTCTTACGCATGTAGTCTGTACAACAGAATAAATGAAAAGGAGGAACACAGGCAAATGATTTATATTTTTATTAAAATAAATACGTTCACATTACAGTAAAGTTCAAAACCTTATCAGAAGAAATTCGTCCATATATTGTATGATTAAGAATGTAAAACAAAGTATATAAGTAGTTATCCGAGCAGAGAAGATAGATTCTTAGCTAGCGAGTGAAAAAATATTTTTTTTTTATTGTGTATATTTTTTCGTCTCAAATCGATGTTACATTTGGTATATATAGATTATATCGTAAAATTTCGTATGTTGTGTACAAATTAAAATATATCTCGAATAAATAATGTTTGATTTACATATTTTCTTGATGCTTGTGTGTGTTTCTTTGTGGGGGAGGTGCATGATGGGGAGAAGAAAACGATCCAAGGAGGCTCTAAGATTCAGATCAGTCAGTCGTGGAGCATGCTGTTAATCAGAAGACGAAGACTACATTAAGAGACGGGCAAGTCATCAGGCGCTCTTGGAGACTGTAATGAATTCGTTTTCTCTCTGGCCTCGACTACCAGTTCGCCAGATGAACAGATAAGAACCACCGTCCAGATTATTGTTAAACGGCGTTTCAAGCGTTCAAACTGAAGGAAGAGAACATCTTGCTGAGCCCATCCAGACATGTTCACAAGTGTGTCACAGAGCTGAGATTATGAAAAATGGTAGGCCTAAAGGCCAGCATAGGAGTAGTTCAAATTGATATCGGCTACTCCGTGTGTCCATGACAAAGTTCTCAAATCTCCCTCAATGCCTTGACTACCAGTTCAACAGCTTCATTTACCCTAAGTAACAACTGAAAACGGTGCACTAAGCCATCAAAAAGCACCTCAACACCGATTTGATGATTCCGTTAAACAAAATTTCACCCAGCTCTCATATAGCTTCAACCACTCGGCAAAAGCATCGTCCCAGCTCCAAACATCTCGTCCACTCACTCTACGGTATCCGATTTTCGTCCAAACACTGGAAATTCCGAGTAGACTTCAGGCAGACCTGCCTTTTTTGTTGTTTAAGAACGACGAAGCACATTTGCCACCCTCAGTCATCAATGACCTTCGCCATGGTAAAAAAAAGGCAAAACTTGGCTGACATTTTCTCATTTGCAGATCATAAAAACCCTTCCAGGGCCCATTTTGATCACTGCACACAATTACAACCTCTTATTGACCACCCATTCACCCACACCCACTCACTGACTCCAACCTTGTCTCATTTTCGCATTTCCTCGTCGATTCCCCTCAAATTTTCGACGCACACATCACCATCCCCCTCCACTGACTTCATTCCATCGAATTTTCTCTCAAAACAGAGCAGAATTTTCGAAAAAATCACTTTTCAAAAATTTACACAGTCGCAGCAGAAAAAGTCGACTCGCTTCATGTCACAATTTATTGCATTTTTTCGGAGAAATCGTGCATTTTTCCGATTTTCCAAAAAATCGTGAATTTTTGAAGGGGAATGCTTGTGGATAATGGGTTTAGGAGTCCCATCGATGAGTTCATCCATTTCAAGTGATTTCCGAACTGATTCCATGGAAAAATCGCTGATTTAAAGTTGTGACACATCCGATGTGACGTCATCAACGGAGACTGTAGACGAACAATCTTGCTTGCATTCTGTTCTGTGCGCACTTAGTGCGTTTTCAGGAGGTTCTTGTAAGCAGTCGTTAGTCTTGGAAGATCTAGAACACACATCATCGGAGTCCTGCCAAATGAAGTCGAAAGCTAGAACATTAGCACTAATTCTTGGCGCCTTGTCCCGGCCTTGCACTTGCTGGGTCATATCGAGCGGAAGGACACTATGCCCCAACGAAGAGGGTCTTCGAATCGGAGCCTCCTGGCTCGAGAAGTAGAGGAGGACCGAACCTCCGGAATGAAGACCACGTTATCGCTGATGCAAGGCAATTTGGTCTTGACGATTAGAAGCATAGTACAAATGAGCCGTAAGTCTGAGAAGCTAGTTTGTGCCGGGGATCAGACGTAGGTCCCCAACTAGATATGGCGGCCATGATGGAGGCCTTGGCGGTTGCTGGGTAGTGACCGGTGGCTCCTGGCTGTAAGCTGGAAGTAGCACCTAGATCCACGACATAACATTGCGTCTCTGGGGATGGCACGCAGATCCACGACACGACATGGCGGCTAGCTGGTCTCTGGGTATGACACCTAGATCTGCGACACGACATGGCGGCTATAGTAGCTGGTCTCTGGGAAATGACACCTAGATCCACGACACGACATGGCGGCTATGGCAGCTGGTCTCTGGGAAATGACACCTAGATCCACGACACGACATGGCGGCTATGGCAGCTGGTCTCTGGGAAATGACACCTAGATCTACGACACGGCCTGGCTGCCATGGTAGCTGGTGGCTGCTGACAGGTGGATCCTAGTTGGTAGTTGGAATAGTACCTAGATCCACGACACAACATTGCGGCTATGGAAGCTGGTCTCTGGGAAATGACACCTAGATCCACGACACGACATGGCGGCTATGGCAGCTGGTCTCTGGGAAATGACACCTAGATCCACGACACGACATGGCTACCATGGTAGCTGGTGGCTGCTGACAGGTGGATCCTAGTTGGTAGTTGGAATAGTACCTAGATCCACGACACGACGTGGCTGCCAGGCTGCCATGGTGGCCGATGGCTGGGAGTAGCATCTAGATCCACTATACGACACGCAATATATAAAGCGTACGTAGTGTGTACAGACATCATCTCCCCACTGTGGCCAAAGTACACACGCCTGCAGGTTGAGTCTCCCTCTCAAAGATTTTTGCAAAAGTTCCAGATGAAGAGGAACCATCGAACCACCACCATCGTAAGTCTAGGGAGTGTCCCCTGAGACTCCCCGACCCTCATCCCTTCGTTCCGGCAACACTAAATGCTTTCGCTTACCTCCGCCAACTAAAGTGAGCCGCTTTCTAGACCAGTTGCTCTGACCTCTGTGCTCCAACATAAACACCACGATTATTTGACACATTTATAATTTTATTAAAATGTTTTTTTGCTTTTTTTTTTATTTTTTGTTCCATTTTTTTGCTTGATTTTTTTTTTATTTTACATACATTTACACATCCATTTATAATATTAGTTACTACTTTATAAAATAACTTAATGACATCAAATGCAATGTTGCGTTTCTTTCCGGCTTGTAGTCAAGTGTTTACAAGAGTTCCACACGATCGTCGTCCTAGTGATCCCGATCCGTGTGCATATAGTGTGTGTGTGGGGGCTAGGGGCTTACGGGGTTGGTCATCTAAAAAATTTGATGAGAATTTGCTCTCAATAAGATCCAAAAAATATATTTGTGTTTTTTCTGTTTTTATATCTCTACGTAGGGGATAAGGAATTTAGTTGCCGGTATCCTTGCTGGGTGCTGTGCTCTCTTAGAAAAGCAGTGAAAATAGACTGCGAACTCCGGCGGCTGTTGGAGATGTGCCCATGAGATAATCTCCAGCGGTCCTGTGACGCGATGCATGACTGGACGCGTTAGTTTTTGTCCGCTCGTATACAGCAACATCCTGGTGGAGAAAGATAAGCAAATGAATAGAGAATAGATTGACAAGAAATGCGGGAGAGGGGTTAGTCTTTGTCGAATGATTGATGGAGTTTGGTTTGTTTTTCTGATGCAAGCAAGAAAGATTGTGTGTATAGATTTCCATCGAGTCCAGCTGGTCCTGCATGTGGGCATGCATGGTGCTGAGTAATAGCCGGTCGTGTGCGGATATTTACAGAGGAGATGTGGGCGTTGCTCGTGATACAAGCGATGGAAGTGGGATAGAAGCCGGCCTCGATTCAAGGTGTAACCACGCAACAGGTGTTGAAGACCTTGCCTCTCCATACACAAGTGAGATTTCAAACTGGAGACTGTCAACGAGAGAGTTTCAGCTGCAACTGTTTGAAAGCTCGAAATATGACGTGAGAGCACGCACGACTATGTTGGTTGATCAGTCACTCATCAACGCTAGAAACAACTGTCACTTTGACGTGATTGGTCATGCAGCAAGACGTTTGGGGGCACTTGAACTGAAGTAGCTGTTAGCATTCGCGAGGAACATTGGCGTGATTGGTCGAATGCTGCCAGCTGATTGGCGGCATCGCAACTGTTAACACTCGACGTGGTTGGTCGAGCCGCTTGCCGACATTGCAACTAATCCCGGGGCAGAGTTTGCTGCGTTCCTTTGTCATGAACTTATCCGGCACAGTCTGTGGTTAGTTAAGTTAGATCTCCAAGTCTGTCTGGTGCTCGGTTAAGGCTCCGAATTGAACCAATTGTTTAAAATTTTTCACTCTAGACTATCGTTCCGATCTTAGTCAATTTTGTAGAACTTCTTGACCTGATCACCCTCATTGATGGACATTGATTTAGCAAGTGTTACGAGATGTGCTACAGAAACAGGGGCACTTGAAATTGCAAGAGAAGGGAAATTGGACCACAGAGTGGATCTGTCAAGTCCATAACCCCATTTTTGAGGTTGTGAATGACGTTTTATGTGAAGGGCACTTAAGCCAAGTGCATGCCAACGTCAGAAACGGTTGCGCAGCGGCGGCGGCACCTCCGTATTTACGAGACAGAGAATTTGACTGAGGAGATACTCATCTCATCCCCATCGGTTTCATTTGACAGCGTCTTTTCTAACATGTTCACAGACAGGGTGAATAGGTGCGAGCTAAGCTAGTGTGGACTCCCGGCATAGCGCTGCTCCAAAGGCCTTGAAAGTGTGCGAAAAATAAAATAGTTTGCATATCCATAGAACACAAATGCGATGGGCGAGTGGTTTTCTGCTGGATAGTAGGTGCACGTTGCGCTCCTAGCTCTGAGTCAGAAGAGACAAGCTGAGACACGCCCCATGGCAAATGAATTCGATGCGAAAACAAGAAACGAGAAGAACAAGAAAGACACAGTTTTAGAGAAATTAAGCAAGTTTTTGTTTGTTTGTTTGTTAGAAACACAATTGTGAATGAAACCATGAACAGAAAATAAGGCTCGACACAAAACCCCTCGAATGAGTAAGAAACATAACCTTAAAAAACGAAACAAAAAAGGAAACCACAACAGATGATAAACTGATAGTCAAAAAACGTTTTGTTAGTACAATAAAGTGAGTTGAAGCATATTTTTTGAAACTGTTTACCACTGTGAATGATAAAAATTAAATAAACAATCAAACGAGGGTTAAAAAAAAAGCTCATTTTTGACATGGAAATGACATGGATTTTGTTTTTGGTCGCAGTTCGAATTGGTGCTTCAAAATGAACGTTCAGCAAACAGTTCCAGCTTCGAATGGATAAATGTTTTTTTTTTCTTTCGTTTTTGCAAAACATACATGTGAATACGTACAGGTACATAGTGTGTGTGGATATCTGTTTTGAAGCTTAAGAGATTGTGATTTGTATGTGCGGACTACGTGAGGCGGTTACGCAGGCCGTAGTGCGAGACGATGTGGACGGGCCGCCGCCTGTGCCTGCGCCGCCGGCTGGTGGATGGGACATCGTCAGCAATATTAGAGTCATTATCCTCGCCACTACTGTAACTAACAATTGAACTGTACGTCATGTCTGTCATGTCTGACATCGCTGGGGAACGCTGCAAATAACAAGTTTCTCTGTTAAGAGGTTTTTTTTTGTGTGTTCCTCTCCAAGTGACGGATGTTTTTTGTAAGTAATGTGATTGATACAAACCAACATAGGGGGCGGGAATCAAAAGAGAACCTAGAGCTTGGAAGTTTGAGAAACACAAGGGCGAGTCCTCGGTTCTTCTGTTGGAACATGGAGGCAACTTGGTCTTGTGGACAGCGCCGGATGGTGTCACCATGCAAGGACGAAGGAGACACTTCAGATAGACTTGAGACAATAGGGATTCGGGTTGTCAAGTGAATGTATATTGGCTGACGACACAAAAGGAGAAAGGCCCCGCCCTCTCGAGAGGACACATTTCAGTTTAGCGCCAGGCAACAGAAGCTGAAGTATCATCTATTATATTATATTAATTGATCAAGTGAATGCCAGTTGGTTGACTACAAAGAAGGAGAAGGGCACCCACCACTTAACGCAAGTTGTGAATGTTTGTTGATTGATGCCCAGTCCCTCTGAAGGACCACGGCGCCATGCGAAGGAAGACTTGAAAGCCATTCCGGGTCCATTTCGGGTGACACCATGAATGTACACACTTTCAGATTCAAGCCAAGAGGTTGCAATTCAATGCCAAAATGCAACCGGAAATTACCGTCCCATCGAGTGCCTGAACACTTGAGAGACAAAAGGAGAGTTCAAAGGGGCCTTGCTGCACCATGAGTCGAGATATGAGACTACTGATCCAACTCTACAGGTGGCTCCAGCGCAAAGAGTCTTCGATTCTGAGCCAGTGATCAGCTGCTGACGGTTCAGCAGTCCAAGCGTTGTTGCCATCTGACGATCTTTTCCATTTCAAAGAAGAAGAACCAACCTTCAGAGACAGCTTGTTCCCGGAAGCCCAAGTCCATTCAAACTGTGAATGAGCCACGACGCTTCCCCTTCAGCAGTCAACCGCGGAACCCTTTCGCTTTAGCAACCATCCACTCCTAGTTCAACACAACCGATAAAAACCACGTGACACGGCAATGACCATTTTTGCAAATTAAAATTAAATCAAAAACATCAAGGATTTCTCACCACACACACACATGCAAGCTTACCTCGCGTTCAGTATTCATCAGGACCGTTTTCATTGTCTCGCTAATGGGCCACTTCTTCTTCATGACCAGACTCATTGGTGGATCATGATGGCCACCGGCATCCAATGACCAGATGGTCACAATTGCTCCGCCATCGATCTTAGTTCCTCGGCCGAATTTGTAGGTGAGTTCGTTGTCGCCAGCGATACGCATCAACTGCCAGCCGGTCAGGTTGATCTCATCGCCACTCTTGTTCTGCAGCTTGATAAAGCGGCCACCGCTGTCAGCCTCTAGGATGCAAATGTCGCCCTTGGCAGTGGCGTTGATGGAAAACTCCGATATGTTCCGATCCTCAGACTCGTCGACAACAGTGCGACGACGCTTGACACCAGCCGAAAGCTGTCCGGACGGAGTGGCACGCATTGGCGCTGGCCTAGTTGTGCGCATTGTCAGCGATGAAGATGTGGTGGCTGTGCCCCCGGGGGAGATATTCAGGCGGCTCTCTTCGCCACGCAACAGCTTGTCATAGGCTGCGATCTCGAGGTCAAGCGAGACCTTGATGTCCATGAGGTCTTGGTATTCCTGCAGCTGCTGGGCCATTTCCTCGCGCATGCGGTTCAACTCGGCCTCAAGGGAGGAAGTCTCCTGGTTGTGACGGGCGCGTTCGTGGTCGAACAGCTTCTCCATATCGCGCAAGCGATTCTGGAAAAAAAAAAAGCTCAAGTAAGAATGTAACTAAATCCAGATGAATGCTGAGCAGCTCACATTCAAAACGGAATTCTGCGATTCCAGATCAGTAATGCGTGTGTTCAAGTTGTCGATCTTGGTGCGTGCGATGCGCACCTCCTCGGACATCTGGGAGGCTGCATTAGCATTGCGATTAGCAGCGTTTTGGAGATTCTTGGCCTTGTTGTCGTAGAGTAAGACAATGTCGTCGCGGTTCGCCTTCATCTGGGTCTCGTACTGATCACGAAGCTCTTGCAGGGACTGCTGCAACTTAGCCTCGTACTGCTGCGAAAGACGACCATCGATTTCACTGATCTCCACCTGGCGGCGGCTGCGTGTCTCGGTCAGCTCTTGTGCGTGCACCTGATCCTTGAACGAGAGCTCCTCGCGCAAGCTCTGATTGCAATTCTCGAGATCAACTCGAGCTAGAGTCTCGTTCTCAAGCTGCTTGCGCAGATCATCCAGTTGGGCGCGTAGACGTTCATTCTCATTAAGCAGATTCTTGGCATCATCCTGAGCCTTCTTCCGGTCAGCTATGGCGTTGTTGTATTTGCCATTCAATTCACTGCAACGAGACTCGTACACACGAGTACTGTTCTCGGCGAGCTGGAGATCTTTGGTTTTCTTGTCAAGTCTGAAAGTGAAACAAGAAGTAGTCGTTAAAGACACATATTTCTTCAACGGGGGAGGAGGAGACGCCACCAGTACGCGGCCACCTGGAACAGCTGCCTGAGTTACTTCATTCAGCAGTCCCAGTCATTCAATTCATTCACTTAAAGCAGAACACTCCGTCAATTTAAAGCAAACGCATTTATTTCTTCAGCCCCAAGGTCGGGTGGGTAATTCGTTTATTTTTAGAGTTCAGTGTCGGCAGCGACTTGAATCAACCTCTCGACGGGCGAATCGCCGCTGCGCCGTCCCTTGCGCGTCTCAGCACTCATCACTCCCATCGATCGGGGAAACCATAAACATGTTTAATGTCGGCATGATTAATGATAATTTATGCGAAAGCGGGAGCTTACACGATGACATCAGTACGCGTTCTATTTTTTTTTTTTTTGGGCAGGCATTGAACGCAACGCGATGTTGTCTATAAAAAACGTGAGTTCATCACGAGGAGGAAATAAATTAATTGCAGTGCGGAACGTAACTTTCTGTACACTGGAATGGCACACGAACACACGTAAATGCTTGGCGTGGAGAAATGGTTGTTTGGCCGTTTCCCTCGACAGGAGCTTTGCTAGCATTGCGTGAGGGAACCACTGCTGTGTCAAGTATTATTTTATTGCTTCTCTTTTTTGTGTGCGTGAATGTCGTTAAATAATGTCACCACATGATTAACAACTTGTGCCAGTGAATAGAGGAATTAACAAGGAGACGGTGTTTTGGAAGGCAGTCGGAAAGGGACATTTGAGGCCCTGACTGAAGTCAACTCAACTCCTGTCAGAGTCAGTCTCAGTCTCAGCCTCAATCTCCGTCTCAGTCTCTCTCGGTCTCAGTCCCAGTGTCCGTCTTATTTTCAGTCTCAGTCTTCACAGAGAGTTTGGTGGACAAGCAGGCATCCTTAGTCAGAGTCAGAGGAAGGCCTTGCCTGAAGTCGGAAGGTATGACTTGATCCACTTCACCTAAAACCGGCCGCCTATAACCTCGATTTTTCCTCGTGGAAACATTTATCGGAATGGAAGGTCTAACCGGGTGGAGCAGTGGTTCACTGATGTGGGCAGTGAAGAATGGTAAGAACCAGAAACGGCCGCCTATAACCTCAATTTTTCCTCGTGGAAACATTTATCAGAATGGAAGGTCTAACCGGGTGGAGCAGTGGTTCACTGCTGTGGGCAGTCAAGAATGGTAAGAACCAGAAACGCCCGCCAAGGGCTCAGTCAGGTAAAATTTCAGCTCCGCCATCGACTCTAAGTCATCAGGAGGTAGGCCCAAGTGCAACCAGGCGAGTTCCCTTGACTTGATCCGGAGTTGCCAAGTCTTCCTCTGCTTACAATTAAGAATCCAATCCACTCTCGTCGTACGTCATTCACTCAGGGCATAAATGTGAACGTTTTCTTGAAACTATTTATAGGCTCTCCAAAATAATAGCAATCAGAAACCTCCCCTCCCTCGCTGGCTATACTACAAATTAGATTTATTATTAGAAGCTGTTAAGGTGGGCAGCAGCAAAAATTATGTGACCCACTAACACAAGGTCGGTGCTGAAATCTATTTTTTCGAATTCTATTTCTTCGTGGCACAGCATGAGCATAGGATCTCTCTTGTCTCTTCTGCAGCAGGTAGCCTCAGGAAGAACAACGCTTTGAATGAATCGCATTGTGAAGCTTGATGATTTTTCCCGACTTCAGAATGCTCTTCATTCATTGACACACTTGCAGTTCCTAACCTCGAAAGAGCTTTACAACGCTCTTCAAGTTCATTCATGCATTCAGCCAGTATGATAATCTGATGACGTACTTGCAGTTTCTAATCTCGATGCTGGCCGAAGATGCAGGCCAAGCACCGCCAAAACTGTGGCCCATCTACGCATTATGTTCCTCTCACGTTCAATCAATCTTTCCGTTTGTGTCGCAATGACATCACCAAAGCCCCCACCAGAATGTCCGGTCTATGCTCTGAAATCCGTCGATCTTCAATGACTAACAAACGAAGTATTCCACCTATATCCCCCTCCTCCCCTTTCCAAGAGGTGGCATTTGCATTTTTTTTATGGAATCGTTAGCCGTGGCAAATGACATTCGAGGCAAATGTTAAGATTATGATCTTGCCCGGCTAAAGATCTCCCAAAGCAGCACACCACAATGTCAACCACTCTTGATGTCTCTGCGTGTGTAGAAAGAGAGCCGCCAGGTTCAGCATAGAAAGAGAGACGTCGCCTTACGTCATCTAGTTTATGTCAGTCTATTTTTGTCTAGATCTAGACTCACACTCTCTCTATATCTCCCTCTCTTTGAAGAGAAGAACTGGAATCGCGATTCAAGTTTAGCACGGAATCGATTATGAAAATGGAAAATGACGTAATTTTTTCTGAACGACAAAAACCAAAAATATTCATCAATAGCACAGCACGCAGTGACAGTGGGGCAGGGAATGTGACCACCAAACTAGTGGCTAACAGACCCACACACATGCAGAAGGTGCGGGTATGCTTATCATTTGGCTGACCACAAGCGGGTGGGTGGTTGGATGGGTAAGAGCGTGTGATTGTTTTCGTTACCATTCAACTCACGGTGGGTCGGGTGGGTGGATGTTGATGTGTGCGACTGAATGAGGGTTGAATTCGTGTCGTCTTGTCCGATTCCCTTAAGCGAGCTCGGCACGAATGGTGTCATGTCTTATGCTTGTCGCGACGAGAGTTCTTATGTGCACTTAACCTGTTTCAAAAGATGATCTCACTTTGAATATTTCCTAAGCGAATGAGGGAACTTATTTTGAATTCCATGGCCACCTGTTCGTTTTTTTGCTTTTATTTTGGTATGCTTTCGCCGTGATGTGGTGTGAGAACGGGAGAATCCTGGTCGGTATTTGCTTTGTTGTCAGTTGTCAAGTGAAGAGAGAGTGTTGAGATTATTGGGTTGGAAGAAGGAGGTGGGTGGGGGGAGTGTTTGCAACGACTTGTTGAACGGATGGAGGAACATTTGCCAGGTGTTCTAGGCTCAACTAGATTGCCACGTGCAAATAGGCTTCAAGTTGCACACAGAATTGAGTCTTGCCAAGGTCGCCGACGCGGACTTGAGCCTGGCGGGGATCTGTGAGAAAAGAGTTCACAAATCTTGGACGGAGTCTGTGAGAAGGGTCGACGACGTGGATTTGAGTCTGGGACGAATCTGTGAGAAATGTTCACGAATCTTGGAACGGAATCAGTGGGACTTGAGTCCGGAATCGAATCAACAAGACAAAAAGCCAATGACGCGGACTGGAGTCTGGCAGGGAATCTCTGGAAAAATTAACCCACTACGGGGAGTGGAGTCTAGCAGTGAATGAGAGGATCTCTGAAAAAACAGTCTTAAACCAAAAAAAGACTCCTAAACTCCGCCAAAAAATCACACGCACACACAAAATAAACGCACCGAAATGGCACAGGAAGCGCGTCCCAAACGGTTATCCAGACAACCGCCAAGCGCCCCATTCCACATCTCTGGTCAGAGCAGACAAGCGCCCCATACCATTTGGTCAGCGGCCAAGCGCCTCATTCCACATCTGATGCAGCAGACGCGCCTCATACCCCATCCTCGGCAGTACACAAGCGCCCTTCACCACCTCGTAGTGAACTAGTAAATCTCACTCGCTCTCTCTGTCTCTCTCGAGGTAGACATCAACATCCACCACGATTTCATGACATCACGTGCATTTTTTCCCAACAAATTTGCAATTCTCCCATTGGCGGGCAATTAACACATCGAATCGAATTAAATTTACTACTTACTTCATCTTCAGATCATCGTTCTCCTCCCACAGACGCTTGGCATCAATCTCAAGCTTGGCCTTATCACGGGCAGTCTCGTCCAGGAGCTTGCGAGCTGCAGCGAGCTCATTCTCGTACATTGCCTTGATGTTGGACACCTCTCTGGTGACGGTCTCCCGCGAGGCCTGCACCTCAATAGTCAAACGGGCATTTTCAGTTTCCAAATTTCGGACACGGTCGATGTAGCAGGCCAGGCGATCGTTGAGATTCTGCAATTCCACCTTCTCCTGGAGGCGACTGGTGCGTGTGGGACTCCTTGGACTAGCGGATCTGGCTGTATGCGGAAGCGGGGTGGACGTGCTCGTCCGTGACGCCCTGGAGGCTACACGTCGTGCGGTTGACATTGTTTTTTTTTTGTTTTGTTTTTTTTTCTCTAATCTAATCGCAACACTAAAAGTCACTGCAATCAATCAGCAAATTGTCTGTTTGTTTTTTCGCGGATACGCACAAAGTTTGGTATCAAACCGCAAAATAGGAAAGCACTGAGAGTACACTGCTCTTGAATGCAAAGTTTTTGGGAAAAAGCGGAATGGACAAAGCACAACCTCTTCACTTGCGATCAGAATGTAATCTGACGATAAATGAGGCCAATCATTTAAATAAAAGCACACACAATTTGCCAAAGTTGCCGACGCGCTGCGAATGGAAGAGTAGCGAGGGTAGTTTCTCTTCTAGTTGATGTCGTACTTTAGTGTGAATTGTGTCTTTGTATTTAGATGGGAAATTTTGATATTTTTGAAGGAGTACGCTAAGCTGGCGGCGGACTTTGACAAGGCAGGTCGGTTAGTTTAGTTTCTAGTGCGAATATGTGTGCTCCTGGTTCAGATCAGAGATGCGACAGGAGAACATGTCTTTCTGTGTTAAAGGCCTCCTCCTAGCTCTCTTGTCGCCGGCTGTACAGAGCTGTGTTCCGTTTCATCGTTCCTGTCCTTTCTGGCCTTGAAGGCTTTCGGCATTGGATCGTTAGGGCTGTGGCAGATGGACGGCGAAATATCCATAAGCGCAACATCCGCCGATGGCTTTCAGGCTTCACTGGTTCCTGGCTTGGTTTCCGGCTCGTAGAACGAGGAGAGTCTCAGTCGATTTAAAAGGTTACTCCACATAATGATCAGGAACTGGCCTTAAAGAAAGTCCTCCTTTTGAGAGTTCCTATCCCACATTCAGACCAAGTCCAGCAGCACAAAAATGACTACCAAAAGCTCCACAGTAACATTTCCCTTACCCTCATTACCACCCTGCAGTCATTGGCAACACAAATTTTCAATAAAAGAGAGCACCTTCCACCTATGGCAAGAGAAAAATGCTATTTAAAGAGAAACCGTGCGAATTCCGTCTAATTTTGCTAGGCATGCACAGCCTTCAATAACTCATAGGAAATATGAGATCATGAGAGGAAAATAGGAACATTTTCCGAAACCTACGTTTTTTGCGGATTAATTGCGGTGTGTGAACACGCAAATTGCTGGGCGAAAAGAACGAGCGAAGAAGGACGAAGTGTATGTGGAAATTGGGGCGATAGGCGAACGAGGAATTGTGGAAGAAGGATACGGAAATGGGGAATGCGGAAAAGAGGAGTCAACAGTGAAGAACAGAGAGAAAATTGAGCGGAACTTTTGTGACAAGGGTCTGAGGTAAGAGGTCTTTTGAGAAGTTGGAGAACCCGATGCTTTTTCTTTCGACCCTCAATTTACCTTTAAGAGGAGACAAAGTGTGGGTGCATGGAAGCATGTTTTGTTTTGGAAGATGGAATCATGTAGTCATCCTCTGTGTTCACGCTCTGTTCCTTGACCTATCCAACATACAAGAAGCATGCTGCCATCCTTTCCCCTGTCCTTGCCCTACCGCGATTTAGTTGGATATAGAACAAGAACAGGGATCCGCTGCAAGACGGGACAATAAACAGGAATCAGTGAAACGAAAGCACACTCCTTATCCTTTCAGAAGAAATCCTCCCCGAGTCTCAATTCACCATCAAAAGCACACAAGGTCTCCCATTTGGTCTTAAGCCAAAAACACGCGCCACTGGTCCGCCTCGACGAACGATGATGAATCTATTCACGAAAATAGACAAACCCGTGTAACATACCTTATAAATCAGCGCAGTCCCCAAAACAAGCAATCATTAAGTCGCAGCCTAAGAGAGCGTATAATTCAGTTAGTTTAGTGCTCTCAAGCCAACAGAGAGCTGCTGACATCATCCCACCAAAGCACTTTGATGACGGGTTTTTGTGACAAACGTAAAAGCTATTTAATTGCCACTACTTCTTCCTCCGCTAAGGTCATTCGCTTCTGAGCATTATTTTTCTTTCATTCAATCCGCTAATTAGTAAACCCTACAGCGACGCAGCCCGATGAAATGCTCTTCGCTGTGAGAGATTAGGTGGGAGCGGAAGGTTGCTGCTCATACGCATGTCATGACATCATTGATTTTTCACCAAAAAATCCGAGAGTGCGCAGAGTATTCCCTAGGAATGGGAATGTGTCATTCCCTGGTTGCCCTGAGTGACGACAATGTTTTTCTTCGATCAATCGTTTCGTGAAGATGGCATGCTACTGACAAACGGGAGAGTGTATCTAACTTTGTACCTACGTTCTGACTTTTTGCCTGTTGATTGAGAAGAGAATTGAGCGAGAAATATGCACAAAAACACACATGAATCTTCATTCATTCAATACTCGGTTTTCTGAACTCGTCTCGTCTACTAACTAGTCCCTCTAGGCAGCTTGGAATGAGGCGGATGCCAATTACTTACCAGAAATCCTCTTCATCTCGGGCATGGATTGATGATTCGCCACCCTGGATACAGTTATCCACCTGATTTTCAAAGAAATCCTTAAGAAGACCATCGGTCTTGAACTCATCCAAGGTGTGTATAGAAGTGGTAAGCTGCTGCCTTCGCCTTTCATCAGGCCCCAGAGACACCTCAGGAAATTTGTTGTGCTCCACTGAAGAAGAGTGCGTAGCACCTCCTTTGTAAACCAACTGCATCATAAGCAGGACGATCTGACCCAAAACTAACCACCAAGCGCTCTCTGAAGCAATAAGCATTTTGTGCCCTCTGTTGACTTGAAACAGCGGAATTAAATGCATTCCTGCATTGCTCATGCTCATTTTCATAGACATCCTGCTAACCCAGAAAATGTATTCAAACTCACGTGATGTGCTATTGAGTTCAAGAAAGACAAATTTTTCGACTTCAAATCCGCGAAGTTACCCCAAAATTGACCTCAAATTTCACTCAACCACCCATTTCCACCAAAGCCATCCTTCCCCCATCAAACCTCACAAGCCCCGAACACCGAAAGCCCAAAAGGAAATCCATAAAATAGCAACAATTGAAAGTTTGTTGTCCCGGAAGGGTTACTAAAGCTATATAAGGGTGCACTCAGACGGGAGAGAGCTCAGTTTGTTGTTAGCCACCTAGGAGGACACATCAGAGGGCAAATTTTCTTTTTCCTTAGTTTACGTACTTACCTCATTTGTTGATGTTTTTCCTCGAATAATGATAGATTTTGGATGCTACCATGTGCCACATAGACGCCGGCCGGCTGTCCATGCATAGCTTTGATAGTAGCAGACAGCATCTTTAATTACTTTACCTTCTTTCTTCAAATACACACTGCCATCCTCCACTTCACCGTCCTCCTTTTTTCTGATGCTTCTCGCGAGTGATGTGCACCGAACTGTTCACTCACATGCATGCGACACATGCCCTCTCTTCCTTTTCTCACCCAATCGTTTCAGCGTGCGCTCATCACAGACAGACATAGGACAGACTTCATGCCTGGTCCTTTTGTTCCCTTGTTTTTCTTCGAGATGCACGAGACTTGCACTTGCTTCTTGAGAACTTAATGATCTTTTCAATGAAACATGAAACTCTTGCCATCTTTTTTGATTGCGTCTCCTGTCCAGCTGTCCCTTAGCCACGAAACAATCATGGCATGGATAATTTGCGAGTGTCCTTTTCTGTTGGAAAAGTTGTGCCTTCGGTTGCACTCTCAAGTCTGAACCACGAGTGTCCCCCATATCACGAGTTGTCTTTCATCAGTTACCGTCTCTAATCTGGGTGTCGCATCAGCTTCCAGCGACCTAATGGTTGAGCATATCCCACCCAACCTGTAGAACTGTAGAATAAACTGAACTGAGCTGAACGACAAGCCAAAAATGGCTTCAAATTGCCACTTAACCCCTCAATCCCACCGAAGCCATCATTCCTCATCGACCACTACAAGCCACAAATCCTGCAATTTCCATTAAAACCCAAAAAAATAACAAATTGGGAAAAATATCTGGGAATACATAAATAAATTGGGAAAAAAATTACGAAAAATGATTGGGTAGTGAATCTATATAAAGGTGCACTGGTGCACAAGGTGAGCGCTCAGTCTGTCGTTATCAGCCTAGGAGGGGAAATTTTTTATATTTTTCAATTTTTGTTTTGTCGTTAGTCTCTTAGGTAACGTGCACTAGGGCATATGTTGTACACACATTTTGCGGATTTTTGGTCTGATAGATAGGACACCCCTTGTATTTAGCTACAGACCCTCTGTTGCTAAACACTCAGATGCTAGATAGACTGAATGAATGCTTTGCAGATGTTCACTGAGTGGACAAGATGTTGAGACTGCCTTCGCCTTTTGAAACCTGAAACTCTTGTCATCTTTTCGAATTCCAAACAACAAACAAACACGTTTATAAATACATTTGTTTATAAATTAAGTCTTTCAAAGTTTACAAGTTTATATATGTATGCCTGGGCATTGAAACATAGCTAGTTTATATAGCTAACTTCTCTTGAGAATGTATGTGGAGTAGATGCATCACCGACGACGCCTGGCTTGATTGGTAACACAGACCAACGACAACATTGAATTCATTTTAAGACGTCGGGCTTAGCTTATAGTTATCCGATTGAATGGAAATTATGGAAGACGTTTCTTGAGAAGGCTCTCCAACTTGCGAATTCTTCCACGATCATTTGATGGCGTTGCATGCTGCTGCCCACTTGCTCCGGCCGATTGTGCCGCAGCTGCATTTGCATCGGTGTTCTTCTCTACAATGCTGCTGCTGGTGAAACCACTGAAGAGGAATGCACGTTTGTTTGGTGTCCCAGCGTGTGCGACCGAGCTGCTTCCAGGCTGTTGAGTTACATCCTCTTCAGGGGCTTGGGAACTACTGCTGGCAGGCTGTGAGACACCCTCCTCACCAACTGCCGTCGACTGTGGTGCTGTGCGCTTGAACAATTCAATCAACTGCAACTGATCCAAACGCTTGACGGCTTTCATGTCAAGGATCTTCTGGTATTCGGCTATGGTTATGTCTGGAAGAAGTTTTAAGACCTGTGCGGTGAATGCAGATGATGGTTGAATTGGAGTCATGACCACTTTGATGATCATTTCAGCGCGACTCATGTCCTTGACAACGACTTTTGTGTAACTAGTGGGTGCCTTTCGGTTAACACTCGACCCGATGGATGGCAGATCGAGGAGTACAGTCTTGAGGCTGTGGGTATCGAGTAACAGCTGTTCACAGCCGAGGATGTTGTTGGAACCATCGGAATTGGTGGGGCGACACTTGTAGAGCGTGTTCACGAACTTTGGAATGAATGAGCTGACGAACTTGTGACAGAACTGAGTGAAATATTTACGCGACGTTGACAAGTTGTCGCGAATGGTTGGAACTGTTTGCTTGAAGTGTGTGATTATGGTGTTTATGAAGGGACTCTGATCACCGACGTTGTTTATGTTCTGCCATTGAACCTACAAGAGATCGCAGTCGAGAGGATGTGTGACGAAACGGGTTGGGGATACCTTACCTTGCTCATGACGGTCAGCGACGCCTCACAACCGTTCTCTAGATCTTGGACCAGAAGTTGAATACTGCTAGAAATTGTTCTGCACAAAAATTTAAATTAATGGGATGCGACTGCGAAACAGAATAGATGTTGCGTACCGATGGAAAATGTCTTTTTCTTCAGACATGTCGATCTTATTGACAAAAGCCGGAGTCACCTTCTCCTTTAGTTTGTCCTCCAGCTGCTGGACAGTCTCGAGGCAGTACTCAGCTGTTGTTAGAACACAACATATGCGAACCAAATCGATCTGTGTGAACCTCTGTGATTCACCCTCTTTGAGAAAATTGTAAAAAACTTGACCAGCTGCTGAGGACAGATTCTGCAAGTCCTTTGTCAACAGGGACATTGAGCTTCCTTGGGAAGGAGAACAGAATACAAAAGATATCCACACTGTCCTCGAAAGGCGAAGAATGAGACGTACCTATGGAATTTTGAATGGTTTGCATTTTTGGTGTGTTGAAGTCTAAGATCTTGGCCGCATACTCCCTCAAGTACTTTTTGAAGATCATAGCCAGGTCATACAATGGCTGATCGTTGCTCAGCTGACTGCATTGGACCATGCACTTCTTGTAGAACACAAAGAGATCTCCTGAACTGTGTACACCAATATGGCGAGTCACTGTTTTTGCACAAAAAGTCAGAACTTACCTTGGGAACACAGTTGTTTTCATTTCAGTCACACGCAGCGGCTCCTTAGACATCTCGACAAAACGTTCCATCAACTCAGCCAAGTTCCTATCGATGCTGTTGATGTAGATGCCGAGATGTGCCTTGAAGCAAACCCCGATCAGATCATGGAATGGTCCAGCTTGAGTGGCTGTACTTGCACTTGCCGTTCCTTCAGTTGGCAAACTCTTGTTGCCCTCGCCCGTGAGGGTGACCCCCGTGAATCTCTTCGCCAACAACTGCTCGAATCCCTGGGTCTTATTGATGCCAAACAACAAGAGACGAACTTCAATTTCATTCGAACGCTTTGCCATAATCGCAGTTAGATCCTCTCGGGTCATGTGACAGAATTGAACTGTAATGCGTTCGGACACTTCCCAATCCAATGGGAAAACCGAACCGAACTTCTGCTCGAAATCGAGGAGATGACGCTTTAGCCAAGCGTAACGTTTGTCTATCTTGTCCAACCAAGCAATGTCTTGATTTTCGTGAAAAAGATGAGCATACTCTTCGAGCTGCTGGTGAATAAACCACTTCAGCAAATCCTTCTTGACTTTCACATCAAGAACCGACACCACTTTGCATGCGTCAGAGAGTTGAGATAGCGGCAAGCGATAGTGTCCACCGGATGAAGTCTTCTGACTGGGACCGAACGCCTCTTTGAAGTCTTCGGTGATTTGCTTTGCCAACACAACTTGGATTTGATCAACGTTTCGTGAGAGATTCTACAAGGAGTGGATTGTAGCACTTGAGGGGGGATAGAGAATAGGTTACCTTAATCTCCTGAATGTCACTGTATTGCTGAAAGTGTTGATTGACCTCCGATATTGCCTGCAGAGGATTCAAAATCTCACCGTACAATCGCTTTTCGATCAACTTGTTCAAACTGTCAATTCCGCCGACCAGCATATGCAAGTGATTGAGCGTGGTTATGGCTGATGTGAGATTCTTCTTTGCACAATCTAACTGCTTTATGTCACGAGTTATCTCCTTTACCATCTCTTCGGTTTTCTCCGCTCGTGTCTTCACATCAATTATCTGTGTGTACAGATTGTTAATCACTTTTTGTGCTTCATTTAAAGCGATGCGTCCGTCTTGGCCTGTATTTGTTTGACCACGTACGACACTCCGTATGTTGTCATCAATGACTGTGCACTCGAATTGCATTTTCGATATGATATCGTCAATTCCAGCCAATGACTGCTCGTTGGGGAAGAGTTGATTGATGTAATCGACTGTACTGAAACCAGGCGAATCCATTGGATCATCTGTTTTGAGAACCTTCGTGAAGAAAAAACAATTCATGAAGCCGCGGTGAGAACACACATGTCACTTAGAACTCACCCGATCAATGGCATTTTTTACTTCTTTCGTGATAATAATTTTATTATTGTTCGACGTCAACATTGTCGCATTTGACGCCGCCATCGGGAGGTCACTTCCAGACATTTCTCTGTACACTTGATTGGAATTACTGGAAGATATTATGAATGATTGTTCGATTTAATTGCATTTAGATGGGCAAATGTTTAGGGGAACTCATTTCAAAAATGTTCTCAGGTATTTGACTGACATGTCAATGGTATTAAACAAACTATTCGATTAGTGTGTCATCCCCCTCGCACATCTCGAGCACAGTACTCGCTTCACTCACTCATGTGATGGGGTGGGTTCACTTGAATTCGTCTTGATTCACCTCAAATTCTAATTAGAGTCTGATGTCTGATGATTGGATGTGGATTCTAGTCAGTCTTGCATAGTCAAATCAATTTAGGATTGCATAGTCAGTCCTAAATTTCTCCTTAGTTGGTCCCCAGAGAAAGCGACTAAAGCAAGGTTACCTGGAGGCGATGATTGTGCCAGATAAATTACGCGAAACGCACCCCGGTTATGGAGGCCACCTCTGAGCAATCTGATTGGAATACTTTGAGTGGGACTAGTCCCATTCTCATTAGATTCCTCGCTGCTCCAAGAAAAGAAAAACAAATGTAATCCACACCTTAAATTTAATATCAGCAACATGTGCGCTAAAACAACACATCCCTTCACCGTGCCCCACAGCACCCGGTGACCAAAACGAGACAACATCTGTTTGATGCAAAAGAAAAACGAAACAAAAAGGAAACGAATGAAAAAAAAATGAAACAAAAGAAAAGCAGGCCAAATTATATACGCTTGGTTATATACAAAATTAGTTGGCTCTGTGGTCATCAAATAATCCCACTCTACTTGACTGCGGGAACCGAAGGGATTTTGCATTTTCATCCTGGATTCGAGTAGTTTCCAGTGTTTTGCTATTTAAAAATGTGGGTTTCAATGTTTGCTTTAAATGGATTTCCGCAAAGAATACCATCCAATTAGTGGGTACATTCATCGTCGTTTAATGTAAGTATTTGAGCTCTATAGTCAATCCGCATAGAATGTAATAGGAGTTTTTGGTGTGTTTGGTCGAGAGTGAAATTTATTCCAGTTAAGGAGCCACCGCAATGGTTAACTTTTTTTCCAACGGATGCAATTGATAAATTTTCATAATATATGCACATACATATTATTTTTCATCTGTTTAATCAATAGAGAATATAGTAAAGAAACACAAAAAGCAACAGCAACAAAATCAGAGACGCATTGCATATTGGGAAAGTGTGCGTTGTTTTGAGTGGTCCTTTATGCAAACATATTTTCTTGTAGCCGCTTCATATGTGTATGTTAAATAAATACTGCAACACCGCTTCAATCAACAATGATAATGCAGTGTAGAGAAGGTAGGATATATGGGGTGTGCTTTAAATATTTGACTAGCCAATAGAATGTTTGAAACGATAGAAGAACGCCGAAAATCAATTGAATTTTGTTTGTGCGCAGGAGTCTCTGTGCGAGGATCCATCGTGTGCAAGTCGAAATACAAACACACTCATCACATCACAACCACATTTAGAGTCCTTTTGAGTTCATTTCACTTCTTGTCAAACAATTGTGTGCTCCTCGGCGACAGAAATCAGTGTATTCCAGAACCTTAAGGAAAGATTTATTTCATTCGTGTTCTTGCAGGTAATATTAAAATTATTCATTCATTTTTAAGTGATGTTTAGTTGAACTTTCTTTTTGGACGCTGTGTTGAAGATTTTTGGAGCATAATTTGTGGAGGGGGTGGGGGGGCGGTGGGGTGTTGGTGGATGTTTCAAGAATTGAGTATGGTTTGAATGAAGCGCGAAATACGCGGCTGTCCCAACAATTGGCAGGCGAAATAAGTTGCTATTATTTTTCATGTGTCCCAGTTAAGCGGCTGTCCTGATGCAGCGGAATTCACTGTCTCGTTTCACTATTCTGATAATTTTTCATTTAATGGTGTGCCAATATGTTTGCGTTCCATTTTCAACCGGCTTTTTTTTTTCAGTTTGCAAATAAAAACCTATTGTTGGGCCTTTCTTAGGTGAAGCACTAGTTGTTGAAATGAAATTCAGGGATGTCGTTACATTTGTATGCAACTGCTGAGAAAATAGGTGAAGTGTGTATATGCGTGTGTATTGTTTGAAGTACATAGCATATTGTTCCATTTCTCGAGTGCACACCCCACTGAGAATATTGAAAATCTCCCAATTGCATGCATCCTGCGGAAAGGGTTGTTCTCTTATTGATGTGTATGTGTGTGTGATTAGTGATACATATCTGATTGAAAATCATCCCAATAAGAACTTGTGGAAACTGCATTTCCTTTTATCAACGCGGTCATTTCCTTTTTTGTAAGACTTTCAATCTATAGACACTTACATTCAAATCCAATTACCAAGCTTTCAGCTAATCGCACAAGGATTCTAAATTCGCAGAAATTCCTTTCTTCGTTCCCGGGTGTATAGCCGGTTTAAGCTTCGCCTGGGACAATCCCACTCGCAATGCATCGACTTCTACGCCGGGTGTCTTAAGTCTAATTAGCCGATGCAGCCCCTTGTGATTTGTCAATTGGATTTGTGGACTAAGGCCACTGTTCTGTCAACTTTAACTGCAGGTTTCCATGAGTTCCTTTTTTTTGTTTTTGAGTACTTCCTTCTAATCGAAATATTAATAAGCACTTTTAATTTTTCTTTTCAGATCCTAGTAACTGTAACTTTTCAGAAGTAGTAACTAGAAACAAAATAAATAAATAAAAAAAATACAACATACCCGATCATTTTTGAAACTTGAACTTAGAGCATAGATTTGTTGAACATGTCCGATGGAGAGGCAGCACAGGAAACAAAAGTCTCGGTTGAAAATGCCGCCTCGCAAACAGATCCCAGATCACCAACACACGCAGTATTCCAAAGTCCTCTCGGACATCCGTACTATAGGCGACGTCAAGGTTACCATCATCGGCAGCATCATTCACCGGCATCATCGGTGTCAGTGCGTTCCCTATCAGCTGGATCATATTCTGAAGAACAATTGACTGAATCGTATAAATCTAGTACAGAGACACTGGGTTCGTCGTTGACTGATTTTGCATATGTACGTCCAAGATGCTTACAAGTTCCATTAATGCCAAGTCAGTCAAACGATCCACCACCACCGCCACCATCAGACACATCATCCGATCAGGGTTATACATCAGAATTTACCCAGAGGGTGGTACGACGTTTGCCAAATTTGACGGTTAAAGATGGAATATACGTTACATTGACCGGTAAGTGTTTCACATTCATTTTCACTCAAATTCGAACAGAAATGTATTGAAAAACTCTTGTGTTTTGTTTTGCTCTTGCAGGCTGCTGCTCGTTCAATCCAGTCATAAATAATACCAGGAAACCAATAAATTTGAATAATCATCGCTTGCAGGCGGTCTTCTTTCTTACGCCCGTCCTTTGTCCACATTGCGAGGACTACATTTGGGGAACCGGCGATCAAGGAGTCACTTGCGATGGTAAGTGATAGAAAATTAAGATTTTACATGTATTTGGATCGTTTCTATTTGGTTGGTGCGAGTAAGTGTAAACATAAACGGTTGACGCGGATTTCTTCATCGAGCTGGAAGTGTTCCATAGAGACGGACGTCTATTCATACGTGGGAGTGAATTAAAGTGTATCGATTCAAAAACAATTATAAAAACTAAACAGTGTTGTTTCAAAATACGAATGCCGTTAATTAATTATCTAAAGTTCGAAGTTCGGGGTTGTAAGTAATTTGTTAACCTACTTTAGCTACGTATCCTCATTTATAACAGGCTCAAGACATCGACTAAATGTTTCTCGTATGAAAATTCCGAATTAGTTCTGTTGTTGTTGTTTTGTCCTTATACATCGTCATGTCGTCGCCCGTCTACTGATGTTCTCGTACGTCTTCTACTGCCCCGTACTCTTCTGATGTCTTTGTACGTGCTCTACTGTCTTCGTACGTCTTTTTCTTCTTCATCATAGGGCGCTAAGGGGGTAGACCAGGGCCTCACTCAACATGCCTCTCCAGCCAGCCAGCCCGATCTCTCGCCAGCTTGGATCCGTAGTCGCCTGGCTAGATTCATGTCGCTGTTCATGCAGTTCGTGGTTGAACCTTCTTCTTCAAATGCTAAGAAAGTCACATGACAGAGCGTCGCCTTGTCTAAACACTTTTTTGAAAATGACTGATGGAGCAGCGGGAATTCTGGGTAGCCTGGCTAGATTCATGTCGCTGTCAACCCATGCAGTTCGTGGTTGCACCTTCTTCTCCAAATGTCAATGTTCCAAAAGTTCTCCAAAAAGTCACACGACAGAGCGTTGCTTTGTCTAAGCCCTTTTTTGACATATGTGACCTTGAAATCAATAAATAGGTGGTCGGTGTCGATCTGCATCTCGGGGGTTTTTTTTGTTCAGGATCTGCTGTGGTGTGAGGATTTGGTCGATGGTGAACTTCCCTGGCCTTTAACTGCGCACTCAGTTGGCGCAGTTAAAGGGGCCTTTCTTGGGGATCGTACGTCTTCTGTTGTTTCAAATTCCTCAACATCTGCTTACTTTGATTGTAATTTTTATTTTAATTAAAAAAAAGCATCGTGATCCTCTTTTTAATAAGCCCATAGCAGCATAGACCGGGACGCCTTCGAGTAGCGGGTAGGTTCGTCAGCGCGTAGGTCATGTGTCCAGCTAGGTTCAAGTCTCAACCTCACTCAACCACTCTCACTGCTCGAACTCTCGAGTTACGGACAGTGTTCTCAAATTTCACCGGTCGAAGTCGGCATGACAGGCACGAGAAGTGAATTATTAATTCAGTCCTGCCATATGGCTGTACTTCCATTCGTTCGAAATCAGCCCGTGCTGTGTCTTGAACCCGGACACTTAAGGGTACTTACACTCCCTTGTGCGCGCGCAAATTATACAAAAAAATATGAAAATTAATTAGAAAGACGGTCACATTTCGAGTACCTGCAGATGCACATTTCTAGTTAATTTTCTTATTGGTTTCGAAGTTTCCCTAATTCCAAAGATCTCCCATCAAGACACCACACATCCAACGGGTGAAATCTTATCAACAAGTATTCTGCTTCACATGAGAAATTTCCTTTCGCACACACATGTACATATGTACTTCACTGCCTTGGGGTACATCAGAAAGTCAATGTTTAATGTTGCAATTCCCGTCTGTGCTAAAAGGTCTACCTGTTTCGGAGGGACTCCATGGTCTTGTTTGAATATAAATTAGAATTTATTCGCGTCGAAGCGACTGCTGTTGCTGTGTGCTACTACACCCGGAAGAGGTACAAAGCATGCAACAATCTATACTCTTCATCCTCGAACGGACAATTTCGTTTCTCAGGAGTTTCTCTTTCGCTCCCCGAGACTTTTTTGTTTTTCCGATGAACGAATTAAAAGAGTGTATCTAAGAATGTGGTGTGATTACAAACAATCTTTGTCTCACTCCTGCATTCATGTTAGGTGCATACAAACATACGTGCGGAGGCACACATAATAAATCATAATAACATCGTCACTAATCCAACCAGACTGTTTGAAACTATGGTTGTTTTCTGCATAATGCATAATTCGTATGGGAAACACACTTATTAAAAACAGCACAACAGGAAAGCAGTTAGGAAGTACATTTTTCGAGTTCACAATGGATGTGTGCGAGCTGAGCTCGCCTCCGACTGGACTCTGGTGTGTCTCTTCGGTGTTCCAACAAACTTCTACCTTTTACAGTTGTATACTGAATCAATTCTTTTTTAGTTTGTTTATGTTTTTTTTTTTTTTTTTGTTGGGGATCTGTGCCTGTGTGCCTGTATATGTATCTATTCGTTGAATTTCGATTCTACAAGCATGTTTTAACGATATCTCAATAAACTATACATTGATGAATCTATTCGATCACTAGTCTTCTTCGTCGGCTGTCGGTGGTGTGCGCTCTCGCTGTGTATTTTGTCGTAAAGATACCACATTTTTTTTTGTGTTCCCTTCGTTTTCGTTTCTTTCTTTCATTTTCTTTAAGATCATTTTTTCTTGCTTTTCTTTTGTCTTCTCAGTTTTCACTGACGTTTTACACATCGCCATCGGAGTTGTAGTCGTCGTTGTGTCGGTCTCGGAGTATTATTTTCTCGTTCTCCTACTCAAAAAAAAAAAGTATGGCTTTTTTTTTATTTATTTATTAACTGTGGGTTATATTCTGTAAACTTTTAACTATCGTCCTCCTCCTCGTGGTGTTGTTTGCTTTCGTCTATGGTGTGTCGAATTGGAATGAGCTCGTGTCACAAAAAAAAAAAGAACCTCACTTACTCCACCTACATCTGTGGTTCATTGTTCGTCTTCTCGACCAGTACCCCCGTGTGCCCTCCCACAGACCTCGTTGTGGAACAACGTTAAAAAATGCATGCTCCAAAGGATGATGTTTGACGTACATCATCATCCCCATCGGCATATGCACTGTCAAACTACTGCGCACAAATCTTGATTTTTTACATATATACATTTTCTAACGAATGATGTACACATATGTGTATCTCCTTATAAATGAAACGTAACAACACGAGTGTATGGACATAACACGAAACTTGAAACGAAACAGAAGAAAAAAAATGAAAAAAAAAATTGTAATATGAATACCAAGTGGAGATGAATTGAATTTAGAAAAAAAGGCACAAAAAAGAATTTATAATAAATTAGTTGTACATATGTATCTATCTGTATGTGGTATACATAAAGCCGATACATTGTAAGAACGAGAATGCAGATTTTTCTTCTGTTCGTTGGCTTAAAGCCGGTTAACGTGTTGGCAATAATATAAATCGAATAGATACATACCTGTTGGCTCAGATTGGTGGATACACGGCCATATGGGATCGGGAGAGAAGGAGCTTTTTTCATGGTGCTGTTGTATTTTGTCTCCTTACGTGTGTGGTTTTATTTGTTCGTTTCGTTTAAACATCAAGCATAGACCGAATTTTTGGTCATTGTGAAAATAGTTAGTTTTATGTGGCGTGTGTGTTTTGTTCTTCCTGCTGTTCGGCTGTTATTGTTCCCTTCCCTTCACTGTTTCATTATTTTTGTTCATGTTCGAGCAAAAGATGTGATCAGCCAGCCGTCAGTGGTGATTTAAAGTGTCTAAGAGGATAAACTGTGCTGTTTCAATCCAGAAGTGATTTAATTTAAGTGTGTAAACTGTGAAATATGTTTTTCATTCACCCGACTGAAGCACAAATTAACACGATGTGAAGTCTAAAACGGAAAAAGAATGACTTGAGGACTTGTCATAAGGACCACGCAAGAAAACTGACTGAACTCCATCCATATGTTCATTGTTAACCCCGCCAATCATCACATGTTAGTCTGTCATACGAACAGCCATGCGATTTGGGTGAGCTTTCAGCACACAGCACTGTGACTTAAATTTGTTGAATAAATATTTCTTGCACATATTCACTTTTGTTTAGGTTTTTGCATGTGCCATGGCGAATCGTTTCAGCAGTCTTTCAGTTTGTTGACATTGACTGGAGTAAACATCCTATCTCTGGTGGTCACTTCGAGGAAATCAATTGTTGTGTTTTCCATGAACCGTTGTGTTTATGGCGGATAGTTTAAACTTACCCAACACACTGATTCCATCCTTCGAGATGCCCTTCTATGTCGAGCATGATATCACTAATGTCGCTGTTCACTCGTCGTCCGTCAGCTGCGTCTTCATGTTTCCATGGGCTCCCTTTGGATGATTTGTTCCAGACTTTTTATGATGTTCAGAGTTACGAGTTCATTGAGTCCCCTGTTCCTTTCCGTGGGATGTAAGTAAAATTTACTCATTTGTGCGAATTATTCCATGAAGCCATAATCCCTGGGACTATTCAAATCAAAGCCATTACTCGTGAGAGTCGTTCGTTCTCCATTACTTAAGAAGACCTCAATCAGCAATGTGTAACCATCAATTCGAAAAGAAACACAACGCAAACGGCAAAGACGAGATTGTCTGCGATGCTAAGGAGACTTACCCTCGCAGTCAAAGGGATCACCTTGTGAATGATTTCACTCTCCAACTGCTGTAAAAACTTCCGCCGACAGCTGCAGTCGGCAAAGTCTCAAAGTTTTATTCTCATTTGCGCAAATTACTCCATGCAGCCATAACCTAGGACTCTTAAAGCGAAGTTACGGCATGCATACACTCGTCACTCGTTCTCCATGACTTAAAAAGACCTCAATCAACAAACACATTAGCAGCGTGTAGCTTCGAATTTGAAACGCAATCCAAAGGCAAGAATGAGTCATGAATTCACGGATAGCGGAGGCAATTCCCGCTGGAGCCACTGATTGAAGTGAAGGTGGCGTGAAGTCACAGATTACCATTGCTCCGACGGAGGTAGTGCTCGCCGACTTTTATTATGATTACATTTGGATTTTATGACGAAGTTACTGTTTACTTCCGTCCGTCAGCTTCAGAATGCAGAAAACAGAATGCCGCCATCGGCACCCTTTGAGTGATTTGTTTCGGTCTTTCCATGACGTTGAAATTCCCTTCCGTGGAATTTCTCATTTGCGCGAATTATTCCATGAAGTGATGACCAGGGACTCAACCAGCAAATACATTAGCATTCGAAAATTCAGTCAGCGATCTCTCTGGCACACCCCTAGTCCTGCTGCACTCGTGCCAGCCACCGAGTTATCCCCTGCTGCGTTTTCCAATAGATTCAAGATGGGGTGGAGTGGATCCATTCTGCCTGGGCAAAATGGGCTTTTTAACAATTTCCACTGCCGACTCATATATCTGCTCCAGCATTAATTACTCGGCTCACTTAGGTATTCAAATTGGGGAAAAAGGCAAAACAAAAATAAAACGAAACAAAGACCTGAATGCAAATGACATACAACAATATAATCGGATTTACTATTCTTATCGCTTTGCGCGAATGTATCCGTTCAATTGGTTATTACTTTTCTTTGTGGGCAGCTCTGACTGTCTGTATGTGTATTTTTGTCTGGCTGCCTGTCTGTCTATCTGTCTGTCTTACCTAACAGTCCCGTACAATGTGTGCTGAGTGTTGTGTACAGAGATAAGGACAGGGTTTTGAAATTCTATCTTAGTAATTGGCATATCTCTTCTTTCGTCGTTCAACACGTGGAAACGCATACAGTTTGACTGAACAAACACATGTATCTACATTCTAACCTAACTTTTTGTTTCTTTCCCTCTCGCTTGCCCGGGGGGGAAACCTTGAATTTTTCAGGGGCTAGATTCACTCGCTTTTCAGAAAAAACCGGATGTGAAAAAAATCACCATCTTAACTTTCCAAAAGGAATGTAACCTCTCGTGTGTGCGCACAATTTTGTGTATCTGCCTTTTCCTAAGCTCCGCGCTTTTTTCACCCATGTTCGCACTCATCTGCAAACACATTCGACCTCCTACTCATCTCCCGTTCAAAGTGCGTGCCCAAATCATCATACAGAATCGCTTCAGAAATATAGTCGAAAAAAATTCAAATTCGTCACGCATAGCACACACAACACTTTGGCATCATTGGAATTCATGGGCAAAAACGAGCATGCATTTGTTTAGACAAAACCTCCTTCATTCTACGGTCTTGTGGGGCCTTAATCTGCTGCTCCTACTGTGTTTGTGCTTCATCCCTCTGATCGGAGGCTTCTTCGGTCTTTTATGCGATCTCGCTTGCTTGAGTGGTGGTGGCGATTTTATCAGAATGAGTTTTGTATTCTTTTCTGGGGGATGGTGAGGTGCTCGAGAGGGCGAAAAGCTATGCAAATTTGAATGCGATTGTTAAAGATAACGCGGATGCGGAGACGAGAGAGAGTGTAATAGGGAGAAGAATGAAGCGAAAAGAGTGAGCTTTGTGCTTCTGTAGTTCTGTCCACCAACCTTGTCAATCCAAATCGTTGTGTATGCTCTCGTACACAATTCAAATCGCACTGTTGGTCAGTGTTTTTTTTTTTCTGTAGACCTCTACACCGCATCCGTTTTCATTTGTCAGTCAGAAGGCGAGTGTGGCTCCTCGCGCTTATATTCAATCGACTCTGCCGTCCGTCAACGGATGGGGTACATTGTGTAGGGAAATTTAATCACCACTGTGCTTGACTCTTCTACCTTCTGGCGCCTTGTGTCTCCAATCACTTGGGAGGTGTAGAAGGTAAAAAAAAAAAACACAGTATGATCATTTTATTTGCAATCGTTTATTTGATCTCCTCAAGTATGGACTACTTTTTGTATCTGTATGTCACTCCTTTCTGTGTAACCTTCACTGCCCCCGAAGTTCTTCTCGAACTAGGAGCCTTGGATTTTGAAGGCACTGATAGCCGAAACCGATGCGGTGGCAATGCCCTTCATGTAGCCGCTCCAGCTAAGTGGAGTTCCTAGTCTCACCTTCCTCATAGACAAAGACTAAGAGTCCCAACTCTTTCAAGTGGCTGCGATGATTTACAAAAATGATCAGTCAAGTGCTTGATGGTTTTTGAAGTCAACTCGATGACACTGGTTCTGGTTCCATGATGACACTGGGTCTGGATGAAATTTTGGGTTTGCCTGCCTAGCACGCGGTACCCGTCTCTACCAAATGCACAATGGACACATAAGTAGTGTGTCAACGTTTCGTGGCTAAGACTGTCGTACTTCAGTTGAATATATTGAACGAGCTTCACTTGATACATCAGGGTGCGAAGAAATTACTGCTGCCCTCGGCCTTCAACACTTCATGCCCATCGCTTCATAGATCCATCAAAGGGTATCAGAGACAGATGGACTTGTGGATCAGTTGTTTGTCGGTGCTGCTTCTTCTCAAATCCACATTACAGGCCAGTCCAGTGGCCCCTTGAGTTACCACGCGGAAAACTACAGTACATTTTATTTCTCCACATACTGTATTGTGCCGCCGCACACACCCTCAAAGAGCTCCGAGAGGCATACAGTGTGTGCACAACACTGATCGATACTACAGAATTCCATTCCTCGAAAAAAAAATGTTTTATTTTTTTTTTTTTTTTTTTCATATTTTTGCCTTTGTTTTTCTTCCAAGTCTCTTAACTATGATATACTCTTTCCGCACCTATCATCGCAGCTTGTTGGTTTTTTTTTTTTTGTATTTCGTAGGTTATTTATTAAACATTTTTTTCGTTCGTTTTCGTGCGCTCGTGTTCGAGTTTTTGACGTGTGCTGTGGTCATGGATGTATGCGAATTGATTGTGTGTTTGTACGCACGTTTAATGAAATTTAGTTTGCGACACAAAATCACAAATTCAAACACTTTGCGTGGAGGTTTGAGCTGGGTTGGGCGGAGAGCGGTGGGGCAGGCGAAACTAAGCAGCTAAACTAAAAATGTACTTAATAATTTTTGCCCCCCCTATAGCGTATATATAGATTTCATTGAAGTTGTTGCTACTTTCTGTTCTCTCTCCTCCTTCGGCTGCGGATACACTGTGAAACCTGTATTTTCTGCTTAAAATTGTTTTAAAGTTTTTTTTTTCGTTTTTTTTTTTTATACACATGCACACTGGTACAAATACATACAGATGAGAAGTCGACACAACTAGTCATATATATGATGATGTATAGATAGAAGGAAAGATATATTTTTTTTAGTTGAAATGTAATCGCAACATTCTGCAGATGTGCGCCTTAGTAGAATGTATCGAGGAACGATAAATTAACGTAGCTATCCGTTGCCTGTGTTGCCTAAGTGTCTGTCTATCTATCTATCTTTTCAGTCAGTCTGTCTGTTCTGTGTCTTTTTTATGTCTGGTCTGATTGTTAGTTCGTTGCTTGGCATACTCACTAAGCCCGTGCAAGTAAGAGACCTCAAGAGAGTGAGTGTGTGTTCGGTAATACCACCTACCACACAATCGCCAAAATCCAAAAATGATGGATGCCTTATCTAGTATTTGAAGTGTGTAGTTCAGTTTTTTCCCTGTCTGGTCACACAACTGAAACTATAGATATTCGGTAGCTCAATTTTTTTTCTCGTTTTTTTTTTTTTCCATTTCATTTCATTTTATATCTTTTTCTTTGTTTGCTCCTGTTGAATTCTCGGCGATCGTTTTTTTTTTTCGGAAAAAGTGTGATCTAATCTTATCGGTCAGCAGGGACGAACGGACAGACGTACGAAATAGTAGCGGCTGCATATATTGTAGAGGACTAATTGCTAGCATCGCTTCTTCCACTGCGCCGCACGCCGTCTCCACAATGTTACTTATTTATTTTTTGTAAAATTGTTCGTTCAAAAAAGAAACATCGTTTGTTCTTCGATTGTGCTGTGTGTTTACCTTGCAATTGAAATAAATTCATATTTTGTTGTTCGGCCGTGTGGTGTTGTGTGGTGTGTTTGAGCGCGACTCGTCATGTATGTGTAGGAGGCTTTAACTGAAACTCAAAAATATATTCATAACCAAACTGAAAAGAAAAAATATGTATATTTATTACTCCCTCTCACACACATCCACTCCCCCACACAGTCATACCTTCCTTCAGTGTTCAGAGCGAAGCGGCGCGCCGTCTGTACGAAAACCGAATCTGCCGCTGCTGGGTGGAGGGGTTGTATAGGATTTTGTTTAATAAGATGCAAGTTTCATTGAATTTAATATTGCCAATTGTGAAACACCACCAACTGGTTCAACCTAAAGAATATTGATTAAGAAGAAAAAAACGCACACAAATAGTCAATTTGTTTCTCCTCTGTTCCCCCTACAGTGCATGTGAAAATCTAAAGTGTGTCTGCTTTTTTTCACAGTTTTTCTGTGTGATTTGGTTTAGATTGAAATCCTTTACAGGGGCGCGCAGGGGTAAGAATTGTTGTTATTTTATTTTTGTTATGCGATTTATTCCCATCATGTACCTTTCAGTGTTTCAGGGGAGGCGTGTAGTTTGTTTTCGAGCTTTGCTTAGTGATTTAATTTACCACGTGTTTTGCTGGCGTATGAATTTCATCTCTCCATTTTCGCTCTCATGCTGGATTACGCGTGTGTGATCTTCATCCTTTTTCATAAATTTGCATTTTGATTTCCGGGTTGATTATGGAAACAGAATAGTGCTGCTCTTCGTGACAAGCCAATGACAAGAGACTTTCTGTAGTGAATGGGGATGGATCTATGTGGTCCATCCTGGGATGGTCCTGTCTGTCTCTGACTTGAAATGTGGGCTCATCGCAGATCTGATATTTAAGTTTGATTGTTCTCCTAGTGTTCAGTCTGTTGACAAACGTGCCTGCTTATCTCTAGTTTCAAATGTGCCACCCACAAGGCTGAACGACCAACATTCAGTTCATATCTTGTCCTTGAAACAGTTCTGTTTGCAAATTGGGATGCATTCAAGTCCTCCTGTTGTTGTTTTGAAACTCAACTGGGCGCAATTAATTAGAGTTTGCTGTCAGCAAAGGTTAGGCAGGACTGGCCTGTTCTGTGCAGTCCTCTGCCTTTGATCTCTCTGCCCATGGATCTCCTATCGGTTTTAAAGGCCCCCACCGCACATGGAATGTGTTTACGTTGATTTTGATGGTTAGTACACTTTTTTTTATCAAAACCTTCAGACCTCAAATTGTGTTACTGTTTTTTTTTTTCTCGTGGTTTCCAGTTCACCACACTCAGCATTGCAAATGTTGATATGAACGCGGTAAACTGCGAAACGGACTTTAAACAATCATTTTCGTAGAATATGAGAGAATGGTTAATGTCAAATTTAGTTTGTGCGATCATTCAAAGTCGACAGTTGACAGACAGAATTGTTAGATCGGAATTTTCTTTGCTTTGTTTTGAAACATTGCTGGTGGGCTCTTGACGAAGGTACAGTGCGTAGTGTGTTTATGGCGAAGGAGATTCCAAGAATTTGGGTGCGTATGAGTCTGATCAGACCATAGTGTGACTGATTTGATGATGATGATAAGTAAACAAAGAACTCGAATTGTTGCGAAGAAGCCTCTACTCTAGAGGAGAGATGTTGATATCGTGGAGTGGGGACTTTCTTTCAATCCTGTTTTTTTTTTTTTCACTTTTACTTGGAGGCTCCGAATGTTGACAAATCTGTCCCCTTCGCTGTACACATCACTTTATAACTCCTTTGCGTCGTCTCACTGCCCGCAGTCCGGCTCCTTGACTCTCCAAATCGTGCGGCAAGGATGCGAAGGCCCCCCTCGAATCAGGTTTTTTTATTTTTTTTATTTTAAAGCTGCCATAAGAAATATCTGGCTCATTCAACTCAGTGCTCCCAATTCGGAGAATGAGTTTGAACGAAATGTAACCTTAAACTGAAGAGGTAGGTATAATAAATCCCCATCACATTTTGATCCCCAGTCATTGTTCAGAACTAGAGCAACACCCTTGTCCATTAAATTGGATCTCCTACAATATCGTGTTTTTTTTCCATCCAACCCTCATTCAATTTGCGATCATCAGCCAGCAAGAAGAATACACACGCACATATAAAGAGGGGGGCTTCAATGGCTTGTTGGTTTATGTTAATGTTGTTTACTCATTCTTCCACCCCATTTGCGCTCGGCTCGATATTCAGTGAATGTTCGTATTGTATCAACATCACAAATTTGTAGTGGCATTAATCTGTACAGTCCGTATTTCGATTAGAATCTACCGAGAATATCATTATCTATGCATGACAAAAATAGATAGTGGAGTGGAATGGAATGCATGTACGAACGTACGCGTACGGCCGTACACTCACCCCCTTGTTAGTTTTCCACTGCGGCAGAGTGGTGCAAAAGCACACGAAGCTCGGGTTCTATTCGAATATTCAAGCGAAGGTATTCATTACAATATATTACTGCAAAAAAATGTATGTATTCATGGTATATTGTGACCGGCCGCAGACGTGTTTTGTGTGGAGGCAAATTTAAACAGTTCTCCAGACTGTTGAATATCCTGCTCAAAAGGAAAAGAAACTGCTACTACATCGCCTATTGTCATCATCAAATGATCGTTGTTCCATATCAAATGGGACACCTTGGCATAATCTTTTCATGTTCTCTTGCTTTTAAGCTAATTCTGATTTTTGAAAATTTGAATGCTAATGTGTGTGTCCAGATGTGCGATCTGAGCACGCCTCGTGCTGTGAAGCAGGACATGAACAGATCCTCATGGCCCAAGTGTTTGATGATTTATTTTGAATCACTCCCGAACACTGACTTGTGTGAACATGTTGTGAATGGAAATATTGCGCGGAATACATCTTGAATGGATTCATTTTACGAGACAAACAAATGACCATTGGGGATGATGGAATTAATGCCTATGTCCGAGAAATGGAATGTTCTAATGTCATCTTTTACAAATGTCAATTGTTCTCTTATATTGTAGTCGTTCCTCGGATGGTCAACTGAACGTGGAACTTCCTTCTTCTTTTGGTGGCGCCAGGGCACGATCCTTAGCCAGCTGCCTCCCATTTCGGACGCCAAATCAGTTGAGGTCTACTTTAGGTGAACCAAAGTGCTTTCACCGTGATTGTCGGATTGGGCTTCATGCATAATTTATCCTTGTATGGCGCTATGATTCACTATCTAATTGGGATACAATTCAGGACGAATCTGTCGTTGGCATTTGAATACCTCCACTTGACCACCATGACCACGATCTCCTTTATCTCCTTCTCCACTTTCTTTGAAACTCGTCCCTGCTTGTGTGAGCCAACTTGGCAATGTCGGCGTCGTCTTTTGTGTTATCCCACAGACGTGCAGTCAAAGATTCTTCGGCACCGAATCTAATTTACCCACGATACTTTACTACTTTTAATTTGCTGCTTGATTACGTTTAAGTATGCTGTATCGAAGCTTTAGCAAAATTCTCGTGAGTCCAAATGACGCCATCCATAGAAACAAAAACAATCGCATCGAAATTGTGTACCGAAAGCTTGATGCCCAATCATGGTCCTTTCGTCGAACTGAAATCCAAACATTCATGTCTTCTGCCACATACAGTCCGAAATCTTAGTTCGTGTTCCCTTTTTTTGCACTGTTGCAAGATTTTCTAGCACTTCGGGTGTTTATTTTTCCTCCCCACTCCATTGAGACGAATAGGCATAGATCAAGACAAAAGGAAAGGAAGCATAGTTCATGCAATTTGTTGTCATAAAAAGCATCTCTGGAGTGAGATCAGAAATGAAGTTGCCTTCGAACAGAGCAGTCGCGCATCGTCTTGCAAGAAGAATATAAATTTCGTGAATTTGAATTTTAAATCATCCATCCATTCATTTGTGTTCTTGTGCATAAAATAGTGAAAATTTGTTTGGTGCTCCCTAAATATTTATTCGGTTTTTTCTCTTCATAGATAACATCTTTCTCTTTGTAAAAAAAAAAAATAACTTTGAAGAAGAGACAACTTTTTGACAAACACACAAATCGGAAACAGAAACTTTTTTCTTTCGTTTTTTTTTTTTTTTGACACAATATAAAAATGATGAAAGTTAATCCGAATTAGACAACACTTTAAAACAAACCGCAATCGACTACAAAATCATAGTTTATCTATCAACGCACAAGCGACATCACCCGCAGCCAAGCACACACAATGGATCGCAAAAAAATCATCAAATAGTGATAAAAATCAGAAACAACTAAACGTCCTCTTCCAGTTCCGATAAAATCATTAAACTATTAATTTAAACAATTTCAATAGACTTAGCAATTTAATTGAAACATTTTAACAAACAAACAAAACACTCCCTTCTTCGGCGCCCTTTCGCGAAAATTGTGATCGAAAAGGAAAAACAAATCAAAACAAATGAGAAATGTCGATGATTTCGCAGAATATGAAAGACTCATTAACGTATGTCAGAAAGTCGATGGAAACATTGTTGATACAAGTCGGCAGCAGACAACAGAACAGCAAAATGCATCGTTATTGTTATCAACGAAAAATCGCACCAGATCGAATCAAAATCAAACAACATCACCTAAATCGAAAGCGCCTATTAATCGGAATGCTGATGGAATCAGTTGTGGTGAAGGAGGAGGATCAGGACACAAGCAGAGCAAATGGCAAGGAGGCGAAGGCAGACAACAACAACCACCACTACCCTCTCAAACATTCCCGATGTCAGGAAGTAATAAATCAAAAATTCCATCAACTAATGTAGTTGGAGAAAAATCCAAATTACAACGATCACATCAACAAACGCAAAATATGAAAATCAATGAAGAAGAAGAAGACGATGAAACAATTGCGGAGGGCAAAGAAGAGACGGAAGCAAATGAGAAGGGTTTGAAGAACAGACCCCAAACTAGTGGCAATACAGAATCGCGAACATCAGCAAACACGAAAGCACCCCAAACTGATATTACTCAATTTTTCGATGACGACTACGGTAATTATTATCAATTAAAGAATACCTACCTAACAGGTGAAACAGTGAATAAAAACAATATGCAACAGTATCAAAAGTCTACATCCTGTTGCTCCTCGATTGAATGTAGGGCGAACTTTAAAAAAATCAACCACAAACTATGTCTAAGGGGCGATGGCGATGGCGATGACCACGATGATGCAAATCCAGGGGATCTCCTTGAGAGTACATCAAAATCATCGTCTTCAACAGGAAACTCATCGAATTCGCCAAATCCATTATCGCCACAGCCAAAGCCAACAAATAAACGCGTATCACTAAATAATTTGTTTCGAAATTCAATGCAATCGTCGTCAAAAATCTGTCATACCGTCAAACGTTTTGTTAACGTCAACACGACACTCTTCAAAATGTCCCGTCATCCAGATGCAACAAACACTGCAAACCATCATCCCATTCAACAGCAGCAACTAGCAACAACAATTAATGCTAATAATAACCATTGTAATACACCAGAAGAACTCTTTGAAGAATCATCATTCTGTGACAGTGATTCAAGCATAGTTATTACAAGTGAAAAAACGCACGCAAAGTTAAAAATCAAGCCCGGCAGTCGCATTGAGAGCATAACAATATCGCTGAAAGATCCTCAAGTCGATGAGAGAACTTCTTCTTCGCGTTTTGTGCCGGTTTTATTAAAGTCCAATGATGCTGAGTGCAAACAGCAAACAGTTGATGTCGATGCGACTAGTGCATCAGTAAGTAGCAATGAGGCAGCAGCGGAAATACAGCAGAATCTTGATAGTATCACACGCGAATGCAAAAAAGATATATCAACTGCATCGAAACTTTCAGTTCTGATGGTGAAGGATGATGCCACAGATACTGTTGTAGAAGAGTCCAGTTCAAATGATTTGTCATCAATGACATCAAATTCAGATATGATCGATACTGAATTGATTGGAATTAAAGATCTTACCTGCAAAGAGTGCACGCAATCATCAGCTACGGCGCCGTCATCATCATCATCATCATCAATTTCGAATGGGAGTAATAAAACTAATAAAATTGCCGTTAAAACTGATTCAAGAAATTACATTCTACGTCATGGACTATTGCAAAATCAAAGAGCTCTTGAATTAAATTCAATACTAACGTCAGCAGCATCAACATCAGCGGTGTCATCATCATCATCCTCATCATCATTACAAACGGAAACATCATTCTCCTGTTCAGTGAATAAATCCGATACACTTCTACGACCAACATTAGATTGCGGTAGTAATCTATCAAAGGCCGATAGCGAACGTATTCTCTGGCGTTGGCTATACGGAGTTGAATGTCATAAGGCATATTTAAATAAAATGAATGAACAAACCAAATGCTCAGGGCAATTGAAATCCTTCAAAAATAATAAGTCCGCCTCACCGTCGTCATCATTATCAGCAGCAGTGGACAATTATTCTATTTCGGCCATAAAACCTACACCATTATCATCTTCACCAATAGTGCAAACATGTTTTTCATCATCCGATGTAACATGCAATTCGCAATGTAGCACCAACAACTCAGATAGAAATGATCCAAATACTTGTGTTGAGAATGTAGACTACTGCACGTGTGGTCCACAGTGTTGTTGTAATTGTTCATTTATTGATTGTTGCTTAAACTGTTTGACAGATTGTCAGGCGTGCTTTCATATACCGTGTTCTCAGTTCAGCGTCATACATCCATGCACGAAGACCAGAAAATCATTGGCATCCAGGACGAATCAAGTGGATACGGTTAGTGTGCCTGCCTTTTTCATATTTGATAAATGTGCTTATGAATTTATTTTTACAGCCATTTTTACAATGGACAAACACAAACGTTCTGGAATGGATGGCTGCAATCAATTTGTATCCATTGGTCGACATTTTTAAAGCCAATCACGTTATGGGTTGTGATCTTCAGAATATGGACGATGAGAAACTAATTGTAAGAGTCAACAAAACTGTCCTCGGTTTCCTTTTTTAATTTGCTTGCTTTTTCTTCTCCCTTTTTTTTTTTTTTTACAGAATATGGGCGTCGAAAACAGCAATCATCGGTTGGCAATCCTGCAGAGTGTTGGAGATCTGACAAGTGGTGTACTAACATCAGAACAGCCACCAATAAACCTACCATCAGAAGCCGAGGAAGCTAAAGAGAAAATTCCACCGTATCGTCAGCATATTTTCATTGAATCCAGCTTTCAATCACCAGAGCTATGCAACAAATGCAATCGGTATTTACGCGGTGTCACCCATCAAGGACTCCAATGTGAATTGTGTAATTTCATCATCCATCGTACATGCCTGGCAAATGGCCTAACCGTCGGTTGTACATCAATGCGTTCGATCATGTCTACCAGTACCATAAGTGGTTACTATGGCTACTTGATTGGTGAACTGAGTGATGCTCAACTCGCAGCCATAACTAAAAACGAACAATATCGAACAATGACTGGATTGCATACTAGTTGCACGTTGCAGAAAATTCCAATTTTCGGCATTGGCTTGTGCCACCAGTTCGATGCAGATTCATCGATTGCTCCACAATGCCTGATTTCCGCAACCATGGCTCTAGAGTTGAAGGTGATCAATTTACACGCGGATTTGTATGAGCTTTACAAAACCACATCCATACCAGATGACTACAATCTATTGCTCATTGATTTACTTTGTGAGCCAAAATTCGAGTTCAGTGCATACGACAATGTCGAGCCGTATCAGTTGGTTGGATTCATAAAGAAATACCTGCGTGAGCTACGTGATCCACTCATACCGATGATATGGTATGACAAATTCATCGAGTGTGCCAGTAAGTAGATTCTTATTGAGTTCTCGCCTCCTGTAGCTTGAGCAGGCTTTGCTTCTGATCTGATCCTTATTGCAAGACTTCTCATTCATGTTGATTTCTTTCTTCATTGCCAGAACTGTACACGGAAGATCAAGCTATATGTGCACAAAGGATCTTAAGTTACTCCAAGCAGATTGCAGTAAATCATGTGCAAACACTCACTTTCTTAATGGATCATCTGAGACGAATTTCAAACATTCAATTTGCCAATGGGCGACGGGGAGCACCAACAATAATGCTGCAGGCCTTCGCTCAAATCCTGATTCGACCACAATGGAGGAATATTCTGTAAGTCCCTGCAGACACTGGTTAAACATTCACAGAGTTCAAATTCTCTTTCTCTCTCTCTTTGTCGGTGCAGCCAAATAATAAACAACGCAAAGCACCATTACCGAATCATTGAAATTCTGTTCTACATGTGGAAAGGTGATGAGAAAGTGCCGCAATTTGACGAAGCCCCAGCCATACCGCCCCGTAAGATCTCTCGTGTTAGTGCCACAGCACCAGCATCCAGTTCGAGTATGTCAACGAGCGGTGCTGCTGGAACAAGCGGTACATGGAAAGCATCGGTTCCAGTACCAATCGCCGGCGGTGGTGCACATAGCATCGGAACGAGTCACGTTTCCTCGCCGTATACATCGCCGCTGTTAAGTTCTGATCCTGCCTTGCGAACAAAGCAGTCAACCCAGCAAGCGATTGCAAAGTCATCATCTCTGGGCAAGTCCACATTTTTGCATCCACGTGAACCGCCGAGTAAGGCCGTTGAACAACTCAAAGATGCAGAATGGTATTGGGGCAAGATTACTCGCGAGGAAGTTAAGCAAATTCTCTTCGGTGAACCTGATGGAAGTTTCCTTGTCCGAGACGCCCTCTCAAAGGAGGGAGAATACACTCTGACCCTGGTCAAGGAGGGTACTGAGAAATTGATTAAGATCTGCCATGACAATGGAATGTATGGTTTCGATGATTGCAAGTTCAGTTCAGTTGTTGATTTAATCAACTACTATCGTAAGAATTCATTGGTTTTGTATAATAAAACCTTGGACACGACCCTTATTAAGCCAATTGCTCGTCCAACCGATGAGGAATCAAGCATCGATGCCACCAATCGTGGCACAGTAGATTTGCGAATGCTAATGGAGAATTTCCTCCAATTACATCATTCCTTGAATACGCAAAAGCAAAATCTGCAAATAAAAAAAGAGATCTTCGAAACAACCGACAATGAATTGAGCGAAAAGAAATCCGCTCTTGAAGTGATTGCGCATGCGAAGGATATGTTAAACTTTCAGAAGGGCATCATGATGAATTCGATCAAGAACGCAAGACCCCAGGATCAAGAGAGACTGAAGGAGAACAGCTTGTTGCTGGAGGCCCATTTAAAGATACTGAATGAAGAAGTTGCCAAGCTGAATCAGTATGTCGAAGAGAAGAAGGACGAGAGAAAACATGTAGAACGAGAAATAAATGCAGCTAAGCCCGAGATTCAAGCTCTTTCATTGCAAAAGGAAAAATTACAAGAGTAAGTATATTTAGTTGTTCATCTCTCTTCATCTCTCTTACGCACGCACACTTTTCTCATATTTCTAGTCGCCTTATCGCCCTTGGTATCAAAGAAGAAGAAATCAAGCAACTAATCGACATGGGATACGATGACTGGAAAGAAAAATACGAAAGTGAATCAAAACTTCCGCACAACGATGAATCTCTGTGGTATTTAGAAGATTGCGATCGTCAGCGAGCTCAAGATCTATTGGCAAACGCCCCAACAGGAACATTCCTAATACGTCAACGAAAAGCCACCGAAAATAGCAATGGCAATTATGCATTGTCAATTTCCTGCAAGAACATAGTTCAACATTGCATCATTTATGAAACAGAGAATGGCTTCGGTGTTGCACTACCATACAATATCTATTCGAGTTTGAAGAAATTGGTGTTGCATTATGCAAGTAACTCACTTGAGGAGCACAATGATATGCTGACCACCACATTGAAATATCCCGTATTGTACTGGTACGAACAGCAGCACTTAGAATTGCCACCATAAGTGGTTATGAAGTAAGTTTTCATATATAGTACAGTTCAACTAATACCAGAAAATTCGCAACTGTTGGCGGCTAATTTTTTTTTTTTTTTCGGTTTCTCTACCTCACTATCTCTCTCTCTACCTGTTTTTTGTTGTTCTTTTTTCTTTTGATTGTGTCTTTGTGCGGAAGAGACAGATTTTTTTTTTTTCGATTTTAAGTTTTGTAATTTGTTTAGTATTTATTCAAAGTGAATTCTAAGAAGAGGGTAGTTCTTTTGTCAGAGAGAAACGATGGAAAAAATTAATTGAAAGAGAGGAACGAACGTGCTTGAACAGTTGTCCAGTTGCTATTTTTTATTTATTTTCCTTCTATTGTTTGTTCATTCCTATATATTATATATTCTTTCTTTGCTGCTTAATATGTTAACGATGTCTTAATCAATCGATTACAACACGCACTCAAACATTGAAGATTCTTGAAGTTGTATGTTTAAATGTAAGACGTTTTGTAGGTGATGTATGGCAAACATGCAATATCGCCAAGTTTATGAATACTTACGAACTTATATGAATAATAGTTTGCCTACAAGAACAATGTCTTTAAACAAAAAAAAAACAATGTAACATTTATTTAAAACAAAAAACAAAAATTATTACTTTCGTTTTTATATGTATTCGAATTTATTTGTGTTTTTTTTAGCGGTCTCGTTCTCACATACTTTACTCTGCTTTGACTTAACACTCAAGTGGGCTATGTGAAGGTAATTGGTGGTGGTTGTATTGTAAAATCAACCATCCCCGGTCCGACAAGTTTGTTGAAATTGGGACAAGACCCCTTTCAAGGTCCGTACCTCCAGTTTAAACACGATCAGAAGAAGATGTTAAACGAGGGCTGTTTCTTTCAAACGTCCCTTAAAATCGCCATGGTTCCTCGTCAATGCTCTTTCAACAAGATATGCGGTCTGTTCTCTCGCAAGAGATCCTTCAACAAGATCTTTAATGCGACTACTCCCTCTTAAGCGACCACGACTCTTTAATGCGAACCTTCCAACCAAATCTAAAATTAGATCCACAGAAATGAGGCCTCCACCAGTCTATCACACACATTGCCCTTATTGTCACAGGCTGAATTTGTTAGACTCCCTTGAGTGGCATGAGCATTTTGCATTCTGCTGTTTCACACGGTTCGTTGCACGCGACATTTGTGCATTCAAAGATTGGTTTTTACGAGTTTTAGTTCTTCAATCATTTAGTTCTTATGCACACATTTTACTTATACGAACTCTTCTCAAAGGGATCGATTTCAAACCTAACCAGTCTAATCTGTCGTCACATTTTGCAAACAGCCCAAAAGTCATGAGAATTTATAGTAAAAAAAGGGAGGAAAAAGAAAAAAAAACCGAAGGATCTCAGATCTCTTCTTGTGGTTGCCATGAAAATGCAACAGCATTAAAATACGAGCGCATGGATAAGAGACATTTTGTGTGTCGGTCTATGGCACGAACGTATAAAATATATTTGTCCAGATTTTTTTCTAATTGTCTCCTGTAACAATTATTCATATATAGATGTGTATATACAAAAAAAAAGAAAAAATTGTAATGAAATGAACCTAAGATTGATGTAGCGGTAAATGTTTATAAGTGTTATTTATATCCAGAAGGTCAACTGTAGATATTGTTGTCTGCTGTCCTTTCAAATGTAGGTTAAGTCAGGAGCAGTGACGTATTGTCAAGTTGCTAATGAAGATGACCAAGTCATTTTTTGTCGCGTTCGAGAAGAACATGGGAAATATGTGATATTTGACTGCAGTCTTTTTTGTGTGGCAGTTTGTCGCAATTCGCATTGGAAACAGAACGGAGCATGTGAAATTTGTGATATTGTAGTGCAGATTGTTTTTCCTTGTGCTGTGTTCGCTTTAGCGGAGCTCGATCGATTGATGTCACAGCTTCCCGAATAGTTTATCTGACTTTTTTAGTTTCTTAGTACAGTATGTAGGAGATCACTTCGTGTCGTCGTCATGAATGTGAATAAAGAGAACTTGTGTTTGGTAGTCTCTGAGCGATGCAAGAATGTCGCAGTTGCAAGAGAGTTGAGACGTGCTTTGGGTGTGCGTGCTTGGGCGTGCTTTGGCTCGCTTGGGCGTACTTGTGCGTGCCGATCCGTCTCATCTCAACCTTAGTAGTTGCTATCAAGATCTCAAGAAACGTTGAAATAATTCTGTCATTTGCAAGCATTGTCCCAAGAAGAGTTACTCAAGAACAATAGAAAGGAATGTAAAAGGAAAGGAAAGGAAGAAGACGTTTCGGAACAATATCTACAGTTTAATCAAACATAGTGAATATACATAAGTGTCGGAATATATATACACATATATATAAACACATTCGAAATGTGTGTCTGCAGCTCTTCTCGTACATACCAACCCTATAACACATTCATATATTGAAAAGATATGATAGATGTTCATGTATGTACACTTCGATTTTGGTTAAGTTTTATCAGTTTCATATACAATATGAAGCAATGACAAAGTAATAAAGAAATAAAAATAACATGTGATTAAATATTGTAATTAGTTTTGTAAGATGTTCCACGAAACCACAATCACCGCCCCCCCCTCCCCTCCCGTATACATATATTGATGTTCTTCTTGATAAAGGTCCTATCCTAGTTGCCCGGCTCCCCTCCTTCCTCCTCCGCTGAATTATATTATCATTACTTGTTGTACAAAATATATAAATATGAATATACGATATATTTTATTTTTCTCATTCAAAGCGTAGTATGTTCATCCGTTTGTTTTGTTATATATTAATGTAACGATTATTAATTTTTCTTTTGTAATGAAAAATATAGGAAATCAAATTGTTTTTCTTTTATTTTTTTTTTTTACTTGATTTAATGTGGTTTTTTTTTTTCGAAGAAAAAAAACGAAACGAAAGCTTTGCAAGAATTTATCTTAAAGATATAAAAAAAAATGTATTTGTTGATAAGAAACGTGAAAGAAGATGAAGAAAAAGAAGAAAATGAAATTAGATATAGGATAACAAGAAAGAAGATGTGTAAAATTAGTTCTTAAGTAACGTTTTTTGGTCAAATTTATTTTTGTAATACAAAGAAAATACATAAGCTACTAACGTAAACAATTTATAACTTATAATAAATAAACTGACAACTATTACATTAAGAAAGTTTATAAAATATACAAATGAATTGATAAATCGAGTAATAAATTGAAGTAATGAGAGGAAAATATAATTTTTTATAGATGTATACTTTTTTATATATATGTAAATGTATATGTACATGATAACGAACAATGAACTCTCACATTAGTGAATAGAGAGAGCAAGAAAAAGTAAATGAAGAGGAAACCAAGTGGTTGATGACTTTTTGTAATTTCCAATAAAAATGAAGCAAGTATTTATCACAGAAAAGAAAAGAAAAAAAAAAAAAAACACGAAAGAAGATTATTATTAGGAGGGTCCAAGGTGGTGGAGCGATTAGGATCCGAGCAGCAACAGTCTTAGGTATGTTAAGAAAGTGTGCGAAATAATTGCCATAATTCGTGGTGCCACTCCTTTCTCTAGTCGGTCTTCTTCGCGATTCGGAGTCTCCCTCCTACTTCATCACTCGTGAGAAAACAAAAGTACGCACAACTTGATTGATTGTTTTCGAGACCTAGCCCAGGTGCATTGCCAGCCGGGCCTCTTAAACGCATGATTACAAGTCAAGAGAAAAACAATTATTCTTGCAAACGTCAGGCATCTATGATTGTCTAAAGTGTCAATTACCACGGCTCTGTCTAAATTTCACGGTTTAGAGTAGAGCATCTTGCTGTCAGTCAAACTTCATTCCTTCGAACTCGCTATGTAAGCACATGTCCTCCCCCGCCCTCTCTTTCTCTCTCTCTCTCTCTCTCTCTCTCTCTCTCTCTCTCTCTCTCTCTCTCTCTCTCTATCTATCTATCTATCTATCTATCTATCTATCTATATTTCCCCCCCTTAACCAACTGACGGCATTCGAGCTGTACTGTCTCGCTGGTGCAGTTTCATGTAACCTCTCATTCCCAGTGTCAAATGTCCACGTCTTCATCTATGTGCTCGCCTTAGAGGTCGATGCTAGAGACTGTGTTTCTACATCACATATGTCTGCATGTGTGCTTGTGCTTAAAGGAAAGCGATTTCAAAATAAAGAAAATACTGTGTACACTTGAATATTTAATGTGAAATAAATGCGAACAAAACAGACAGATTTTAATATATACAAACTGAATGTTATGAATGTTTAAAACAGAAGAAAAAAAGATTTTTTAGAATTTTACGCGATATAAACGTGATTGAAGAATGAATTATTAAATAAAAACTCTTTAAGTGTGACTTTGATTGGTTTCAATTGTGTGGGGAAGATGAAATCCGCCTTTCATCACTGGGGGACAATTAGGTAAGCGTCATCACTGCAATTGTGGATCTTGGTATTTTGAAGGCTCAGTGCGAACGTAAGTATAAATGGTAGTCTAGAGGAATAGACATAGCCACAATCTGTTAAGGTGTTTACTTTCCTAGGATCCTCTAGGTAAACACGACAAGTCCACCGATACAACGGCTGTGAATTTAACAAAACGTACTTGCCATGTCAGCACCCGTACATCTTTGCATTTTCACGGTGACCATCCGTTGCAGCAGGTAGCTCAGGATGCTAGAGATGTATCCATATCTGTTTTCGTGTGTGTAGGCAAAATTTACTAGGCCCTCCCAACAGCAATCGCCATCACGATGTGTCCTTGCTGGCCACTTTGCGTCTTGTCCATCACAGTGACTTTCGTAGAAGTTACTGAGACAGAGAATGAACAGTGGGCGTCCATTCCTTGTATTAGGATGCAATCACGGGATAACTACCTCTGAAAAACTCAGATAGGAAGGCTGAGTAACCCCCATCTGCAGGCAACAATAATTCATTTCAGTCAGTGAAACACACAATGATGAAAGTGCACATATCTTTATTAACGTACGGTCAAAAAAATACACATACATAAAATCGCAGCAAATCAGACAATGATTAATGAATGTAAACGTGTTCTCACTTTCTGAGCTAAATGAAGTCTTTTAATTTGTGTTGTGACAAAGTTATAGCAATTGTAAGTCGGCTGTATAAAGCAAATTAAATATGATTGCATGGTCTTTGGTTGTTTTTTTCTTGGCTTCTTAGATGCGCACAACAGGCAAAATCGAAACATCGACCAACATTCCACTTGAAGGTTGCGTAAAACTCAATCAGATCCACCACGGTGACACGTTTGCATTTCAAGATTTAGTTGGGTGCACTCCTCCTTTAAAGTGTCGACACGTTTAACAAAACCCTCCAGTCGTTCGTTTATGGCATGCAGTTCGGCCCACATTGTGGTAATTGAAAGCGACACAGAACGCTCAACGAGATTTCTGGCATTCGTTCGATGGACTTCTCGTCGCTGTCGTAGTTGTTGCAGGAAGCATGCCGATTGATTCCAACCCTCGATATGCATTGTTTTTCACTCTCTTCTTTTCTTAATTCTTCTTGCAGCACACTCCTAGCAACGACAGGACAAAGAATCGATAATGTGCGGGTGGGATGCCAATGCGATTACGATGTCCTGCGTAGGAACAATGTGTATGAAGCATTGCCAGGTGTAGTTGGGGCTCGGCACTGGAGCTTGACTTATAGATTAATAGATTATTTTCGACGCTAAGCTTTGGATTTCTGCAAATCAATGGGTACAGTATTGTTGTTAGTTTATTTGCTTTATCAATTGTGATTGAAACATGTGCCTGAAAAGTGAGCTTATGGCCTATAGTCACACCAGGGTATCTACATTTTTCTGCCCAGTCTATCTCCATAGAACATAACCGCAGCTTAAGACTGTTGGTTAGGAAACACTCTTTTCTACGCCTGGTGAACCAGATAGCTTGTGACTTGTGGGGGTTTGGCTTAACCCTCTATTTGAAGCAGTATTGTTCAAATTTAGAGAGCACAACTGACATTGTATTGTAAACACCTAGGAATAATGTACCAGAAGCAACGAAGGCAGTGTCATCCGCAAACATTGCTATATTGACATTGCTGTCGGAAGCAGGTAAGTATGATACATAAAAATTAAATAGAGTAGGTGCAAGTACACATAAATACGGAACTCATGTTTAATTTGTAGGTCCTGATCAGCTAATGCGTCCTGACCGGCCATCTGTCCTGACCAGCCATCTGTCCTGACCAGCCATCTGTCCTGTCCTGACCAGCTGGTGGTTCCTGACCAGCTGGTGTGACCTGACCAGCTGCTGTGTCCTAACCAGCTTCTGCGTCCTGACCAGCCACCTGTCCTGACCAGCCATCTGTCCTGACCTGACCATCTGGCGTGTCCTGACCAGCTGGTGTGTTCTGACTAGCTGTTGTGTCCTGACCAGCTGCTGTGTCCTGACCAGCTGGTGGTTCCTGACCAGCTGGTGTGACCTGACCACCTGCTGTGTCCTGACCAGCTTCTGCGTCCTGACCAGCTGTTGTGTTCTGACCAGCTGGAGTGTCCTGACCACCTGGAGTGTAGTGACCAGCTGTTGTGTCCTGACCAGCTTCTGCGTCCTGACCAGCTGTTGTGTTCTGACTAGCTGTTGTGTCCTGACCAGCTGCTGTGTCCTGACCAGCTGGTGGTTCCTGACCAGCTGGTGTGACCTGACCACCTGCTGTGTCCTGACCAGCTTCTGCGTCCTGACCAGCTGTTGTGTTCTGACCAGCTGGAGTGTCCTGACCACCTGGAGTGTAGTGACCAGCTGGTGTGTCCTGACCAGCTGGAGTGTCCTGGCCATCTGTCCTGACCTGACCAGCCATCTGTCCTGACCAGCCATGTGTCCTGACCTGACCATCTGGCGTGTCCTGACCAGCTGGTGTGTCCTGACCAGCCACCTGTCCTGACCAGCCATCTGTCCTGACCTGACCAGCTGCTGCTCTTGCCCAGCCTCCTGTCCTGACCAGCCATCTGTCCTGACCAGCCATGTGTCCTGACCAACGAGAGTGTCGTGGCCACCTGGAGTGTCCTCACCAGCCATCTGTGTCCTGAAAAGCTGCTGTGCCCTGACCACTTTTTCCTACCTTCTAATTACTCTAGAGTCATTTTTTGCAAAAGAAACTTTGCAAGGTCTGCAAACAAGGTAATATGCAGACTCGGAATTTCCATTAAAAATTTACCCTGAAACACCAGGCCACCAGAAACCCAGCAGAAGCAGTAGGTACCCATATTTTCAGCCTGGCGGATATGCAACGAATTTCGTCCATCGATCGCACGCTTACACTGCCCGAAATTTCATAGCCTATCTCTTGGGCTTAAATTGAAGATACCTGCAGGTTTTCCTGGGTTTCTGGTGGCCTGGTATTTCGGATGGAATTTTGTATGAAAACTACAATTTACTGGTGAGTCCTAACCAACTGGTGGGTGCTGACCAGCTGGTGGTTCCTGACCAGCTTCTGCGTCCTGACCAGCTGGAGTGCCCTGACCAGCTGCTGTGTCCTGACCAGCTGCTGCTCCTGACCAGCTGGAGTGTCCTGACCAGCTGGAGTGTCCTGACCAGCTGGAGTGTCCTGACCAGCTGGAGTGTCCTGACCAGCTGGAGTGTCCTGACCAGCTGGAGTGTCCTGACCAGCTGGAGTGTCCTGACCAGGTGCTGTGTCCTGACCAGGTGCTGTGTCCTGACCAGCTGGTGGTTCCTGACCAGCTGGTGTGACCTGACCACCTGCTGTGTCCTGACCAGCTTCTGCGTCCTGACCAGCTGTTGTGTTCTGACCAGCTGGAGTGTCCTGACCACCTGGAGTGTACTGACCAGCTGGTGTGTCCTGACCAGCTGGAGTGTCCTGGCCATCTGTCCTGACCTGACCAGCCATCTGTCCTGACCAGCCATGTGTCCTGACCTGACCATCTGGCGTGTCCTGACCATCTGCTGTGTCCTGACCAGCTGTTGTGTTCTGACTAGCTGTTGTGTCCTGACCAGCTTCTGCGTCCTGACCAGCTGTTGTGTTCTGACTAGCTGTTGTGTCCTGACCAGCTGCTGTGTCCTGACCAGCTGCTGTGTCCTGACCAGCTGCTGTGTCCTGACCAGCTGCTGTGTCCTGACCAGCTTCTGCGTCCTGACCAGCTGTTGTGTTCTGACTAGCTGTTGTGTCCTGACCACCTGCTGTGTCCTGACCAGCTGCTGTGTCCTGACCAGCTGCTGCTCCTGACCAGCTGCTGTGTCCTGACCACCTGCTGTGTCCTGACCAGCTGCTGTGTCCTGACCAGCTGCTGCTCTTGACCAGCTGCTGTGTCCTGACCATCTGGTGTGTCCTGACCAGCTGCTTTGTCCTGACCAGCTAGTGTGTCCTGACCAGCTGCTGCTCCTGACCAGCTTCTGCGTCCTGACCAGCTGTTGTGTCCTGACCAGCTGCTGTGTCCTGACCACCTGCTGTGTCCTGACCAGCTGCTGTGTCCTGACCAGCTGCTGTGTCCTGACCAGGTAGTGTGTCCTGACCACCTGCTGTGTCCTGACCATCTGGTGGTTTCTGACCAGCTGCTGCTCCTGACCAGCTGCTGCTCCTGACCAGCTGCTGTGTCCTGACCAGCTGCTGTGTCCTGACCAGCTGCTGCTCCTGACCAGCTGCTGTGTCCTGACCATCTGGTGTGTCCTGACCAGCTGCTTTGTCCTGACCAGCTAGTGTGTCCTGACCAGCTGCTGCTCCTGACCAGCTGCTGCTCCTGACCAGCTGCTGTGTCCTGACCAGCTGCTGTGTCCTGACCAGCTGCTGTGTCCTGACCAGCTGCTGTGTCCTGACCAGCTGCTGTGTCCTGACCAGCTGCTGTGTTCTGACCAGCTGGAGTGTCCTGACCATCTGGTGTGTCCTGACCAGCTGCTGTGTCCTGACCAGCTTCTGCGTCCTGACCAGCTGTTGTGTTCTGACTAGCTGTTGTGTCCTGACCACCTGCTGTGTCCTGACCAGCTGCTGTGTCCTGACCAGCTGCTGCTCCTGACCAGCTGCTGTGTCCTGACCACCTGCTGTGTCCTGACCAGCTGCTGTGTCCTGACCAGCTGCTGCTCCTGACCAGCTGCTGTGTCCTGACCATCTGGTGTGTCCTGACCAGCTGCTTTGTCCTGACCAGCTAGTGTGTCCTGACCAGCTGCTGCTCCTGACCAGCTAGTGTGTCCTGACCAGCTGCTGTGTCCTGACCAGCTGCTGTGTCATGACCAGCTAGTGTGTCCTGACCAGCTGCTGTATCCTGACCAGCTGGTGTGTCCTGACCAGCCTTCCGTCGGTCAGTTGGAGCGGAGCCACTAGCCGGAGAGGAGCCAACTGCTAGAGCCACCCGCCGGAGAGAAGCCACCAACTGGGCACAACCCACAAGCCGGAGAGGAGCCACCAGCTTTGTAGGAGCAGGAGAAACCAGCCGGACAGGAGTCACCAGCTAGTCATGAGCCACGAGCCAGAGAGGAGCCATCAGCTCATCAGGAGGCAGCAGCTGGAGACGAGCTATCAGCCGGACAGGAGCCATCTTGTTGAGAGGAGCCACCACCTGAAATCTACCCCCGAGCTGGACAGGGAACGCAGACCCTCTAGCAGGGACACCCCAATCCATTCCATGATGAACGTGCCCGCGGACAGGTCTGCAGTTCATGTAAGAAGCTGCACCACGGCCGATCACCTGGCTCAGACCATCCGAACTAGCAACCATGCAGAAAACGCTGGCAGTCCATTCTTTAGTCTTAGTCTCCTTATTTTGTCTTTATAATGTAAAAGCCTTTACTCATTGTATCGACTTAACAATTCAATAAAGAATACAAAAAAACGTAAAAAATGCATTTTCTTCTTAGTCAATCCACATATAGACAAACAGGAACAAAAGGTCCTTTTCAGGATCCAAAGATACAAGGTAAGTACGTTCGATATTTTCAGCTTGAATGACCAATCATCCACCCTCATACTCCACCAGCCAACGCTTCCAACCAGAAAGACAAAATCGAAATTTTCATACAAAATTCCATCTGAAATACTAGGCCACCAGAAACGCAGAAAAAGCAGCAGGTATCCGAAAAATAAGCCCGGACGATATGCAACGAAATTTTTCACGCACAGGTCATGTGACCTGGGCAAAAATCATTGCATATCCTCCCGGCTGAAAATTTGGTATACCTGCTGCTTTTTCTGCATTTCTGGTTGCCTGGTATTTTGCTGGAAGTTTGTATGAAAATTCAACTCCGTACCCCCTCATGTAGCGCCCCCCGTACAACTGACCTTGCCACCATGCATACCAGCTGAAGCGCCCGACCGTGCACTATTCAAAATGGCGCCGGCCGTCCCGCTCCGCCCAACCAGAGCGTGACGATCGCAAATTTTCGGGCAAAAATCACCCAAAAATCGTCCTAAAATACCAGGCCACCAGAAATGCAGAAAAAGCAGCAGGTATACCAAATTTTCAGCCGGGAGGATATGCAATGATTTTTGCCCAGGTCACATGACCTGTGCGTGAAAAATTTCGTTGCATATCGTCCGGGCTTATTTTTCGGATACCTGCTGCTTTTTCTGCGTTTCTGGTGGCCTGGTATTTCAGATGGAATTTTGTATGAAAATTGCGATTTTGACGCCCTGCAGGAGTGGGTTGATGGCATATTTGGCGTTGTATGGGGGGAGCGGTTCTTGAGGAATTTGTTGGTGTTCCTGGGGAAAGCGAACACATACTTACTTTGACTTGCTAACCCTGTATTTCCGATCCTGAAAAGGACCTTTTGCATATTTTGACAAGTGGAAATGACAAAAACAAGTGGAAATGAAAACAAACTTTTTGATTGATTTTGTTGCTATTCTTTATTGAATTGTTTTGTGGGGACAAGGATTTAGGGATTTTACAAAATTCAGGAGTAAATAAATAAGACTAAGACTATGGACTAGACTAGTGTAGGTGGCAGAGCCGCTGGGCCGGTGGACTGCGACTGGTAACTCGAGGGTGGCTTGCGCCTAGACCTGCAGGGCTATCTGCTGCGCCTGTGGACTGTGGTGTATCTACTCTGTAGTGAAACTGATGCTGGTTCTGTGCTTGCTGCTGGCTCTGACGTGATCTGTTGTGGCCCGGCTGGAGGCTCCTTCTTGCCAGGGGAGACAAGCAAGATGTTGGATAGTAGCTGTCTTCGGGAGAGGAGCCACCAACAGAACAGGACCCATCAGCTGGGCTGGAGCCACCATCTGGACACCTGCTGGCCTGGTGGATACTTGAGGGTGGGGCAGCAGGGCTGTCTGCGGATTGTGATGTAACTGCTTGGTAGGGCAGCTGATGTTCGTTCTGTGCTTGCTACTAGATCTGGCGTGGTGTTTGGTGCCCGTTTTCTGCAGAGCTGTTGGGCCGGTGGACTGCGACTGGTAACTTGAGGGTGACGGAGCTTGCACCCAGACTTGCAGGGCCATCTGCTGCGCCTGTGGACTGTGGTGTATCTACTCTGTTGTGAAACTGATGCTGGTTCTGTGCTTGCTGCTGGCTCTGACGTGATCTGTTGTGGCCCGGCTGGCGGCTCCTTCTTGCCAGGGGAGACAAGCAAGATGTTGGATAGTAGCTGTCTTCGGGAGAGGAGCCACCAACAGAACAGGACCCATCAGCTGGGCTGGAGCCACCATCTGGACACCTGCTGGCCTGGTGGATACTTGAGGGTGGGGCAGCAGGGCTGTCTGCGGATTGTGATGTAACTGCTTGGTAGGGCAGCTGATGTTCGTTCTGTGCTTGCTACTAGATCTGGCGTGGTGTTTGGTGCCCGTTTTCTGCAGAGCTGTTGGGCCGGTGGACTGCGACTGGTAACTTGAGGGTGACGGAGCTTGCACCCAGACTTGCAGGGCCATCTGCTGCGCCTGTGGACTGTGGTGTATCTACTCTGTTGTGAAACTGATGCTGGTTCTGTGCTTGCTGCTGGCTCTGACGTGATCTGTTGTGGCCCGGCTGGCGGCTCCTTTTTGCCAGGGAAGACGAGCAAGAAGTTGGATAGTAGCTATCTTCGGGAGAGTAGCCGCCACCACAAGAGGACCCACTAGCTGGGCAGGAGCCACCATCTGGACAGCTGCTGGCCTGGTGAATACTTGAGGGTGGCGCAGCAAGGCTGTCCGCTATGCCTGCGGATTGTGATTTAACTGCTTGGTAGGGAAGCTGTTGTTCGTTCTGTGCTTGCTGCTATTTGGTGCCCCGGCTGGAGGCTCATTTTTGACAGTTTTTCCTACTGGCCCTAACAGCATGATTTTGGGCTCACTCCAAGCGTCATTATACTTCGAAGTTCGTGCTTTCCGTTTAGGATTTTTTAAACATTTTCCTACCATCTACTGGCCTTAGCGGCATGCTTTTTGGCTCAAGGGCGCAGTCGTGCGGAGTCGGACTTGATCTGCAATTTTACTAGATTGGGAGCCTAGAGGGCGGACTCACCGTTTCCGGGATATGGCCGATTTTCTGAAAAAAGTGCTATCGGGCCAGGGTTTTTTACACTTTTTCCTACCTTCTACTGGCTCTAGGGGCTTGGGTGTGGACTCAAACGAAGCGTCATTTTGCAGCGCATCTTTTGTTTAAAAACTTTACCAAAAGCAAAAACGCCGAAAAACGCACCGTTCTCGAGATATGAGCGATTTTTCCTTACGATGTACTTTCTGGGCAAGTTTTCCGCGAACCTATTGGGGGTAGCGGCAAATGTTTGGCATGCCTAGATGCGCAATTCCATCCTCTACCGACGCCCAGAAGAAAGCTTGGAGGGCGGACTCACCGTTTCCGGGATATGGCCGATTTTCTGAAAAAAGTGCTATCGGGCCAGGGTTTTTTACACTTTTTCCTACCTTCTACTGGCTCTAGGGGCTTGGTTGTGGACTCAAACGAAGCGTCATTTTGCAGCGCATCTTTTGTTTAAAAACTTTACCAAAAGCAAAAACGCCGAAAAACGCACCGTTCTCGAGATATGAGCGATTTTTCCTTACGATGTACTTTGTGGGAAAGTTTTCCGCGAACCTATTGGGGGTAGCGGCAAATGTTTGGCATGCCTAGATGCGCAATTCCATCCTCTACCGACGCCCAGAAGAAAGCTTGGAGGGCGGACTCACCGTTTCCGGGATATGGCCGATTTTCTGAAAAAAGTGCTATCGGGCCAGGGTTTTTTACACTTTTTCCTACCTTCTACTGGCTCTAGGGGCTTGGTTGTGGACTCAAACGAAGCGTCATTTTGCAGCGCATCTTTTGTTTAAAAACTTTACCAAAAGCAAAAACGCCGAAAAACGCACCGTTCTCGAGATATGAGCGATTTTTCCTTACGATGTACTTTGTGGGAAAGTTTTCCGCGAACCTATTGGGGGTAGCGGCAAATGTTTGGCATGCCTAGATGCGCAATTCCATCCTCTACCGACGCCCAGAAGAAAGCTTGGAGGGCGGACTCACCGTTTCCGGGATATGGCCGATTTTCTGAAAAAAGTGCTATCGGGCCAGGGTTTTTTACACTTTTTCCTACCTTCTACTGGCTCTAGGGGCTTGGTTGTGGACTCAAACGAAGCGTCATTTTGCAGCGCATCTTTTGTTTAAAAACTTTACCAAAAGCAAAAACGCCGAAAAACGCACCGTTCTCGAGATATGAGCGATTTTTCCTTACGATGTACTTTCTGGGCAAGTTTTCCGCGAACCTATTGGGGGTAGCGGCAAATGTTTGGCATGCCTAGATGCGCAATTCCATCCTCTACCGACGCCCAGAAGAAAGCTTGGAGGGCGGACTCACCGTTTCCGGGATATGGCCGATTTTCTGAAAAAAGTGCTATCGGGCCAGGGTTTTTTACACTTTTTCCTACCTTCTACTGGCTCTAGGGGCTTGGTTGTGGACTCAAACGAAGCGTCATTTTGCAGCGCATCTTTTGTTTAAAAACTTTACCAAAAGCAAAAACGCCGAAAAACGCACCGTTCTCGAGATATGAGCGATTTTTCCTTACGATGTACTTTCTGGGCAAGTTTTCCGCGAACCTATTGGGGGTAGCGGCAAATGTTTGGCATGCCTAGATGCGCAATTCCATCCTCTACCGACGCCCAGAAGAAAGCTTGGAGGGCGGACTCACCGTTTCCGGGATATGGCCGATTTTCTGAAAAAAGTGCTATCGGGCCAGGGTTTTTTACACTTTTTCCTACCTTCTACTGGCTCTAGGGGCTTGGTTGTGGACTCAAACGAAGCGTCATTTTGCAGCGCATCTTTTGTTTAAAAACTTTACCAAAAGCAAAAACGCCGAAAAACGCACCGTTCTCGAGATATGAGCGATTTTTCCTTACGATGTACTTTCTGGGCAAGTTTTCCGCGAACCTATTGGGGGTAGCGGCAAATGTTTGGCATGCCTAGATGCGCAATTCCATCCTCTACCGACGCCCAGAAGAAAGCTTGGAGGGCGGACTCACCGTTTCCGGGATATGGCCGATTTTCTGAAAAAAGTGCTATCGGGCCAGGGTTTTTTACACTTTTTCCTACCTTCTACTGGCTCTAGGGGCTTGGTTGTGGACTCAAACGAAGCGTCATTTTGCAGCGCATCTTTTGTTTAAAAACTTTACCAAAAGCAAAAACGCCGAAAAACGCACCGTTCTCGAGATATGAGCGATTTTTCCTTACGATGTACTTTGTGGGAAAGTTTTCCGCGAACCTATTGGGGGTAGCGGCAAATGTTTGGCATGCCTAGATGCGCAATTCCATCCTCTACCGACGCCCAGAAGAAAGCTTGGAGGGCGGACTCACCGTTTCCGGGATATGGCCGATTTTCTGAAAAAAGTGCTATCGGGCCAGGGTTTTTTACACTTTTTCCTACCTTCTACTGGCTCTAGGGGCTTGGGTGTGGACTCAAACGAAGCGTCATTTTGCAGCGCATCTTTTGTTTAAAAACTTTACCAAAAGCAAAAACGCCGAAAAACGCACCGTTCTCGAGATATGAGCGATTTTTCCTTACGATGTACTTTCTGGGCAAGTTTTCCGCGAACCTATTGGGGGTAGCGGCAAATGTTTGGCATGCCTAGATGCGCAATTCCATCCTCTACCGACGCCCAGAAGAAAGCTTGGAGGGCGGACTCACCGTTTCCGGGATATGGCCGATTTTCTGAAAAAAGTGCTATCGGGCCAGGGTTTTTTACACTTTTTCCTACCTTCTACTGGCTCTAGGGGCTTGGTTGTGGACTCAAACGAAGCGTCATTTTGCAGCGCATCTTTTGTTTAAAAACTTTACCAAAAGCAAAAACGCCGAAAAAAGCACCGTTCTCGAGATATGAGCGATTTTTCCTTACGATGTACTTTCTGGGCAAGTTTTCCGCGAACCTATTGGGGGTAGCGGCAAATGTTTGGCATGCCTAGATGCGCAATTCCATCCTCTACCGACGCCCAGAAGAAAGCTTGGAGGGCGGACTCACCGTTTCCGGGATATGGCCGATTTTCTGAAAAAAGTGCTATCGGGCCAGGGTTTTTTACACTTTTTCCTACCTTCTACTGGCTCTAGGGGCTTGGTTGTGGACTCAAACGAAGCGTCATTTTGCAGCGCATCTTTTGTTTAAAAACTTTACCAAAAGCAAAAACGCCGAAAAACGCACCGTTCTCGAGATATGAGCGATTTTTCCTTACGATGTACTTTCTGGGCAAGTTTTCCGCGAACCTATTGGGGGTAGCGGCAAATGTTTGGCATGCCTAGATGCGCAATTCCATCCTCTACCCACGCCCAGAAGAAAGCTTGGAGGGCGGACTCACCGTTTCCGGGATATGGCCGATTTTCTGAAAAAAGTGCTATCGGGCCAGGGTTTTTTACACTTTTTCCTACCTTCTACTGGCTCTAGGGGCTTGGTTGTGGACTCAAACGAAGCGTCATTTTGCAGCGCATCTTTTGTTTAAAAACTTTACCAAAAGCAAAAACGCCGAAAAACGCACCGTTCTCGAGATATGAGCGATTTTTCCTTACGATGTACTTTCTGGGCAAGTTTTCCGCGAACCTATTGGGGGTAGCGGCAAATGTTTGGCATGCCTAGATGCGCAATTCCATCCTCTACCGACGCCCAGAAGAAAGCTTGGAGGGCGGACTCACCGTTTCCGGGATATGGCCGATTTTCTGAAAAAAGTGCTATCGGGCCAGGGTTTTTTACACTTTTTCCTACCTTCTACTGGCTCTAGGGGCTTGGTTGTGGACTCAAACGAAGCGTCATTTTGCAGCGCATCTTTTGTTTAAAAACTTTACCAAAAGCAAAAACGCCGAAAAACGCACCGTTCTCGAGATATGAGCGATTTTTCCTTACGATGTACTTTCTGGGCAAGTTTTCCGCGAACCTATTGGGGGTAGCGGCAAATGTTTGGCATGCCTAGATGCGCAATTCCATCCTCTACCGACGCCCAGAAGAAAGCTTGGAGGGCGGACTCACCGTTTCCGGGATATGGCCGATTTTCTGAAAAAAGTGCTATCGGGCCAGGGTTTTTTACACTTTTTTCCTACCTTCTACTGGCTCTAGGGGCTTGGTTGTGGACTCAAACGAAGCGTCATTTTGCAGCGCATCTTTTGTTTAAAAACTTTACCAAAAGCAAAAACGCCGAAAAACGCACCGTTCTCGAGATATGAGCGATTTTTCCTTACGATGTACTTTCTGGGCAAGTTTTCCGCGAACCTATTGGGGTAGCGGCAAATGTTTGGCATGCCTAGATGCGCAATTCCATCCTCTACCGACGCCCAGAAGAAAGCTTGGAGGGCGGACTCACCGTTTCCGGGATATGGCCGATTTTCTGAAAAAAGTGCTATCGGGCCAGGGTTTTTTACACTTTTTCCTACCTTCTACTGGCTCTAGGGGCTTGGTTGTGGACTCAAACGAAGCGTCATTTTGCAGCGCATCTTTTGTTTAAAAACTTTACCAAAAGCAAAAACGCCGAAAAAACGCACCGTTCTCGAGATATGAGCGATTTTTCCTTACGATGTACTTTCTGGGCAAGTTTTCCGCGAACCTATTGGGGGTAGCGGCAAATGTTTGGCATGCCTAGATGCGCAATTCCATCCTCTACCGACGCCCAGAAGAAAGCTTGGAGGGCGGACTCACCGTTTCCGGGATATGGCCGATTTTCTGAAAAAAGTGCTATCGGGCCAGGGTTTTTTACACTTTTTCCTACCTTCTACTGGCTCTAGGGGCTTGGTTGTGGACTCAAACGAAGCGTCATTTTGCAGCGCATCTTTTGTTTAAAAACTTTACCAAAAGCAAAAACGCCGAAAAACGCACCGTTCTCGAGATATGAGCGATTTTTCCTTACGATGTACTTTCTGGGCAAGTTTTCCGCGAACCTATTGGGGGTAGCGGCAAATGTTTGGCATGCCTAGATGCGCAATTCCATCCTCTACCGACGCCCAGAAGAAAGCTTGGAGGGCGGACTCACCGTTTCCGGGATATGGCCGATTTTCTGAAAAAAGTGCTATCGGGCCAGGGTTTTTTACACTTTTTCCTACCTTCTACTGGCTCTAGGGGCTTGGTTGTGGACTCAATCGAAGCGTCATTTTGCAGCGCATCTTTTGTTTAAAAACTTTACCAAAAGCAAAAACGCCGAAAAACGCACCGTTCTCGAGATATGAGCGATTTTTCCTTACGATGTACTTTCTGGGCAAGTTTTCCGCGAACCTATTGGGGGTAGCGGCAAATGTTTGGCATGCCTAGATGCGCAATTCCATCCTCTACCGACGCCCAGAAGAAAGCTTGGAGGGCGGACTCACCGTTTCCGGGATATGGCCGATTTTCTGAAAAAAGTGCTATCGGGCCAGGGTTTTTTACACTTTTTCCTACCTTCTACTGGCTCTAGGGGCTTGGTTGTGGACTCAAACGAAGCGTCATTTTGCAGCGCATCTTTTGTTTAAAAACTTTACCAAAAGCAAAAACGCCGAAAAACGCACCGTTCTCGAGATATGAGCGATTTTTCCTTACGATGTACTTTCTGGGCAAGTTTTCCGCGAACCTATTGGGGGTAGCGGCAAATGTTTGGCATGCCTAGATGCGCAATTCCATCCTCTACCGACGCCCAGAAGAAAGCTTGGAGGGCGGACTCACCGTTTCCGGGATATGGCCGATTTTCTGAAAGAAGTGCTATCGGGCCAGGGTTTTTTACACTTTTTCCTACCTTCTACTGGCTCTAGGGGCTTGGTTGTGGACTCAAACGAAGCGTCATTTTGCAGCGCATCTTTTGTTTAAAAACTTTACCAAAAGCAAAAACGCCGAAAAAAGCACCGTTCTCGAGATATGAGCGATTTTTCCTTACGATGTACTTTCTGGGCAAGTTTTCCGCGAACCTATTGGGGGTAGCGGCAAATGTTTGGCATGCCTAGATGCGCAATTCCATCCTCTACCGACGCCCAGAAGAAAGCTTGGAGGGCGGACTCACCGTTTCCGGGATATGGCCGATTTTCTGAAAAAAGTGCTATCGGGCCAGGGTTTTTTACACTTTTTCCTACCTTCTACTGGCTCTAGGGGCTTGGTTGTGGACTCAAACGAAGCGTCATTTTGCAGCGCATCTTTTGTTTAAAAACTTTACCAAAAGCAAAAACGCCGAAAAACGCACCGTTCTCGAGATATGAGCGATTTTTCCTTACGATGTACTTTCTGGGCAAGTTTTCCGCGAACCTATTGGGGGTAGCGGCAAATGTTTGGCATGCCTAGATGCGCAATTCCATCCTCTACCGACGCCCACAAGAAAGCTTGGAGGGCGGACTCACCGTTTCCGGGATATGGCCGATTTTCTGAAAAAAGTGCTATCGGGCCAGGGTTTTTTACACTTTTTCCTACCTTCTACTGGCTCTAGGGGCTTGGTTGTGGACTCAAACGAAGCGTCATTTTGCAGCGCATCTTTTGTTTAAAAACTTTACCAAAAGCAAAAACGCCGAAAAACGCACCGTTCTCGAGATATGAGCGATTTTTCCTTACGATGTACTTTCTGGGCAAGTTTTCCGCGAACCTATTGGGGGTAGCGGCAAATGTTTGGCATGCCTAGATGCGCAATTCCATCCTCTACCGACGCCCAGAAGAAAGCTTGGAGGGCGGACTCACCGTTTCCGGGATATGGCCGATTTTCTGAAAAAAGTGCTATCGGGCCAGGGTTTTTTACACTTTTTCCTACCTTCTACTGGCTCTAGGGGCTTGGTTGTGGACTCAAACGAAGCGTCATTTTGCAGCGCATCTTTTGTTTAAAAACTTTACCAAAAGCAAAAACGCCGAAAAACGCACCGTTCTCGAGATATGAGCGATTTTTCCTTACGATGTACTTTCTGGGCAAGTTTTCCGCGAACCTATTGGGGGTAGCGGCAAATGTTTGGCATGCCTAGATGCGCAATTCCATCCTGTACCGACGCCCAGAAGAAAGCTTGGAGGGCGGACTCACCGTTTCCGGGATATGGCCGATTTTCTGAAAAAAGTGCTATCGGGCCAGGGTTTTTTACACTTTTTCCTACCTTCTACTGGCTCTAGGGGCTTCGTTGTGGACTCAAACGAAGCGTCATTTTGCAGCGCATCTTTTGTTTAAAAACTTTACCAAAAGCAAAAACGCCGAAAAACGCACCGTTCTCGAGATATGAGCGATTTTTCCTTACGATGTACTTTCTGGGCAAGTTTTCCGCGAACCTATTGGGGGTAGCGGCAAATGTTTGGCATGCCTAGATGCGCAATTCCATCCTCTACCGACGCCCAGAAGAAAGCTTGGAGGGCGGACTCACCGTTTCCGGGATATGGCCGATTTTCTGAAAAAAGTGCTATCGGGCCAGGGTTTTTTACACTTTTTCCTACCTTCTACTGGCTCTAGGGGCTTCGTTGTGGACTCAAACGAAGCGTCATTTTGCAGCGCATCTTTTGTTTAAAAACTTTACCAAAAGCAAAAACGCCGAAAAACGCACCGTTCTCGAGATATGAGCGATTTTTCCTTACGATGTACTTTCTGGGCAAGTTTTCCGCGAACCTATTGGGGGTAGCGGCAAATGTTTGGCATGCCTAGATGCGCAATTCCATCCTCTACCGACGCCCAGAAGAAAGCTTGGAGGGCGGACTCACCGTTTCCGGGATATGGCCGATTTTCTGAAAAAAGTGCTATCGGGCCAGGGTTTTTTACACTTTTTCCTACCTTCTACTGGCTCTAGGGGCTTCGTTGTGGACTCAAACGAAGCGTCATTTTGCAGCGCATCCTTTGTGGAAAAACAAAGAAAAGCAGCTGATTTCCAGGATCGGAATCGCGTCTGGGTTGCTGTCGTTGCAGAACAACAGCAGAGTTGCCTGCTCTCTGCCATCCACCAAGTCAAACAAACAATTTTTTTTTGTTGGTTTATTTAGACACCCTGTATATATATATATTTCAATTATATATATTTCAATTTACATATTATGATTTGGCGATTTTTTCTTTTTACTTTTTTCTCTTGATTCTAAACATTTTGTGGGCGGAGACCAAAACATATTCGACATTCTATTGCTGGCTTATACAATTTGCTTTCTTGTTTCAATGTATGTATGTGCTATTAGTTGATGCTTGCTTTTGATGTTATTTTTGCCATTCTTAAATAAGGTACATGCTATTATGGTGATTTTTTTTTTGTTTAAATATTTTTTGTTTGTTTAATAATAGCCTGCCCGCCGCTGAACAGCGGGATCCGTTTGTTTGAACATAAAGCGAAACATTTTTTTGGTTTTCTTTCTTTTGGCTGTATACAAAGTTTCTTTTTTTTTACATTTCTATTGGTGATGTATGCATGTACATATATACTGTATATAAATATTTTCTTTGTTCATTATAATTTCTGCGGTGTCCACTAGGATCTACTAGGTTTTGTGGGTTTTCATTTTTTAAGTTTGTTTAATTTGTTTTTCTTTATCTTGTCTTCGCGCGTGTGTGTGTGTCTCGGTGTGGGTGTGTGGAGTGTTCATCTGGTGCTTACATGCTGATTTGTAAATATACATCTGCTTATTGGGTGGTATCATATATCTCATATATGTGTACCGTGTATGCGCGTGTTGTAGCTTTTGTTCATCATTATTCATTTACGATTTACATACATATATATTTTGTTGCTTATAAATTATAAATTTACTTGTTTTTGTTGGTTGTACATTGCTTTATATTCGCGCATACAACAACAAAGTTCTGTTTTGTTTTGTTTTTTTTTTTTTAATATATATATATTATCTTCCTACAAAATGTAATGTTTTACAATGTTTTGATATTGGTTTTTTGGATAAATAACTTTGGATTTCTTAGTTACCGTTTTATTACTTAATATGGAGCTACGAGTATGTTGGTGTTTTATTCTTTTCGTGAGATTTGGGTTTTGTCCTTTCGCGAGAAAGGCTTAGTCGTTAAGTTATTCGCATAACAGTTGTATTTTGCAACTGAGGAGATGATGGATATTATTTTTTTGTTTAACTGCGGGATTCTCTTATTCTGGGCCTACAACAAAACTAAACATCATCCCTTTACTCTGCATATTGGAAATTGATCTATGTTCGATGGATTCATTGCTGTTCCGGAAGACGTGTCTTTTCTTTTCGCATGCATTTCGTACAATGCGCACTTCGGTAATGAGAAGGGGGTCCACGGAATGTCTGCAGCACCTTTTCAAGCACTCACCTTTATGATATCTTTGTAGACAACCTTGACAGCTCACGAGTTCCCCCACCAGCGGTTGAACAAAGTACAACACCTCAAATGTGTCAAGATCACCCCTTACATCATTCGTTAACATTCATCTCGACGGATGACATCCTCAAATGGCAAAGGAGAAGGAGCATCATGAACTCATGAGCTCATCAAGAGCATCTTCTATCAGCGACTTAATACAGGGAAAGAACAACCAACTCACAGAATGTGCTGCACATGTTCTACCATCTCAAACCACATCGCCCAAATGCAATCAGAACACCGTCATGTCATCGGAAATTTCATGATACGAGCTGCTGTACAAGAGTGCCTACAAGATCAATTTACAAAAGCAAACAAATCCTTCAAATGAGTGAACTTACAAGCAAGAACCACACGACCCTGAATGAATTTGCAAAACACCCAAGAGTCATCATCTGTGGAATACTGCCCTGCCACAACGTCAGGGATCTCCCAAGGAGCATGTAAGAGCTATGTGCGAAGACACGCCTTACTTCCACACAGTCAAGAATCTTCCAAGAAGCATGCAACAGCTTTGTATCTTGTCTCGGAAAAGAACAAAGAATGAAAACCAATTCACAGGTCCCTCAGTCAACTTTACACAAAGCGCACCCAGAATTCTGTCTGATTGTTGGTTTTTGTTATGGAATGGAGTACTGAAACTAGGATATCATCATAGTTATCATCATTTGTTGCTGTTTGTTTAAATATCCACACAATATAGATTTATTATAATTGTTTGATTTGATTTCTTTTTTTTTTTCTTTTTTTTTACTCCCTTCTAAGGGAGAATCGTATTTTTTTGGGTGATTTAATCTACAGTTTACAGCCACATAGACATATTGCAAAGCAAAACCTAAAATAATGAAACAAACGACACTTACATGCACTTACAGTTCAATCGATAAAAGGTTTACATATAGCATAATATATATATATATATATATTGTTTGTTTTTGTTTTATACATATCTTTTCTCTTTTTTGTTTAAATTAATATTGTGTGTGGTACAATGTATATTTAAGTTTCCTTATTTTACTTTACTTTAATCATTTATCTTCTTATATTTTATTGAAACGTGTGCGCCAAGACCAAGAAATTGTTGTATTCATCTCGATATTTCTATTCTATGATTTCACTTGTACAAATGATAAAATATTAATCTCTACTATTTATGTTTTTGTGTGACTCACATAGAGCGGGTAGCGGACAGGTTGTTTATTTTTGTTTTCGTAAGCTGTTGGGATCTACTTTAGACATATCCTAATTCTGTTATTAATTGGGCTTCAACCTTTGATACAATTATGTTCTGGTATCATTTGTTGCTTTGATGGTGTGTGTGTTTTTTTTTTTTCTTTCTATTGTTTGCTGCTGGAGTGTTTGTATTTTTTTTTTTTTTGTTTTGTTTTTTTACATTTTAGCTTAAGTTTCTCGTCTACTTGACAGGCATCGTAATTACTTTTGTATAAGAAAAATGGAAATACATACATATTTAGTTTTCGTTTCATCGTTAAACTTTGACCAGTTGGACGGTTTTTCTTTATTCATTTATTTATATATATAAACATAAATATATTCATATATATATATATACATCTGTTTTTGCATACACACTGTATAGACATATATGGATAAAATGTTCTTTTTTCAATCAAAATGACATTCACTAAATTTTCATTTATTTGTTTGTTTCTACTAGTTTATGTTATATATCTTATGTTTTCATTGTTTTATCACCTCGTTAAATTTATGATTCTGATAGCTTCTCTGAGGAGATGGTAGAGTATACACGAAAACAGAAACAGTGAGTAGAAAGAGAAAGAAATGCAATCATTTAAAGAGAGTATCAGATGCAGAGAAGAGAATGCATTTGGATGCGCGTAATCTCGCTGATGTAAATGTCATGATTAATTGATCATTTTTGCCTTTGATGCGCCTTTTCTTCTTCCTTCATTCTTGTTTGCTTATTTCTGTTCTTGTTTTGAAATGTTTTCTTTTGATTAAAACTACAAACATAGGAGAGTAGGCGGCTTCTACATGCTTACAAAAAATTCCTTTCTATGATCCGACTTTTGTCGTTCATCTCCCTTGTGACCAAACAGAACGCGTATAGAAGCCGCCATAGGAAAGGAACAAAAACTCTAAAGAGGATGAACAAAGAAAACCAAATTATTGGAGCTTATCCATGGGGAATAGTCTGCTCATGACAAGCAAAAATTATTTGATAATTCGAATTGAACTAATGTGGGGTAGAGCGGTGAAAACAAAATTGCTTAAAGTCTTAAACTTATACGATATGTTCTTTTCAGTTTGTTTTATTCTTTTTTTCTTTTCTCGTTTTGCTCTGTATGCAAGCATTCATGATCATAAACATTCGCTGCTCTTGCTTTTTGTTTTTTTTTTTTTTTAGCTCAACTTACTCGCTATAAAAATGTTATTATCATAATCATAATTTTTAACGTAACATTTAATCATTTACAAAGGTCTACAATCAACATTATATTCTTGCTAAATACGAATTCTGCACACACTCTGCATAGTCGTATTTGTTTTGACATTTCTAGTTGTTCGGTTCGTTTGAATGCAAATCGAGAGAGCAGTAAGCACACTGTGTGCATGGCATTATACTTGTGGTGTTTGTCTCATCAAAGAAAAAATCAAATAAATAGACATACACAGCCCAATAAACGATCAACCATCCTCTGATGTTACCCAAATACCGATAGCATATTTGTTTTCTTGTAGCCGTCACTATTGCTTTTCTGGATATACACGTAGTACAGAACATTGCCTGTGGATATTGACTTGAGTCCGCTTAAAAGCACTGACACAGTATTGGTTATTATTTATATATGTATATGAATATGCTTACTTGTTTCCTTTTTTAGACACCACCGACCTGATCGATGACATTCACAAGCAAGCTATTCATTTGAGAACTTAAACTAATTGAGAATCGTATTATTTAAACATTTAACACGTGAAATGGGAATATCCCTGGGCATAAAATGGAAAAAGCACATTTATCTTAACACTCATCACGACAATTATAGTACAACATGAATAGTTAGTTGGTTACGGTCATATTTTGATGTTAAATGAGTTCGAACTGGATCTGAATTATGGAGAAAAACACAAAGCTTACTACAAAAAAAAAACTGCAGCAGTGGGTGCGCGCAAACCAATTGCGTCTCCCTCTATGCAGACGACAAATCTCTCATCTCGTCCGGTTAAAATTGTTTGGTCTTTTGAGAGTGTAAATGTATACGAGGGAGAAGATGGACTTCTATTGTCTACTCTGTTCTGTAATGCTGCTGTAAACAAGAACTAAAAGAGCTGGTTGGCAAATGAATGACGGCACAATGTTGGCACGCCAGAGTTGCTGTACGTTGTCGTTGTTGTCTGCAAGCAGAAAAAAATACAAGCATGTCAAGCATGCCTACACCCATAGTCTGACAAAAAAAAAACAAAACCAAAAGTTGCGACAAGACTTTCGTGTATTCTTACATTCCAAAGAAGCGACTACAAACTAGGAAAACATCGTTAAACACTTTTCATCTTGCATTTACAGATGATGATAATTCCTCAACAAATGAAATTCAAATTAATCATTCTCTTCTCTTCGTTTTTGTTTTTCTGTTTTATAGGACAGTATGGCACTATATACATACATATGTTTTAAACGTTGACTCGCCTTGTGAATCATAAAATAGAATACTAGACGTAAAGAGAAATGTACAATTGGTGCCAAATTAGAGTATTTTGTTTAGATATGCTCAAGGTCCTACCGATATATGTACATACCAATGTATACATAAAATAGGAAGAATATCATTTGAGAACTAATCAACTAAAATGTATTATTTTTTGCTCGATGGACGTTCCTACATCCCTTGAGGTTCGGCAGGAGTGCGAAGGGAAAAAAAAACAACAAAAAATTCAGAGAGAAAGAATGAATATCTTGAGGGCAGAAAAAAAATAAATAAAAAAGATAAAACAAACCTTTAGTTTTTGTTTTTGTTTTTTTTTTTTTCTGTTGTAGATAACACCTTGCACATATGTTTTTTATTTTTCTTTATTTTCATTAATTTGTATTAAATTAATCTGTATGATGGCAAACATAGCCTTCTAGTGTATACATTATGTATCTATGCATTTTTATATATCTATATATATATATTCATTATTATTAAATTTTTCTTGCTTATAGTGATCAAGTAGAAAGAAAAGCACGGCATTTCTCGTAGCGTGTGGGATAATTTGTTTTTGTTTTATTTATATATGTATATCTATAATTTGTTTTGTTCATCAAAACTGATTGAAGCTCATTTCGTAATCAACTATGTATGTTCTTGTGTAAAAAGAAGGAACAACAGATAAATGAATCGAAATGAAAACAAAAAAGAAGCAAAGCCGGTCTTGACGACACATTTTTTTGTTTTTTTTTTTTTTCTTTTTTAACGCACACACACTTTTTCTTGACGGGAATGCGCGCTTACATGCAATGCAGTTCATGAATTGATGAATTCACAAATTCTCCATCCATACATTAGATTCCTGTGCTCTTTATATTACTTACTCTGGTTTCATTTATATTTTTGTGTTTTTTGTTTTGTTTTGTTTTTTTTTTTCATTTTGTTTTGTTTAAATTTATTAAAAACGACACTCATACATACATATTTTGTTTGTTTTATTATTTTCTTTGTTGTTTTTTTTTTTTTAAATTTCCCGTATGCCCTGATATCAAATCAAATCCGAGTAATTCCGTGCTTGTCGCATTTGATGCGTAACTCTGTTTTGAAATACAATAATTCCAGCTAATGTCTTGTTTATACTTTAAGCTTATTTTTGTATTTTTGTTTTTATTGGATGCTTCGTATTATAACGTTAAATTTAAATGATTTATTTTGTTGGCTTCTATATAAAGAAATATACATACACATAGAGTACATATGTATATATATTTTTTCATGTACTCAATATATGAAGTGGCATACGTATATATATACATAGACAACGATAAATAGCATGTGTATGTATATATACACATGTTAAATCTGTGTCGTTATTTGTTTACCTTGTTTTTTGTTTTGTTTTGTTTTTTTATTTTTATTTTTTATTCTTACTTTTGATGTGTGTATTTACATTGTTGAGTTGTCCCACTCCAGCTGACTGACATTTTGATATTTGCCATTTACAACTGAAAAGAGAAATAAATATGTGAACAGTGTGGGAGTCTCCTTTGTCTTCAGGTAATGCTTTACCTTCTTCATCTTCGGAATCAGAATTATCTGAGTCGGAACTATCTTCAGAAACCACATCATTCTGTAATGGATTGATGGTGATTGTAAGTGCTGAATCATCCCAGACTAGGCTTTCGTCTGCAATCTAGAAAATTAGCAACAAAATGCAAGAATTAGGCTTAAATAAACATTGTGATGACTTCACTTTGATCGACACATCTTCTGCAAGAGATTCGACACCTGGTGTATTCTATCTTCTTCACCAGATTTCAAGGAAGAAACGACACCAACGGTGGCACTCGAAGGCATCTCAGATTCACAGGAACTCAAGGAGATTTCGACACTGACACATCTGCACCAGATTCCAAGCAAGAAACGTGACTTTCGCATCTTTTATATAACTCTAGTCTCTTAACATCTTCTGCAGCATCAGAGCGGCCTGATGGACCATGAAACATAGAGAGGCAGCTTGTTAGAATGACAAAACCCAATGGGTACGGTACCGGGACATACTGGTCTTGCGAAAGAGGGCTTCGAGCTGCTATAGAGAGGCAGCTTGTTAGAATGACAAAACCCAATGGGTACGGTACCGGGACATACTGGTCTTGCGAAAGAGGGCTTCGAGCTGCTTAGCTCTATGAGCGAGATGGTGCCAGGACATAAGGCCTTATGAACGAATATGGCCTTACATCATGGGACCCAAGAAACTGGAGGACAAAGCCTTGAATTTAAATCGAAGCCTAGGTCTGAACATCCAAACCACGGCAAAAGAAGGAAGAAACTAGATGACGAAGCAAGTGCCCACCCTTGGAAATACGCGGTTTGTGACACACAAAAACACTTCTTGGAGGAAAGTTGCCGGACAAGGGGTGTCCAACAGCAAGAGGAAGTCGAAGTGGCTCTTTCATGAGGCTCCTTCACCACACCAATCCCTCCAATTCGCTCCCCTAAGTGAGCCACGACCGCAAGGAACACCATATACACATAGGATTAACAAAAATATATAATACTCGCCTTAGGACAAGGTTGATGTCTATCAATGTACTTGTGATTGTTGTTTCTTAAGCGTGCGATTGATACGCCGCACAAGAGTATAACGAAGAAAACACATATGAGTATTATCAACATGGTAGGATGAGAACTTTGAGCTGTAAGAAGAATACAAAAAGAATCCAGATTAATTACATTACCCATTTGCAGAGGAGTCACGAGTGGTTAACTCACCTTTGTGTACAATAGCATGTACCCTGGACTTGGGCTCTTGTACATCATGCGAGTGTATCATGGCGTGTGCGAACATGTTCGAATCTGCAAATATCACGGTACTTGACATTCATGTTCAATCAAACAGACTTACACTTACCATACTGTTGTTGTAAGGGCTGCATTGCAAGATTAGATGCCGCCGTCGTTGTTGTAATGCTCTGCTTTGGATGCAACACAGTGAGAGTGAGTGTGAATTCGGCACTCTTGAATTGCGAATTCAACTGGGAGCAGGATAATTTGAAAACACGATTAAGATAATAAGCCGGCTTCTTGTTGCTGTATACCAGTGCCTTCAAGACATCCAAGTAATTTGATGTCGTGTCGTAGCCAATCATCTCAACGCCGTCCTTATTGATGTTAGTTTTGATGTCCAGTGTAGCGGAGAGCGATTCATCGCCATCCACCTCGATTTCCTCGTGATCCGGATTCAGACTGGGGAACACAATAACACTGCAGGAATCCAAGCTCTGCAGGCTCGGTACTATGTGTCCACCCGTCATCACGCTAATGTTGATGTTTCCCAAAATGCGAACACCTTGCTTGATTTCGGGATACGAAACAAGGTGATTTGAATTGCCACTGATCACAATCTTCGCCTTTTCCTCATCGTTCAAGGGTTTCTGTTGCTCCCCTGTTCGTAGGGTACTATCGGCTGGATTTAACTTCAGCGGTCCAGTACTCTTTGTCGATGGGGAGGCGGCAACTATTGAATTTGGCTCATTCACCATGATATATGTCTCAACTGTTGGCAAGCGTATGGCGCTCTGATTGATGCACATCATGGTTGTGCGCACTTCAATGTTTCGCCTGCCAATGGTTGGGTTCTGCTTGGTGTTTATGTACTGAACCTTCTGTAGGAGGCTTTCGATATTGGCCTTGTTGCTGCCTTCGATGTAGATTTCATTTAATTGCACATTCGATTGCACTTGCTGATCGGCTTCGAGCATTTTCTCCGGCGGTGGCAACAAATGCTCGGCGCAATTTGTTCCACACTTCACATCCTCACTGGACAGTACACTGTTCATGGACAGCTTAATCTCGGAAATGTCCCCGTTGAATCCGTGCTTAAGACGATTCTCCGAACTCTGATAGCATGCACCGACTGTAAGTGTGGTATTCACACCATGGGCAGCATGCAGTGGCCAGTCATCAATCACTTCCGGATTGCTGTGGCGATCCTCAACGGAATTCTCAAACTTCACACCATCAATATACAGCTCAACTTTAGATTGATCAACATTCAGGACATAGTGATGCCATTCGTTGTCGCAAACTTGGGCGATTTTCCAGCGCCATTCAGCCGGACTGAATATATTCAAATCGCCTTCGTTGAAGTTCTTACGCAACAGAAGAATCAGCCGACAGTTGCGAACAAACAAAGCCATATGATGGCGATTCATTTCTATTTCGAAAACAAAGAAACACAAAACTCTGAAGTAAAATGTACTTGCACACGGATATCCAAAACAACTTACTGTGATCATCTGCACTGCAGATGATGTGCTCCTTGGCGTGCTTATTGGATGTGGGCACACTGAAGTGTCTGAATATGGTTACAATACTAAATGGACGAGAAGCAAAATCATGGCGTGGCACTAGATTGTCTGGCACAACGACACCTGATGAACCATCGAAATGAAACACTGGTTCAAAGCCCTCGTCGTAGCTCAAGTCTTTTGTCCATTCAGTGCCACGAGGTAGGAGATCAATTAATGAGTATCCCGGTGTACAATTTGTTATATCACGATCACAACCAAAAGATATGTGCTTAGTCTGTACACAAACGGGATATGATTAGAAGGATTCAACTGACAGGGCGGGGTCACTTACCTTTAAAGCAATAGATGTCCTTATGCCCATACTCTCATCGTTGCAATAAATGTTACACAGCTCAAACCGTGCGTTAGGAAACAGTGAAAGCGACTCTGTGGAACTTGCCTAAGTAATACAAAGAGGTTGCGTTGAATGAGGTTCGTGCAAAGGCAATAAATGCATGTTTAAATCTCACCGTATAATCAATACGTTCTGGTATTCCAACCAAACGCGCCTCACACACCCTTCGCACCTTGATGCTGACCATTATTGGTGCCGACTCCTTCATAGCGCAATCATACGCAACCACCGACAAAATATGATTGTGCGATGCTTTATGAGACAAGGGCTCGGTATTCTTAATTGAACCCTCATTATCGATGGTAAATGGCTGATCGTTATTTAGAATCTCATATTTGCATACGTCGCCGAATAGTGGTGTGCAGTCCTTATCAGTGGCCTCGACACGAATGATCTCATTGTAAAGGCGACCCTCGTCGACTTCAGTTACATACGATGGCTGAAGGAATGTCGGTGCATATTCATTAATATCGATTACGGAAATATGAACCGTTGCACTGGCTGAGTGTGTACTATCACAGAATATGGCAATAATTTCAAAATGATAACTTTTGCGTTTCTCACAATTCAGAGTGCGACGAGCTTTCAGGATACCTAAGTTGTTGACCAGTTCAATCTGAAATGTTGACAAGAAGCACAATGAATACACATAAAGAGAACGATGATCCACAGATGATTGACGGACAAATTAGAGTGCTCATGACGTGAACTCTGAACTGGACTCTTGACGTTGCTGAAGGATTAAAATAAAAACAGAGGGTATCCACAATGGACTAGGAGTGCTCATGGTGACAAGGAGTATTCAGAAAAAATAAAGGAAGTCTAATTTCTGAATTTGAAGAAGAACTTGACTATGCGAGCTGCTGTGACATGGGAAATGATATGAATATAAACGTTGAAGAAGACATACTCAGCCGATCTTATACGTTGTCGACGATAGACAGGGAGTGCTCATGACATGAATGTGAGCGAGGCTGGGATACACCCGCCGATTTGATACGATGTCCAAAGAGCATGGAATGCGTATGCCAACCTGGAAGTGCTATCAACAGAGAAGGGATGATGCGGAGTATACAAATATATTCTCCTACGCGGAGGTGAGTCGACATGAGAAGATCGTGAATAAGACATTTGACAGAAAGGAAAATAAAGGAGAGTACGTAGATAATCCGTAAAGGGAAACTCTGAGAAATGACAACCCAGATGACAAGACTTCCAGATTGCCAGAATTAAAGTACACGCAAAAACTCGGCGGACGGTGGCTAGTGACGAGATGATTGAAATTGTGAGATAGACAGTGAAGAGAATAGTCCCGACAAAGAAGTTCATACGATGTGATAAATTAGATGATAGTGGACGAACAGAGTACACTACATCCGTGGTCAACACAGTCGGAGAGCCAACGACGGTTCACACACAAATTCAGTGCAGTGGTCGTCGAGAGTATAGGTGTCGAGTTGAGAAGTAAGAAGTTGAAGTTATGTTGTATGGCGATGTTGTACAAATAGACATTTAAGGAGAATAGTGAAAAGTGTGTTTATCATCTTACGGGGGTTCGTAAGATTGGGCTCAACCATTTCGCAGCAAGTTTCCACTCCACTGAAACGCAGATTTATCCGATGCTCAGCCTACTCACTTTCCATTTCACGTGAATTTATGTCGCCTAAATAAGCATGTTGTTAATAAGAAGAGAATTCAGTTTCATTTCATATAGAGCGACAAACCGAAGCAGCATCCATTGCTCGCCGTGTCGCACAGTCAACAGACTCAATTAGTCACCTCCATTCCGATACACACGTCATAGGGGGCAATTAATGCTAGGTCAAGATCACAGAATACTTACTTGAAATGGTATCTCATGATATGGTTTCTTCAGTATACGAAAATCACAAATTTTTTCTTCGTCGACTTTGATAAGCGGCGTAATCTCAACCACAGTTTCGTTCTCTCGTATTAGACCGTGATATGATTTTTCGAGAACATGTTCTGAAAGAAATGAAGGAAAACGCATTAAGTTAGAATTTGAATGGCAAACGACAAACTCGGAGAAGAAAATGGTGTCCAATCTAGAGACGTAAGGCAGAACCCTATCAACTGGTATACAAGGGGCCCCAAACAGTCAGACGAATCCTATCCCTAGGTTTGGACAGTTGGACGTTTGCGAAAATCAAAATCATGGCATCGTCGCAAGCACACACAGGAGAAAAGCTTGAACCCCCGCCCAGATAGATGGCCAACAAATGTGCCAAGCCCCGTGAGAATAAGAATAAGAAAACAAAAAAGGGCTCTCATACTCGAAACTCCTCAAACAATGGAAAATGGGACATCACCACCACGGAATACAGGTCACACAGCGGCAGAGGCAAAAAAGTGACAAGTGTCAGAGACCCATCATGCATATATGGAGGGTCGTTCGTGTGTGGTGCAGTGGGAGTTTGTTTGCATTCCCCCGCTCACCACCAACAACGCCATCATCAGTGATGCAGTAGCAGCAGGCAGGCAGGACCGGAGACTCAAGGAGGAGGAGGATGACTCAAAAGGAGAACACCACACAGCATAGTAACTGCTGAATGGTTTGTGTTTGTTCTCATGTACGTTGCATGAACCGATCAATTTAATACCACAGTAGAGTAAATGCTCACGTGCCAGCAACCCTTTAGTCTGTAGTCATTGAGATGGACTGACTTAATTAAAATAATAAGGAACCCAGAGAAGAGAATGAAAGCATCCCCCATTCATCAAGTACTCTGGAAGGACTTCACTGCAACATTGTGTTCATAAAGCCTAAACGATGTGAAAGTTTTGTATGGTACTTGTTGTTAGTCACTCTCTCCCTCCCCCGTCACGGTTAGAACAGTCATTCATCATTCATCGCATTCACTGCATTTACTTTTGACCCATTTTGCGGCAAAACTGTTACAGGCGAATTAAAAAAAACTGGTGCAAAAGATTATTTGATCCTTCCTCTCTCTCTTAAGTGCTGAAACAAAACTGAGAGTAGATTAGGAGTGTGTGGGTGGGTTGTGCTTGAATTGTCACTCCCACTGGAGGCACCATAAATGAGAGAAAAAAATAAGCAGAACTCGAGATGGAGAAATGGCACACGAGTTGCACCAGAATGGGAAAGATATGAAAATACTTGTCGGCAGACGATGGGTTCACAAAGGCAAATGTATACAATAGGATGTCAACTAGTGGCCTACCGATAGAACACAACTCGTGCAAAGGAGAACACTCGGTCAGACTTAGAGACGGGAACACAAATCTTCCAAGGAGCTAATGCGATCTTGATCAAACCCAGCAAATATCCCGAAGCAAAGTCACAACACTTCGAAACGAACTTAAGCATCTGCATCCCATTCAGGGATGACCGGAACTCTACACATGGGCAGACGACTACCTTACCACTGCATCGTGTGTTCCAAGCAGACATAAACACAATTGAGAATAATCCCAGGCCAGTGTGTACTGCGAGGTAGAAGACAGTTCCGAAGAAGAAAAAAAAACAAAGTTCAAGTCACATGTACAGTGAAAGCTCCTATTACGGACAACTCACGACCGTGGATCTTAAATTGAAGTTCCATACAGCAACGTGAACGGACAAAAGTGCTCCGACCGTATCTGTCTCCCTATGAGAGCTTCACTGTACAAACCTGAAGATGACACAAGACTCAATCGAAGAACGTATTGCGAAGAAGAACAAAAGGACTCCATACAGGTCACACCGACCGAATTTAAAGCCTGTCAAATGCAGCCAAGTAGGTGTTTGATGGCTGCCACGTCCTTCGGGAAAGATTTTCAGGAAAGAAATAGAAAAGTGAACACGAGCGGGTGGGTAATTGCACGTGAACTCAGAAAAGCGTCAGAAAAACAAATGAAGCGTCATGATGGAGTGAGAGGGGGGTGGCATGTGTTGCATGCATATGAGTGAACAGGTCGCAAGAGGGAGAAGTGGAGGGCATGTAGCACACGCAAATTTAAGTTTACAGATCGGTGCATGTCAACTGAGAGTAGCGTCACAGAATAAAAATCGAAAAAAAAATGTTCCCTTCGATGTGCGCTACTCAACGGCTGCCGACAGATTGAGGGGACTCCCCTTACCCAAGTGCACCCTTTTGTTTTTATTTTGTATTTTTTTAATCTTCGGGTTTGGAGACATGTGTAGGTCGATGGGGAAATGGTGGAATTGCGGGGACTGAGGGTTTCATGCTGACTTTGGGGTGAATTTTGATGCTTTGATGTGGCAAAAGTGGTCTCGCTTGAGATCTCTCTTAGAACAAATGGCTCATGAAGTGATTTTTAATTGATTTTTTGGGTCTACAGAATGTCTGTGAAGAGGGAGGGATCCGTAAAGGGATCTTTTCTGTTCACAAGTTCGGATGGAAGTTGATGCCATCAAAAGGCACTCATCCACTCGGTGAAGAGTACTGCAAACATCACGAATCGACAGCTTGTGAGGTAGGAAAAGACTTTGTCTTCGGGCGAACGTCAGACCTATGATACCGAGGCACATTATTGACAATTTGACTAACGGTAAAGGACTTATAAGGACCTAATGCGGCAGGTACGATTTTGCAACCAAAACACATAAAATGAAGTAAAAACAGGCCTAGCAGCAGTCAAAAAGTGAACAGAAAGTTGGCCAGACTTGCTCTTCAAATCTGCCTTGCATGTGTAATCAGAATTTTGAGGGCAAAGGCAGTAAAAACCACAAAAACCATAATTTTGTCCTATTTTTGCTCAATTTCGACGCAAATAACGGGACTTCATAACGCGCGTCTACCGCGCGTCTTGAAGAAGAAGTCATAACCTACAATCCCTCATCATTGCTTTTTCCCTGCGTCCCCCCGTTCCCGAGATATTCAATGCCAAAATATGCAAAATACCAAAAGTATACCTACTGCAATTTCTGGGCGACTAGTACTTCAGAAATCCCAGCCAAGCAACTTCTGTGACCAACATTTTCATAAAATCGGCAACATCTTCGGGAATAGTGGTCGGACCAAGACAAATTGCATATCACCTGAAAGGTCTCACTCAGACCTATGATACCGGCACATGATTGACAATTTGACTAACGGTAAAGGACTTATAGGGACCTAATGCGGTAGGTTAAAAAAATGCATAGTTGCGATGGGTTGCAAGCGTTGTCTGCGCTTTGACGAGCTCACCAACCCATTGACCACTAACAACACGACGGATTGGAATGTTCACTCACAATTTTAGAAAAGAAACGCGCACAGTGCTGGTCTGCCCGAAGGAACTGCAGCCGATATTACCTCATCGGAATGTGGTCGAACCAGCACTATCATTTTTATGGCCAATAACTTTAGCTTCAGGCAGCAATGCTGGTTGAGAGACAAAGGACGTGATGTACTCCGTGCACATACACCGACCGAATGGCTTCTCCATGCGGTGGAGATTACCTGGCTGGTGTTCTGAGAATTGAATTCGTTTTGTCTGCACACGTTGTAACTAGTTTGATTGCAAGCGACAGACGTTATTTTATCCGACAGGTTCATATGTGCAGCAAAATCCCTCATCCTCCTCCCCCCGATGGGTGCCTATAATTCAATTCGAATCACCAGGAGCTACATTTGCCAGTCTTGACGTCAAAAGGCTCCCATATATAGTCATGAGATAATCCTTAATCCTCTCATCCACTCATCCGAGCTGTTGTGAAAAACAAAACCAAATCAAATTCCCGCACACTTCTGCAGTCGATACGAGGCGCATGCGTTATGTATCTGTCCCAATCCGAATTAAAACTCCTTATTTTCCCATGATTCGGCGTGTGCCTGAGTGTGTGTGGGTGTTTTTGGGTAAATATGTACACGTTTCAAACGACAGCCCCCACTCGAGTGGCTGACTGGCAAAAATAAAAGCCAATTAAAAAATACGCTGCACTCCAGACTACCGCTGGTCTCCTGTGTCCCTGGCAAGGACACAACAGGTTACATAAGCATACCATCAAGTTCACAATACCCCAATAACGACCAGCTCTCCATTTAAATCAGCAGGCGCAAGTTGATGGGCCAGGTTCAAAGTATCCATCCACACACAATAACACAGCATACCAAACTTAATTAATGAATGAATGCAAATGGGTGTGTGGTCGTGGGAAGTGAACTGGCAGGACCCAGATTCTATTTAAAAGGCCCAACAAAACAAAGCACTTCGAATGCCCGTCCCAAGCGTACGCACATCATATTCTATCTAAATACGGCATATTCGCCCCCAAAAAACACAAATGTACGCAATAATTACTCAGGGATGTGTGTGCGTGTGCAGATGAGAAATGGGGTTGAGGAGAACAAAAAAACACACAAGGATGAAGTGGAATGTTGATTCTCTCTCTATTCTTGCCCAAGGTATTTAGAATTGAATTGATAAATTGTCATAACGTCCCTCTTTGCTCGGGTGTACGTGTCAAGTGTTCAGATGGGAAACAAGAACAAGAAACAGGAAAAAGCAATCCTGGAACAGTGAAATATTGAACATTTCTTTGCTGCTCGGGCAACTCCGTCCTGGGTAATCAAGGAGAAGGCAAATTCTGAACGATAATCTTCGTAATCCGACTCAGTCCTTTGTTAACCTACATCTGATTGGATCAACCCTGTTCAATCTGTTTCAAACCCTTCTGAATCTGAAGGAATCTGGAAGGAAAATGCTTTTAATATATATAGCGTCAGAGATCGATTATATTGTTGATATAAGGAGACCAAGCTTTCAGCAGTGGCCGGCAGATTTGTCTTCCCGGTGAAGGTAAGCAGAATCCTCTCTCACATGACTGAAGATGAGTCTAAAAGCTAGAGCCAACAACAACTCGTGCTATCCAACCATCTTACCAGCCCTGACGAATGCGAAACAGGACTAATTCCTAAACCGAAGTGAAGCCGCATTACCAGTAAATCAAAGACCAACATTCCAGTCCAGACAAGTGTGAAACAGGAACGTCCCTCTGACCACTCCATCTTCACACGGTTCGTGTATTCTAATCCAACCACAATTGACATTGTTGGACATTATATGACACCCCATAAAGCACCAAAAAAACTGTTAATGCGTCATCTCACCCCATCATAAAGAACCACCGCCAGCTTGGAACTCACACAAACATGATTTACCACCCCACATCCGACACACACACACACACAGAGAGACAGGACGATGGTTCTATTCAAAACAAATGTTAACAACAAAAGACATTATGCCACCGTCTGCAGCTACAAGGCACCCAAATCCCTCGATGTGTCCATTGTGCAAACATTAGTTTCGGTAAAGCAAAAAGTCAACAGTCAACTTCTAGAGTGAGAAAGAGACTAGGTTGGCACATGTGGTTGCAGCATTTTTTGACAGGATATGGGCGAGTTGGGCGAAGTTTCTTTTTACGACTTGGATGCCATCCAAAAAATATGCTACAACATCAGGCAATTCGGGTAAATTGGGCAAATGGTCAACAAACAGTTGCTAAGTGCAATGCACAATGAGGACGAATCTTTTATGGGACATATTTATGAAAGCATGGGTGGGAGGTGGCAAAATATTGACTTAACAGTCTTGACCTCTCAGTATAATATATTCAAGAAGTATGCACTGGCTGCAAAGTGAATACTTATCAAATTTCGAATTTTTGAAGTTCAAGTGGGTGGAAATGATTGCGTTGAAAAGACATTGGATCAGTTATGGCTCATATTCTGATATTTTTACAGGGAATTCAGTCAAGATAAGGCCAAGTACACTGGGTTGGACCAGTGTGTTGGACCCCCAGTTGGAGCACACTGGGTTAAAGCACATCGAGTTAAACCATGCTGCATTGGACTCTATCTGCGTCTTCCAGGAGTTGAGGCATTTTTGCGATGAGCAGCACTGGCTTGGACTCATGTGTGCCTGAGCAGGAGGCCAGGAATTTTTTGTTTGAGGCACACTGCATTGGACCGATATATATATATGTGTGTATGTGTGTGTGTGTCTGAACAGGAGCAAAAGTATTTCTGCAACAAATCTGCGGAGTGTGTAAATTTTGCATACCAGATAAATAATATTCCGGGGCTCCGAGCACTGTGGTTGGGGCACCTGACCAGAAACTAAAGAATCACCTATTGACTTTTCACCGAATTCCGAAACAAAAACAAAAAGCATTACGTCTCCACATCAGGACACTCTTGTCTCTTTTGCTGCTGCATATTTGTAATGTATACTCTCAACAAAAAAAATATTAAGAAGAAGGACACCACTTACCTTTCTGTGATAAATAATCGTCGTCATTTTCATTGGTGAATTTTCCAGACGTTAATCCATAACGAAAGAACAAGTTCAGAACAGCAAGCAACTGACAAATCTGCACGAACTTTAACATTTTCGCAAAGTATTCTTTGATGTTGATGTTCGATTGTACTTAATGCAGAGTATTTTAACTATTATTCTTTTTTTTTTTTCTTTTTTTTTTCAAAAATTCCGATTCACAATGGTTCACTTGTTTTGTATGAATAAGCTTTGGTCAAGTTATTTATTTAAAATTTGTTCGCAACTGCAAGGAAAAAGGGTAGAGAGAGAATTTAGTGAAAAAGAAATATACCTATGAGTACTTTCAATTTAACACACAAAAAATAGATTTATCAAAAGAAAAACTATGTATTAGCACAACATCACAAAAAAGGGGAAAATAGACTACGATAGTAAGTTGGTAAAGGAATGATTTGAGAATGCCGATGATGGTGAGAGGGGACTTGCTGCAGACTGATTGCCTACTACGGCAAGAACTTTGCAACTCTCATTCAGATTCTTTTTTTTTTTTTTTCTTGCTTCTTCTTAGTTTTCTTCGCCATCAAACGCGCACACACAGCAGCACACACACGCACACACAGTCGTGTACACGAAATGCTTGTAAATCTCTGCACAGGAATATATGCATTCAGAGGTATAAAATATATATATAGAATAAATATTTATGTATAATAATATACGAATTTATATCATATGGTATATACATTTCCAAGTCTCTCTCACAAAAAATTTATTGAACGACGACGGCACCAAAGAGTCCTTTTCGCCCATTTTTCTTCTTTTTCATTCCCTATCTAGAGGATTCAAAGGTAAAACTTATCACTGAAGGACAAAAAAACAGTGAGCAACAATAAAACAACTTTTCACACAGTGTGTAGGTGTAATTGCGGGATGTGATCACACTAGCCTAGCTATCAAACAATTATACTTATTCCCCGAATTGCAACAAGATTAATGATTGTTTCATCAAAACTTTTGCCAGAGCTCACACTACATGGAATTCCGTCGCAGGAAAAACAAAAAAAAGAGGCACGACTTTCCATTGGAACGCCCGTAACTCGCTGTTAATAGACATATATTCATATTTCTTCTTTTTTTTTGATTTATTTTTTATTTTTTGTTGCCCCTAGGTATTGGATAGAGAATGGAAATATGCGTTTCAAGGAAACATGCTCGCGTAGATGTGTATACGGAACACAAAACGAACTATACCTGTGTATACACACATATCGTATATTTGACAAAAAAGAAGAAGAAAATGGATTAAAAAAAAAAAAAATGATATCGATTCAAGTTGATTTTTCCACGAATGCACTGTGGTAAGTGAGAAATGTTTAGTTGCAGAAACAAGAATGAATATGCAATAAATACAAAAAACGAAGATGAAAATATTCTGTTTTTCTTCAGAGACACGAGATACGTCGTTCATTCCGACAAAAAAAAATCTGCAGTCTTGTACAACTCCTCCTCCTCCTCCTCCCCCTCATACTCCAAATCCACCATAACCTCCTCATCCTCCATCTCCTGCACATTTCGGTTCACACTCAAAGTCACTGATCAACATACAGAAATTATATGAAACATAGACGGGGGGAATACAGGTATACAGGTATCACATTCCAACTCTTGTGAGTCACTTGCATGCACTTTTAAGAATTGTCCTTATTTCTTTTCGGTTTCTCAATGTTCATCTTCAGAAAAAAAAAAATAACCATTCGGGAGACAGAAGAAAAAAAAAAGAAAGGAACACCACAGAAAATTTTGTATCATCATTTTCACAAGAGCAAATGTGTGACAGAAAAAAATGTGTGTGTTGATTCTGAGCCGATGGAAATTTAAACAAAACTTATTTTAATAGTTTAATTCATTTTCTATTTTTTCTATTTGGTTTTTTTTTTTTTTTAAGGAACCCACAACTTATCCGAATTCATTGCGCAAACTATTCTTCTTTCGTTTTGATGTATCTTGGGTAAAAAAATAAAACAAAAAACTATGTTGTATCCACAACAGTATCTTTGGTTTTATATTTTGTTTTGGGCAGAATCAGCACCAGAGTACCGAACCGACGACGAGTAGTAGCGTTAACTAGATACATTCCGCATCCGCGCACTAGGTGGGGTGCGAAAGAGAGGCACAACGAAAGATACCGAATTGCCAGATGCGCACAAGTGTATCTGGTGTATTCGCCGTGTACACTTAATGAAAAAGTTTTTATCTCTCACATACAGAGAGTCCATTGTACAGGTATAAATGAGAATTTGTTCGTATTTATGAACATTCGTTTTTTCTTCTGGCTTTCAGTTAAAAATTAATTTGAAAGCACCAGCTGCGTTCACATATGAACGTGGAGAAGCCAACCATTGTATGAAGGGTTACTTACGAGAGGTTTGGAGGTTCTCGGTGGCCTAGACATAGTCAAACTTTTTTTAATTGCGTCCTCGACAGGATGGAATTCGCAAGGGTAAAATCCATCTACCTTGCCGATGTGGTGGACTGCTTTTATAAATTTCAAGAACGAGCGTAGTTGACTGTCACGGGATCCATGTGGTGTCGATGAAAAAAGAGTTGAAAAATAAACTTTTGAATGCACCACTAGGAATACCAAGAATAGAACCATTGGATGCTAAAAACGCCAAGAATAGACCGATTGGATGCACTGCTAGGAACACCAAGAATAGAGCCACTGGAATCACCGCTATGTACGCCAAGAATAGATGCGCCACTACGAACCCTTTGAAAGCACCAGCATGAACGCGTCACAAAATGAGTTTCGAGCTACATGAAGCATCTAGGGCAGAGTACTAGGTTACAAGCAACATGCTGCAACAAGGGACTAGGAGATTTCTCTGGTTGTTTGTAACCATCAACTGAACCGAACTTAATCACGGGAAAATCTCATTTGTAAACTGCCAGTAAATGCGATCACAAAACCACAAACAAAAAAACACCATTAACAACACCTCAGCGTCGTCCGCAAGAATGATGTACAGTGTATGGTGTTAATCATCTGGTGATAAGCTGGAGAACAATGCTCAAGAAGTATGTGCGGCTACATATGAACGGCTTTGTATCAAACAACGACGATGCCATACGCTCTTTGAGGACCAAGCTCAGTCATTGACAACATGACCGAAAACTATGCGCAAATTTACCATTGCCACTGCCACTTCTGCACGTTGACAAAATCGCGACGACAACGGTAAAGCAAACATGTGCTTAAGGAGGTATATTTTCAATATATTGTCCAGTTGGGTCTTTGGAAAACCAACAAGACATTCCTCACACATAATTTGCTTCAACAAAATAAAAAGAAAATTCGAATAAAAGTTAAGAAAACATTCGTACACTTTAATTCATTATTTTACCTAGTTTATAAACGATCACAACATAGTTAAGCTGAATGTAAAATATACATTACATACAATACATACTCATAAAAAATAAGTAAATGTTTGATTTTTGTTTTGTACAATTCCACTTAGATGAATTGCATACGCACACATGCAGGCCTCGCTACGCTGCCCCCCGATCAGTGATGATGGTCGAAGGTTATTAGCAATGGTAGGAGTGCACCAAAGATCATAATGACTAGTTCACTGTTTCGCAATCCCTTTGGTCGTTTCGCTGCGGGCGGATTATTCAGATCCTCCAGTGATGTGTACGCCACGCCGGGGCTGCTATCGAAACCACCATGACCATGTCCGCCTTGAGTGAGTTCGGGCAGAACATGCACAGTGGCTACGTACAGAAATGTACCGGCTGAGAAGAGCATTGCTATTCCGGTAGCATTCACGGAATTCAGCGTTTCCTTCTGCTCTTGGCCGATCCCGAAGTAGGTGAGTATTGTAAGTAGCGGTGCGGATAAGGAGAATATAGCTAAATGCTTTCGTATCTGCTGTCTTTCGATTTTTTCGTGCAGCAGAAAACTAACCAGACCAAAGGCGGCCGGGGCCTTGTGCAGCATTATGGCGAAGAAGACAATCATTTCAACATCCTGATGACTGGTTGTTGCTGCAGCTCCCAGAGCAACACCATCGGCTGAAAGAAAGAACGTAAATTGACACGTATTCCCATTCAGTGTTGATGATGACTAACCTGCTGCATGAACTACTAAGCCGAGAGTTGCTGTGATATTCTTGTCATTGGCAGCACTCTTTCTCTGCGATATCTGATCAATAAGCATCATGAATACGAAACCTGGAAAGTGCATAGAAGATAAGATAAGAATGTGAACACAGAAAACCGCCATGACTACCACCAACCTAAGACCAATGACAATCCAATCGTTCCGGAATGATCAATTTCCTCGTGATGATGTGTTTGATGTGAAACAGTAATGGAAGGATTAGTTGAGTCACCTAACGTTGAAACGAGAGGCTTCAAGTTATTCACAACATGATCCGCGCTCGGTGGATCATATGAATACAGAGATCGTATGCCCTCGGGTATAATGACAGTCAATGCTGTCCCAACCAATAGACCTGCACCAAGAACTGTTACAATTTTTAACTTTTCCTGCAAAACACAACTTTTTTCATTGACACACAGACATCACACAACAAAAACTCGAACTCACTTCTGATAGTTTCACAACAAGCGGAATGCTTCCGGCCAGGTACGATCCGACCAGCATAACTGTAACCAGAAGCAAAAGCATGAATGTCTCTTCCATGATATCGCCTTAAATGTTCTCTCCTCCACTGCAAACTTCCCGAAATGAATTTTTGTAATTTATGTACGCGCACAATGCGAAAAACCAAAGCGTCCTTTGAATTGAATTTTGATTTAAGTACTCCCAAGAGTTTTGATCAATGAGTTGCTAGCTTCATCACAAACAGCACAAGACGTGTCAACTTTTTACTTTTCTTGTATTATTTGTTGTTTTCTGATGCTTGCGAGGCAAGGTGGTTTCTCTATGGCCGCATATGTATGTACCACAAGAGGAATGCAAATCAAAACAAAATTTGATGTTATGTATTTTTTTCGTGTAATGTCAAACTGAAAACCGGATTGTCGAGGGAGAGGGAGAAGGGTTGCCACTGAATTTATTCTTCGCGGCAGATCTATATTCTATTGGAATGTGTGTTGAATTTTTTTTAATTTGTTGCTATTTGACGGGCTTAGGTGTTGGGATATTTTGCATTAAATAAGGAAGGCAGGAGAAAGCGAACAGGTCCTGCGGGGAAGACGTAAATAAATTTGATAGTTGTGTGATAATAAATCGCCACAACTTACAATCCACACCCATCTACAGCTCATGTTATCATTCACTGCAGTTGTAGTCCTCTTGACAGTGAACAATCGCATGCAAGTGGGAACACTGACACACATCTGCCTCAACCGACCTCAATATACTTCGTCGAAACGAATCAACAAAATATAAATTCACTTTCGTGATATTTTTACTCCCGTTCTAGTCGTGGAAGCGATTGTCCCCCTTGGTCTTTTTTCAAAGTTTGAAAGAGAGGTGATTTGATTATTTTAAAATAAGAAACATATCCTTCACATGTTGATTTGATTAAATGAGCTAGTTTCGTTTCTGTTTGGTTTAATTTTTTTTGTGTTTTTTGTGTCTTCTTGAATCATCTATTCAGGTAAAGAGAGAAATAACAATGGCACCACCACAAAGGATGCGAATTGCTAACGAGAAAGCCAGCAAGAATGTGACAATGCGTGGAAATGTTCCAAAATCCTCAGTGAGTACATCTTTTTTTTTCTAAATTGATTTGCCCTAATCTCAGATGATTGCCACGTAAACTTAGGAAAACTGATTATTGAACGTATGATGGGAGTTTGCACCGTGGAATCGCCACGCATCGCATCGAATCATATGACAATCAATTCGAATTTGAAGACGTGTCAATTTTCCTAACTCGGTATATGCATGTAAATTTTTTTCCGATTTTTTCTTTTTTGTATACGTTGCCAGACTGGTGTTTTACATCAAGTTACTTGTTTTTTTTTTGCCAATCTCAATTGAGTGGGGAGGGGGCTTTTAATTAATGCGTAAATCCTAGGTATGCATCAGCAATGTACAGAATAGTTTCTGATTTAAGAGAGGAGACTCTCTCGCTCACTCTGGTTGGGGTGTAATTTTTTTTCAACAGAAGCCAACTACATCTTCCTTCTGCTTGGTTTCTGGTTTTGAGATTTCAATGAAATGTTTTCCGGTTGTCAAGAATTTCGTATAAATTTCGTGCATATCATTAAATCTTCACGATTTTCAACTGCAATTGCTTGAGGGGATGCTAAAAAACTTGGGAATAATAGATGCAACATTTTGCAAGTGAAAATGTACACATACGCGTACACAGTCTCGCTAAATTGAAGACCTCAGTTGAGTCAACAACTTTCTCTTCGCCCTGCAATTACTGCGTTTTACTTCAACCTGTTAACTTAAGTGCTACTGACTTTCTTATCTTCATGTGCGAAGTGAAGTTTGACCTCGTCCAGGGAAGTATGCAGCATGTGTTTTGATAGCTTTTTGTTTTTTCGATTTGATTTATTGTCCCCTCATTCGCTTTCATCAACAAGTGCTGGACTTCAAGGTGATCCAGATGTTTTGAAGCACCCTTCCCCCCTCATGCAATTGGGCGTGTGTGTATTTTTGCACATTTGATGTCAATTAAATGTGAATTGACTTAGCATTACCATCGTGATACATTTCTTCACATCGATTGAATCTCTCTCTCTCTCTCTCTTAACTTGGCAGCCTATCGCAATTAAGCCATATGTGGGACTTACTGCTAGGAAAGCGACAGAAGAACGGTGCCAGATTAAGGCTGACTTTGACGCACCGGCCATCACCTAACCTCTCTTCACCTACCAAACTCACACAAATATAAATGACATTATTTTCTTTTTCTTTTTTCATTTCAGAAAACCAAGGACAACCAATATCCAGTTGGTCCATGGCTGCTTGCATTGTTCATCTTTGTTGTTTGCGGATCGGCCATTTTCCAGATCATTCAATCGATTCGTGTGGCGTAACTTTCCCTAATTATAGTTTGCTTACTTTTTATACTATCATCTGCAACTTGCAAAACTCCCAACAAAAAAACAAAACAATCAACTCTTAAGACTTAAATATTCCGTATGTAAATCCGTGTCCGATAAACGAAGCGTTTTATCATGAATAAAAAGGAACTAAAGTAATTTTGACTTTCGTCAGTTAACTGAAGTCTCTCTGTTTTGATTCAAGTGCACAACAAACGTTGGCATCCAGCACTTTAGACTGTTTTTTATTAGTTTTCTCTTCTTCCTTTCTATTCGTATGATTTGAATTTGTCATGCAACATGCCTTCTTTGGTTCGCCTTGCCTTGCCTCAAGGGGAAGCTGTCCCAAGAATGATTGTGTATGCATGTGCATTTTCGGTAAAGCATTCCTTAGCAAATTGCTTATAAAGTTAGCGCCCTGTGCAAGTACTCGCAAATCACATTTCCTTTCTTCTATTTGGAATTTAACTTTACTCTAATTGCCATCCAAATGAGTTTTCTTACTTTTAACTGTGATTGGAGTGGAGTTTGTTTTTGATTTTCTTTCTTCGTCCTCTGAGGGAACTCGAATTGGTTTTTTTTTACTTTTTTCTTTCAAATAAATGTATATGTATATAAAAGAAACAGATTTCAATAAATAAAGTGAATCTGAAATTATGTATCCAAAGCTGGTGCGTTTTTATTGAAGTCGAATGTTTGGGATTGTCTGCAAAACGATGCTCCCTCCCCGTAGAGCCTTTTCTCCTCGCATTAGGGGTGAATGTGGGGGCGCCTGGAAAACGATGCGACTCTACACTCAGCGATTGCAAGGAGTAATAAGACGATACTTTCATCTTCCTTGAGGCAGTTGCAGTGCAGATGAAGAGGGTGGCGGCAGGCTTCCAATTGCAGGGCTCAGCTTGTTGGTTATTTTCCGCTTATTCGGGCACCGCTTGAATGCGAAAAAAATATCTCTGCCCTCCTGCCAGTGCCAATCCAGGATTCTCCCACCAGTTTCGTGGCATCCCATTTGTTAAAACTGCGTTACATGGCGTCCAGAGTCGACAGACACAGCAGAGGTTGAATGGAGGAAGAGGGAACAGTGTGCAATGGTCTAAATCTAGTGTGTGGCAAATGAGTTTCTGAACTAAACTTTGCGTCCGAATGCAGACTAATTGCAATCAAAATCATGGATCCAGCTGAAATGGTCATCGTTTGTGATTTCACATTCTGCTTCATTTTTTGTAGCTTGTCATCGCTTCAACACATCTGCCATCTTAAACCGTAACCATGCATCTTTGATGGGCGATAAACCAGTCAACAACAACAATGTATCATCTTAAGATGATATCTATTGGATAACCAACAATTTTCGGTAATCATTTCACCGAGCGACAAGGCAAACCCATGACACCACCATGACAAGAGATGGCAAGACATTAACGAAGAAGAAGAAAAATCAATAGATTATGATTTGCCTGCCCTCTCTTTCACACACAGGTAGCAAGGAAAACCTGAAATCTTGGAGTTAATGGAATACAGAAAACTGTTCCGGAATTTATTCTGTATTAATAACATTGTGTCGCAAAAAAAACAAAGGCGGCTGAAAAGACAAAATAAAATATCTACATTTCTGGATGGTCTTGTACGCTTTGGAAAATGGTAACGGTTCAAGCAATGTTCTGTGATACTTGCGTCGAGGAACCTTGCATTTTACAAACTCAACAATTTCTTGGGCTCATTCGATCATTCAAGGAACAAATTGGGGTATACCCTGTTTGCAGAATGTTTCCATGGGATGCTTCATGTTGTCAATCTGTTTCAGAAGCATCCTTGATTACCGCCAATTGCATGGGACGACGTGTTGGGGGTGTTTAGGGACAAATGCCCCTATTTTTGGACTTCTCATACCTTTAGATCACTTGTGGACAGATTCATGGTTTTCCCAGGTTGCCTCAGTCCATGAGGTTCAAATGATCGCACGAGGTTAATAGATTGTGAGTATCTGCACTTCTATAGTTGCAATTGGTGATTTACCAGAGCGGCGGTCATCGTGTCCTTGCGTGTTTAATGAATTATCCACTGTTTGGAATGGGGTAGATGCAGCAGATGCATTGGGTAAACGCGGATAATTCCACAGACTACAGGGACAGCATCGGAAGGGCAGACTCTTCCGACTACAATTGCATTCGATTTCGACATAACCTCAAAGCTACGTACGTGCTTTGTAGTCAACTATGTTGTAGTCATCTTAGGCATTCGTAATAAATCGAATTTTTCCCCTTTTTCAAAAGCCTCCCCTGTAGGGCTGAGGGTTGTTCTCCTCTCATTTCCAGAAATCCACCAAAAATCCAAATTTTCTGAGAAACACCCTGTGCCTGTTAACTCGATTACACACCACCGCGCCGATTGATAGAGTTAACCTAGTCTTTTGCCAGCTTTACTCTTCATCTTCAGACAACCATAGAGAATAAGGACAACCCTACGGCTACATATTGCTATCACAATTTTGTGTACTGTACTTTCTGCAGCTAAAAATCCGATCAGCGTCAGTGTGAAGTAGAAGCGTGTGTTTGTGTGTAGTATTCACATTCTTGTACAATAAATTAAGAAGTACAGAAGATATAAATGGAAAGAAAAAAATAACACAAAGAGATTTTGCAAGATTATTTAAATTCCATCTAAGGTGACTGCTTCTCCTCTCTCGCCTCTAGCTCCACACTAGTGATTATTTTTTTTTTGTAAAAACCACACAACTACACATCTGCATACATATTCAGTCTCATCGAAAAAAAAAAAAAAAACATTAACTGTTTGTGGTTTTTTTTTTTTTCATTTTGTTTCCCTCAGTCTAATATTTCGGTTTTTCTCACCATCCACGACATTCTGCTGCGTGTACGTGTGAGTGTTCGACAGCCACTGCGTATGAATGTATGGACATTCGAACGGTAAATGCCCTAAATTTATTCTAAGTATGGTTTCGGAAATCAGTTCTCATTAATCAAGAGATTTTCAAAAGAGAAGAAAAACAAAAGTAAACTTCCAGTGAATTGTATCCTTTTTTCCTTGTTTGGATTTATTTTAATTTTCTGTCTCTGTTCCAGTTGATTGTTGATAATTTGATTTGTTCGGGAACACATGAATATTCTAGCATATATAACAACGTTAATATGTACACACAAATGCGAATAAAAAAATACGTATCAATGAATTAGTGCATCCGTGTGTGCGTGTGTGTGTGCCGTATTGTGGCTATGTGATGAAATATTATTTAAATAGAAGTGTTGAATAAACCAATTGCCGCCGCTGCTGCCCACCCGCCGCCGTTGTCGCAGCCGCCACCGACGACTGCCCGAGTAGTTAATCAAAGGAATATTTATTCACATTCAATAAGGAAACAAGTGCATATACAAACCAAACAAATACAAAAAAAAAACTGAAAAATCTGGAATTCATCATCATCATTTATGTACAGAAGAAGTCAATGTTTTTCGTCAATTTCATTGATATGTGAGTACCATATATTCTTTTCTCCATAGATTTCCGTTTCACAAATATATTTTCTCCATCGAAAATTTCTAGAATCAGATGAGAAAAAAAGGCTCGAGTGTATTTTCTGTCGTTTAAACGTACAGGTTGTTAGGTTTTTCTTCTTATTGCTTAGGTCTTTGAATGGTAAAGTTAATGTAGATGCTTTATGCAAGCGAGTGGTGGGGGCGTATGGGATTTTCACTGCTGGTTGACCATTTGTCCTTTCCTTTTGGGTGCGATGTCTAATGCGACTTTTGTTCAGAAAGTCTTTCTGTAGCCTTATTAGCTTTGTTTTTCTCATTTTTATGCCCGTTCTGTCTTAGATGGCCTCCCATTGCCACTTCTCCATATCTGCCGATTTCATGTGCTTGATGTTAGCTTCTTGCTGGTTTTTAAAAGGGAATCAGAAGGTAGAGCATCGAGATTATTACTTCTGACTATTCCAGTCATTTTTGACTTTGCTGAGTCTGCTTCCATGTTGCCCTGCTTTTTTACATCACATCCTGTCAACGGGGCGGCATTAGAAATATTCTCATCAATACCGACCACATCTACTGAACTCGCAGACAACAATATACCGTGTGTCATCCAAAACAAAGTCAAACGCGGACGACACGAAAAAAATCCTTCATGCTTGCGATTAATGCCCAGTTGTTCAAAGCGCGTGGACAAAACAGTCACGTGTGGCAGACAGTCTGATCCGTGAGTCCCTACTCGAAGCTAAGAGAGCGATGTTTCCCCTGGCCTCATCCAGAAACATAGCACAGACAATAACTATATCCAATCTAGCTCACATCTTTTTAATTGTATTCAAAGTGCAATCTGAGGTGATTATCAATTTTAATCTTCTACCACTCGACAACAGAACTGCAATCAATCAACAAAGCTCCAAAACACGCTACCATGGTACACAATAGCTGAATAGCACTCCAGCGACAATATCTCTTAAGTGCTAGAAGATCAATGCCTTAAGGGGATAAACATCTTAGCTTAACAAACCACTTGTTGTCATGCTTAACAAAATGCCACAACTAAATTGTACTTTATTCATTCAATCCCCACATTACAGGGGATCATTCCGAATATCTCCATCTTCCGTATAACCAAGCAAACCATGTCATTTTGAACGTTCTGCGGTTATTCGATTCATCGTTCGGCTCCGGATTATTACGAAATAGAGTCAACTCTCGCGTTATCTCGGGGAAATTAAAACAAGATCTACTCATATTAATTGTTATCTCTGAGATTATGTACAGTTTTGTGTGTTTTCACATAAGTTCTTTCACAACTCAACAGGCGGCAATCAGTTCTGTTCAAAATCGAAGGGTGGTGTCGGGAGCGTACACGCATGTTCATGTTTTTTTTTTTTTTTTTGTAGGATTATCTTGTCAAAATCGATGGCGGTGATGGTTTTTTGTGTATCCTTATCTTCTTCTTCGAGGAAGGTTTTGCGACTTTCTTAAGAGGAATTCGCTGTCTCCTCTCTCAGTTGTTGTGTGCTGCGCACGCTGAGTGCGCCAAAAAATTCTAAGATTTGTGTTTTTTATTCTAAGCAACAGGCTGGGTTGTACGTAAGTATGTTTACGTATTTATTTTCCGTACAAATAGTAGGAATTGAGTGAAAAATGAATATAATGCTGTTTTGGTCGCCCAAACAAATGAATTCTGATGAGTAAATTCTTTTGGAGCGTATCGTGGGTTCTTCAGGCATGTGTTATGGGACCGACAAAGTCAGTGGAATGCTGTGAACGGTCTCAGTCATGAGTAAACCCATAAGAGAGTCAGCGGTTGAGTCTCAGAATCTTGGTGTTAGTCTAGCGTCGTCTTGATATGGAGCGTATGTCTGTGTACATACTGAGAACTCCCTCAGCAACAACCTATTGATTTGCGGGTCATTTAAACCTAACTCTTTCGAACCTAGACTTGTAGCAACAACGTTCCAAAACTAGTTGCTCTTGAGGTTGTCTCGATTGAAGGCCTACTCCTGTACAGTCCTCTTCAACAACAGCCTTGCTTCGCAAAAACCCACATCTAAACAACAGTCATCCAAGCGTCAACATTCTCAAAGTTAATCTCCTCTGTCTATTCATGACATAATTGATGATAAGTGTATTTAAAAGCAACCTGCAGAAGTCATTTCTAAAATCGATCACCCTTGCATTGTATCGTACCAGGAAAACTGAAAAATGTATTCATGAACGATTGAAAGAGAAGCTCCCAACTGAGAGTCCACACCTAACATCCCGCGCTAGCTCGCATACACACAATTGAATTTGTGATAACACATTTATGAAGGTGTGGTGTGTTTGTTAAGGCGCTTGGGACTTCATTAACGATGAGGATGCACAACTGGGAGACGATCCACAAGTAATAACTTTTAATTGTACAAGATGATTTCTGTGAAGCGCAACAAATGCATGTACATAGGCAGGAGAGACTATTGGGAACTCTTAATGAAATGTTCACACTAGAGCAACAATTGTTATGTTATTGTGTTCACCTGTTCCCTGCATAGATATACTTTCGCCAAGAAGACTGTGTGTACAGGTCCGGGCTGTGACTTAGAGACTAGAGCGAAAGAGGGAGAGTGAGAGAGAGAGAGAGAGGGACCCATTCGAACAGAAATTATATGAGTGCAGTAATAATAATAATTTGAGTGTCACCTTCTCTCCCACCAGCACCATCTAGACAACATCCCAATTTCACTTCACAATTTAATCAGTTTATTGAAGGGGAGAGCGAAAAAACGTTTTTCCACTTGAATTTTGTCATATGACGCAGTTGATTGAATGCATTGATTTTCATTCGTGTACATACACGCAGTAAATCTAAACCCACAGAACAAGATAGGGGGAAAACAAACGAAAAACAAATGCTTTAAATAAATAATTTAAGTAATAACATCGATTTAAAATTCGTCGTTCCAATCGTAACAGAGAACGTGTGGGGTTTCCCTATTATCTATCAACTTTAATCTTCTTCAGATATACGAGTTTTTCGTATAAAATGGCCGCAGAGTGTAGAGAAACAGTTTTTTTTTTTGATCTTGAATTATACTTCTACTGAGACGACGGCGACAACGACGACATATCATACATAACTGAGTTTTGCTTCTCCCATTTATAGACGGGGGTTGCATCGCATTGGTTCTTTTTTTTTTGCCTTTTCAGTGATGCTAGATAATAATGAGCAGGTTCAAATAATGAATTGTTTTTTTTTTTTTTCTATTTTTGCGACAACACATAGCTTATCCGACAAATGGAGAACCTATGGATGTACATTTTCCCTCTTTTTCTGATTAAAGAAGTGGGATGGCGGATAAGAATCAAGTCTCATCAAGGCTCCCACTTTTTTTTACAGTTACTTGGGTTTTTGTTGATTAATTGGTGCTGTGAAATTACGATGAATTTATGTGTGCTATGAAATTACGATGAATTTATGTGTGCTACTGTCACCAGGTATGGTTTTTGTTGCGAGTTCGGGGAATTTTGATAGTACTACATACATCCACGAATGGCGGTTGTTTATTTATTTTGTTTTATATTTGGAAAGGAGTTACTTGGAACTTGTGACGCTTTTTGGATGGATGGTGGTTGTTTTGTTATGGGGAACGAACTATTTCGAGATGTGGTGTTATTTATTTGTTCTCTTCTTCTGTTGTTGTTTGTTTATCCGTTCAGAGTGATGTTTGTTGTGCAGAAAATGTTGACAGTTAAATAAATGGCTCCTGTCGACTGAAATCGAAATTTAAGAGCTTCTTGTCTAGGGCGACCATAGAACAGTATTGAAACTAATGCGCAATGGACAAAGCACGTTGAAAATAGCGAGCCGCGACCAGAAGGTCGTCAGGTACGTAGGTACCTACACCGACTTATCAAGTCTCAATTCATGCTAAAGCCAAGTTTATGCTACTTTTCGAAGAGACAAAACCAACAGCGGGGTAGACAAGACAAAAATTCGTTCGAAAACGCAAACATGATTTGTTCAATCCTATTCAAGCGATTTTTCCACTAAGAAGTGGCAACATTCACAAAACGCATGTGGCATGAACAGAAAAAAAAAATATAACAGGACAGAGAACACCATACTTGACGTCAATACAAAACCCCCCACCCCTCCATTAAAATGCAATGATTCAGAAAGAGACAAACCGAGTAAACGTGCTCAGGCAACATTTGTAAAACCGCCAGGAGAACACAGGGCACAACGATAAAGTAGAACATTCAATTCTCGGATTGGTGTTTAATGCGCCTGGTCGCTGAGAAGTCCCCTTGAAAGATATCTGCGTTCGTGTGACGTGAGTGTTTTTTTTTTGTTCCCTCTTCAGTAGTGTGGATTTTATTTCCAACTCGTGTTTCATTTTATTTAATTCTGCAAAAGACCAACAAAAAAAAATAAAAATAAATAAATAAACCGAAAACAGCACTAAATACGAGAAAAAAAAGAAGAAAAGCAATAGGAATAACCGAAATATATTCTGTGGTGAATGTGAATAAAATGTCAAGAATTTCCCATTTTGTATCATCAAAAAATGAGAAAAAAGATTTTTCGCAACCATGAAAGCATTACTCGCTTGAATAGTCCTCCTCCTCAATTGCCATTAAGTCTATTTCATATGTGTGTGAACAAACAAGCAATGCTTTGATGAGAAGCAAAAAAAAAAAAAAAAAAGAATTTGTGTCGGGGGAGACACAGATCCAGGAAAAAATAAATAATAGCTGGACAAATTTGAAATCCATTTCGAAAAGAACAAAAAAAAAAAAAAAACATTCAAAGAGCGAAAAATAAAAATTTTATTTTGCAGCTAACGACATTTTTTTTTCCTTCGTTCACTTTTTTTTTTCCTTCTATTCTCTTGCTGTAAGAAGAACCCCCCTTCCCCTCCCTATGTATAGTGTGCAGCAAATATTTAGTATATATACATAAGAGTGTAGTTCAGTGATTGGTTTAGTATTGTAGGTACAGTGGTAGAGAATGTAAAAATGAGTAAGAGAGAAATGGTTAAAAAATTCAGTTGGTCTACTTTCTCTATTTTTTATTTTTAAAATAATATTTTTTTATCTCTAGTATTTTTGGTGTTTAATAGAGACAATTTGTGTGTTTCCCCCTAGCCACCCAACAAAAAAAAAAACTATCATTCCTTTAAAAAAAAAAAAACAAAATATGAGCATACACCTATACATATTTTTCCCTCTGATCTTCTGATCGTTTGGTGTAGCTTTTGAGAAAATTTTTGTAAAAGAACTGTGTGTGTTGTGTTGTATATTACTGCGATTTACAGATTCATACAAGTAAAACCGGCATTTGCTGCTAGCGAGTGCTACTGACTGCTTATTCTTGCGTTCCCCATAAACCCAAAAAAAAAAAAAAAAATACGAACACATACGTCGTACGTCACATACATAAGGAACTCTAAAGCTCACTTCGTTTTTCTTTTTTTTTCCTATAATTCACTCGTTTTTTTGTCTTTTAAAAAAAAAGTATTTTTAAATTAATGAAATGCTTGAGCTTATTTTTAATGTGCTTCAAGAGAGTCTCTATTTTTTTTTTGGTTAGCATTTTCCTTCTCCAAGGATCGTGTGTGGTTTTCCTTTTTCTGTGCGAACAAAAAAAAGGATTTACTGTGTAAATAAACAAGAATGAAGAACTCAAGGTGTACACACACTTTCCACGAACGAAGAGATGCATTTTTTTTTTTTTTGGTGAACGGTGAACGATTCTTTATTTTTTTCTCTGTACTTGCATATGGATGGATGGATGTTAGATGCATTACGGTGGTGGTGTGGTATATGCAGTTGTTTTGTGTAGTAAATGGTGATTTCACTCCATCAAAATTATCTGTGAGATGCAAAAAGGCCGTGGAATTGTGTTAAATTAATATAGCGTACATCTCCAACTCGTAGACATGAATTCAGACAATTTTCTAGTCCAATGTCTTGTGGCGGGTAACACATTTCTACGCGACCTGGTTTCTCCTTCTCACAGTTATTGTTTTACAACAGTTTCCTGATTTATTTTTATAATTCAATTCATATCGTGTCACGTTTAAGAATCCTTCACAGGAAAACATCCTCTGAGAGGGGTAGATTGTATTGTGTGACCTTGGTTTTCCTTGTTCTATTGTCGTCAGCGAGTTGAAATGTTGTAATTTTAATCAGATTCTTTCAAATTCAATTGAAGACACAATCTGTGCACACGATATTTCCCAGAATTAAAGTCAAAATCATGTTCAACTTATGCGCGGCGATTATCTCTTATAAGCAAGTTTCCGATTGAAGCGTTTCAATCTCTCTCACCATCAGCTTCTTGACAAACTCGCGTCCCGAAATGAATTTATTATACAATTTTGCCGGATTTTGGATCGTTTGTACAAAGCAACAAGAACTGAGTATACTCACCCTGAATTGACTGCATTTGACAGGAACACATTCAGAGCTAGGATTTCTCTTGAAATTTCGCTAAGGAAACGACTCTTAAGTCTTCAGTTCAGAAATTCACTGAACATCTTATTGTATTTGGGAGAACTATAGATTCCCCGTCAATGAAGTCCAGATACATCGCCTGCAACAACTCCGGCGAATTCAACAAGCTTCTTCACAGTAACCGAACAATCGACCACCACAACTTCGCAACAAAATTCACTCTTTCCAAATTCACTCTTTGGTGATATAAACTAACTAAATTTGTGCTGGATGTCCTGCCAGGTTAATACTAATACAACTTTCAGAGTTAAATTTCACTACAAAAATATTTGTTTCACTATTTGAGGTGAAGCCTCATTCCCTGTTGGGTATCAGAATCGAACTGAACAATTGTAGCTTATAAAGAATGCCTCAAGCTAAGCTGTACTGTCGATTTGTTTTGGAAATGGTTCCGGTCAAATTGTTTATCGGACGATTCGAGTTTATCTGAGAAATATGCGTTCATCTAAGACTCTTTGGTGGCAATCGAATTGAATGAATATAATGTGTTTATGTTGATCGCTGAAGTGGCTGGTGTGATGTTATGATTTTTTGCCACTTAAGCAAACTTCCAAACAAATCCAAAGGCACAGACATGGTAAATGGTTAGGCATTTGTTTGGGAGACCGTTTGAAGAATTCTGGAACATACGCACTTGAGCGTCACAAGTTGCTCAAGTGTGCAGCATCAGAATCGACGTTGAAGCAAATTCCAAATAAATGCTGTCTCTGTGACGTTGAAAATGTTGCGGGGATCACGCCGCCCTGGCAAATCACTTAACCAAGGAGGTGTTCCTTGGAAAACGTATTCGAATGCCAATTGTGTTTATTATCACAGCATTAGCCAGGAGCGCAACATACTTACTCTTATTGCAAATGCTGCGTGGTCGAGGGTGGAATGAATGCATTAGATCCGCTCGCACGTCTCTCATCATCCCAGCATCAGTAAGGACTTTACATGCACCGCGTTCTATCTAGACTTCTGTAATTGACTGGGGAAAATGCCAACTTTGTCTTGGTGTTCAGTTCATTAAACAAGAAAAAAAAAAAGAACTGGAGTTAGCTTTGGTTGCTCGTGAGATACATTCTTAACAAAAGCGCACACTGTGTACAGCTCCAAGGTAGCTTTTCTGTAACCACCGCAGTCTAAAGTGCATTACTAGTCTCTGAGTTCCACAATCATTTACATGTTTGAACATTTCTTCATCAAAAATCAACTCTTATCTGTCAACTCGAATTCGAATCTGTTATTCCATTCCACGAAGAGAAGCCAGTTAGCAATGCAGCATGATTTCGATTACTTATTACTTATACAATCCGTCACTGCATGAAAATTGAGGGTTTTACATTTAAATTGAAGGAATCACGCACGGTTTCCTAACTGAGTGGCTCCCGTTCAAATAGATAATCACAAATCACACACGATCTCGAAAGAGAGCGAAGAAGCTGCACTTATGTTAGTTAATTCGTTAGCAGGCTGCACTTAAGTTAACTATTCGTTACCTCCTTTTGCACAGGACATTTTAACTTGCATTCTACCTACCTTTGATCATAATTTCTTAATTGAACTGTGGAATAAATTCATTTTTACCATTTTTTTCTCTTTTTTTTTCTTGTCTTTTCAGGATGTCCGCTGTGCATATATCTGAACTAAATGTGATTCATTCGTACTGCAATACTTAGTCCTATTGTATTTTCAAGTATTTATTAATCTACAAATAACTTAAGTGTACGCATCGATTTTGGTCAACGAATTGAGAATTACTATTTATTTGAGTGGTAAATTTTTATGATTTTAATTATATTTTTCTTTCATTTCTCCGCCTGGTTGCTATTCAAAACTGTATGTCCTACTGTATGTCTGTGTGGTGGGCGCTCAATTTAATGTTTGTATGCGGAGTTTAACAATCAATTTTGATGGTGTACATGGTAGTCATTTGTTTGTCCAAAGAAGAAGCCCACGATTGAGTTGCATGAGAAGAATATCCCTCGCATGGGATTAATTTCGTGTGAAAAGAACATGCTCACGATTGACTCTATTTCACCGTCAGCAAAATTCCATCTTAGATTACCTGTTGATAAGCTCAGTATGGGGAGTCATTTGAAAGGAACATGTTCAATTGGACTCATTGAGGATGCATGCCATCTCATTGAACATCACCTAGAATCGATTGTTTGTTTTTCAGATAAGATATCCCGTTCAGTGTAGTCACAGCCGTCAAACAGGCGAAAACTGGCTAAATTTGTTTGCATGCGCTGTCGTGTCTGTGCACTACTGTAGCGCGTTCTTGAAAGTCGTAGTGGTAAGGAATATTCTTTCGCATAAATGAGCATCATTTCCAAGTGAACAACGGTTGAGATCACTGTCTTATCAGCGATTCTTGCACCAGTCGGTTGTGATCTGTTAAAGTTAAAGAGGCTGAAAAGTAATTTCAAATTATTCTCAGATTTAGAACTAAGACCAACTTGCGAGGCAAATCACATGTTGTCTCTTGTCTTATTGGACAGGTCGCAAGGGGCTTTAATGCCAATTGTTTAAAATGTCGGTGGATAGTCTTGAGAAAACTAGATCCTGAATTGTCTGCCTATTACGGCTTAGTCATACGACGCAACGCTTTCTGCTCTAAGAAAATGTTGCCTGAAGGGGCTGCCGAGTGGAAGAGAATGGAGATTCTTACCTTGAGAGGTTATGAGGTATATTGCATCGAGGACATAGGACACCCTGTCTATTACGTCTTCGTCGTCCGACAGCTTGTTACTTCTCGAAGAAGATGTTTGCTTGAAGGGGATCTTAGAAGGACATTGTTCTGCCGCGGCACAGAATTTTAAGGAACTTTCTACGACTACAGATCGAACTTGGACTTGACTGTGAAGACGACGCATGGCTTAAGAGAACTCTATACGACTGCCGTAAGGCTTGTGCGGGTTTGTGTCGATTGTGAGAAAGAAGCAAGCTTCCTATGACCACAATCAAACTTAGGTAATTGAAGCATTCCAATGGGTGGCTAGGTAGACTTCCTTTCATAATTCACTATTCCTCGAGTCACTGACAACTCCATGCGAATAGATACTGAATTCGGGAAACCCTGCCGGGAAGGACATACATTTTGTGTACAGCCATATTGTTTTCCTCTGATTTCTTTCTTTTACGTTCTGTTCATTGACTTCTTTGGTTCTTTCTCTTTCAGGAAAATAATAAGAAAAAACAAAAAATAAAAAATAAAATCAATACTACAATAAATATGACTAGTACGGTAACTACGCCAAAAAGCATAAAGTTCTAAACAATTTTAAAAATAAGTTCAATGCACTCTACCCTTACGTATGTTTTAAAAACAACTCAAATCAAATACATCTATAAGTGAACGACGTGTGAGAAGAATAAAACTCCTACTATTTAATTTATTCTAGTAAATTAAATAAATCAAACAAACAAACAAAATCCAACAAGGTTACAGTTTAGTTGAATGATAATAAGTAACATCATTTTTGAAGAAAATAATACAAAATCTGTGTTACTGCAAAATAAAAAATCACAAATAAAATAATAATCAAATAAGAAATAAAAGCCATTTAATAAAAATTAAAAAAAAGACGTTGTGATAATGGTATTAAGAATTCTGAGTGCTTAAATCATCCTAAACTGAGATTTTTATAACGAGGCAAAACCAATCATCATGTGTGTATCCGGTATTTGAAGATACCAAAAAAAAACGAAAGGTTTTTGTTTTATTTTTTTTTCTTGATAAAAAAAAAATAATAAAAAATTAAACAAAACAAAAAGCACAAGCTTATTCGAAAGCATATACTGATAGTGATAATATTAAATGGTCCAGCAACAAATTAGAAATTAAAAAGGAACAACAAAAAATAATAATCAAAAGCAGAACAAAAACAAAACCAATTATTAATCTCCAGAATTATTGTAGAAAAGTGTGAACATGAAATTAGTTAATAAATAAAGAACTTATTGTCGAACTTGTCAGATCATTGTTAGGACATGAATCGAAAGCTAAATTATTGATATATGATATATATACGTACATATGTGTAACGAGTATAAACTTACACAGCATTAATAGTAAATTAATTAATTATTAGTAAACATAAACCATATAAATATAGTGAAAATATATATATAAACTTTCCACTAAAGTGATCAGCTCACTTTAGCCAATGGGAATAAACAAAAACACCAACAACAATTTTAACGGTATTAATAGTGATCATTGAAGTAAATTAAAAAAACAAAAAAGAAAAAAAAAAAAACAAAAAACTTAGCCATAAGTCTGTTTACGATTTAAATTTGTTTTTTATTTTCTTGTTTTTATTTTAATCATAAGATTATTGCGAATTACGTGATTAGAGTGAGAGTAATTCAAAAAAAAAAAAAAAAAACAATTCTGTGGTCGCGAGTGCGTGCGTGAGTGTGTGCAAAACAAGAGAAGAGCAAACAAGAAATCAAACTTTCAGGCAAATAAACTTTCTCAAAGACTTCTTTACTTATACGCTTTAAATTGTTGTGAGGAAAAAAAAACAAACAAATAACAAAAATACATATAAAAAAATCAAGTTCATTTGAATTATTGAAAATCAAAAAGGTACCAGTTCTTTATACCTAAAAAAAAATAAACGTGGTATCGGTATTTTTTTTTTGAAAAATTCATATAAATATAAATAGATTTCTGTTTTTTGGCATTTGGCAAACAGAGAAAGAAAGTCAGTGCTGACGAACTGTATATCGACATAAAAACAAAGACAATTAATTAAGTACACACGCTAAAACAATAAACAAATCAAAACTAAAACACCAATACAATTACCGAAAGTACTTAAGCACATTGAACCAACAGTCGAAATCAACTATCAGTCACTGGACAATCGGATCCTAATGAAAGATAATGTGAGTATGGATTCATTGTCTTGGCAATCAGACATTTTCTATTAATCATCTAGCTTGGGATATCTCTCTTCCAGTTTCGCAAGAATTGAAACTTAGTTTCTGTTTGGCCCCGATCTATATTTTGTTTTTCTCTTTGTTGATTCAGTGGTAGCTACATATATCCTGTTTATTGAGGATGTCTTCTTCCAAAAGTCGTTGAATTCTGCTTCGCTGCAGTCGCTTGATAGGCAGAAGGCCATCTTGGCTATTAGAAAAGAAAGAAGGGCATCTTGCCTGTTAAGTCTGCCGCTTGATAAGAAGAAGGGCCTCTGGGCTTTTATGTCTGACGGACGGGTGGGTATTAGCAATCCCGTGAGCGCATCTTGGCTGCTATGCTTGCCGCTTGATAAAAAAGGGCATCTTACCAGTTCTGTCTGTCTCTTAAGTGGCTCGATGAGGAAAAGGACATCTTGCCCATTGTGTCTGCCGCTTGAGAGGAAAAATGCCATCTTGCCTATTATCTCTGCTTCTACTCCGTTGCTCGATAAGAATTAGTCACATGTTCGTCGCCCGATCGCTACCTACACCTTTCAAGTTGAAACTTGTGTGAAGATTCTGTCGCTTGATGGATCGTCTTTTAATCAAATCTTTAGTCAGCTCTATTTAACAAGCTGTACGCCATTATAACTCTGTGTGTTTGATGGAATAATGAAATTATGGAGAAATGAGCACGATTAAGTCATTACGAACCTCTTCTTACTATTCCCTTAAATTTTACTTCTTGTGTACATTCAACTCGTTTACCAAAGAAATGCAGTACGTGTCTTACAAGCCATTCCCTTAGAACTCCAGGCACACCTAGTTGTTGAGACGACTAAAAAGTCCATCTCCCGATCCCTTTAACAGAATCACTTTATATTTGCAAATTGAATGACTGCTTTAATGACTGACATTATTTTTTTCTTTCTTTCTTTTCAGTGTTAGACTTTTAGAATCTATAGACTAGGATATATTTGAAAACAAAAAAACATAAGAAAACGAAAACCATAACTTCTTAAGATAATCAGGTTATACAAGCAATTAATATTTACTTCAGCTCTCCATGGATTTCAATTGATTCCGTACTATTTTGGCCGAACATTGAACAATGCTAGCTGCTAATTTGCCAGTATGCCAATATGCTGGAATGGTAAGTGTCACATTCAGACTTAAAGATATTTTTGTTTTGACTGCTTTTAATTTAAATTGAGAAAGTATACGGATGTGTTTCCCTCGAGGATGGACAATGAGGCGTATTAATGTATGCTTCGAGTCTGTTGTGAATTACGAGCTATTTCAGCTCTCCCCTTCCTAGAAGGGAAACCTCCATTAACTTCCGCATTTATTAGCAGCGAATTTGTTTAAGTAAGGTAAGGGCACGTTACCGGCCGCGTGAGGAAAAATTGTTTGACGTTTATTGCCATTACCCCTGCGGTTGAACATGATGAGGCTTATGATGAGCTAAATATTGAATTCACTTCATCTCCCTCAACGTGTGCTGAGTCTGACAGTCAACCAAAACACTGTCAAAGCACAGACTTCTTATTTTGTCTTGACTTTCCCTGACTATGTTTGCGTACGTTTTTAAGTACGTCCAACTGTTGAGATGCATGGATCATCTAGAAAATCAATAAACAGACACCACACACACACTTTGTCATGAGTTCGGCGAATTTTAATCTCTTCTTGCATTGACAGATTATGATGCATCACGAAGAGGGTTGTCTCTCAAAGGCACTTCAACTGAAACCATTTACGTTACCCACCCACAGCACATGTTGCTTTCATTCAGCATTTCATGTTTTTCTGACGTATGCTCTCTTCTGTTTTGTTTTATTTATACAGCAGCCAGGGCAAAACAACAATAATAACAATAATAACGCCGGTAATGGCAGTAACAGTGCAGCTGCCGGCACTGGCCTTGTAGGAGGTGGAACATCAGCTGCAGCTGCTAAAAATCAACTGGAACAATTAAACACAATGCGTGAAGCATTATTCTCTCAAGATGGCTGGGGATGCCAGCACGTCAATCAGGATACAAATTGGGAGGTGCCCAGTTCACCAGAGCCAACAAATAAGGATCCATCTGGTGGACCACCAATATGGAAGCCAAATATAAACAATGGCACCGACTTGTGGGAATCTAATTTGCGTAATGGTGGACAACCACCACCACAGCCAGTGCAAAAGACACCGTGGGGTCATACGCCATCGACTAATTTGGGCGGTACATGGGGCGAGGATGACGACGGCGCTGACACAAGTAATGTATGGACAGGTGCACCAGCAAATCCAACTGGCCCACAATGGGGTCAAGGTGGTGGTGGAGGACCAGTATCAGGAGGTGAGTGCCGCTAATCCTTCTCCGTCGCAAAAATGTTGATTTGTTGTGAATACTTAACACTGGCACTGAATAATATCATAATAATGGCCATGGTCAGTTTTCAGTTTTCATTTAATTTAATTTAATGTGTTGACGTTAAAGCTTCTTGGTGGAGGACAAGGTTCTCCATTTTTTTGGCATGTACTTACTATATATACATTCTTTTTTAAATGCGTATACAATGCAAACATCTAAAGGCTTTGGTAATCTCTTTAAATGCTTCACTGTTGTGTGTTCCCTCCTTCAATGCATATAACCCCTCGATAGACATTCGTAGATGATGGTGTTTAAAATATTTGTTCTTTTAGCCTCTGGTAATGCCGCAGCTGCAACTGGAAACGCATGGGGTGATCCACGTGATATGCGACCATGTCCAATCGATATTCGAAGCGTTGATCCAAGAGATTTACGAACATCGAATAGCGATCCGCGTGATATGCGTGGAATGATCGATCCACGTGATCCAATACGTGGAGATCCCCGAGGCATATCGGGTCGGCTCAATGGAACATCTGAAATGTGGGGACAGCATCATCCAATTGCAGGTCACGGTCAGATTCCACTTAATAAGATGGTTGGCACTGCAGCGGCAGCTGTAGCTGCTGTCGCAACTGGTGCCAGTACAAATTCGCAGTGGGGCGGAGCGCAATCGGTGGTGGGTCCAAAGGATATGACAACTGTCATGGGACCGGGAGCTGGAAACGCTGGCATTGTTAGCGGACCAGTTGGTAGTGGTAAACAGCCAACTGGATGGGACGATCCATCACCTCCCCCGCAGCGTCGCAACATACCCAATTATGATGACGGTACATCACTTTGGGGACAGCAATCTCGTGTACCTGCCGGCGGCTCACACTGGAAAGACATGTCCGATCCAATGTCGCGTAGTCATCTCATACGCGGTGCGATTGGCAATCCAAACGTTGGTGGTGGCAACGGTAATGGTGGAAATGGCGGTGTAAACAATGCCATCGGTGTTAGTGGACCAATTGGTGGGAATCCCGGCAATGCTAATTCAGCGCCAATGGGTGGCGGTGGACCACAAGGTCGTCTGGGTGGTGGTCCCACGGTTGGTGGTCAATTGAAGCCAGAGAATGCAATGTGGGTGCATCCAGGAGCGGCGGTCGCAGTTGTTGCTGCCGCAGCCGCTGCTGGAGTGAATGTCAATCGCAACATTGGAGCATGGGGTGATGATCATGGCTCAGGCTCAGGCGCAAACTGGGGTGATGACAAATCTAGTGGCATGGGTAATTTAGCCGCTAGTGGTGGAGGAGGCTCATGGAATGATAGCACAGCAGCCGCAGCATGGAATAAAAATCAAAACAAGAGCTCAGTTGGTGGTGGACAAGTCGGCCAGGGTGGATGGGGTGAGCCCAACGATTTGACAAATGATTGGGGAGCTCATAATATAGCCAAGCCTCAGGCTAAACTTGTTGGCATAAACAGTGATATGATTAAGAGTAGCAAACAGTATCGTATGTTAGTTGATACTGGATTCAAAAAGGAAGACGTTGAACGCGCATTGATTTCAACAAATCTCAATGTTGAAGAGGCAGCAGAAATATTGAATTCTCGTGTAAATGCAATTGAATCCTGGCGACGTCATGACGAGTCAATGGCTACGTTAGGTGCGTTCGATCATCCAAATAGTGGTGGCTTCCAGGGACGTTTTCCTCCAACAAATGCCCAGCCTTCAATGGCCTTTCCACCGGTTAGGGTAAGTTTAGTTTAGTTTAACAAATTGATGTATGTTCTTAATGTGGGTTTGCTTTTTGTTTTATAAAGAATAACAATCTACTAAATAATATGGGCGGCAACAATGTTGGAGGCAATCCAGGCCTTGGAGCACTCAACAACATTCAGCCTTTACATGTTCAAAAATACTTAAACCAGGGTGGACCGCACAATGTAGCTGGAGCACAATCGGCAGCTGTAGCTGCATTTGGTCCAGGTGCAGCAGCAGCAGCGGCAGCCGCTGTTAATGCAGCTGCTCATAATTCTGGTCAACCAACTGCGCAACAATTGCGTATGCTTGTACAACAGATTCAATTAGCCGTACAAAGTGGATATCTATCCAGTCAAATATTAAATCAACCTCTGGCACCTACCACTTTAGTATTACTGAATCAATTACTAAGCAATATAAAGGTAACGAATTGATTGGGGTTGCTTTTAAACAAACATATACAACACAAACATTTTTTTTTGCATATCTATAGCATCTTCAAGGGGCACAAGCATCATTAACACGGGGTAATGCAGCGAATAATATGCAAATAAATGTGACTGTTGCAAAGTATAAACAACAAATAGCAAATCTTCAAAGCCAAATTAATGCACAACAAGCAGTATATGTTAAACAGCAACAGCCACAGCAATCGCAACAGCAGCAGCAACAGCCACATCCATCAGCAGCACATGTGAATAGTGCAAATGTAGAGTATCTAAGGGGACAACATGATGCCATAAGTGCTCTTCAGGGAAATTTTTCAGAAATCAACTTAAATAAGGTCAATTAAAAAACACTATTCAATACGCAAGATTCATAAAATAAAACCATTCAATTCTAGTCGGGAGGATATCAGACTGCCCCTAATCAGCAATCCCGATTAAATCAATGGAAACTTCCAGTATTAGATAAAGATGGCACAACGGATAGTACTGATTTTTCGCGTGCCCCAGGTGCTACGACTAAGCAAAGTCTTTCGTCTTCAGCTACGAACAATATGGGTACCCTTGGACTGCAAGGGGATGGGTAAGTTTTATATTATCTTCGGTCTCCGCATAGACATTGTTACAATCTTCATCTTGTATAGAACTTGGTCAGCCGGGCGAAACATCGGTGATGGATGGCCTGATTCAACAAATGATAATGAGAATAAAGACTGGCCAGTTGCTCAGCCTTCAACTGCAACTGCTTTTACTGATTTAGTTCCAGAGTTTGAACCCGGAAAACCGTGGAAGGTAAATGCACACAATAACACACTTAATCTATTTGGCTAAATCATTTCGTTTCTCAATTTGAATAGGGCTCGCAAATAAAGAGTATAGAAGACGACCCAAGCATAACTCCCGGTAGTGTAGCTAGATCTCCATTGTCTATTAATCCGACGCCAAAAGAAGCTGATATTTTTGCCAACACAAGCAAAAATTCTCCGACTGATTTACAACCATTAAGTTTATCATCATCAACATGGAGTTTTAATCCCTCTACTAGTAATCAAAATTTCCCCAGGTATTTAATCTATTTCATCAACTGTTTGACATTTGAGTTTTAAACTGAAATCAAATTTATTTCTAGTTGGTCAGATAATGTTTCACAACAATGTACCACATCATCAGAACTATGGGCTGCACCAATGAATAAGTCTTCACGCGGTCCACCGCCAGGATTATGTACAAATAAGACTAGTGGAAGTGGAGTTAGTGTATCTGTTGCCTCTGTATCAAATCCATCCGTTGTGACAGGTAGCTCAAATGGTTGGATAGGAAGCAGCTTAACTGGTCGTGTTCCAAGTGCAAATGCAAATTGGTCAACTACGAACTCCAGTTGGAACTCAAATTGGTTGCTTTTGAAAAATCTAACAACTCAGGTAAGAAAAAATCAATTTAATAGAAATCCCTCCCATCTCCCACACTCGGTATGAATGGGCAGATATTCAGCACTTTAGAACGCGTTCAAGAAACATAAAGTTGGCGCTTTTTAAAGAACCTTGCCGAAGAAGATATGATACTTACGAAAAACTTGTGTATGGTCCGTTATGTTTGGGCATTTTGTCGTATTCTAAGTAGTTTGTATCCATTCTCGAGGAGAGCTCTGAACGATATGTTTTCGCCGTTGGCCAGTCGTTCACTGAGTGTGGTCGTATTAGACGAACCTTTGACAAATGTTTCAACTGTTCTCTTCTTGTTTTTTTTTTTTGTTTCTGGTTTTTCTATTTTCCATTTCTTGTCTGTCTTTATAGATTGATGGCTCGACACTTCGTACCTTGTGCATGCAACATGGCCCACTTATAAATTTTCATTTGTATTTGAATCAGGGAATTGCCTTATGTAAATATGCAACGAGAGAAGAAGCTAATAAAGCACAAATGACCCTAAATAATTGTGTACTAAGCAACACAACAATATGCGCCGAATCACCAAATGAAACCGAAGTTCAAAGTATACTTCAACATTTACCACCGTCGATTGGTCAAAATAATGGTGGTGCATCAAATTCAAGTTCTGGTAGTGTTAATCCAGGAATTGTTGGTGGCGGTAATAGTGTATCCTCAAATGTATCAAGTGGCGGCAGTGGTAACGGAGGTGGTGGCCAAAATCTACCAGGCAATAATAATAATGTAAATAATCAAGGCGTTGGTGGTAATGGAGCATCTGGTATTGGCACCAATAATGCTCAAAACTCAGGAAATAATTCGGGTGGAGCTGGTGCGGGTGGTTCATCTGGAGGAAATACCGCTAATTCTGCATGGAGACAACCAAATTCACAGAATCAATCTAGACCGACAGGTAGGGAAACCGATTTCGAGTACATACAGAATTACGTACGTTCTATTGTTGAAGACTGAGTTTTCTTTAAAAAAAAAAGAAATAGAAAAAGAAAAAAAAAAACAAGTAACATAAACAAGTCCAATCACAGATCAAGAGATAATTAAAAAAAAAAAAATACAAAAAATAAAAAAAAACAAAGCATATAAGTATATATATATCTATAAATATATATGTATATCTATCTAAATATACACATATATGTATCCATAGATATGTATACACATAGACAAAAAAAAAACAAACTAAGATAGCTAAGACGATTAAAAATCCAGTTTTTCTCTCTCGATAATTCTCCAGTTGTCTTTACTATATAAAAACAAACATTAATTACTATAAGAAGCAAAAGAAAGAAAACAATTTTTGAGCTTTAAGAGTTATAACAAACAAAAAACAACAAAAAAAAAATACCATAAGAAAAAGTAAACAAACGAAGTATACAAACAAAAAGAAGTAATATTTATTGCACTCTCGTATTCACACATTTGCCACTCGTCTTCTCATATACCACGTTTATTATTTTTTTACGGATATCGGCATAGACATCATTAAATAATTGTTTTTTTGTTTGTTTTAAATTTAAAATATAAATATACTTTCTTCTTTTTTTTTAAATGAGTACATACACGCAAATGACTTTTTTTGTTTTAATTTAATTCAATTATATATAAATACATTTTTTTTTGTTTTGTTACAAGATTCAATTTTAAATTGTTAAAAATCTATTGTATCACTTAATTAATAACAAAAAAAAAAACAAGAAAAAAATAAAATAATGCAAAAGTACACAGATAGGAAATGAATAATATAAACAAAAATAATGTGGGGCAGTTCTTAAAATAAATATTATAATTAAAAATTTGTGTTCCGTTTAATACATCATCTTTTTTTTATATACAGTTTCTGTATTAATTTTAAGTCCAAATTGCCATGAATAGAAGAATTATTTTTTTTCTTTAGAATATTAAATAAAGTTGAAGTTAAAGGCATATTTCTCTTTTTTCTACAAACAAAACAAAAATCAACAAACACGAAAAAGGGAATGCTGTCCTTTTATTTATTTTTTTTTCTAAATCAGTTTTTGTGAGAGATCTTCTGATGATGATACAATAGAAAACAGGCACATAGATTAAGCTTTGAATTTTATTCCAAAACAAAAGAATGGAACACGCACGGGGATTGGGGTATATTTATTTTCTGCCCGTCAACAGGTGTCCATTGTGTAAGAAAACTCTTTTGATCTGATGTGGGAAATGCAATAAAGTATTTTTGCGAACCAATTTGTTAAAAATGCTAAAACCGGGTTTGCGATTCTCGATTCACTGATACTGGGAACGTTCTCCTTTTGCAAAACACGAGATGACTGTTGAAGAAGTAGAGCAACTCGCTTGATTGTGACTGCTCGTTGCAGGTGATTTAATCCTTTACCTCTTTCAAGTCACAGTCACTGTGTTCCATCTAGGGAATATGTACACATTTCTAACAAACATCAATCGTCGTTCTCGGTCAAGTGTATGTGCATCAAGTATATGAATCCTCAAACACAATTCAGACAACATTCCCTGTGCGTTTCATCTTCGCTAAGCTTCGTTGAATAGTTCCATGTCTCTTCTTCCACTTCTTCATGAGTTCCAGAACGTTTGTTTGAAATGTATTTACTGCAACTCTTGTCTGATGCTTCAGGAGACACCTTCAACACTTAGTTCATGGAGGTTTCTTTCAAAGAAAACTACAAGTCACTTAGTTCCAGATGATTTCTTTCAAAAGAAGCCTCTTCTTCCGATTCATCAGGACCAAAAGAGATCTCTAACGTTTCCTTGGAATTCTCATCAGATTCTGCAGAAACATGTTTCTCTCAAACGCTTATTCCATTATCCCTGGTTCATGTAAATTGTCAATCCCACTTACAGTTTGCATACAATTTTCTCGTGTCCTCTCAAAATCTTCAGTTCACTCTTCGAAAGGCCGTCAGGTGACTGCCACGATACGAGACTCCCTGATATGGATCCATTCTAAACCTCAATTAATGCTCGCTCAGCTTTAGCAATAATGTTCAAACAATTCCACAAAACTCCCTCACTTTGACATATTTTGCCGAAGTTCGTCAATCGGGATTGATACGAGTTTAACTGTAAAACGAATATGTCAATTATTAACATGCGCAAAACAGTTTACCGTGATTTCGCCAATACTCATACATTACGTAGCTTATGATTAGAACAAAAGAAATGATCTCGAGTCTGATTTGAGGAATATTGACATGCGCATTTATTTCATTCAGGAAGGAGTTCACACGCCGCAAATGACACCAAGTTATGATAGCCCACCTACCGTTGATAATTGATAATCATATTTACTTATGCGTACACAATGTTATGCAGTATTCAGTGCCTTTATATGTTTCGAAATGAATTATCAATTATTATTCAGGAGTACATCGAATTTAGTATTGCCATTGGCTCGCGTCCCACTGTGTGTGTGTGTGTCTCTTGAGCAATCATCCATCCATTCGAACGGAACTCTACACTGTTTATAATTTTAGTTGTTTTTTTTTTTTTTTTTTTTGAGTTTTTCAACAAACAAACAGTACAACTTTGATTTAATTGATGTCGCAAAAAAAAACTGAAACAAAACAAAAAAAGACATTTTTTTCTCTCAATTTTTGGTATAGTTTGAAAAGACAAAAACAAATGAAGAACAATTTGAAAGCATTTGATAATTAAATACAGCATATTTGATTGATGCAGGTGTGTTTTCTTTATTTTGCTTGACTACAAAAAGAAGTAAAAATAAAAATACATAAAACTACATATCTCTTCCGTTTGAAAAGTCTTCCCAATCCACAAGTCCACACACCCTCATCCATCCAATCCCTCCGCTTCCTCTCTACTACGAATGTCTTACAACAGTTTTATTAGATCTAAATTTTCTCCCTCTTTGTAATTTCATTGAAATAAAAATAGATAAAATTAATTTATGATTAGAAATTAAAAAAGCAAATGAATGTGATTATAGAACTCTCATAATTTTGTTCGTTTGTTTTCTCAAAAATGTGCAAATAACAAATTATAACTTACATGGTGTATACTTTCTTTTCGTAATTATTTCCGATGCGCTGCTCCAAACCAAACAATATCAATCGCAAAACGAAACAATATATCCATAAAATAAATTAAAAACAACAAACAAATCAAATTGTATTCAAAATTTATCAATTTTCTACTGTTGTTGTGTTGTAATTCTACAATACTAAAATATAAAACATAATAAAACAACCATTCTCTCTCTCATTCACTCTCTGTCTCAAAATGGAATACGAAATGATATTGTAAACAAATGAATTATTATTATTTATTATATTTTTAAATGAATATACTTATAATATCTGTATAAAAAAAAAAAAAATGTTTGGATATATTGGTACCGGACGGATTATAGGAACAGATGCCTGGGGCTCTGGATCTGTATGGCAAACCACAAATACAACAGCCAATTTATGGACATCTATAGACGGAACGACTGAACGTGGCACACCGTCAAATTTAAAATCATATTTACCGGAAAATCTACTCGAGTTAAACTGAAACAGCATGTAAAAGACATACATAGAAGGAAATATTAATGGAGATTGATATCAATCGTATGGATCTCCGTCAATTTTATTTTTTATTTTTTCAAAATTCTGGAAAAAAAAGAATGAAAACAAAATAATACAAACAGAAATAAATAGTAAATATATATATACATGTATATATATATATATAGTGTACTGGCTTTTGGCTTTAAAAAGAAACAGAAAATTCAGAAAAAGAAAAACATTCAATTGTGATATTTGTTCATTATTTCGCTTCTGATGTGACAATAGGTATTTCGTAGACAAAAAATGAAAACCAAAAGAAAAAAAAGTGTTTCTTTACAATTTTTATTCTAAGAGATCCATACTTTAGTAGTGTGACCAAATTGGCGCGACAAAAACAAAAATAATAGACTTGACAAAAGTTCAGAGAATTCCTTCCGAATGTGATTTGAAATATTTTTGTTCTTTTTAAGTTCTCTCTGTAAACAAAAACAAAAAAAAAAAATCAACAAATCCGAAGTAAACCTTGTGAAGCATTTCAAAGAAAAAGAAAAATGTTCATCTCTTGTTCTCTCTCTCTCTCTCTCTTTATATATATATTTTTGTTTTCATATCCTTAGTAGTATTTATTTGATTTTCTTTAAATTTTCTTCTCCATCTCTTTAATGTGTTGTACAAGTTTCTTCCTTCAAATTATGTAAACAAAGAAGGAAACAAATGGAAACCAATAATGTTCTCAATTAAAAAAAAAAAAAAAACAAAAAACAATATATATTTAATAAGTTATGATGTGATATATATGTGTACAAAAGAATTAAAACAAAACAAACGTTAAATGAACATATATATCAATGAAGTTTGCCTTGTAATGGAAATATACGTGTGTGTTCAGAGAATTATGGATTATTATTATTTCTTCATGTAAATCAAATAGAGCTTCCTTCCAGAGCGCTGGTGTGCTTGTCTCTTAAACATTTTTGTTTCTTTTTATTCATCTTTGGAGAATGCTTTAGAAATAGGAAAACGGCCTTAGACTGTGAAAGGAAACACGAACAGATTGAAGACGATTGGAGTGAAAATTCGGAGTTGCTTGTTCAATTAATAACACTTTGAAGCAATTTGAAGAAAGAAGAACAGAAAATATTTAAGAGACATAGTACCTCTTGTCATGTATCTAATGAAAGGTTATTATTATTATTTTTGTTTTTGTTAAAACAAAGAAACAGCTACATCTGCATTTATATCGTAGTTTATGTTTTATTTCTTCCATCCTTTCTGCTGCTGCTATTGTAAATTAATTTAATTATGTACGAATAAACAAAGACAATGTAATTCATTTAAAATCAAAAATATAATGAAACAGGTAACAGGGCGAACGTTTAATTAAAAACAAGAAAAAAAAAACCAACAACTAATAAACGATTATACCTACATAACTGATGAATTTTGAATTGTATTTATATCTAATCAATATATGTATATCATATTCACAACAAAAGTGAATGAATATAGTGTTTCTACACACACACAAAGAAAACACAAAAATGCAAAAAAAAAAAAAAATCAAATAAAACAAACAAAATATAAAAAAAAAAACATTATCTTTAGAGAAAGAAAAAAAAAAAAAATAAATAAAAAAACAACACGTAATAATTATAATTATTTGTAAATTACTGTATTGAGCTTTTGTGTCAGTCATTTAAAAAAACAAAACACAACATTTATGTTTAAAAACACGTCGTTGGTGCAAAAGTAATAAATATTGTAATTAGTATTAGTTCTATAATTTAAGTAACGAAAAGCAACAATAGATTTATGGTCAACTCAACGCATGTAGACCACAGAACTATTTTATATATCATTAAGTGAAAGAAAAACACCATACAAAAACAAAACCCTACTACAACACCATACAAAAAAAAAAAAACCCTCTAACCAATCAAGCAATGTAATTGTGAACTCAACTATACAGTTTAGTCTTAGCATATACATTTTTAATTTTATTCAGCAAAGAGCGACAGGAAAATGTGTATCAAATTACCGCGAAAAACAACCGAAAACTAGAACTTGTAAAAAGATGTGTATGACAAAAAACAAAACACTAAACCGTTTTATATTTTAAAAATTAAAATAAAAAAACAAACATGAATCTTAGTAAATATGGCAAAACAAAAAGAACACCCTCCTAGAATCTAATAAAAAGAAAAAAAAAAAAAACAAAAACAAAAACAAATACATAACAATAAATAAATAAAAAACAAAAACTTAATAATAATATATATCACACCTCCACACATTGTAGACAATTATTACGTGTATATACTGAATGGAGGAATATTGTTTAAAAAAAGCAAAACAAAAAAATGGTAAAAGCAAACAAAAAAAGAAAATAAATAAATCTGAAAACGTGTACTTGAATTCAATTCAGTAATAAATTAATTAAACTTATATATCGTATTCAAATGTGTGCTTTTCTTTTGTTTCTCTTGTCATTTGTCACAGTCCGGGGTGGACCTGAGCCTCAGCCAACAAGCCTCTCCAGCTGGCACGATCTACTGGCAGCTGCCTCCAATTTCGCACACCATGTTGGTTGAGGTCCTTCTCCACTTGTGTCCTCACTGGTGCGGAGTCGAAATTTCTTTATAGACGAGCCACCTTAGGCGTTGGATCCGTGGACTCATGCAGCTGTGGTATGGCGTTGGAATGCTGCCAATTCTCACCTTATCCAGGGCTGAATCACAGCATTAAAAGGTCAATGAGAAACAGGCTTCTTGAGAAAAGATCAAGTTAACTGAGGCGTTTCTCCAATTGTGTGCGCCATCCTACATAGTCCACTTAAACGCAGCTTCCGTTTCCTGTAGGTATACATAGATTGTGCCTAGGGCAAACGATTATTCAGTTGGCGGGACTCTTTCATATCAAAGGCACGTAAATTTCACCCAGGGACCTCACCTACAACAGCACCACACATCTGAGCATCCTATACCCAGCAGTTGATGTCTGGTAGAAGGTGCAATTGAAAAAAAAAAAACCTAACCTCCAACCAGAAAAATCCCGGAAAAAGAATCTGCGATGTGTTGGGTAGTCCGCGCCTGAGGGTCTTCCCCACGGTGAGGGGGCCTCACATAGACTTGGCCACTGCCACCATTTGAGTTTTTGAGAATTTTTCATCTGAATTTCACGTTTGTAAATCATCATTCGGAAGCGGAGTTGGATTTTTAAGGACTTTGTGGTTCTGAACACGTATTCTTGAATCTCCTTACAAGACAGTTCATCTTGGCAGGACCCCAGCTGTATAGCCCATCTCTATGCACGCAGTAACATGCAGCCTCGATTTGCAAATCTTGAGTCTTTTTCTAGATTCTGCCTCAGACAGCCAGCTGTGTAAGCACAACCTGGTGCCTACACATAGCCTCTAAATGAATCTATGTATCAGTCTGATGGTAGGCTAATAAAGACCAACCAAGTGGACTAATTGGAGTAAACATTAAAAGCAAACAAAAAGTATTCCCCACTCTCACTCAGTAATGAACAGCAAACCTTGACTGACAAGCTCTCAATTGCAGATCATAAAAATGTTTCCTGAGCGCTGTTGAACAACCCTCCTGCCTCTCGCCGACTTCAACATCACCTCATTTTCGTATTTCCTTCAAATTGTCGATGAAGACTTCACACTCGATTCCACTCAATTTTTCCTCAAAACCTTTTCCTCGATTCATTTCGCAATTTACTGCATTTTTTTGGCGAAATAATGCATTTTATCGATTTTTCAGGAAATCATGCCATTTTGAAGGCGAATGCTTTCAGATGATGGCTTCTAGTGTCCCGTCAGTGATTCAATGCACTTCATGTGGTTTCCACGCGGGTTTTCATTGAAAAATCGCGGATTTATGGTTGAATTTTCACACTCTGACGTCATCGGCTGGTATCGGATGAGGTGAGTGTCTCTGCTAGGCTTGGGTGTCCTCTTTTATTTTGGAGAACCAGTGAATGTGGCTGGCGAGGATGCAGCTGGGAGTGGATTACTTCGTGAGACTACGATCCAGGGAACGTGCTTCAGGCGAAAAGACACCTCTGGTTGGTGTGTGGAGCGAGAGTAGTTGAAGGGAAAATGGGAAGGTCGTGATTTACTTAACTGAACTTGACTTGAGAACTTGTCAGTGGGCAGATTCACTCAGTACGGCAAGTGAATGCCCTGCTTGGACCTGGAACTCAACAACCACTGCACTGGACTTGACTTAACATGCAAAAAGCGGATTCAATGATGTGCAGCATTCTACTGGCTGGTGGCGAAACTAGACCAGACCCTGGCCAGATACCATCATAACTGTGGCCACACCTTCGGGCATTCGGAGACCGCTAGGAGCATCTCCTAATACGAGTCTCCAGTAAGAAGAGACGGCCAGTCAAGGGGAGAAGGCCTGGAAGCATCGTGACAACTTAAGTACCGACTCATGCTGTATGAGGTGAAGTCCAGAGCCCAGGATAAACAAACACAAGCAAAAAAAAGTAAAGAAAATCAAATTTGCTTAATAAGTCGAATCTACCCAAATTTATTACTTAATCTTACGTACAGTGGTTACATCTATGAAATGTATATATGTATTTATAAAATATGTATTAAGTATACACGCTTTTTGAAAAACAAAAAAAAAAAATAAAACAAATAATTAATTGAAAAACAAAAAATAAAATAAAAAAAAAAAAACAAATGCATTGTGAAAAGAAATCGGTATGCCCTCAAAATATGTATTCATTCGTGGTCATGCTTCATGGCAATAAAATATATTTATCTCTTAGCTCTTAGGTATATTCATCTTTGATTCGTATTTTCTTCTCCTTAAAAATTTGTTTGTATTCAATTTTGTTTTGGTTAGGTTTACATTTGGTCCTTATAGCATTTATTCTTTCCCGAACAGAAAGAGAGACGTTTGATCCCTTGCAAAAGATCATGTATGTGTACATGGATAGTTTATGTGGATTTTTATTAATTGTAATGTATACTTTTTATTTCGATTTTTTTTGAATAAATACTTAAGCAGTTAATTATTTATTTTCTTTTTTTTTACATATCCTCTTTGGATAATAGTAGTTGTTTGGTTGTAGAATAGATTTTTGTTTTTTTTTTCTGTTGATTATAAGCATTTATTTACATTTTTTTATATGCATAACTTATGTATATATAAAAACATTATTTTTTTATCGTAAAAATATCTGAGTTGACGGCTTCATGTCGTTCTAGTAACGTGTACATGCACGAGGCAAGCGATGGCAGACTGACAATCAACAATCAAAGCCGAGTGCTGATTGGAGCATGAATGGCATACGTGGGGTTCAGCTGGCAAACAGATGAGAGGCAATCGGTGTCTTTTTTTGATCAGGTGATTCTACAATGAGGCGTCCTTATGAGAGGACTGTTGGAAGCGGCATACACCGCCGGAGATGATCGGGGTCGTTGACAATCAAATGATTGCCATCTCAAGCAAGGTCGGACCGATCGGTGATCGAAAGCAAGATCTGACACTTTCAAAGGCGTGATTACCGGGCACATTAAACCAACATCTAGGGTCCATCAGATGTGATCAGAAAAAAAAGGAGTCGCCTTCAAGATTGACGATCGAATGATCAGCTCATGATCGGTGTGAAAAGACAGGCAAAGACCGTCTCCTAAGCCGCGAGGAGATGAATTCATCGATCTTCGATCTCGAGCATCTATTCGAAGGCGCGGGTGCGTGGAGCGAGTGGGGAAAATAGTAGTAATTTCGAATTCTGGCAGTGGAACCCTTCGAAAAATCTTAAGGCTTAAAGGTCGCTAGTGGTCCATATGCTCCTGCAGTGAATTTGATCTTGTCAAGGACCTCTTTAACTGCCCTTCTTCCTCTTCGTCGCCACAGCTCCTGGATATACAATACACATGATTCTTACCACGTTCCGTTAGTTACACACGGTAGCATCTATTACCGATGACAAAGAAGGTGTTAAGGTGGATCAAAAATCAGAGCTTGTCATACGGAGTTCATCTGGTGACCTCACGAAGCTGAGAGAAAACGGTGTGGAGGTGGATTGAAGGAGGTTTCTTATCACTGATAACCCTAGCCGATCGGGTGATCTTACAGATCGAGGAAAATATGCAACTGACATATGATGATGATCTTAACGAAATGTGATGCAATGAGGAGACGAATGATGACTTTGGCAGACTTGAGCTCAATTCAATGATCGTCAGTCACTTCAATGACTGATCAATAAATGCCTGTTTCTTACGCCTAAACATTCTTCCTCTCCTGCGTTCTCTCAATCGCAAAATTTCAACCGTCTTTAGCAACTATTTTCGCATTTCTTTTTAAACCGATCTAAAGCGTATAACAAATAAGCAAGCCGTTTCAAAATGCTTACAACTAAATATTTCGATAATTAAAATTATGTTTTCTAAACCTACATCTCTCGGATCTCTAGAAATTTATGAATAGGTAACTTTGGTTTGGGTCTAGTCCATATTTTATTTATGATTCATAACAAGTTACATTTCTTTTATCACTGTGTTTTAACTTCTTACGATTGCGTTCAATTCCCACACTCTATTACGAGGAGACGTTCAAGATCTAATCTGTGATGACATAAACTTGTAGCCCTGTCTGACAGAAGTAAACAAATTTCAACGCAATCGCCACACGACATCAATTGTTCCTTGCATCTACAAGAAAAGTACTAAACATTATTTAATGAAAAAAGGGAGAAAACTCCGCCTTTACGGCTTACAATTAATCACTCTTATGCGAATTCATTAAATAAACTTGTGAGTGTTTGATGGCGAATGAGTAAGATGCGGATGATGATGAAGAAGGAGACTCTAAGAGCAACTGCATTGATCAACGGCCATATTTGGTATTGTGCTCATTACGAGAATATTGTCAGTATTAAAGTACAGCAGTTGAAGGGGACTCATTTTCGTCGGGGAACAGCATGGCTGGGGTGCTGTACTCAATTGCACCAAATGTGTGTGTGGATAGCGTTCCATGAAGCCGACACGACACTCTCCGTTGCAAAAGTATGCATCGAATGATGTCGGTGCCACCACCCAGTTCCATTCGAATTCGGTGAAATTCACCACCAGAGGATAGCGACAGCAGCGTTGCTCGTTGTCACTTTCGGAGCAGTTCATTGATGTGTTACGCTTGGATCGACGCTTGCGATTGTCCTTCGTTAGAATTTCAATATAAACTGTCTGCAAAGAGAGAAGAAAAAGAAAAAGAAGAAAAAAATGTTTGTTGATTAGTTGAGGAAATTCTGTGGGAACAATGTGAGGAGTTTCTAGTTTCTACGGAGCGGCCAGTTGAGTGGGGCGATTTTAAGCTTCTGGAGGAGAATCAGTCATCAGACAATCACCAGTCGCGAGTCACCATGGTCGCCGTGTAGTGGATTTCGGTGCGATTCCTAGCCACGAGCCACCAACCAATAGTCAGCAGCACATCATTGAATCCACTTTTCGCAACAACAAGTTAGTTGTCAAGTCAAGATCAGTTAAGGAAACAGGCAACGCATCCCAACCCGAGTCTGAAGACAGCTGGCAAGAGGTCAGTGGGTTGTTGAGGCCCAGGGCCAGACAGGACAGTCATTTTCTTGCCCACTCCACTTACTGAGTGAAGCTGCCCACCGACAAGTTCTCAAGCCAAGTTCAGTTAAGTAAATCACGACGTTCCCATTTTCCCTTCAACTATTCTCGCTCCACACACCAACCAGAGGTGACTTTTCGCCTGAAGCACGTCCTCTGGATCGCAGTCTCATGAAGTAATCCACTCCCAGCAGCATCATCTTCTATCTTGTTCTCCAAGATAAAAGAGGACAGCAAAGCCCAAGCATAGCAGAGACTATCACATCAGACCGATGACGTCAGAGTTTGAAAATTCAACCTTAACTCTGCGATTTATCAATGAAAACCGCGGAAAACCGCATGGAGTTCATTGAATCACTGACGGGACACTCGAAGCCATCATCTGAAAGCATTCGCCTTCAAAAATTCATGATTTCTTGGAAAATCGATAAAATGCGGTAGATTGCGTAACGAATAGAGTCGACTTTGCAAATTTTCAAAAATTCGATTTTTTTCGAAAATCCTTCCGAGTTTCGGGGGAAAATTTAGTGGAATGGAGTGAGGGGAGGGCGGTGGTGATGTGTGCATCGAAAATTTGAAGGAAATCGACGTGGAAGTGTGAAAATGAACCGAGGTTGTAGTCGGCGAGTGGGTGAAGGGTGGCCAATTAGAAGCTGTAATTGTGTTTGTTGATAGAACCGTGCTGTGGGAGGATTCATACGATCTGCTAAAAGGAGAATGTCAGGCAAGACTTGCCTTTTTACCATGTAGAAGCACATCAACGACTCTGGGAGCGAAAAACGTTTTTTTTCGTCGGTGGCTGGTCATTATTTATTGGCAACTTCACTCGGTCGAAAGCATGTAAGACAAATTTTGGGAAAAAAAAAAACATACTCACAAATGCTTTGTTGTTTGGTGAATCCCCCGTAGTTATGAACGGCTTCATCCACGGCTCAGACCCCTTGATAACAATCCCCTGATTCGTTGTCGTATCATGGAGCCAACTCTGCACTAGCTGCGTGACGTCTATCGATATCCATTCGCCGAGGCCATTCGGAATTCTATGCTGTGAATCGGTCACATTCACTGTGTGCGTTGCCACGGTGCTGTTGACGCGACGCACCACCCTACTGATGGTGATCATAATCTCTCGGCGATTGTGCTCGGGATTGCTCTTCGAGTTGAGGAGATTTGGCTCGTGCTCACGAATCCAGTCGCGGCCACGCAGATAGACATGCAGCAGCGCCTGGGACACGGTTGAATGGTCGCTTCCTTTGAATTGGAAATTTAGAATTTCCGCTTTGCGATTGTGGCGCATACGTGGCACTGAAAATGAAGTAAAATTGATTTGGATTGGCTTCAATGATGAACGCCTTGTCAGTCTCTAGCTGATCAAGGCTGTGTGCAACTACTCTTTGAAGATGGTTGGAAGTTGGTCCCCGGGATAAACAGGGCAGGAGAGGACTCTTAGAAGCCCCTTAGGGAAAGGAGGGATAGTCAGACTAGGTACTCTGCCTTATCTTGGAGACTGGTGCCTGCTAAGCGATCTCCTCATTACCACTTTCTCATACTGCACCGTCTTCTGTGTTAGCTGCACAGACAAGGAGACAATGACACACTCCCATCAACATCCCAGATCTAGTATGCATTTAGGCAAGGACCTAATTCCTCTGTTTAGCCTTAAGGAAACTGATTCAGTCCCTCGATGATCTCCCCTGCAGATGGCAAGACCATCTGGAGCAGCGAATGAAGGGATGAGTGGATTCATCCGCTAATTCTGGAGACTTGATGGAGTTCCCAGAATCCCGCGAACGAGTCGAAAACATTCGAGAAGTCCCCGAGTCTCTCAGACGAACACGAGAACCAACAATCCCGAGGTGAGAGGTGATCAAAGTAACAAAGAGAAAAAAGTGTATGTCTGGTACTTACTCGTTGGAAATACGTACACTCTGTTGACAACAGAGAAGAACTCATCGGAATCCGAATCATCCCTGTATAACTGCCTCTTCTTTTCGTCGTCCTCCTCGCCGCCATGGTTGTAGTCACCCGAATAGGCATTCGGATCGTCGCCTTGCATGTCATTGTGGTGATCCCTGCTGTAGCCGTTGATGTAGTCATTCGAATGCGACAGCGAGCCCAGCGATGGATCGTCCATGTCGTTGTCGTCACTGTGCGCATTCTTGCGCGTGTCTGACGCGGCCGCCTTATTTGCGAGAAAACTCTGATTCTTGTAGAAGCTCTCGATGATTGTGTGCGGCACTGGAGGCGCTGTGATATTCGGCAGTACTCGCATTTCCAAGCGCAGGAGAATGTGCCGCTTGATGGACTCCAAGTTGTCAGCCTTCACTTGCTCACGCATCTGACAGGAATGACAGCCGCTGTTGGAATAGCTTGTGCTCGGCTCACGTCGCATATTGATGCGATGGTTGATGTAGCTTGTGATACTGCCACCACCAGACGTTCGATAAGGCAACTCGTCGCCGCTCGCACTTGTGCCGCCGATGGGCGCATGATACTGATGACTCTTGCTCTGGCTCTGTACGTCGGCCGGTGGCGGCAGCTGCTTTTCTTTGCTGCTCGACGATATTGATGATGTCGCTGAATCTCGCGGACTCTCCTGCGAGGATATGCTCATAATGTCCGCAGCGGAGGACATCGACGGGACAAATGCTGCTGCGGGTGAGAGAACGGCCGAGACCGTCTCGTTTGGCGGGCTGGTACAGTTCGTGAGTGGCACTGCCAATAGCAGCTGCAAGAGTATTATGATCGGCAGAAGGAACTGCGTTTTGCGTCGCATCCGTCGCAGGCTTCTACTGACGTACTGTATAAACTCCTTCACCACCATGATGAACAGCATCCACAGGTAGTAGCCCGAGTGTTGCTGCTGCTCTTTGACGTTTCGATGGCGCTGCGGTTGCTGATGTGATTGTGTCTCTGTTCGAGACTGTGACTGCGGTCGATTTTTCTTATAAGTAATTAGATTAATTTTACTACTCACACTGTTCTTCATATAATCACTCGCAATATCACAATACGTTGATATCGTTTCAATGCAGTCGAAACTGTCATAAACAATTGGCAAGTATGATGTCGCGTACGTGGCGGAGTTTGCTGCTTCTGCTTCCGACGCTGCCTGGTGCACCGACGACGATGGCGGTGATGGCCGTGATGGCGGTGGCGGTGATTGCGGCGACGGTGATGTGACCGATGTGGCCGACATTGCGGACTGTCGCAGTGGCGACCAGAGTTTCGGGGATCCCACAGCTGCTGTTGGCCTTTCGGTCTTCGATGAGGTGTGTTGGACTATGCTGGGCCTGTGCCATACGCCAGCTATCATCGAAGCGCATATTTCCGAGGAACAATTTATATCACGAGAGGACCAAGAATTTCTTGTGTTGCTTGTATGCTTGTCGGCGGTGTCGATGGCAAAGTGCTCGTTATGAATGTGTGAATCTACATTTTTTATCTTGCAGTTGCAACGCTTGTTGTTGTACTTGAATAGACGGTGTTTCTCTTGGGACTCTTGCACTCGTTCGAGGACCAGAATTTCCTGCTCGAAGCGGTATCGCAGCATGTGGTGGTGATACTCCTTTAAGTGGCGGCTTCTAAGTGCTTTCAGGCGCTTGCATCTGTGCATGCAGTTGACGAGTTGATAGCAATCGGACTCTTCGGACAGAAGTGCCATTTTATTCCCAGACATCAAGGTCTGGCTCTGGGGGTGGCTGCTGGACACCGGCTGTGTTGATGCTACTTAGGCGGGTGTGTCGGACGTAGTTAGACGCATTGTGTTTTATCTGGAAATAGAAAAAAACTCAGAAATAGAGAATATCTTTCAAGAGCCAAGGATCAATAGCAAAACAGATCGAGAAAGGAAGACACTTGATTCAGACTTATATGACAAGGCGTCAGAAGAAGAGAATGCCTGGATCCAACTGGACCTTGAAGCCCATGCATGGCAACACCACGCTTTGCGAGCACGCACCACCTGCCACAACAAAAAAAACATGAACGCCTCTCATTTTCACCGCGAAAAACCATCAAATCTCATCAAATGCATTCCATTCATTCCCCCACCTGATGACGTCATCGAAACATAAAAACTCATTTTTCTCAAATTTCCAAGGATTCCGATAGAATTTTTTGATGCAATTCATCTCAATTATCCTCTTCACACCCGGCCCCTTGCATTTGATCCGAAATTTCGGCGCAAATAGTGAAAAAATTGACTTTTGAAAAAATGACACGATTTGCACGAAAAAATGCAGTAAACTGGCATCACACTTGGGTCGCATTTTTTTGCTGGAAATAAACGCATTTTGTCGTTCTCGATTCGAGGAGTACACGATTTTGTGAAACGATTTTCTCGGGAATTAGGACGAACCTGGGGATGTGGGGTACCAGGATGGAAAGGAAATTTAATGCAGAAGAGGGATAGGGTGGGGTTTCTTAGCGGGAGTGCTGTACGTGGAGTGTGTGAGGCAAAATCCGCTATAACCTCATTTTTCACTCTGAAATGAATGGATTGGCAAGAAGTGATATTTTGTGAAATAAATTTTTCGATAGTTACGGCGAGCCTGGGGTTGAGGGATACCACAATGGATAGGGAATTTCAAGCAGAAGAGGGATAAGGTGCGCTTCTTTAAGGGGGGTGCTGTGGGTGGTACCTCTGAAGCGAAAACAGGAACGTCCTCCATTGTCCCATTCAAGCCGATAAAAAGGAGAGAATTCAACACTGACTGCTTTGCCAAATGTCTTGAAATTAGTGGAAATGTCTCTAGGTTAGGCTAAGTTAGAGTAGCTGACGACCCCAAAGGCCAAGAGCAGACCCGTTGTGTTAGAACTGCTTGAATTCGATTGTCGCAAGGCCCGGTTATAATGCCGATGAGAGTTCTAAGATTCTCACACACATCTCAGTTTGGTGTGAGTAAGCATTTCAAGGTTTAGTGGATGTTTTGTAGTAACGATAGGCGACGGTTCAGACGGGGGTATGTATGTGTGAATGGGTTGCCTGACAGGCCGCGGCAGTGGTATCTTAACTCTTCACTACCTACTGGTCAGTGGGCCATGCAGGGTCTGAGCCGGAACATAGGCTCGCCATCCTTCCACAATTGTTCCGGGCAGGTACACGATTCTTCAGGCCTCGATCATTCGCGTCCTCTCGTCGGTTTGGTCTTCCTCTAACTGGCTGGCATTCTCTTCTAACATGTTCTTAAGTCAAGTTCAGTTAAGTCAAGATCGCTTAAGGAAAAAGGGAACGCATCCCGATGGAGTGTGTGTGAGTCTAAAGACAGCTGGAAAATGGCTGGTGGGTTGTTGAGGCCAAGGGCAGACAGGACAGTCGCGTACTTGCCCACTCCACGTACTGAGTGAAGCTGCCCACCGACAAGTTGGCAAGTCAAGTTCAGTTAAGTAAATCACGACCTATTCTCGCTCCACACACCGACCAGAGGTGACTTTTCGCCTGAAGCACGTCCTCTGGATCGCAGTCTCACGCAGTAATCCACCAAGGGGCCAAGGGCAGACAGGACAGTCGCTTACTTGCCCACTCCTCGTACTGAGTGAAGCTGCCCACCGACAAGTTGGCAAGTCAAGTTCAGTTAAGTAAATCACGACCTATTCTCGCTCCACACACCAACCAGAGGTGACTTTTCGCCTGAAGCACGTCCTCTGGATCGCAGTCTCACGCAGTAATCCACTCCCAGCTGCATCCTCGCCAGCCACATTCACTGGTTCTCCAAAATAAAAGAGGACACCCAAGCCTAGCAGAGACACTCACCTCATCCGATACCAGCCGAGTCAGTCAGACTGTGAAAATTCAACCATAAATCCACGATTTTTCAATGAAAACTGCCGGGAAACGACATGAAATGGATTCACTGACCGGACACTCGAAGCCATCATTCGACTACAAAAATTGAGTGGAATGGAGTGTGAAGTCTTGACGACGCGGAAATACGAAGAGGTCGGCAAGGTGTGTTCACTTAGAGGTTGCAATTGGGTGTGGTGCTGAAAATGCGGTCTGGCAGTTTTTTTTGGGATCTGTAAATGGGGATATGTTAGTGAACACTTGCCTTTTGACCGTGAATGACTAAGGGTGGGAAGTGCTTTTTTGTCGGTGGCTAGTGCCACCGGACTATGTGCTGGCACTAGACTGTGCTTATAGGTGACACAGAGGAGAAGCACGCTTTTTTTGTAGGCAAACGTCAGATCCTGGGAGCCAAGATGATGATGGAGATCCTTACCGTCTCTATAAGGGCTGGTAAGGAGGTTCAAAAATACACCTTCAGAACCATTAAATCCTTAAAAATCCGCCTCCGTCTCATAAAGACGCTTCATAAGTGATTCCCCAACAAATTATGTGAAATTCAGATGAGGAAATTCCAAAAATTTCAAAATTTCCCGCTCAGGTGGGTGAGGGTTACCGAGTCTATATAAGGCTCTCTCGGAGGGGAAGATCCCCAGTCGCTCACGAGCCGGCATGGAGTGTACATCAGATTTAAGTTTTTTTTTTTTTTTTTTTTTTCAATTTTTTGAGGATTGAAGTAGGCTAGGGTACACGATGTTCAGGTGTGTGGCAGAGGCCATCTGTATGTGCTGTCACGTTAAGATACATGTTTCCTCTGCGGGCTTCCTGTGCCATTGCGTTTGTGTGGCATCGTGGAGTCCCACCGCCATTTGGTGGAAATACCTTTGATTTCTTCTCGATGTGTGTCGAATTCCGAGTTGGACTGGTGCGCGGGTGGTTTTGTCGACATTTTTAAGACATTTTGCGTTATCTTTGGGAGCGAATCCTCATTCGTTCATCGGTTTGAATGGTGCAGAGAAGGATGCCTGTTATTGTTGCTTCTCAATAGTAGACACCCTGGTAGAAAAGCCTGACTATTAGTTATCGTAGAAAATCGTAAGACAAAATATGATGTCTTTGGAACTGGTGCACTGCACTAAATGATGGAATGAGCAACTTTAAGCCCACACCAATGCGGTTTTTATTTACAATCGTATTCATCTGGCACCTATAAATATTTGTACGTTCTTTCCAAAACATTTTGCACAGCTATTGATAGCCAATCATCTCGAATCCCTCGAGTACAATAGTAAAAAGATGCTTCTCCGGATTTTGCTTCGCACGGACCACCCACAGCACTCCCCTTAAAGAAGCGCACCTTATCCCTCTTCTGCTTGAAATTCCCTATCCATTGTGGTATCCCTCAACCCCAGGCTCGCCGTAACTATCGAAAAATTCATTTCACAAAATATCACTTCTTGCCAATCCATTCATTTCAGAGTGAAAAATGAGGTTATAGCGGATTTTGCCTCACACACTCCACGCACAGCACTCCCGCTAAGAAACCCCACCCTATCCCTCTTCTGCATTAAATTTCCTTTCCATCCTGGTACCCCACATCCCCAGGTTCGTCCTAATTCCCGAGAAAATCGTTTCACAAAATCGTGTACTCCTCGAATCGAGAACGACAAAATGCGTTTATTTCTAGCAAAAAAATGCGACCCAAGTGTGATGCCAGTTTACTGCATTTTTTTGTGCAAATCGTGTCATTTTTCAAAAGTCAATTTGTTCACTGTTTGCGCCGAAATTTCGTATCAAATGCATGGGGCCGGGTGTGAAGAGGATAATTGAGATGAATTGCATCAAAAATTGTGACACTCGATGGACTTTCCTGGTGAAAATTTGAGGAGTTCGTGGTTTTTTTGGGAAATTCTTTGTGGCGGGTGGGTATTACCGTGAGTGTTGTTTTTGGGGGGATATGGTAGATTTTAGCAGAGGAGGAGAACGTGGTAAAGTGTGAGAGGCAAGAGAGCTGCGGTTGGTGCGAATGTGCCAGTGCGTGAGCTTGACAAGGTCGTCGCGCAGTAATTTTGTTTTGATCACCAACTAACAGAGAAGGGACATCGTAGGTTGAGATTAAACCAAAACAGCGGCAGGATATCGTTCGACAGAGCGTCTAGCCATCACTGAGTGCAGAGTACTGTCGATGATGCTGCCTAGAGACGACCAGCCAGATGCCAGATGATGGGGTAAGATGATTGAGCCTCAGATTGTCTGTAGACTCGAATGCCACACAAGAAGGAGAAGTCTGCTTGAACATCATAGCTCCAGTAGCAAGGGCTACGACGGCAGTCGCCTTGTGGGCCTGAACTGGTAAGTCATGCAAACTGCAAGCCATGAGCTGGTCAGTACTGCCTGGTCGTGAGTTGCTCAGTGCTGCCACCACAAGCCCTCATATGTTCAGTACTGCTACTGGGGAAGCGGGAGCTGCCCTGTGATGCCGCTTGAACGTCCAAAGCTGATCGATAATCCCACAAGTCACTGAGCTGGGCCACGTTGCCACAACAAGTCCCTTCTGATCTTGTCGGCGTATACGCTCTCACATGTGCCCGCCACCAGCGCCGGTTCATCATCCTCGCCTCGATGAAACTGAAAATCCGTTCAGCGGACAAGGGCACACTCGTCACTGCAAATCAAACGTCTTATCAAATGTCCGACAGTAACGCGCAGCAAGTTACAACACATGATGTAAACGAAGGACGTACACATGTACGTCCATCGACGATCACCGACACAGCCGCACTTGTTCGTCTCCTTCATTCATTCATTCATTCACTTGCTCTCTGGTCGCCTTCCTACGCGTGGTTCATCTCATCGCATCCAATAGCCTTGAAGACGAGCGTAATGTCATTGCTCAGTGCTCAGTTGGTGGTGTGCGGACAACACAAACACGTCTTGAATTGAAGCATATTCACTTGTCACCCTAACTACACGTTTTAAAGTTCATTTGATGGCCAATTTTAGGTCAAGGTCACTTCCAAAGAAGTCACAACTGTCTTTCATTTTCTCTCTCTCTCTCTCTCCCCTCCCCCCACACTCCCAGCGCCCAGCTCCCAGTCAGTATCAACCACTGATTTAAATTATTTATTGTATTAATATTAATGTTCATCATCCAGCGGCGAGGGGCTGCGCCGCCGACGATATGCTTGCACTTTCTGACTCTTATCAGACATGTGAGACATCCGAGTACAAAGCACACAAACTGAACTCAGTTCAAAAAAAAATTAACAAAAAAAAAAAAAACCAAAAAAAGGCGAACAAAAAAACTAAAAAAAACCGCCGCATGATGCTGTGGTGGCCGCAGATATAGTATACATATGCACCAAGGTCGGCAAATCGACGCGTGAAATGTAAAAATATGCGGACAAGCCATTATCTTTGAATTTTCGGGATTGAGTGGGAAGGTACAAGAAAAAAAGAAACAAAAATGCTTTAATTTTTTCGTCGTCAGTTTTTTTTCTTTCGTTTCGTTTTTTTTTTTTTTTTAATTTGAATTGTGATTGTGATTTTTGGTCCGGCACTGTGGTGGACGTTGTTGTTTGCCGCCGCCTGCTGACTTCTGGTCGCCACTGGCTGCTGCTGCTGCTAAGGTGAACTGCAGCCAGAATTCCTCTGCGTTATCTACGGTTTGAGTTATTTATTCTTGCGTTTTTATTTTTTTGCTTTTTTTTGTCTTTTTTTTTTTTTGCTGTGTGTTCCTTCGGTTTATTTCGTGTATATATGATAATTCATTGTTCATTAAACTTCCTTGGCATTTTGAACGTCAGTGGCTAGAAATAGAAATTAGAAGACAAGTGCATCGGTTGTTGGTGCTGGTGCTTGTGCTTCGTTTCGCTTCTTTTCTTTCGCTTCGCCTCGTGCAGTGTGTGTGTAGGTTTGGCTAAATTTCTTTGTTTCGTTTTTTGTGCGTTTTTTCATGTTGCTTTTGGATTTTAATTTATTCGTTCTGCTGGTGGCTCAATTGATCGTAATTTGCTTTTAGAGGATCCTCTCGCCCCCACGCGCTGTAGCGCGCGGGATTGGCGCAGTGAGTGAGCGTGTGAGTTTTGGGTGCGAATTAGGGTTGTCAGCCTGGGGTCCATTACAAGGCCTTTGTCTGTGTTCGTTGCCAGAGTCCGACGGTGCTTCGGACTTGTCAAACTTTTTGGACAGGAGTGAGTGGTCACTTGTGTCTCTCTCTCTCTCTCTCTCTCTCCCCGCTCCCTTGATTTAAACTCATTTCTGATCAAAGTGAGTGGTGACTTCGTTTTGATCTAGTCACACAGCTGTCTGCTGGTCCTGCTCACGTTTTACAAGCCTGCCACTGTCATCCTCTGCCGTCGTTTTAGGCTTCTTAGATCTGAATAACGCACTAAACGTCATTCATTCAGCGCTACATTTCTGGCAAAATTTACACGGTTCTGTGTTGGTCATAAATTCCTTGCAAGTGCTCGAAAACCACGCGTTCTGACGAGTTGCATTTCTTGAACTGTTTAATGTTGATCGAGGCGTCGGCGGGGCATTTTTTTGGGTCAGAGTATATCGTGTCTCCAAACGAGAGATTGACGCGTCTTTTTGACGAACAAATTTCCAACATCCCCGCCTGCAGACATCAAGGACGAGTGTTGTACCCCGTCACCCACCAGAAGGCAAAACTAAACCGGGAATAAGTGGCAGGCTGCTGAAGGAACTCGGCAAGAAAGTTTCAGTTTGAGTTGGGAGTCCAATGACATTTTGGCGTAATCGTCAAAGTATCCACTAAGCGGCCTGTAGTGAGCCTGCTTTATTGCGAAAATATGTGTCCACAGGTTTGTTCTCATTCCAGAATGATGAGCATACCCAGCAAAGCACTTACCTTTAAAGACTACAGTCTCCGTCCAGTGGTTGCTCGCTTAGGAGGACCATGTCTCGAATTTCACTTCTCAACGACCAACCAAAGGACTCTCGGTACAAAATTGTACCTTATTTCGCATCTACATCAATTTCCTATCCATTCTTGCCCTAGTTACCGAGAAAATCGTTCCACAAAACATGACGTCTTCGGACTCGTGGACTGCAGTAAATAATGAAATTAGTAACTTTGAACGTTCTATGAATATTTGTACGTTCTTTCCAAGGCATTTTGCACAGCAATCGGTAGCTAATCCCCTCGAATCATTAGAGTACAATGAGGAAAATGATGCTTCTCCGGTTTTTGCTTCGCACGGACCACCCACAAACCGCTTCTTAATAAAGCGCACCTTATCCCTCTTCTGCTTGAAATTCCCTATCCATTGTGGTATCCCTCAACCCCAGGCTCGCCGTAACTATCGAAAAATTCATTTCACAAAATATCACTTCTTGCCAATCGATTAATTTCAGTGTGAAAAATGAGGTTATCACAGATTTTGCCTCACACACTCCACTTACAGCACTCCCGTTAAGAAACCCCACCCTATCCCTCTTCTGCATTAAATTACCTTTCCATCCTGGTACCCCACATCCCCAGGTTCGTCCTAATTCCCGAGAAAATCGTTTCACAAAATCGTGTACTCCTCGAATCGAGAACGACAAAATGCGTTTATTTCCAGCAAAAAAATGCGACCCAAGTGTGATGCCAGTTTACTGCATTTTTTCGTGCAAATCGTGTAATTTTTTCAAAAGTCAATTTTTTCACTATTTGCGCCGAAATTTCGGATCAAATGCAAGGGGCCGGGTGTGAAGAGGATAATTGAGATGAATTGCATCAAAAAATTCTATCGGAATCCTTGGAAATTTGAGAAAAATGTGTTTTTATGTTTCGATGACGTCATCAATGAACTCGATGAGAAGCGATAGAGTGTTGCTTGTCTGGCAATGCTTGTGAAGTCACGGGATTTTGGGGGGGAATGGATGGGGAGGGAAGTTTTTTTGCAATGCATTTGATGGTGTTTTCTGCTGAAAATGAGAGGATTTCGTGGATTTGGGATCTGTGGGAAATTTGTCGAGGCGGGTGGTGTCTCGTAATGTGGTGTTGCCATGCATGTGCAACGATGTGTGTTAGTTGTCCTCCAACATCACGCTACTAGACTTGAGAACACTCCCACAAAGAGGCCAAAAACCATAGTCTCAGTGTAAGAACAGAGACATTGGCGCGTTCCCAGATCCCGTTGATCTGCCACCTATGTATACTGGCTCTGCCATTATAATTGCTCTCCTAGCAACAGCTTTGTGAGCAGCTCTGTTGACCTTGAAGGAGCGCCAAGCGCAATCGTTTCCCAGTCCAGCCACTGGTGTCGTTGACCCGTGCACATTAAGTGAATTCAATCGACGATCAATCAGTCAAGACCAAACATATGGGTCACTCCATCACTGAAGCTCTCACTGAAGTATTGGCCGGTGATTCATGGGCGCTCGTAGCAAACAGCTTCCGCACAGTGTTCGTCAAATTTGAACGGAATATCTTGCCATGAGTTCCGACTTCAATCTGATGTCGTGTGGCCGCGTCATTATTTTACAATACTCGAACAGACGTTATCTTGTTTTTGTGGTCTCTTGGTTCTCTCGCGAACGCGCTCGATACTGACGCACAGTTCGTAGAAACAACAACATACGTGAGAGAGTAACGAGAGATCTCCTTCATAGTAGGCTCGATCGACTTGGATTCTTGTAGTTGAACTTTGAACAGCGCTCGGCGCCGCTGCCGCTCACAAACACAGCATGTACGCTTGGCTAGAGGCACAATTTACCTCAATTAGCTCGCGAGTATAGCCTCAATAGGGCGGGTAGACATAACAATTTCTCAAATAGTTTCGACGCGCATTCTAGACGACGACGACGATGAGTACGAGACAACGATGACAGATCAGATCATCGTCACAACACGTAACGTAAAATTGAGGTATACTCGCGCCTATGTACGTGTTCTCGCTGTGCGCGAAACGAGACATCGCAGTCATGGCGCACGTTTTATTTCATTATGAATTGTATCTAGTTCAAGGCCACGACGGCGCGGCGTTTAGAAATGTGCTTGCAGTTCTGTAGATTGCGTTCGGAAGGGGGTTCCTTGGAAAGTGGCTGATGAGAGAGCTGAGAGTAGTGTCCCACTGGCCATTGAGATGTTGATGAGGTGCGTGGGTGAGCAAGGTGGGTTGGTGCAGTCCTCGGCGTGATCTAGAAACGATCGAGGCATCATTCAGAGATAGATCATCGAGGCATCGACAGAGATAGAGTCTGAAGGCTGTTCCGACTCCAAAAAGTCCTAGAATGAGTGTGCTCGGCTGTGAGTACTGATGTACTGAGTACTTGGTGTGGACACTAAGAATTGTTTCACTCCGAATTTGCATTTGATGCAAACTTACATCTGAAGAAACTGGATATCTTGAGCAAAAAGGGACACCTGCCTTGGATGGAGAGCTGCCTTAAAGAAACAGTGCGGACAGCTGAATTAGAGGACATCCTGGGCATCCCTTGGGTGGACAGGTGCTTTGAACGGACTTTCTTGGAAAGACCCAACTTTTCAGCCCCTCCACGTGTACATTCCTCTGCACCTCCTCCTCCCTCTTCCCCCTCCCCCGCCACACCGCCCCTCTCTAATCAGTATCAAGTCTTAATCACCTCGCACCTTTCAGTGTGCTTACACCACCAACTTGCCGAAAACTGCAGCGACAGCAAACACCTCCTCCCGCCCTCATCGAATACCAGAACAAGTTCTCAAAAAACTACGTCAGGGGGTTATTTGCTTGCGTCTTATCGTGTGCCTAAGTTGCAAATGATCGAAGAGATACGAGCAACGAAAAAAACCCACACACACCGATACACATTCTGATGAATATTCAAAAGGTTAACGAAACCGTTGTACGGCGGCGGTGCAGGCAAAACAAGCAAGCAATCGAGCGCGGATGAGAGTGAGTGATACATACTTTGTTACCTATCCGCAACAAAATTTCGTAACACTTGAATTTAGCTGGCTCGTGTTTCGAATTAAATGTAAGGGCATGTGGAGCACGTAGAGCACGTAGAGCACTCGCCGCAGCAATTGATATAAATATTCGATTCGAGAAGAAAAATTGCAAGTCAAGGAGGTCACACTCACGGAGTGTGGAATATTTTCAGAAAATTAAAATCTCACAATGTATGAATTTGTACGGAGAGCGGGGTGGATCGAGAGAGAGAGAGAGAGAGTGAGTGAGAGGGAGAGGGGTTAAGTGCAAATTAGGCCAGAAAAGCGTTTGGTCTTAAAATCGTAGTTGTTGCTATGAGAAATTGGAGGGATACTACAGCTGACAACAAACACTATGTCACAATGCAACAGAGGCCGTCCGCGTCTATAGTGCTGCACACGAGGGGAAAGGGAACTCAAGAAGCGTGTCTAACTGGAGACAGCTGGCCAGGCTTTAGCTTCAAACAGACAGCTCCCTTGAGCAAACATATGTCTTCAGCGGCAGCTCCCGGACTCTAGCATCAGATGAAAAAGTTGCGATTTGCCTTCGAGTAGCCATTCCGGAGCGACCTCTCTTCTCTTGAAACACGTTCTGTGGATCGCACTATAGCGAAGTAATCTACGCTCAACTGAATCGTCTCAAGACACACAACCACCATAAATAGTCAGCTGCACATCATTGAATCCACTTTTTGCAACGACTTGTTAAGCCAAGTTCAGTTAAGTCCAGATCAGTTCATGAAACAAACAACGCATCCCGACCGAGTGCGGGTGAGTCTGAAGACAGCTGACAGAGGCTGGTGAGTGGTTGAGGCCCAGGGCCAGACAAGGTAATTTGCTTGCCCACTCCTCGTACTGAGTGAAGCTGCCCACCGACAAGTTCTCAAGCCAAGTTCAGTTAAGTAAATCACGACCAACCCATTTTCCCTTCAACTGCTCTCGCTCCACACACCAACCAGAGGTGACTTTTCGCCTGAAGCACGTCCTCTGGATCGCAGTCTCACGCAGTAATCCACTCCTAGCTGCATCCTCGCCAGCCACATTCACTGGTTCTCCAAAATAAAAGAGGACACCCAAGCCTAGCAGAGACACTCACCTCATCCGATACCAGCCGATGACGTCAGAGTGTGAAAATTCAACCATAAATCCGCGATTTTTCAATGAAAACCGCCGGGAAACCACATGAAATGCATTGAATCACTGAAGGGACACTCGAAGCCATCATCTGAAAGCATTCGCCTTCAAAATTTCACGATTTCCTGGAAAATCGATAAAATGCATGATTTCGCCCAAAAAATGCAGTAAATTGTGAAATGAATCGAGTCGACTTTTTCTGCTGCGAGAGTGGACATTTTTAAAAATCGATTTTTTTTTGAAAATCCTGCCGAGATTTGACGAAAAGTTGGATGGAGTGGTGTGCTGACGTGTGCTGACGTGTGCATTGAAAATTTGAAGGTAATCGACGAGGAAGTGTGAAAATGAGACGAGATTAAAGTCGGCGAGTGGGTGCCCAATAAGAGGTTGTAATTGTGTTTGTTGATAGATTCGTGCTTTGGAAGGATTTTTAGGACATGCAAATGGGAGAATGTGAGGCAAGACATTAATTTTTTTTATCAGGTCAATACTGGTTGAGGATGGGAAGTGTTATTTTTTTTTGCATCGTCATTTTAGCCACCAAATTGACACCTAGATTCACCTAGACGGCTATGTGCAGGCACCAGTTTGTGCTTAGACCGCTGAATGCCCGTCTCTGACAGTGTCCATAGAAGGGGTGAACAGTGCTGTCACATTCTTAGGAAAAGAGGCAGATCCTAGAAAGACCCCAAATTGTGGAGATCGACATGCACTGCTTGGATGGAGATGGTCTAATCAGCAAGGATTCCTTACAGACGGTGGAGAACCTTTTACCGTCTCTATAAGAGCTGGTAAGGAGGCTCAAACTCCTCAAAAATCCACCTCTGTCTCATAAAGATGCTTCACAAATGATTCCCCAATAAATCATGTGAAATTCAATGAGAAATTCCCTAAAATTCTAAATATCTCCCTTCAGCTGGGTCCGAGTCGCTCTCTCTGAGGGGAAGATCCTCAGTGGCTGGCTACCCTGCATGGGGTGCAGAGATGATGGAGGATAGATATATCCAACTTCTACAGCCCTTGCCCCTTCATTTCATGTGAAAGTGTTTTTTATACGGTGTTGCGAGGAGTGGTAGAGCCGGGAATTTCTGATGGATTTTTTTGTTTTTACTCTATACAACCTTCCAATTTTATTTGGAGGGCAACCTCATTCTGTTCACACTCAACCATGCAATGATGAGACATTCGTTATGATACGTGTTGCCTTTCGAATATTTCTGAGCAGTTGCTTGATTTTTGTTCAATGTTTGGTCTTCAATTGGATCAAGCTCCGGCAAGGACGTGCGTCGCTACGCGATCTCCCTCAAATGTGGTTGGCCGAGTGTTGTGATTCGAAATGCTCGCTGTATATAGTGGACACATGGACGGGACACGCACGTAAGGCGAAGGTATATCACGGTTGTTTTTGTCGACTCGCTGTCTAGCTGTCACCACCTCAGTCTCATCTTTTTAGTAGCCAGTCAAGCTGACGTCAAGCCCATATAACTAACCCTCTTTTTGCACCCTTAACCGGCTTCTTCAATCGACAAGCTTCTTCAGGCAGCGCTATGTCTAGATAGTTGTTTCCAAATGGTTGACATCCTCGCTTCCACTGGTGCAACACCTTAGCCGCGGTTATCTTCTATTTCCTCTGTTCCAGTTGGTTAGAGTTACTTCTCTTGACGTAACAACGATGACTAACAATTGTTCCCATGCACATTGTGCACACACACACCCACTCCATACCGCTTGTCATTTTGTCAAGTTAATTCATAAAAAAAGCATAAATATAAGGAGCAATTTTTTTTTATGCTCTTACATTATATTCAAAGAGAGATATGGACGATCGCTCGGACGTTGTGTATCCGTCTCATTACACAAAACATATGAATGTGCAACAAACATACGATACGCTCTCTTCGTCTCTTCACTCAGGACAAAAACAACAGCCCGCTGTCTGCAATCAATTGATGCTTATTAGTTTATTTTAAATGTGATATTCATTTCGTGAAATTGTATGTATGCATATGTAATTATATACACCATCTCAGTGTCAGCGCGATGTTTGTTCAAATAAATTGCAATCATTCTCTGCTCAAGTGTGGCTGTGATTTATAAGAGAAATAAATCAATTTTCTGTTACGTGTCCTCAATACATACACTAGATCTATTAGCAGGCGCATAATATATCCCCCAAACCAGCCACCATATGCACACAGTGACTACGAGAATTATTTTGGGAACCTAAACGCAAAAAAAGGAAAATCGAAAAAAGCGAGCAAAAAATGCTGTTGTATGTACGCATCTGGCTTTAAAGGCATAAATATCAAAATGAACTCGAAAAGATTGAATGATCTTCGCTTTTTTTTCCGGATTCGAACCGTGATCTAGTGAAAGATGCGAATATACACATCTCGGGCTCTCGTTGGATACAAGTTTCCGTTTCTTTTTTCGAAACGAACATAACTCATTTAAAGACTTTAAGTACCCACCTACCTACCTGATGCCATATGGATGTGTTGTTTTTTTTTTTTTTCGGAATTTTTATGGATTTTTTTGTGAAAAATTTTTTTGGAATATTATTTTTTTTTTTTGCACATCTCCAGTGTTAGATACATTATCGGTATTTATCTTACGTATCTCGAACTGGAGAACTCTGAGAGATGTACAAACGTGATTATGGGAAAGTTGATTTGTTTTTTTATGAAAAGTTTAACGAACCGCTTGAAACAATAAATCGCTTATCAATTCATGCTTCAAGTGGCTTAAGGTGAGATGATTATGATGATAGGAGGCTGAATAGTTTACTTACCAATCTTCGATGAATAGATGGCAAAAAAGTGTTTCTTGAATTGTCTGAAAAATCAGGTTTTTTTTTTCAAAAAAAAAAAAAGAAATGCTACATTCAATTAGAGTTCATCAAGGAATCTTGTCCTTTTGAAACTTTGCAATGGTTCTTCTTCTCCTATTAGCTGGCGATGAGAAATCAAGCAACAAAAAAACTCTTATTTTCTCCTTACATCACTCTTTTGTTGTTAAAAAATGTTGTTGTTTTTTTTACGCTTAAATTCGCATCCGTTGAGGGTGTTACATTGTTGCATAGTCGTCCCTCACTCGACGTCGGCCCAGCTCAACAGTTTTCGACGGAATCACAATTATTAAATTTAAAACACTGCCGTTGCAATTTTATATTTATACACAAGAAAAAAATGCTCTTTTTTTTTCAAAAATAAACGACAAGGAAACATACAAAAAAAAATGATGATGAAAAAAAAAACGAACCCCATAAAAAGAAATTTTCGAAATAAACTCCGTACAAGCGTGGGGTTCTCTTTTTTTTATTTATTTAAATGTTTGTTTGCAACTTCACCGTGGTGACGAGACGATAAGGCAGGCAGTAGATTTAAATTTTCTCATTTCTACAAGATCGTTTTTGGATGTAAAGCACATACATATACATATGCTCGTGATTTCCTTTGTTGTTTTATTTTATTTTTTTGCTTTTTTTATTTATTTATGTTTTGTTATTTTTTTGTTATAAATCTTAATGTTTCATTTCCTGCTGCATCCGAGTGCGAAAAAGAGAAACGAAGTCGAATTTTCACAAGAATCTTTTAAATTTTTTGCCGTTGAATGTATTTTTCTTCTAGTTAAACATTTTCATTTACACTTTTATTCAAAAAAAAGTTAAGTTTTGCGGAAGGAGCCAGACACTTGCAAGATTCCTTTTAGTTTCATTAATTAAATTTGTTTTTTTTTTTTTGTTAGTTTGCCTTCTTGTGCATCTGAAGTAAGAGTGCAGAACAATAAAGACAAAAGGCCAAAAACAAAAAAAGTGAAATAAAAATAAAAATAAAAAATTGTGGAAAATGAAAGAAGTACTTCTTTTTTTGTTTTTTTTTTGTTCTTCTTTTTTTCTCGTATGTTTGTGAAAAGGGGAATTTTGAATAGCACAACCGATCGCTTCGAAATGCCGGGGACGACTGCCAATGCGAGTAGATTAATATGCCGGGTATACTGTGGACGACATTAGCCAGGCGGTAGTGAGCAGAGCATGCAGTCGGTGTGACCAGACGATGCTTTTATTCGCGCGTGATTGAATGGGAGAGCAAAAAAAAAAAAAAAACAAAAACAGAAGCGAAAAAAACATAGATTGTGCTGGACGGTGTACTTTCGAACTATGATGTCATTATTGACATTTCTTTAACATTTTCTCGGCATTCTTTGAGGGAATGAGGCTCGTGGGCTTTTCGTTTCGTTTCGTCATGGAGTGAATTTGGCAAGGGGTGGTCTTTATGTGACAGTCTGTGGAGGCTTGTCTTACAAGAAGCTGGGCTACACATTGCCTGGTGACTATTTTTTTTTTATCGAAAAATTTTATTTATGCGCTCACCTCTGCCCATCGGCATTTTTGTCCTGAGGAACTTTTGTTGCAGGGGTCTTCGCGGGGCGCTGCAGTTTAAGGTGCTGTCACAGGGTCTTGGCACTCTTAGGGCCAGTGTTACAGTGCAGCAGAGTAGAGAGGGCCTCCATCGGTTCTTGGACACTATAGCCCAGACAGCATGTGCTTGGCCAGAAACTAAATTGCTGGTGCTGTGGCTTTTTACTCTTTTCACTCGTGGGCATCTCCAGCTGCCATGGTGTCTTGCTGGTTGCCTCTAGGTGCGCATAGGAAAGTATTCGGAGTCGAATCCTCTTTGGACCAAAGCCAATTTGTTGTTCCCACAAAAGATAGTGAAAAGACCTTCTCTAAGTTGCATCGAATGACTCAATGACACTCGAGCAGTCCTCTGGCGTGCCTGCCTTTCTTTTTAAGATCGACGCCACCGACATCGACATCGTCTCATTTTCCTATTTCCGAGTTGATTTCTTTTAAATTTTCGATGCAAACTTCACACTCTCTCCTTCACTAACTCCAATTCGTCGAAAAGCATCCGCAGTTTTTGAAAAAATCATGAAATTCCGAGCAACGCAGCTTCCAAGCTTACTAATTATAAGATCGACGAAGAACTCTTCAGCAGGCGAGAAAAAAAAACAACTTTATTTACTCGCAACTCTTCTTACTAACATCTCCTCATTTACAGATCCCAAAAAACCGTCCAGACTGCATTTTTTTCACGACACACAATTGCAACCTCTTATTGAACACACCTTGCCGTCTTTCAGATCATCCCGTTTTCGTTTTTCCACGTTGATTTAATTCAAATTTTCGATGTAGGCTTAACACTCCTTCTCCACTGACTCCATTCCACCCAAGTTTTCCTCGAAGCCTTTCAGGATTTTCGATATTTGAAAACTTGCACTCTCGCAGTAGGAAAAGTCGACTCGATTCATTTCGCAATCTACTGCCAAGCCGCAATGGCAACTTGTTGGAGGACAACTTCAGGACGGTGTGTGAATTAGTGAAAGGGGTTAGGTCTTGGGAAAACACCTCGGAGGCAGTTGAATTCTCCAGGAAGCCGGTTTGTGTGTCGTCCAACAAACTCAAGGACTGCCTTCGTCTTCTTCGTGTGGTGCTAGAGAACCTCTTGCGGTTCCTGTATTTTTCGCTGTCGTCAGTTTCACACACCGAGTTCTAGCACTCCCTCTAGCTTCAGCGTCCTCTGTCGCGATCTCAAGCAGTCTTAGAGTCGAAGACATGACCTGCTGCGTCTTCTTTTCCTTCTCATTACATCCCGCCGGCCACGAGTAGACCAAAAATTGAGCTTCAGAACCATAAAATCCCTCAAAAATGTCTTAAAAGCCACGTTCTCCAGCAAATTCGGGAAATTCGCAAAATTTCCCCTCCGTCTGGGTGGGTCTGACCGAGTCCATATAAGGCTGGCTGCTGGGGTATGCCTTGTCAGTTATTTCAGATATTTGCAATACCCCAAGTCATTGAAGAGACTAGTTGTCCATGGCCCAGCCACCTTTACCGTGCCTAACCACGTCCATGACTCATTCGATCATTCCCCAAACACGATCACCTCGCAACAAAATGCAACATGAAACCAAACGCTCGCGCTTCTGGGAAATGTCGCTCATTTTGGTCACACTAAGTGCCGTCGATCATGAGGCGATACGCGCGTTTCTTATATTCGAACACTGTGTCGGCATAAAACATGACGAAATCAAGAGCGTAATCCGTTTGTTTTTTGTTTTTTGTGAGCATGCATTGCGAATGTCATTCTGCACTAGAAGCCATCACACCAGACAGCACCAGACCAGACACAAGCGCACGAAATTAATTGTCGGTTTCGGATTTTTTTTTTGTTGCCTTTCGTGGCCAATATTTGCGCGCCTGTGACAATTTACGACGCGGCGTGCATCGAGAGGAGAGCACCCAAAACAGCATCACAATTAAAATATCTTCTGCGTGTAGTTTGTTCGTTGTTTTTCTTATGCTGCCTCCTTGTGCAATACGAATGCACACGCTGGCTGTGCAGAGTGTTGTTGGCAACATTTCAAAATGATGCTCTCAACATTCTAATAGACGGACGGAGCCTGAGTACACATACGTAATTATTGAGTGCACCCCTCGGTGTTGTGTGGACGCTCTCGCTTGCTGTTGGCGACGCGACGGTGTCTCAGGCTGTTTTGTTTCCTTTGTTTTCTGCGTTGTGCTCTGCGTTCTGTGTGTGTCCCTCAATTACACTGGTGTCTTCGAGGGTGACGGAGTAATGATGATTACAATTATGGCTGATAGATTACTTGTAATGATTCTTCATTGCACTGCGGCAACTGACATGTACAACGTACGCGCGGCGCGGCGTACTACGACGCGGTCGGTCGTCGTGATGTTTTGCTGGTGTTTTTGCGGAGGAGAGAGACCCAGCGTCATTGGCACGGCGGCGGCGCGACATTTTTAAGTATTTCAAGTCTGTGGTCCGGTCGCAGAGGAGACTGCCTGTGTGTGGGGACTGTGGAGCATCGCAAATTTATGCGATGCTCGCGTCGGAAACCTTGACCATTCTGGTGTCTTGCAGATGAGTGGAACACGTTCGAAGTTTTGCGTCTGAAAGCTTCGATCGGAGGGGAGTTTGTTTTCTTTAATTTTTTTTTTTCAGTTTAAAATCTCACGAGAGTTAATTTGAATTAGAGACTTTCTGAAGATAAACAAGGGGCACCAGATGGAGTGCGTCCTTAAGGCACTCGATCGTGTCATATAATAGAGCTTCTGGTGAAAGCCTGAGAATGCCTAGGCGCATTTTGTGAGTCACGCGTCCATTGATCTTGTCAATGTATATAGCTCGGCCGGAGGCACGTTTCTGACGCACTCGTCCTTCGTGCGTGTCCAGCCGGACTCCTATTCATGCCAAGACCGAGCTTCTGAGTCACACATCCTACGATCGTGTCCAGGAACAAAGCTTCGGCAGATATTTGTCAAGCCACAGCCTCAGTTTCAACAAGCCAGCTGTTGGAATATCATAAGTCCGCAGTCTCCTCGAATGACGCTGGATAGGAAACGAGACTTTCAACTTTCGATTTACACACTCGCAGCATAGCAACTGAATGCCACAATTCTGCGTGTCTGCTCTGGTTCTGCTTCAGTTTCGTGTGCCTTTTTTTGTGTGCCTTTCCGGAGACTCGGTTGATAAGTTTATCGCAAGTGAAATTCATATATGTGCCAAGTTGATTCGTAATCACGAGTCGCAAATAGGTGTGGAGGCTAAAATTAAACACTGACTTCGCAGTTTCATAGTTTCATGGCAATACGCATTGATACGGGTAATCGCCGCTGAACTGCACCACACATGTTCCGAGACATTTTGTCGGTTGTGGTTGATGGGGAGGGAGGGAACATATTTTGTAGGGAGAGAGCGTTGGACGAGGTACACATAGCTGATCGAATTTGTAATGTTCCTTGGTTGAAGTTATTCGTGGCTGGGGGTTAAGGAGGTTAATGATGGTCTGTGTTGGGATTGATCCTCAAGGCAAGGAGGGCAGAGACAGACAGAGGTTGTCAGTGAAACCGCTGAAGACTAGCCCCAGGGCGAGGCAAGAATCAACAACGTCGTCTATTCCTGTCCTCCATATACTGTGCCGACTTGCATGGTATCCCAGAGTGCGTCATCCCGGAGAGTAGACGAACTTGGAATCGAAAATGTTCATGATCTCGGATATTCGGGCGGCTCTGAGTCGACTAGACTACTTCGTTGGATCCCTTGCAACTTTTGCAAATACCATGAATGTCCAGAAACCGGAGTTTTCCTATGCACTGTCCATGATCGTTCTTGTAAATAAATGAGAAGCCCCTCAAACTCGTGCCAGTTGACTGCACAGATGCTGTGCACTCTACTCGGTGATTCTCATAATTTCGTGTCACTCACAGGTATAATCACCATACCCGATCCTTGGTGCTATCGAAAAAAGATGGCCTGTCTGCAAGGAAGGTGGAGAGAGATGGATGAGGAGGAGACACAAAATGAAGTCTACGAGCTGTCCCAAGACCGTGACTCGGCCACATCTAACGAATGGACAACAATGCTCCGGCGTATATTTGAATCAGAACCTGCTGGTGCGACAGAAAGAGAGACGAACAGCTGGACCCAGTACGAGTCCAGAATCAGCTTGGAAAACTTACATAACGTCGAACACAATGCACATCAAGAAGCCTTGCATCAAAGACCATCCGTGTCCAACCCCAAATTGTTAACAAATGAAACGGAAAATCCCCAAGAAGGTGGAAAAGGCGACACAGAGGTGCACAAAAACACCCAGAAGTACAAAAAACGACTTATCCTAGGCTTTCTCAAGTATATAATGTAATCTTCACACCTTTTTTCATGCGACTTCGATGGAAAGTGACCGAAAATCCCCCACCCCCCAACAGCGGTGGCAAGTGCTAAAGAGGGTAGTGCTGCGTTCAAAAAGAATGTGTGAATGCAAATAAAATGCCATTTGCAGGCGTTAAGCCGAAAGCACAATTACATTTCTTTAGAATTTTAGTTTTTCTCGTTTTTTTTTTTTTTTGCACCACCTTCTTTTCATTAAGAACTACTTCAAAGCCCTACGGTCGCAGGGATTAAGCAGTCAGCTGATACATTTCCAGTGTCTTTTTTCAGTTCAGTTCAGTGCAACACCCACCCAACTTAGCTGCTGCTGCTGCAGCGTGCTTACATGAAAGATTATGCAAACCAACAAAAAAAAAAAAAGGGGGGGAAAGACATCAAATGCCCACTACCAAGTGTGAAATAAAACTTTAAATGAAAACAAAACACTTGCGGGGAGCGAGCTATGAAAGCAAAGAACGGGTGGAAGAGAAGAAGAAGAAGGAGGAAAAAATGTAAATTAATTACCCACGGTATTGCCTTACTTACACGCTTACTTTCCATACGCGCCACTGGCATGCACTGTACTTAAGTCCACGTACGGTCGGTCGGTCGGTCGGTCGGTCGGTCTCGGTCTTGGTCTTCGAGTCGACTTGAGTTCAGTTGAGTTGATCAGTTTCAATTTTTGCAATTAACGCCTTAATAGGGTCATGTGGATGAGTCAAGTCGGAGGTGGTAAGGCGGAACTGTCATTTTGCACACCACACCCCCGCAAAAGGGTATTTGGACGAATATAATTACCCAAGAGTGTACGCAAAGTAATAATTGCTTGTGGAAGGTAAGAGGGTACCCCGCCTACCCCTACCCCTGCCCCATCCCCAACCCCCACCAAACACACCCACAGTGCCATGAGCGTATACCATGAAAGGGTGGATGGTTCAAATTTGTAATTTAGGGTCGACCAAGCTACTCTGGTTTCTTCTCTTGTTTTTTCCGTTTTGGTGGCTGTGTGTACGCCATGCCGCCAATATCTTTCTCGAGACTGATAGAGAGAGAACGAGAGAGAGAGACAGAGAGATAGAGAAAGAGTGAGAGAGAGAGGACGGAAGGAAGGGAGGAGAATGGGGTTGATTCACGCAATTGCATTGACTCCTGCAACATATCTTCACTCTGTATATCTGTACACGTGCATATAGCTACGCGAGAATGTCCAAGGAATGTGTGTACGTAAACAAAGGGTAATCCGAGGCGTTCGCTTCCCTGGTGCCTTTCAATTTAATTCATTCAGAGTTATGTTTCTTTGCGCGCACTTTAATGGTTTCTAAGAAAGCTGGTGTGCAAAGTTTTTATTATTTGGTTGCTGTTTTTTTTTTTTTTCTTTTCGTTTGTTTGTTCTTTTCAACGACTCTTCCTAGATGTTCCAGATGTGCATGAGTGTGTATCCAATTCTCTGGGTGGGAGTGAACGAGTCAGGTTGGGGCCATCAAAACAAGAAGTCTCATCGGAGGTGCTGCTCGGAGGACGATGATGCTTGTTGTTCAAACATGACTGAGTCCTCACATCCACTCATGCAGTCGTGGTCGTTTATTCGTTGTTGTTTTTCTGACTCCACTTTGGTGTTGAAAAATCAAAAATTCCCCAGCAATCCCCAGACCTGCCTTTCTGGAAACAGCAGCCACCGACAAAACGAAAAGCCACTCGCTGATTACGACATCGTCTCATTTTCCTATTTCCGCGTTGATTTCCTGGAAATTTTCGATGCAAACTTCACACTCTCTCCTTCACTAACTCTAATTCGCCCAAAAACATCCGCAGTTTTTGAAAAAAATCATGAAATTCCGGGCAGTGCACAGCTTGCCAATTATAAGATCGACGAAGGACTCTTCAGCAGGCGAGAAAAAAAGAACACTTCTCAACTTTATTTATTCTCGGCCTTCTTCAGTGTAACAACTTCTTCAGTCTTTTCAGTCTTGGCCAGACAGTGATGGCAACTTATTGGTGGACAACTTCAGGACGGTGTGAAGTGAAAGGGGTTAGGTCTTGGGAAAACACCTCGGAGGCAGTCGAATTCTCCAGGAATCCGGTTTGTGGCACGTCCAAATAACTCAAGGACTGCCTTCGTCTTCTTCGTGTGGTGCTAGAGAACCTCTTGCGTTTCCTGTATTTTTCGCCGTCGTCAGTTTCGCACACCGAGTTCTAGCACTCCCTCTAGCTTCAGCGTCCTCTGTCGCGATCTCAAGCAGGCTTAGAGTCGAAGACATGACTTGCCGCGTCTTCTTTTCTTTCTCATTACATCCCGCCGGCCACGAGTAGACCAAAAATTGAGCTTCAGAACCATAAAATCCCTCAAAAATGTCTTAAAAGCCACGTTCTCCGCAAATTGGAGAGAAATTCGCAAAATTCCCCCTCCGGCTGGGTGGGGATGACCGAGTCTATATAAGGCCACTCACGGAGGGGATTATCCCCAGTAGGAAGCCAACCCCCTTAGGGTGCACTTTTTGTTCGAGATTTTTGTTTTTTTTTTTTTTTTTTTTTTTGATTTTTTTTTTATATACACCTCACCAGGGGTATATGAGCTCAGGCTTTCCTTGCCGCTTCATTCGCACATACTCGCACCGCGGTGCCCAAGTATCCTTGACCACGACACCTGCGGGTCACTGAAGATGAGAGCTCAAGTCTTCTTGATTTACCGGCATGTCTATCAGCTTTAAGGACTCCTTGGAGTCTGCCATCAAATTAAAATTCCCATCCACCATCAATTTCCCAACCAAAAGAAAAAGAGAAAAAGTCATACATTTTTACATTCGTTTATTTGTTTGATTTCATATATAGGAATATGCATTTTTAATTCAGTTTTATTCCGAAGCGATGCACAGGCACATATACATTCGCACGCATAGACCCCACGCGAGCGAGCGTACACGCAGCCATGCGTTTAGTCAACTCAGTTACAAGAAAGTTTCTTCTTAGAAGATTAAATTTATATATAATTCATACAATATTGAAGATTCATTTGGTTTTTGTTTCTTTTCTTTAATTTAATTTGTTTCTTAAGGTTTACGCGAAAGATAATGTTCTCGTTCATTGTCATGTATTAACTAGATATACTATCCTTTTTTTTTTGTTTTTGTTTCGGTTTCTTAGTTATTTGTTGTTGTTGTTTTATTGTTTCTTTGTATGGTTCTTGCTTAACAATTTAAACGAAAAAACACGTACTGAACAACGCTTAGAATAAGAACAAAGTATCGTAATATGTAAATGTATCTAGGAATAAGATCCAGAAATATAGTAAGAGATAGAGAGAGAGAGAGAGAAAGATAACAAGAGAGATAGAGAGAGAGATAGATGATACATATGAGATAGAGATACAAAGAGTCAAAGAAAAACCTAAATGGAATAGGGATTGAGTAGAGCACTTGAGGTTGCAGTCATGCATGTGGGCAAAGAGACGGTGGATGATGCTGCAAGGATGGCATGCCAATGAGCAATGGTGGCGGTTTGAAGGACGTCAGCAAGAAGTGAGAGTCATAACGACGCGACTACTTCTGGGAGGACCAGCGATGGGCCCACTTTCTGAAGAAGCCACAACCTCTGGGCTTCGGAGGGAGCACAAGCTATGGGGCCAACTTTCTGAACAAGCCGCAGCCTCTGGGACTACTGAAGGTGGACGAGCTATGGGCCCAACTTTCTGAAGAAGCGACAGTCTGTGGGCTCAACACAACAGATATGGGCTCAACACTCTGCAAAAGCGAGAGCCACTACGGGTATAATTTTCAGAAGAAGCGCCAGTCTCTGGTACTACTGAAGAAGGACGGGTGTGTGTCCAACTTTCTGGAGAAGAGAGAGCGTCTGGGACTTCTGAAGGAGGACAAACTATGGGATCGGCGAAGCGACGAGAAAATGCGTGTGAGGAAAATGCTGAAGTACTAGTGGACTTCCAGAAGGCGATAGTCGATCCACTGCATGATCATGAAGACACCATTGATTACCTGGAAACACTGAGGACACAGTGAGAAAGCGATATGGCGATCCACTGACCTGCTCTCGGAGTGAGTCTACATTCGGCGTGTTTTACGGGAAATTCGAAGGATTTTGAGACACAATCTTGGGTCCTGATGCTCATCTGAAAGGTCAGACTTATGGAAAGCAAGGAGCCTGCTGCTGAAAGGGATCGAAGGGAAAGGGATCCCTTGAAGGAAAATACTCCTTGATAGATCGTACCTTCTTCCTCATCTGAAGGGATCGAGGTGGGATTTGTCTCTTTGAAAACATCCATGACTGAGTCTACTCTGGCCTCTCACAAATATACTTAGAGAGTGTCTGCAGGATTTTCTTATAGGTTTCCTTTCATTTCATTTGTTTTATTTTAAGTTCATCTAAATAATTCGTAAATTCACTTCAACCAACATCAAAAATCGAAAATCTATTCAAAAGCAAACAACTGTGTGCAGGGAAATGTATGTATGTACGGATGTTGACGTTCGTGTGAAGAAGGAAATCAAGAGGCGAGGCTCTTACTAACATTTTAACTGTTATTTGTTGAGACCACGCTAAGTAAGGTCACTTATGATACACATTCCTTTTATTTTTTTGTTTATTTTTTTTCGTTTTTTTTTTTTTTAAGTATATTACGACGTGTTCGATGTCACGCGTAAAGTTTATTTAATTTGTTCGTATGATGTAAAAATATTTTAATGTATTCATACACACACACACACATCTAAATATGAATCAAAAGTATACACTTCGATGAGGTATGGATGATGAGGGTGGAATGGATTGAGAGTGGATCTGTACCAATGAGTTTTCAGCCTCAGTTTGGACTTGAATTTAAGTCGGATTCAATGACGTTGCCTTGGTGGTTAGGACCGCTCCTCTTCAGGCTGACTGTGGTGATGTAAGTGAGTGATTTCAAGGCGAGTGGCGGAAAGCAGGAGGTTTGAATTCAAGTCGGATCTCACGAAGTTGTGGTCTAGGGCCAATTTTCTCTGGACTGACTGAGGAAGACATCAGTTCGTGATGGTGTCCATTTCACAAGCGATTGCTTTGCAACAATTGTCTTTGCAGATGGTAGTGTATGTGGCGCATAAACTGGAGCTGCACATGAATGAAGGAAGAGGCAATTGCCAGGAGTGTAGTCGGGCGTCGGCGGCAGTCATGAATGAAGGAGCGAAAGGCCAATGTTGACACCTCCAACCGGTGCAGGGCCACAATGGGCTCAAATTGTTGGTGTTCCTGAGATCTAGAGTGAGTTGATCTAGTATGAGTATGAGTTGGGCAATGTTCTGACTGCGTAGTTCTGCAAATTCTTGGAAGAATGGCGAAGTCACACAAGTTTTGAACAGACGCCAATCTGTCTGGCTAAGAAGAACAATTCAAGGGACTTCTGGACAGACTTCTTGGTAGAAGGGAGCATTTTGATTATTTCGAGGGAATTCTTGTCAGATTTGTTTGGTGAAGTGAGCTTGTTGCTCATCTGAAGCGACTTCTTTGTAGAAGGGAGCGAGCAGGTCACCTGAAATAAGTTCTCGGTAGAAGGGAGTCAGATTTGTCGGAAGAAAATGGCTCGTTGTTTGGAAGAAACTTGTCGTCGTTCGCAATAAGCCTAAGAACTTGAGATTGTCAAGAGCAAGTCTTCTAGAATGTCACCAAGTTCGGCTTACAATTGGCAAATGTTTTTGGGTCAGATTTGCTAGCGAAAATCGGGGTGTTGCTTTGATTGCGTATGAGAAAAAACAAAAAACAATAAATGTCCATCACACTCTCATCATGCACCATGAAGTGTACATTTTATTTTTGTTCGTTTTCTGTCTTTGTCTATTTTTCATATTTTTGTGTTTTTTTTTTTCAAGCGATACATAATTTTTGTTTGTCCAAAACTTTAAGGTAAATTGGCATATTCTTTTGTTTTGTTTGTTTCTTCACTTAGTTTCATAAAACAAAATTGTTTTATTTTTTTTTTATTTTCTATAAATATTGCGAATTTGAATATTATTTTTTTTTGATTACATTCGACTTAAAAATAGAAGAAATTGAAGAAAAACCAAAAAAAAAATGCTAAAAGAAAATCAGAGACACAAAAATTGAGACATGAGATTATTGACATAAGTGTTATTAAGGACGGTGTATTTTCTTGCATCTTGTTGTTGTTATATGTAAGACAAAGAAAAATGTATTTCGCTTTACAAAAAATTATGTTTATCATTAGCACGCAAAAAAAAACCTTAAAATAAGTTTTAACAGAACTCGCTGTATATATATATATATTTATTTAATTACTCCATTTTTGTTAGGTTTTTGCTCTTTCTTAATTTTAAGTTTACAGCGTTTTTTATTTTGTTTAACGAAGTTTTTTTGCGATTAATTGTTGTTTGGTTTTTCTTTTGTTAAACATTAATTTGTCATTTTGTTGGGGGTTTTTTTGTATCCTCTTTTGTTTCTGCTATTATACTGCGTAACTTATGTAACTTCATTCTTCATATATATGTATACATATATATGTGTAGTATATATATATATATTTATAATATAATTTACTAAAAAACATATACATATATTCACAAGGTTATAAAGGCCACATGCTATGTTTATTATTAATTACCTACATATTTTAATTCTTATATAATTTTTTCTCTTCATCCAAAATTGTTGTTTATACGTAATACTGTTATTTTTGCAATACATATCTTTACATACAATATTTTTTTGTATTGTTTTTTTTTATTCTTTCTTTCATTTATAAATTTATTTACTAAATGTTGTCTTTTGTTTCAGTTTCTGTATGTTTTTGTTTTATTTAAAATTGTATTTAAAAAGGAAAGGCATCAAGCTAAACGGTAATCGATTTGCTAATTTAAATCTGAGATCGAAAATGTGAACAAGGCATTTCGTTGGATTTGTTTAGAAAACTATAAGCTATTAATTGCACTTTACCTAGTTGTTTGTTGTTACATTATTATTATTATTACTTTTTTTTTCGTTTAAATAATTATTTTTAATATATATCTTATTTTGTAAAATTGTTGTTACTTTGTTTATTTTATTTAAATTTGTTTTTGGTTTCTTCCTTTCTTTCTTTACAGTTACATATCCCTTAGATCTAAAAAGTCTATTGAGCAATAAAAAATGTTGATTTTTGTTTTTCATTTTTATTTATTTATAATTTATTCTAAAAATTGTTTACTGAATTTTTGTTTGTTTGGTTTTTGTTCGTTTTTTTTTTTTTGTTGAAAACAATATAGACGCCAGACAACTTCATTATTGCTTTGAAATATGTCACACTTTGAATACACTACGTCCCACACATGGTTCGAATGGATGAAAGGGGGAAGAAGTACATGGGGGATACAGTACATCAGACTCAGATGTGCTGTCAGTTTCGAAGGGATGCGTCATGCATGTACACTTATTGATTTTTCCAAAGAGTTCCCCGGTCCAGACTACAGCCTGACAGGCCGACACGAGGACACGAAGAATTCATGCTCCCCACGAAGCAGAGCTTCAGCAAATATTTAATCGTACCATAGTCAGCTCGTTGTCACGTTTGGAAGTCAAAAAGGAAATACAAGATTTTCTGATACATCTCAGGCACCTTAGAGATACTGTATAGCGCCTCCGAGACCTCGTGTCCTAGCTAAAGCAGTGCTTAACCACTTGTGCCCAAGCTAGAGTAGGGCTAAACCACTTGTGTCCAAGCTAAAGCAGTGCTAAACCACTGACAAGAGCCCTTGGAAACACACACAAAGCAATGCTGACGACTAAAATAAGAACTTCTTCAACTCGTCATGAAGTTGCTGAGGACTGTCACGAGAAGGCAATGAATGCAGAGCAACAAGAGGACACGCCTCGCTAACTAAGAAATGACTTCTGATTGTTGCACAATTAACTGGGGGAACATAATAACATAATATCGGTGGCGCTACTGCTAGTAGAGGACCACATAGCTTCTCAGCAACCACTCGTGTTGTTCGTGATATTGTTCTCTCACGAGTGGAGGGAACATAGTCTATTATAATTAGTCCAAAGTCTCTGTTGCTAACTGAGGAGGAGCTGATTCCCCTTATGGACAAAATAGTGGGGCTCTGTAGGTGAAAATACGAGGCGGAAGGCAAGGCCTGATTGGAGGTCACTGTGCCTGGATTCGGGGAGTTTCGATGTTCGAAGTGCATGACGGGACAAGATTCCTGATGGCGTACAGAAACAGCTCTAAGTCAGTAAGCGGTAATCTGGACTGGGGTAAGGCATTTGAGCGTGTCAACCCTGAGGATGTTGTTCAAGCTCGTCGTGACTTTAAAAGAGAATCATATCTGGCATCGTTTATTGTTCTTTATTTTTTCATTCTGTCTTTTTTTATTTGATTTAATTTCGGATTAGAGTCTAAGTCTATATACTAATTAACTCTTCACAATAAGGCATTTAAAGGCAATAAGGCATATCTAAAGGCTGGCTAAACGGCTAAGAGGCATTCAAATTCAATTTCGAGTAATTCAAACAAAATGCAAGAGGCAGCAATGTTTATTGAAGCGAGAGGGAAAGAGAAGAGAGGGTAGTCTTGATAAAGCAGCAACCGAATTCTGCAAAGCACACAATAAATCAGCAGCATGCGCCCAGGCACATACCGTCTATGGGTCGCTGGCCTGCGATGTAAGCTAGTAAGTCCGTATAAATTTGCAAGGCAATTTCGTTTCGCAACACAAAATTCTGTATACAGCAGTCGTCCGCAGGCGGTTGATGAACACACCCCAACTGCAAAGGGACTTTGTAAGATTGCTCAAGGTTTATCCAAGCAACTCGTCGCTCAACTTGATTGAAGAGGAAAGCCTGGAAACAATACTAGCTGGAAGGGGTTTATTGAGACTCCAAGAAAACGCAGGGTGGCCACAAAGAAGGTCTTTTTTAACTCTAATGTACAGTGTCTTTTGTTTGTGTTTCTTTTTCTTTTTTTCTAATACAAAAATATGCTTACTATTTGTGTACAAATTCCATTTATTGTTTCATTCTTGTCTGTTGCTGGATAATCTAGGCAGGGGTTTCAGTTTCCCGCAAAAACTTGCCACTAAATGAACTAAACTCAAACGAAGGAGGAGAAGACTGGGGGGGAGAACAGCGAACGCGAGAGAGAAGAGAGAGAGAGAGAGAGAATTGAGAAAGGAGAAAAAAAAACTCTTACGGGCAACCACATTCGTCGACAACCATCTTTGGCAGGTCCCGCTTGATGATGCCATCGTCTCCGTAGTATATGAGGGACATGCTGGAGAATTTCACAGGAGCACAGCACGGCTGCATGCCATTGAGGAGTCCCATTTTGCGGTACTCCTCGATGAAGTGGGCGTGAAACGTTTGAAATGTGTCCGGCGTTCGGTACGGCCCAGTGCAATCGCCGCGACAGTAGTTCGCGAAGTAACCGCGCGGTGCAATGATCCAGTCATCCCATCCGAGCGCCTTGAAGCTCACGTAGAATGACTCCTTGCAGCATTGGCCGTGCACGGCGCCAGAGCAGTCGACTGCACGGCGTCGCACTCGCCGCGATCGTGTCGGCTCCGTGTGCAACACCAAGAACGGACGGTTAGGATTGAGGCGGTCCTCGAGGTGGTATTCGGCGCCCACCTCGTAGGAGATGCCTTCTAGGGAGTCTTTGTTGTTGGTATCGCGGCTCTTGCGGTTCCGTCTGCTGGATGGCCACATGTGCAGTTGATTGATGCTGTCCTCGTTTATTGGCTGCTGCTCCTCCGGCTGCTGCTTGTGGTGATGATGATGCAAGGCCCCCTCGGAAAGGTTCGGTTGAGCTGGCGTCACGCGATTTTTTCGCCGATAACGATGGTGGTTGTACTGCCAGTAGTGGTAGTAGTAACGCTGGTTCTGCCCCTTGCCCGGCTTGTTACTGTTGAAGGTTGCGCTACTCGTCTTGTTGATGGGCTGTGTCGGGTCGCGCAGTTTTTGCGGCGGCTGCCGAAACGACATGGGCGAAGGCTTGAGGTATGAATGATGGTACTTCCTATCGAACAAGTGCAGGATGTACCGGCTGCCGCAGCCGGTGCAATCGATGAGCAGTCGCAGCTTCTCCTTCTGGTGCTTGTTGTACCAGTACTGCACGGTCTCGGTGATGTCGAGCTTCTGCCAACCAAGGACGTTGTGATCGACTGTCAGGGATGTGCATAACGTTGCGACTTGATCGAAGCCCTGTTTGTTTGCAATTATTGTTTTTTTTTTTTTATATATTTCTTAAGAAGGTTTGTGAGGACAAGAAGGAGGAGGAGGGGGTGGTTGTGTGACCACTTACCTTGCTCGAGAAGTCATTGCCGATCAGCTGAAAGATCCAGATTTTCAGATTCGGCTCCTTTGCCTTCTGCCGGTGGTGGTGTCTGCTCTGCTCCACTTTGGCCGCGTTCGATGGGCGCGACGCGATCTTTTCAATTCGAATGTGAATCTCTGCGTTGCGGATTTGAAGTTTCTGCTTCGGGATCTTATTCGATGGAGGACTGAATTCGACGAGACGATGCTTTTTGTAGATCTTTCCTGGAATGAAGAGAAGAAGACAGAATGGAATGGGGGTCACTTGGAAGCGAGGAAATGTGAGCACAAGGAGACAGACAAAGAGAGGATATAAAGTTCCCAGGGTTCCCATTCACAGAAAGCAGTCACATCGTCACGGTCTTACTTCATTCCTCGAGATTGAACTGGTGTCTGTTCGTCCTCAGAAGGAATATGTCGAAGGACAGAACTAGACCATCAGCCAGTTGTGTACAACCCACTCGCATTTCTGAATCAGTCATTATTTCCCCCTTCTTCAGTCATCCATCGCCACACCTTGCCTTCGTGACAGGCTTGACCGCAATGAACTCCCCGTTGGCTGTGACTGAAGCTTTTCCGCCTTCGAAACGGAACTTACTCTACCTGCAGAGAGCTTTAAGCACTTTCTGCATTGCTCTTGCATTGTGCAACTCTCTCTCTGTCGTGTCAGGGGGTGGAGTATTCATCGCCTCTAGACCGTCCGTCTTGCTTGGACTTTGATTGGTGGCCTCTTGGTGTATGTGTGTGTGTTTTTTTCTTTTTTTTTTTTTTTACTGTGGGTGTTGCTGCATTTTTGGCAGCTTCCGGTCCTTTTCTCTTCTCTTTCCTTTCAAGTTATTTTTTTCAGAGACTTTGATCACTTTTTTGGAATTTGCTTGGGGATGGATGCCAGATTTGATGCTGGTTAGTGTGTACCTGCCCTCCGTTGGAGACACGCATGTAGCGAGTTCCTCTTGCAGAGGTGAGTGAGGGCGAAAAAGCATGATTATCGCGGGTTTAGTTGGGTCCTGAACTCTAAGCTAATGTGACCACTGCTGCCTTCTGATTGGAAACCAACCGACAACCAACAGCCGATCAGAAACAGGACGGGCAATGGACAGGATTTTAACCGGAGACAGCCGGAGAAGCTCATCAGTTTGGTTTCGAAGTAGAGCGAGCATTCCTTCAGCTTGCTCATTGATTTCCAATTTACATGCTTGCTGCTCAAAAGGGGTGAGAATGGGCATGAATCGAGCGAGACAATGTGCCAGTTCCAGTCCGAAGTCTCAACAGCCTCCCTCAAAGACGGAAAACCCAAATTCAGCTAAAAACAACTCACTCCCCTTGTTTTTGTCAGTTTCCAATGCGACATCGACAATGACACATCAGATCATCATCATCCTCCCTCCACCCGAGTCCTTTACATCGCACCATCGCCATCAGACTCCCAGACGCCAACGCACCAAAAATTCTGAAACAAAACTCATGGCACACACGGCTGCTGGGGCAGAAGGGCAAAGTCAACAGAGACGTAGAGTGCGCATATACACCTTCGCGGGTGTACCACCAGACCACGGATTAGGAGAGGCTGGCTCGTGTAACATTGAACTTGACTTTGGTCTTGACGCTTAATGGGCACATTCGACAAAAAAAAATTCCTTACATGCGCGGTTTCTTGCTTCAGTTAGAGGCCTATGCATGTGGCGGGATGACATGCAAGGTATCTCACAGTTTATGGTCAAGTTTCGGAGGTTTCCTGGATCTGAGGCAGGTGGGACACACCCAAAGAACTGGAACTGGGAACCGGGCACACACGCACACACACGATGGTTAAGAGAAAAGTAATTGTAACCCCTGCACGAAAGCTGCACTCGCTTTACTTGGTAATGAGACTGAAGAGAACCAAAGTTATGTAAGCAAGCTTTACAACGGAATGGGTTTATGACTGGGCTGACGGCGTGTCAGGTTACAGAGCTTTTTTACATGGACTCCGTGTGTCATGAAGGGCGAAGGGATGGATTTTATGAAGCTGTGATGAAATCAAATATAAAGAAAGCAACGATAACAGTGCTGGGAATCGATGTCGAATGCGGTGATGGCCGTGATGTGAAGGAGTGGTCCTTCACTTGGATGTGAAGCATTGCATTCTGAGGAGTTCGTCTAGAGAAGACGACAGTGAAAGGCGAGCTCTTGGGGTTTGCAGAGGAAGACTGCCTGTCTCGTCTCAGAGTCTAGTCAAGGAGTCGCGGAGAAGAAGTCAGTCGAAAATCAGCCCTTGGAGCTTGTCTAAGACAAGAGACCAGTCAAGAGCCAGGCCTTCGAGTTTCCAGAGAAGAAGTGTCTGCGAACTTGTTCAACGAGACAATGGCTGTCGAAGGCTGTCGATACTAGGGCTTGGAGCTTTGAGAGGAGGAGTCTAAAACAAGAGATCAGTCAAGGACTAGCCATTGGAGTTTCCAGAGGAGAAGTGCCTTAATGTTTTAGAATGCCAGCCTACTCAATGAGTCCATGAGAAGGGGACAGTCTTGTTCTGATTGAAAATACGGAGTCCAAGACAAGATTTCAGTCCCGACGGAGCCTTCCCCAAAGTCACTACAAAATTGTGTAAGTGAAATTACATCAAGACTGCAGTGTCTACCGTCACTCGCTCTTCCAAGGGATCTGCTGCTCGCCTCTTCTAAATCCGATTTCTCCCAGTGTCCTTCACTGATTCACCAAATTTCTTCTTTCAACGTCGAATCTCTCTCGTCGTTACTGGGAAATGCGAGTCTTCTTTTCCAGATATTGGTTCGCACAACACAAAGTCGACGTTTCAGACGTTCAGAAGATTGTCGGAGCCTCACCGATTCCACAGGCATTGTGCCGTCTTAAATTCAAGTGTTGATGTACGCTCTTCCAGACGTATGGTGATGCCATCAAAGCAGTGAGTGAAGCCTATTCATAGGCCCTCACTCGCAGACAGTTCATTTCATAATTAAGAGGAATACGAAACTATCTTCAAGACATTTCCTCCTCCATTCAATCCATTGTGGCCTGTCCTGTCGCACTTGAACGCATTTGCAAGCAGTCGTGTCTGAACGCAATCAATACATCCTCAGACACATCCACCCCAAGGATGTAGGTTTTCTTCCATCTAGACAAGATGCTGACAACATTCACAATTGAAAAAAAAAACCGCTGCCGCGCCGTCAAACATGACCACTGAGACGTGTGTGTGCCTGGCCTGGTACTTGACTCGAAAACTTGTCGCTCTTCCTCTCCCGTTCGCTCTCTCGCTCGGTCGCTTTGCTCTCGCACATACCGCATTGTCTGAAGTGTGTCTTGGATAGTGTTCTTCTGTGGTGCTGACAGTGATAAGGAGGCTGCTACATTCCGGCTAGCATCAAACATCTCTTGTGTACGAGCGCACCTGAGGGTGACTCTACTCGTCTGACAAGATAATCAATCTCCACGCAGACAGGAGATCATAATTAATCCATCGAATGCAGTGCATTTCATTAACTTTGGAATGAATCAAATTTCTCACATGTCTGCAACGGCAGAGTGGCAAAAGTGGTGTGTTTCGCGTCGTACCCTTCATATCCGGTGTCCCCAAGGTAAATTCAAATTAAACCGATAAAGAGAAGGTAATGACACACAACAACACGAATGTCACCTGCTGTCAGCACACTCGTGTACGCGCGAGTCATGTGAAGCATGTGAAGGCATGGCTGTGTGTGTGTGTCTATATCCCACTACTTCATCCGTCAATAGCTGCAAGTTTCTGTGTGTGTTAAGTTTACCACCCCGTTCGACTCTTGGTTGTTCCCAGCCAGCCTAGACAGGTCAGTAAGACCCGCCAGCCCAACACTTCCACCAAACCAACCAACCAGTCAGTCAGCCAGCCAGCCAGCCAGTCAGCCAGCCAGCCGCGCCAGCCCAGCCCAGCCAGCACACTCGAAATGTGCTGAGCACTTAAACTTAAGCACCACTTGTCTGGCACGTTAGTCATAAAGGCATAACAGCGACATAGGCCTCATATATTGGAGGAGCTGCAGCACACAACGAAAACTTGGTTGCAAGGCAGGCCACAGCCATAGACGTGCTTAACAAGGGTGGTTTCGCATGCAAAAGACTTAGGAAACATGGAAGAACTGACGCGAAAGAAATTACTGTCTGGATAGGATCTGAAAGAAGGTGCAGATGTTTACATACGAGTGTTGGGGGCACATACTCAATTTCACTTATTCGAAGAAAGTACTTAATAAAACACTATACCATGCACTTGTCTGCACCACACCGGCACAAGGATGTTTATATGGGTTGATTGCTGAAGTGCTGGGAAGTCTATGAACATGATAAAATAAGACAATGCCTGCGAAACAAAACAAACACACGGAGGGTGTGTGTTGCAGAAAGGCAGACAGACAGACAGACAGACAGACAGACAGACACAGACACACACATGGACAGGGAGGGAGAATCAGAATACAAGGCAAGGCTTGAAGAGTCAAACTAAACATGAGAATTTACTGAAGACTCTTTCTCACACCTTGTTGTTGTCGCACTTCATATTCGAGTGTGTCCGATAGACGTCTGCGGATACATGTTTCCAGACGACATAAATACCGGCCGACCGACCGACCGACACCCCATTCACCTCAAACCACCCCAACCATACACCACCACCACCAGCAGCAGCAGCAGCAGTATATTATGCCGACAGTTTTGTATTCTTCATCAAAAGCGGATGGGATGTAAACAATTTGAAGTACATGTGACTTGACTAGAAACAAACAAGCAACGACAAGGAGGGAGAAGATCTACCGTCTGGCTACCCTTCCAAGTGGAGGTGGTTGGATGCGGCTTTACAAAACAAATGTGTTGCGTACGAGAAGGACGTTGAAAGGTGATGATGATGTGCCATTGTCTGCGATGAGAGTGTGTCTAATCGAGCCTATGGACCTTTTTCTTTTCCTTCTTTAGGGATCACTCCTGATATCAGTTCATCTCAGAGTTGAATAGAAGAAGATGAAAGACAACGGTGTGGGGGGGAGGGGGGGAGGAGGAGACAGAGAGAGGGAATTGAAAACTGCACAAGTTAGGCCTAAGTTTACTGTCGAATGCGAACTGCTGGGAAAAGGAAGAAGTCTGTGTCCGGTGATAGGCTCCAAGACCAAATGTATTCAAAGCGTTCACATTTTTTTATCTCGAATCTGGTTTAGGCTAGGGTTTTCCAGAGGCTGTGTAATGGGCCACCTTCAAGCAGAGGCCCATCAAACAGAGGCTCTTCAAGCAGGCGCTCATCAAGAAGACGCTCATCAGGCAGACGCTCATCAAGAAGGCGTTCATCAAGCAGTGACTCATAAAAAAGACGCTTATCAGGCGGACGCTGATCAGGCAGATGCTCATCAGGCAGATGCTCATCAAGCAGAAGAGGGAATGTCTGCAAAGCCTATGAGGACCAATGGCGAATGACAGAGCGGACGTGAAACCCGTGGCATGCTGGGAATTGGGCCCATGACAACACAGAAATTAGATGGGTCCTAAGATCGATGTCACTTCGCGAAAAATGCTCGTCGGCAGTACCCGCGGAAGATCGTAGTTTTTCCCACCTCGGACATAGGCGCCTTAGTAGAATGACGACCAGCTAAACTCAACTCCGCAATCGTAAAAACGCCCTTCCTTCTGGGAATTCATTGCTGCCTCCGACTCCAAGCGATTCGAACGATTCTTCATTGAATCTGTCAGAAGTAGAAATCAGTTCGTTCAAACGACTTTTCGACTTCAATCCCTTCCTCATTCCCGTCTAATCCAATTGTCCAACTGTCATCTGAACGTGAACGACTGTGTCAATTATTAATTATTACATCAATCGGATGAACGTTAAGCCTCTCCGAGCGTCAAACCAAAACGCAACAGGAACCCCCTCTGTCGCAGCGACAACGACGATGCTACTCCACATGTGCATATTCTACGTATAAGCTACCTTACCACGATTATCCTATTAACTATTGTTTCTTTGCTCGGTTGTGACTGTGACAGACGACGGACAAGTTTGTCGACGCGATTGTAACTATGTACGGATGACAGACAGCCAGACAGCACGCCCTCCTTTTTGTGAACAACAGCAGCAGCACCACCAGCAGCGTCAACAGCTTGCAGTGAAAGGGAGACGCAAAAAGGTGCCAATGACACCGAGACGGTGGGGTGGCGGAGGGAGTGCATACCCCATCATAGACAGACATAGACACTTTATCGTTTCGCGTTGATACGAGCTAGTATATTGCATCACGCGCCCATTGTTTAGGTTTAATGCCTAAGACTGCTTAGCAAAATAATTGCAAAACAAAAAAAAAAACGAAAGCCTCATCGATGACGAATGAGGAGAATGACGGCCGAGGCGCGGTGGGTGTGTGGCTGTGTGAAGGGCTAATCATTGAAATCGATTGAAAATTGGATTATATTGAATGAGACACCCACGCAATTTCGCGTGAAGCTTGTCACTTGACGACGACGATGGGCTTGGATGTGTTGAACGAGGGGGAGGAGGAAGGTGATGTCTGAAATCGCAGGAAAGTGATTTTAAAGTGACGAGAAATTGTGACGTTTTCATGTGAAGTGTCAATTGATACGCAAGGCGAAGGCAAACATACAGGAGCGAAGAAGTGAAGTAGATGACTTCAAAGTGCGTGAAGAGCTTACGATTGTCTAAGTCAGGCATGTCAGCATTTATTCTCTTGTCTCCTTAGCGAAAACATTCGAACTTGCATTCGCCCATCGTCACTTCACGTGTAAAGTCACTCGTTAAGCTTCCAAATGCGAGCAAGTTTGGTCAGATTGACAGTTTCTAAGATATCTGACAAAGTCACTAAAGCGATTAGAACACTGCGATGAAGCAATGTTGGAACTGTCAGAGCGCATAAAGCGCCAAGCCCTCCCAGTTCTTGAGGCATCCTTAGAGGACTGACGAGGGACTAAGAAACTGAGGAAAAGTAATCAAATCTCGCGAAGCGCGTACAGTTCGCTGAGGCATCTCGAACAGAGGCTCCCGTTGCTGAGGTATCCAGCTAACTAGCGGCTGTACCACCCCAGACACTGAGACGATACTGCGGGCTTAAGTAAAACACAATTCACTTGTCCAAAAAATGATGCCTGAAGCTTGCCAGCGCCTCAGTTTAAATTGCCTTCCATAAATCGAGAGTACCCCAAGAATGCAATACACGCTCAACCCTGCAAAGCGGACAACTCTCTAGTCATAAACTGAAGAAGAACAAAAAAAAAAAAAAAAAAAACGAAGGAACACATAAAATCCCCGAGCACATCGCCTGAATGTGAGATGTAAGAAGTTGGCTTCTTCGCCTCTCCCCATCGTGGACCGATGCAGTGTTTCATGCATTACGCAATGGATGCATATCGATTGCCACTTTCAAATGGCAAATCTCAAGCGCAGTCTTATTTATGTACCAGAGAAATTGATGTGATTCTCTGCTCTTTTGGATAAAAAAAAAAAAAAAAAAAAAGAAGAAAAACGAAAAGAAAACGCACACAAAATAAAAGCATTTAGCTTATAAAACATAAAACATGTGGGGTGGCATGGGGAGGGATGAGTCTCCTCCCCATCACCATCCCCCCAAAACGAATGAATAATTATGTCATCCGATGTGGTGCCTATTTTGTGTGTGTTTCATGTATAGATTGATCATAGCAAGACTGTTTAATATTTGTTGGCTCAGTTCTATTGAATTATGTTTATACGAAGCCATTGATAGGATACAGCTATGCATCTGTGTGCATAGAAGCAAATGTATTCGGTGCACATGCCAGCCAGCCAGCACATATGAGAGGCAGCAGAGATAAAACCGACCACACCCTGGGCCCTGGGAAGGCACATAGCACTTGTACAGAGACACATACTCTCACACACACACACATACACACACAAACACAAACAGACAGCAATCCATGGAAATAGTGATTAGTTGCATAAGCACACAAAGACTTACCCTTCTCCGCAAATGTGATTATTTCTTGAGTGCTGCCAAAAAAGTCATCCCCTTCGAAGTAGTCCGGCTCGGGGTAGCTGGGCTTTCCTTGACTCTGCCCTTGGCTTTGACTCTCCTGCCCTTGATTCAGAGTCTGGCTTTGGCTCTTCATTTTGTGATTTTCCAGTTTTTGCCGTTGCTGTTGCGGACGCTGATGTTTCCTCTGATACTTAGGTAGCATTTGTCGCTTGTGATCGTTGATCTGCTGGCTGGTTAGATTGTGCAGCTTCCAACCGATGGACACATCGTTATCAGCGCTGTGATTCGCATGAGGCTGCTGTTGATTTGTGTGCAGCTCATCCATGTCATTGATAATCTTGACTATCGGCTGGTAATGATGAGGCAAGAGGGGAGGAGGTTCTAGGACTGTAGCCGAGAGACGCATATGCTCCTGCGTTCGATGATCGTCGTTGAAATCGAAGTCGCTGACACTGCGAATGCCATCGGCTCGGTAGATTGTATCCCAGATGAATTGCTTGGGCAGGGGATGCGTTACGTTCGGCTTCTCAGTTAGGCCGAGTTTTGTCAGGATCTGACGTTTGATTGATTCTAGGCGGACCAAGTCACTCTGTGCACGATTTGCTGTTGGAAAAAAATTAAAGAAGAAATTGTAGATTGGAAACATTGCAAGGCAATTTGTGAAATGGTGAAGGCCTGAGTATGCCCTCAGAACAGAACAGGACATGGAAGCTCATTATGTGCGAAAAACCGTGTCAACAGTCACGAGTAAATTTAATTCAAACGACCAGCCCTTGTCACATGAGTGCCATTGAATTTAAGAACCCATAACTTTCACCTGTGTCCGATCAGGACGTGGCAACGGTCATGAAGCTGTATCGCATTGTTCTTGGTATTCACCCCCATGGGTCGAATGATTTGCATATGATTGCATGCATTGAACGGAAATTTGATTTGGATTATTTTGTGATGCCCGCATGAAGTTGGTCGTTTATGACCAGCTCGTAAAATTTGAATTAAGAGCGACTGCATTTGAAAAACTTCCATGGCTTCGTGTGGTCATTTGTTTACATGAAATTCGAGGGAAGAATTGGTGTACTGTGTTTATAGGAATCACTTGGTGTACGTCTGAACGGCGTTGAATGGGATGTTCCTCAAATTTCAACTGACAAACCTTCACCCAATTATTGCTGAAAAAAATTCAGACAATTTGTCACTTACCTTCTTCACTCTCAAAGAATATCGACGGCGTCGGAGTTAATCGTTCCGTCGTCTGACGATTCGAATGCATACCCTTGTGCTGCGATGAAAGCATCGAAACCTTTCTCGGGTGAATGCGATCCTGATGATTGAAGAGCTGACGCTGATATTGCTTGTCCACTTGTAGTGCCTCCTCGATTGCAATTGTGTTCTGCATAAAGCTGTACTTATTCAAATTATCAACACTACCCGCAGCAATGCCTGGTGTTGCACTGCTACCCAGCGAATTGGTTGGGATCTTATAAAAATGATCGCCCTTATGGTTGCCTTTGTTTCCCTCGGAAACATCAGTTTTGGGACCGGTCGGACCAGGACTGTTTATATTACCACTGTTACCACTATTGTTTCGACTACTGTTTCTAGCACCATCACTGCCGCCACCGCCACTATTACTATTACCGCTATTACTTTCACTATTGTTACCTTGACTGTTGCCAAGCTTGTTAGTTGTCTCATTGCCACTAATACTAGTTACATCGTTATTGTTATGACTAATGCTACAGTTGATAAGTTTGGGCCCCTCCAACCACACTAGTCCGATGAATAGCCAAACTAGATTCTTTTTTAATTTGCGCTTGTAATTTCGGTTTTGTACCACCGATGTGATTGCCTTGACCGCATTCATTGACCGCAGTGACAAATTGTTACCATTTTCTGTATCGTTGTCCGTATCATTGTCGTTCTCATTGCCTTCCGCATTGGAATCGTTCGAACATTTTCGATTGCTACGCGGACGTATGGTACTGCTGCTGCTTACATTTTTTGTTGAAATATCAATAATGTTCAATTGATGATTGCTACTGCTGTTGCTGCTGCTGTTGCTGCTGCTGTTGCTCTTCATGTTTGCTTTATGCAGACTTGCTGGCTTAGTTTTTAATTTCTCCACTGCTGACGCCGTCGTCGCTGTCATTGTCTTGTTCTGTTGTTCACTATTGCACGGTTTTAACTCACAGAAGCAGTACGAACAGCAGACATGCGAGAATACATTGCAACTGCAACTCTTATAGCAGTGTATGTGAATGTACTCACGATAACGATAGAAGATATTGCAGAAACCATCACAGCACCAACTGTATGCGCAGGATCGCTGCCAAAGCATCTCGGTTGCATTCTCGGGATCGGTGTCTTTTTTCTTACGACACTTTCGACTGACACTTGTCTGTGACTGCAACTGATTGTAGTAGCGCACCCTCGATTCGACAGATTCTGTTGTACAATCACAATCACTGTCATATGACGCCGCCTGAACGGAAGAGGATATGGAAATGTTTGTGGTCTGCTGTCGCGACGACAACAAGGACGTGCTTTTATTGTGCATCATCTCAGCCTTCACATATTGCCTGAGATCCAATGATTGCTTCCCCTCCAACTGATAGACGGAGTGGTCCTTTTGACAGTAACAACGGTGATAGTAGAACCGATTGTTGCGATAGTTCAGATTGTATCGGTCAATTGTACGGCCGACTGGTTGATAGCAATAATTGCTTTGCACTTGCTGTTGCTGGTGATACAATTGATTATTCTTCTGATCGATAACTGATCGTGTCACAGCACTATATTGTACTGACTTTTGTTGCAATGTTGTGTCTTCTTGTTGTTCGATTGTTGATTGTTGTGGTTGCGATTGCTGTTGTTGTTGATTGGATTCGCTTAGCAGTTGTGCTGATGTTGTATTCGCTGAAATCGCTTCTGATTCATGTGAAACAAATGTCGCCAATTGCTGCTGCTGATTCAAGGGATTTTCTTCGTCGTCTAGTCCATGACCAGATTTCAGTTGATATGGCCGATTGCATACTAATATATCAGACTGACGAATGTGTTTATGATATAAATTTTGAATAATTATATAACCATTATGTAACAGCTGTTGATAGGCAATCACAACAAGAATAAGTTTTACAAAAGTTATTGCTATCATAAAATTTAACACTTCACTTGGAAACCGTTTCAATATAAGTATACGTTTCGTATTTAATTGACAATAATAATATGCATCAGCTGGATGAAAACGCTTTGCTAACGTTTTACAAAACAATCGCACCGTACGAATTGTCCAACAACACGATGAAGAAGGAGGAGAAGAAGAAGAACAAGAAGAATAAGAAGAAGGAGAAGACGCCGTAGAAGAAGAGCAGCGTTTATCCGATGAATTAATTGAATTTTTATAAATATAATATATTGAATAATCGTAACATGTAATAGCTGTATTAATGAGATGCGAAATGAATACTCGTAAACAGCCGGAGAAATGTTGAATGCAATTGCTGTATGTATTTACATCAGTGGCATTAGTGCATTGTATTTGATCTTTTGTTCTAATTTTATTTTTATTATCATCACTATTATCACTGACATTTGATAGGATCAGTGCGCTATTATTGTATGCATCAATGAGGAGATTTGTTTGGCACGTCAAAATAATATCAGTACCTGAACGAGCAATGTGTCTTCCCACCTCATTTGGTATGAGTACGTTAATTTTGATTAAAATAAGTATGAGTAAAAATACTGCTGCTACCACAAAGTGGGTTAATTTTTCTTTCATTACCGAATGGAGGAAATTTTTTGTTTTGGTTTTTTGTTTAATTTGTTTGTTTGGTTGGTTTGGTTGGTTTGTTTGCTTTTTTTTCTTTCTTTTGTATCTTCTTTTCTTTAGTAAATTTTAAATATTTTATGTATAATTTTTATATTTAATATATATAAATTTATTGCTTTCTATTTTCTTGTTATTTGATATTCGCGATAAAACGCACTCTCTTTCTCTCTGGACTCTTATTTTGTTTCCCTTTATGAATAAATTTTCAATTCATCTTTTTTTTTTCAGTTTCACGATTTAATTGCGATTAAATTTTGGTTGATTTTTGTGAAACTTCAACTCGTTGTTCGGAACGGAACAAAAATTCCAAATTGCAAATGAAAATAAAATGAAATGAAAGAATTTTGCTCAAAACACATAAACCGTTAGATTCACACTAAAATGGGGTACACTACACACACATAAACTCAAAAAAAATGTCCTGCAGTTGTCGTTACTTTCTTTCTGTTCTTGTTTTATTTATTTGTTTTATTTCTTTTTACGATTATTCCTCGTTAGTGTTAGTTATGGACAGTGATTATAATATGAAAACATTTTCTTTTATTCGAAAGACTAAACAGACATTTACTTAGCTGATGAGTGTTCATATTCTTCAAAATTGCTCGATTTCGCTGTGACTTTGGTCGTCTATAAAATTCATATTGCTTTTACTTTGAATGTTTTTGATTTTTCTCTATATCAAGATTACTTAGTTTAATATTAAATTGAAAATTTAATTGTTTAAGGAAATATTTTGTTTGTCTATATAATTAATTAAATTACTTATTTTTGATTTTTCTAAACTTTTCGTTGTCTTCTTTCTTATTTTCTGGACGGATAATGTATTAATCGTATGGCATTGATATTAAATAATTGTTTCCTCTATATAATTAGTCCTCGGCTTGAACATTTAAAAGTTGTTTATTATATATTTTCTGTTGTTGCTGTTGTCTTTGCTTGTTTCGCAGCAGGACGCGATGTTAAATGCTGATTTTAAAACTGAATTTGTCTTTGTTGCTTTAGTTGTGTCGATGTTTCGTTTTTTCACATATTATGTTTTGGTGACAAAAATATTCGTTAATTTGGTTAGGCACTTAATGTTCTAAGAATCTTTGTTTTGTGCTGGATTTGGGAGAGAGAGAGAGAAAAAACAGAAAGAAATGCTCGTGAGGATTAATTAGCGCCTAAAATGAGGTTTCAAGGCCCAACCAGACTTAAGCAATCGAGCGAATACGCAGTTTCGTTCAACTTTGCGTTTTCGTTTGGAATCTGGACTACTTTTCATTCGTGCGTTTACTTAAGTCAACTGTGGCTGGGCCCGTAAAATATAGGTCTTATTTAAACACTAACGTTTACTCAACATTTCTTCATCTACGAACCTACGTTGTTGCTAAGAACGAAACGTAAATGTATGCACCTCTGCGTGCACCACCCTCCCAATAAATCTAAGAAATCAACGAAAGGTCCTAACACGTGGTCAAGGGGTGGGTGAAACTGGAGAATTCTAAGGAATGGCAAGACAATGTCCCTCTCGAGCTAAGTTCATCTTCGTCATCGTAAAATTTGATTGAGAATTTATATCGTCATTTGATTAAAGCACCGTTGACGTGTGTCAGAGAGATCAAGTACATCTTTGAATGACTACCGGAATAAATGTCTTATATCATCATCGTCCTCATGCATCATTTGTAGTCACAGGAGCCCTGACTGGAGCGATGGACACTGTGTATGCATTCATTTTTTCCGGTGATTGATTGGGAATTGGATGTCTTTAGAGTTCATTAGTTTATTGATTCAAGATGTCACAACGGGAGAGATGGGTGTGAGTACCTGTATATGCTAATTCAGGGAGAATTTAAATATTTGAGGAGGGGTGGGATGAAACTTGGTGGGAAGATTGTTTTTGATTTGGTATCGGACCGATGTTTTAATGGACTGATGGATGGAGGGATGGATGGAGGGACGGATGGATGGTTGGACGGATGGATGGTGGGACGAATGAACGGATGGACGGATGGACGGATGGACGGATGGACGGATGGACGGATGGACGGATGGACGGATGGACGGATGGACGGATGGACGGATGGACGGATGGACGGATGGACGGATGGACGGATGGACGGATGGACGGATGGACGGATGGACGGATGGACGGATGGACGGATGGACGGATGGACGGATGGACGGATGGACGGATGGACGGATGGACGGATGGACGGATGGACGGATGGACGGATGGACGGATGGACGGATGGACGGATGGACGGATGGACGGATGGACGGATGGACGGATGGACGGATGGACGGATGGACGGATGGACGGATGGACGGATGGACGGATGGACGGATGGACGGATGGACGGATGGACGGATGGACGGATGGACGGATGGACTGATGGACGGATGGTGGGACGGATGGATGGATGGATGGATGGACGGGTGGACGGATGAACGGATGGATCCACACTCACCCCTTAATTCGATAGGTATCCACTCAGTTAATCACATCACAGCAATTAGATAACGACAGTCCAGTTCCTAATCACACACGACGGACTAACTTAAACGCAACTTCAAACCATGCGGACGGTCAATCAATTCTTCGCAAAATTAAAGTTTACATAGTTTGAATATGCAATGAAACAATTCAAGATGCCGCATGTGTACCATAGGATACACACATTCTTTCTCCTTTTTTTTTTGTTAATTCTCCAAATAGGACCACCACACACAACAAAATTCAAAGGAATAATAAATAGAGAAACTACACACGCCAAGAAGCAGTAGTAGTTACTACTCCGTAGTTTCATTTGTAAAGTTGTCTATTTCATGTGCGTTGCGAGTATGTGTTACATAAAAAAAAAGAAGAAAGAATCTGTCTCCAGATAGTTTGGTACAACAGTCTTGTGTACATATTTACTTTCTGCACCCTATTCGAACCGTCTTGTGTATCTATCGTATCGTCCGTATCGTATCGCATCAATTTGTATGTATGTTCTTCTTTCTTCATTTTTGTCTCCTGTTTCTGTACTTGTATCTGATTTAAGGATGAATTCCGACTGAGTAGGACTATGAAGGTGATGGAAACATCTCAAGAAGAAGACAGAGATTTCCCCGTAGGCGACAAAGCACTGAAAACAAGATTCAATCGAATAGGAAAACGTAAAGAAATGGGAAAAATATACAAAAACTAAAAAAAAACCGAGCGAAGAACTTTAAGATACACTTGATGTCGTGTGTCTCTTCTGTCGTTCTTGTCGTGTGTTTTGTTGTATCTTAAAATCTGCAATGCGTTCGTTCGCATCTATACTTAACAAAAAAAAAAAATAGGAAGAAAATGAATGAAATGGTTATCTTTTTTTACAGTTCAGTCCTTATTGGTTGTTGTTAGTTAGTCTCCTTTCATTAACATTTGATTGTGTCATAGTACACACTTAGTCAGCGTTTAGAATGCGATTTCTTTCTTTTTTTCCTGACGACAGGGCAGAGCAATAGATTTCAGAATTTTATAGAGCGTATGTACGGAAAGATGAGAGGGGAATGTGGGGAGCTGTGTGTGCGTTTGAATGGGTTCCATGTGAGATAGGCTCCAGATAAACCATTGACAATGGATAGATTTCCATTCTTTAAAGACTTTGAATGCAGTCATGTTTCAAGGCAGGAGTTTCGTTTTGATGGAAGGATTCAAAATTGCAAATACCCTAATCCTCAGTGTTAAGCTTAAAATTGGTACACCTCACGTGTGCAGAACTTCTGTACATATCTACATCCCTTCTCATATGTCACACATGGACGACAGAAAGGATAGAAAAAAAAATGCAAGAAATAACATAAATTCCATTCGAGTACACACAGATTTCGCTATACACACATCTCATGGATATATCCATGTACATCTATCTAATGACAATCGTATACAATGCTCGTCTACTTCAAAGAATACATACACTATATACGTATGTGATGAGAGAAATGTACACGTACATATTCAAGGTAAGCACGTGGTTTGTATAATTTAAGAATATTAACTTTAGCCTTTTCTCATATTTCTTATTTTGTTTTTATTTTATTTTTTAAAATCTAATTTAACACTAAAAAAATGTATTTTTTTTTCTTTTGCACAAAAAACTTTAACATAATTATTTCATGCACATATACATTTTGTCTGCATATAGTGACTGAATTTAATTTCACTTGAACTTTTGGGTTTTCTTCAGAAGTCGGCTCTTATTTTTAACACAAACGGCACTTGATGTAGATTGAATGGAAAGATAAGAAACTAATTGTGACCAGGTACCGAGATGGGGTTAAAGACTAGGCCTACTGTCTAATTCGCTGCTTTTTCTTGTATTTTTGTCACCCAAAGAGGAGAATTTATATTTCTTTTTTTTACACCAAAACTTCTGATATAGATTTGATTTTTTTTGGAGAAATTCGAAATATCCATGTCTTTCAAGTTTATGTATGAATTCAAATTTTTGCAGATATTTTTAAATTTAATGAATTTTTTTTTAAATAAAATAAGTCGAAAAAATCACACAGATAAAAAACTATACTCGAATACAGTTAACAGCAAGAAAAAAAAAACATAAAAAGAGAAATGGATGAATTTTAAAATCAGCATTACTTCTTTTTTTTGATTTTTTGTTTAAAAAAAATATATTTTTTTTTTTGTATTTTTTTTTGTCTTTTTTTGTATTATTATTAATTATTATTTATTTATTTTTTTTTGTATTTTTTTTTTGTAGTTCTCAGGACGAACAACTGAATATAAGACCGTACCGAAAGTTTCTGAAAAGCTTTAATCGTATCCAATCGTAATCAACTGCTGCAGACCGATAGAATCAAAACGGTTTTTCACCACCACCATGTGAAAAGAAGAACATGACAAATTCTCAACAAAAACAAAATATTATCACTTTAGGTACTCTTTTGAAAATCGCTAAGCCAAAAGGGGCAGGTCTGGTAAGGTTCTCCACACACACGCACGCACACAGGCACACACACACTCAGTGTGGCCTTAGTGGGGGTGGTTGGTGGTTTTCAAAAGATTGTTGGGAGGAAACCGGATAAACACAAAAACAAACAATATTTTCACCACAAATATTTTTCTTCTGAAGAGAAATCATGTCGTTGTTGGTGGTTTATTTTATTTCTTGCTTTGGTTTTCCTGTTTTTTTTTTCTTCTTCTTCTTCTCCATCCAACTCTTAAGGGAGATAAAGAGAAAACCAATGTGGGGCACAATAGAACGGGGAATTGGGTTGAAAAAAGGATTTTGTGCTTGTTCTTGCTGTACAGCAACTTTGTAATTAAGTCCTCATCGAACACAGGTCTCTTCAGTTTTACCTCATCGAACTGCATTGGGATTATTGATGCGTTGATGGGTAGCCGCCCCGACCCCCCTTCCATTGACTGCTTCGTTTTTATTTGTTTGTCGTGGCTTCACAAAAAAAAAGAGTACTGATTTCTGCGTTTCAGAGAGTTTCAACTTGCTCACCATCGCTTTTATTTCAATAATTGACTTAGCATTAAAGACACTATTTCCACCCTTAACTGACACGGCTAGGAGGTTAAAGAGATTCGAAGATATTCGTCTACAGTGCCTCACAGTAGTTTGTCATCGAGATTCATCTCGTGTTTCATTTTGTGGTTGCGAAGTCCAAGCCCTTATCATACGATGAAGTTCCTTGGACATTCCGTTCCAGGTTCATCCTGCCTCCAGTTCCATTTCAATGTCTGCCAACACGCTATGTGATGCGATAGGACCCCAATGTTATGGACGAGGCTACCAAACTAGTCTCTACAGCTCGCCTCGTCTTAATTCGCTGTCAGATTTGAAAAATGTACATCTCTTTGGAAATAAGTGTCGGCTTGACCACCGTCTACTCACAGAAAGTGCTGTCGAAGTAGAAGAAAACAGAAGTCTTGAACCATGAGCCCTTGAATACAATTCAGCGAAAAAGAAGACCTTCCGAGGAATTTGCGGCATCTCTGTCTGTCGATTTTTTAGTTATGCTCTTCTTCAACCAGTTCCTTCTCCTCAATCCATTCCGATCCATCTCTCTGTCATCACAGTTAAACACGAGGCGGAATCAAGACATGTGGCGTTCCCTACAGCCCCTGCAAACATATACCAACCGTATCACATTTTCTACCGTTTCACTAGTTAGTTTCGATTCATCACTCAGTACGTGTAAACGTAAAACGAACTCCTTCACATACTCACCTCTGATCGACTGTACCCAGTTGGACAACTCTCTTTCAAGCAATCCCCCTGTAAAGCGTATCGCAGTTGTATCGTTTTTTGCATAGCATTGTATCACATCCACATATCGGATGTGTATCTCTCCTCAACTTAACCGTATTGATTCGGATGTGTATCTCTCCTCAACTCGACCGTATTGATTTGGGGGAATTTCTCGTCCCAGACGCCCGCCGAACAGCAGACCCATGTTCGACATGAAATTGATTTCCTAACGCCATCATCTCTCCCCGATGGACAGTGTGAATCTATTGTGAAATATCAGAAGGCAGAGATGGAGAATCGCTGGCATGCACCACAGAAAAGAGTAAACACGGAATGTTGGCTGTGTACTGTGGTTGCTCTCCGACTCTCGGCTTCATTTTCTCTGCGAGAGCATCATGATTACCAATGTATGTACATGGGAAGTCTTGTCTTCTGATGGAGCCACCCCTAGAATGGGGGCGTTTGAATTAAACGAGTGCAATCTTCAATCAGTCATCGTCTGGAGAGGTGGTCACACGAAAAAATCGTTCAAGCATTCTTTTGTGGAGTTTCTTCGATTCTGTTGGCCGTTTTGAGTGGACACGATTTTTCTGAAACTCCTGCTCTTGTCTTCCCAGGTACCACATGATACAGCTCCCACTGAACCGAAGCAGTCCCAAGCCATCTCTTGGTGGCACAGACAGTCACAGTTGAGCTCCTGCTCCGAAACCTACAAACTGTTAATTCAATTCTGACTTAACTTCAATTCTGTCTAATTTATATTAAATACTATTCACAGTCGCGACAGTGGGAGGAGCGATGTTCCGGTAGCTGGTACGACGGCAGTTGCTCATTGCTTTGATGATCTTACTTTTTGATTCTCATGGTATTGAGGGTACTCGAGTATCAGTGGCAGTTGTTCAGTCTCTGTGTGTTATGCTGGGACTGAGGCTGAGGCTGAGGCAGTCAGTCGTCAGTCAACAGCAAGCAACATCCTCTATCGACGCATGGAAAAAGTCCTCACACACACTGAACGAGATAGGTAAGGTGAACTAAGTGCGAAGAAATTCTCCCACGAACATCAAGAGATCGCATGGATGTCATTCGACGAGCATTGGTGACTATTTGTATGCTTATTCCTTCTAGAGGTACTAACTTGCAACTGACTCCTCCCAAATGAGCATCCCATGTGACATGTATGGGTCATTAATTTGCTTCGGCCAGTTGCAGTCATTTGGCCGAACCTGCGCTTCGGTCGACTGACCAGACTTAGAGTTCTGGCATATCCAGGTGTACAAATCACGCTCTCTTATTTGCGTGTCTCTACTCCACCACGACACGTTGCTCGTTTCAATATGTTCAGTCCGGCATTGGACATGACGGTGATGTGAGTTCGAGCAGAGCCTGCTTAGTCCTCTCCCGCCACAGGAGGAGGATGTACACGTGGCTGCGAGAAGGTTCGTTTTTTTCTATTGCCACTATCCATCTTCTGACGATTTGCTTATTTTCACGTCGCGACAAGTCGTATTTTTTGGTCCATGGCCACACACCCACAAATACATCCGTACCACACCCACATCGCAAGAAACATAGTAAAGCTCGTAGTGTCCTCCTCGTACATCCTCAGCCTTCTGTCGAATTCATGTGAAAACATCATACGACCTTGAAACAGGTCGAGGAGATGAGAATAAATCAAAAAAAGCATTCTGTGCTTCGAGCAGCTTTGCGATACGAGTGGACACTGAAGTTGTGTCCACAAGCGGCCCGGAGGAATTGTTTTGGGTTTTTGGCTACTTTCCTTGTAGAGACGTACAAAAGCTCCTCCCTGAGCTTTTGGAATGGACAGCGACGGACAGAGGAGGCCAGAAAGGAAAGGAGGACGGACGGACTAACGATAGTTATGCATAACTAATGTAGATACAGGCGTCTACGCTCCAGGGCATGTCTGTGAAGACTCTTACTCTTAGTGCCACGTGGTATATCCCTCGGTTCCAGTAGTATAGTACTAGATATGGTCTCACAACCTTTTTGAAAGGTCGTTGCGGGTTCTGTCTGTATGCGTGAGTATCTCTCTCTCTCTCTGTGTGGCTGTATGTGCACGGGGGATGGATGGAATATGGTTAAGTATGACATTGAGAATGGAATTTTAGTTGGAACATTCTTGAACAAATGTCTCTTTGAGATGATGTCTTCCAAAGGAAGAGGGTCTTCTACTCGCTGACGGCGGAGTGTCACCGAACGCACTGGGGCGTCAACTAAGAAGATTCTGCTTTCTGCTGACTACATCTAATTACGGGCGACATTTTGCTTAAAAGCCGGCAGACTTTGTGTACGGCTTCTTTTGTGTTGTCCTGATGACCCTATATGGGGCCTTCCAATGATACCTGTCCTTCGTTCTGGGCGTCAAGAAGCTTCTTCAACATACCCGGACCTCTCTTTAGCTGCCGCTAGTTAGGTATGACATCTTGAATGAAAAGTTGAGTGAGCTGAGTTGTTCATTCCCTCTAGCTAGCGGTGGATCCATAGACACACTTGTCATTATTATGTCCCCAACCCCAACTATCTCTAAATTGAATTCTGATAAGATGTTATGACTTTGTTTGAGCCCTGACTGAAATAAGGCAAGAGAAATTCATTGTAAGAACTCCCAAAACTATGCAATAGACATTCAAGTGCCATATGGAGTTGAGTCATCATGTTTTTTTTTTGACATTTGACATAATGTCAATGTGCTGCATATTTCCAGGTGCTTCTGAGCAAATTTCTATGACAAACTGTCAAACGCGACTACCAACTATTCGCTGTTTTTAACACACACAGGCGGTCTAGACTGGCAGATTGCTTATCGTTAAATTCTAAAATTGTTCTGTCAAGACCACCTCTTCTCTAATAAGCGGAAAATCCAATCGAAAGACCTCATAGAAGTCTTGATTTACCAATTTTCTGCTTAAATCAATTTTTTCTTTAAAAATAAATACAAATCATCTACCGTCGGTAATGACATATCTCATGTCGATAATGTGAATCACATTTGAAGACGGTTCTTGTCAACGATAAGACATGCCAAATCTTGTGCTCATGTTTTGTCAGGTGTAATTTTGGAAAATTGAAAGCTAAAACGAATAGAAATTAATTTCATTAAAATTTAAATGATTTGTGCATTTAATAATCGTTTGATTTTGCAAATGAGCAATATCTCTGCATTGAAATGGATTTTCGGTGTTACATAACAGACCGGTTGACGTACACGTGTGCTCTCATTACGAAACCGAAAAGTGAACGCGAAAATGACCGAAGACTCATGTTTTGTCTGGAATCTGATGTGAGTTCACAATGCAGGACACATAGTCAAATTAGGTGTTCATATGTCTGTCATACACAATTTGTTGCTACCCCAAGTGAGTGTGTTAACTTGGAGAATGAAGTTCCACGGAGATTTGGTGGCGCATCCCCAAAGTTTCTGTCAACCCGTCCGTCGCCACCCACACACAATGAACCATTCAAAGCAGTCTAAACACTTCGTGTCGTGTATGTATATCGCATACAAAGACCAAATTCAATAATTTTTGCGCTGCGCGACCGACCAGAAACCCACCTATGAATTGAGGATTTGTCAGCATAACATTCTGACCAGAGAAGTGAGTGAGCCCATTCAAGTAGTAGCACGTTTCTACTTGGCGTTTTCCGTCGACAATCGGCTCTCACTCCTCTCCGTTGTGCTGATGGTGTATAGTTAGTTGTTAATAATCGTTATGATGAGTGGTGGAGTAGAGGTCTGTGATTCGATTGACGGGAGTATTAAATAATAGAATTTGGCATTTGTTTCAATTCGATTCTTTGGTGGATCTCGTGCTCGATTCTTTACATTTCATTACTTACGTATGTGTACATATTTTTGGTAATCTTTTGTGTCTCTCGTGTACATACAACACAATAAGGCTGTAATCAAAGAATCTTCATCTCAGTGTCATCTCTAGAAACGCTCTGTGGATGATTTTTGTGTTTTTTTCTTCTATTTTTTTGGGAGGGGGGTGTTTTGATTTTACAACTCTCGCAGCGGGCGCTGAATGGTGTGTATTTTAAAATCGATTTCTTCAGTGCATCCGAGCGGTGAATAATTAGAGTTTGAACAGTTTTCCGGTCGGCATCGTTTTGTCAGTTGTGCAGTGCTGTACAGATATATGCATATATTTTTTGCTCAATTTTGCAAGAAGTGTAAAGAAGAAGAACACAAACATTTACAGCATTAAACACCTGGAATTGTGTGTGTCTAAGTAAGAGTAAACTTAAAGAGGAACCCTCAAGTCAGTCCTCAATCCTTATGTCGAGAGATTCGGGTAAGATTAATGACCTCTTCAGTGTTAAGTTAAGTTAATTGTTGTCTATCCATATTTTGTGGTGCATGTATCTTATCTAAAATTTATCATGATTGAATGGCTAGTATCAGTGATTTAAAAATGATGTCAACCACAAAAAGTGAAAGGAACAAATGGTAAAAAAAAAACAGCTTTAAATAATGAATTAGTTTTGAAATCACATTACCCTGACCCAGTTCTGAATAGTCAATGATTAGAAGGTAGTGTCGCAACCATATGCAATGGCTATTCATGGCTTCCCATCCGTTGCAACTGAATTCTCACATCAATGACTAATTTATCCTTTCGCTGAATTTGATTTCTTATCGCCAAGGACCTGAACGCGAACGCATGTGTCATGCCGTATGACTCGGCGCTATTATCGTTGATCGATAAGTTGGTAGAATGGTAATTTTAATGTAATTCAAATTCGTTACTCAGCGGATATGCATCTTGAATTCGTTTGCATGTATTAAGAGAAAATAAAGTGTGTTGCGTCAGGGGGACAGTTCGATCTGGGGAATTATTTTATTTTGTTGTTCGCACGGAGATGACTGTTTACTTTATCACAGATCCGCCAGCTGAACTGTGATACTATGCTCAGTCCACTTCAAATATGGTTGAGAAGATGATCGTTGCGCCCGCAACAGGTGAGGTTGAGACTGTCAGCAGGAGTGCGGTGATATGCTGAGGCATTTGCGCAAACTTTTATTGCGTCAGCAACAAGTGAGAAGAACGTATTGAAACGATGTTATACTCAGGACTCTCATGGGGGCGATTGTGTGTGTATTTTGCACGTGTCACCCATCGATAAGGCACAAGTACGTCTAGTCTTATCTAGCACGGAATAAAAAGGAATGGTTCGTTATTCGTTCACGTTGTCAATGTGCTTGAGGTATTGGTTACGACAGTAACGTCAGTCACCAGAAGGAGACATTGGGACGCCGCTTGAGCTAGTCACTCAAATTGACAATACTTGCAGGGGCTTGTTTTTTCAACATTCTAGTGCATACGTACATACCCCTGTTAGCTATGGTTCGGGCTGGAACACGTCAGGATTCTAATTTCAATTTCTACAGCAGGGCGCGATGGTGCTTCAAAAGGGGTGGACACTTTGGACATCGAGAAAATAATTCAAATTTTCATAGGACAGGGTGAGTGAGTTCAGACAGTAATTCCAAGTTCACTCAATGTCGGACTATGGTGAGACTATGGTGAGATTAGGTGCCAGTTCCCTACACTATCAGCAGATTGGCCTTAAATCTCTGCGCTTTGGTTCACTACTTTTTGATTAGGAAGGCTTTAGCAGGCACTATTCTGGACTTAATTACCGGAATTGTACTGGAGACAGTCGCTCCGCGGAGGAGTTTATATGCGAATTGATTCATTCTGACTCGAGTCGATTCAATCACGCATAAGGTGCTATGTGTGTATCACTGCATAAGTGAGCCGAAGATCGGTGAATAGATCATAACGAGAGCACACACGGGATGATCCCATTGGGTCATAAATTCCTCGTTAGAGTGACTGCATTGTGAGGATTAATTGATTTCACTGCATCCATTGCATTCAATGAGCCATAACCAGAAATGAAGTATTAAAATAACTTATAATAACTTCGCCGTAAATGTCAGTGCATGATTGCCTTATGAAAGCAGAACTACATGTTTTAGTGAACAACTTTATTATGTTGAGCATACATCCATTTGGCGGCGAAAGTACATACTCTAAAGACAGCCATCGATCGGTTGCACACATTTGTTCATCTTGTGACTCATTAAAGAACTCATCTCCGAAAGACATAAGGGCCAGCACTCCATGAACATGACCCGCCTCATCCCTACCCCCCGCTAGTTGCTGCGCGTGCAATAAATCCACTTGGCTTCCGCACCCGACTAAAAACCCGTGCAGTGTGTCTATGACTTGCACTCTATTCAACTTCCAGTGTGCGGGGCGATGAGTGTATACGAAACTGCAGCAGAACGCAATAATTTGTGCCAAAAAAAGCTGCATAGTGATGACACTGCTTATGACTCGTCCGAGGGAAGCGTTTTCATAAACAATTTCCTCGTCTCTGACTCACTGCCAGATCGATATCCTCACGAGTTTAATTGATTTCAATGAGCAAACAAAACCGCATGTGTACATGCGTGCTTCTCCGTAATACAGATCAAGCACCTAGGTCATAAGGGAATTAACCCATTTACTGGGCACTGGACCCTTGTAGGGCTGTGTGCACGTCAGTGAGTGTGTTGTATGCGCATCCCTCGAGAGTGCGGGCTATTGCTTCAATTAAATTTTGAGCTTATTCCACGAAATGGCATGAATATTTCGAAGTTGAAGCTATTTCTATTGTTTGTCCGTATCACATTCTGTGGGGTGTGCACATACATATCTCGACGACGCGACGTGACAAAGTTTATCGGTCGGTATGTATGTGCCGCGCCGCGCCGTCGAGAAAATTTCTTTTTAACGTAATCACCTAAACTCACGCAAACTATAAACTCATCGTTAGCCGTTGAAGGAGTTTGTGTGTGTGTTTTCTGTTTTTGTTTCCTAGAAGTCGGCTGCAATTGCACGCCGGCATGCCGCTCGCTTGGTATTCGATTGGCAGTTAATTGTTTGGAATTCAAGGCAAATGTGTTGTTTCACAAGGCGATTCGTTGATTGCTTGAGACCACACGCTCTCTTGGTGTGAACTTCACCTTTGAGCTTACATTTGACGATTCAGCTTCAAAGGAGTGAGGGTGATTTTGAGAAGGTGTTAACGCGTGTGTGTATCCATAAGAGGTGGTAGCCTACAGTAAATCCTGTGGATCAGTGGATATCCGTGGAGACTTCTCACGTTCCTGGACTTACAACAACAACTTCTCGTGCCTCGAGTGCAGCAGGAAATGTTCCTTGAGCTTTGTCAGCAACTGCAAAGCGTCGTGTCATATAGGTCACATTGCGTGCATTCTACGGTCGACGGGCAGAGTCACATACGATTTCAAAGTCTGAAGCTGATACCACTGATTTAGAGGAGTGGACCTCTGTGTCAAAGCAGTCCTCATTCTGGCATCGGCAATGCAGGTTCATAGTCAGAAAGGAACAATTAATCGACAGGATCTTGAATGGAGAAAAAGAAAATGGAAACCCAGACACCTAGTCCTTGCAAGGTTACGACTAGACAACTAAAAGCCTGTCGACTCCATGGTGGTGAATGGTTGGAGTCATAGGATGAAGCAGTCAATGTTGTTGCGTGTAGTAAGTTCATCTGCTTCCTCTATTCATTTGGCAAATTTAGCGATAACAATACAATCCACACACACTCCCACACACAAACTTCCATTGAGAACGTCGAGACAACAACACAGTGCAGACCTTGAACCATGGTGAAATTATATAAACTTTATCAGTCGTGAAGCGATGATTAGGCAAAACGCGACACGACTGCATTGTAATTAGGGGGAGCTCTAACAATTGATTGGCTATGTACAAAGTGTTTCATAAGTAATTGAACTACGATACTGAATCGTCGAGCTCGCCGACTCATTCCATCGATGAGCGGCCCCCTCCGCCACCACCGCCACCGTTGCTATTTTAATCGACTTGAGAGTCTTGGCACCGACAGCATTTTCTTAACTTTTGTTAGTTTTGTTAGAAAATGTGTGCACAGCGTTAGCACTGCATTGAAATTTAATTAAGTCATTCATCTCTGACTGGCGTGCAGGGAGAGGGGGAGGAGAACACCTGTCATCTACTCAAGTTCAAGTTATTGAAGGCCGTTTGTGGTATGGCTAAAGAGTTTTAGTTTCTGACAGCAATTAAACACTTTCCCTCAGTTTACGCGGTCAACTGTGTGTACTAAATTTTTTGCATGACAAACGTTATTGGTTTAGTGTCCTCGAAATGAAAACGATACGAGAAACTACGTCGCTTGACCTTTGATGGAGAGTGAGTTTCCTGGGGACTCAGTCAGTTCCTTCTCTCTCAGTCCGGTGTGAATTTAATCAGAATCTGCTACGAGGGGCACTACGCGTTCACTTTTTTTGTTCACTCAGACGATTGTTGGCTAATGGAGTGGAGTTTTAATCTAGATTTCTGTTGGTAACGATGCAATGGGCATGTTTGTTTTTTTTGTCCTTAGCATGGGTGTAAATGACAACTTGGGATGGTTGAGCACGCCCGTTGGGGCATGCCTTCGAGCAGATGGAGCTGATGGACCTCCACCCTCATCAACTGAACTCGAACACAAGAACACGAAGTTCCCTCCCGTAAAGGATTTACGAGGTCGCGGTGCTTACCAAAAATACATCATTCCCTTCAATCAATCATGGATGTCTCCATTTGAAGGAAGTGATCCCGTGCATCGACTTTGCAATTCCCTGGATTGCTAGAGTGAACTCTAATCATCTCATCTTTAGACAGAAGGCAGTTCGGAGAAGTCTCTGAACGTAAATTGAAAGTGGATGCAGGAATCGTGTCGCATTATGTGCCCCCATTTGTGTTCGCCACCTTTTGCCACAGCAACTGTTGCTTTGTCTCATTGTTCCGCAGTCGATGAAGTTGTCAGAAGGGAAGAGATGCGAAATTTGTCGTACGCCATAAATGAAACAAAAATCTCGCTTCAAAATGACCTAATAAGTCGTGGAATTCTCCCGATGCTCTACAAAGTATCCCCCGGCAAATTATTTGTAATTTTGAAGAGCTATTTCCCCACCTACCACCACGCACCCAATCCGTTGGGTGCACGTCGGATTTTTTGTTCTTGTCGAAGGGGGACATTTTTTCTTATGATGCGGGGACACATGCACGGATGTCTTGTTCGAGTGTCACTCGCATCCAACCCTTTGACATGTACAAATGCTGCGACATGTGATCCTGCTGACGCACGTTGTTTTGTAAGACTTGTTGAACGAATGTCTGTTATGCCATCGGCCACTACCTAGGAATGCTAGGGACATGCGACGAATAGATATAATGATAATCTATTCACGTGAAAGAATTGGATTGTGCAGAGGCTGCCTCTGCGGTTACTGCCTTAAGGAGGTCATGGAATGTGTGTACTCTCGTCACAGGGTGATGAGAATCTCAATATGAATCTTCTGCCACGACGGACCTCAAACGTTGAAGTCTGAAATTCTCTTAAATGCCTGAGGAGGGAGACCGGTCTTTAGGACACGTGGTTGCCCGGGTTTCGGTGCCATTTCCACGTCCAGCATCGGCTTGGAACGTATTTCAGTGTCCACAGGTGTCTGTCCTCGGGTGCTTGGTAGCTCCTCATGTTTTTTGATTTAGATTTCATTATTTTCTCTCCATCAGTTCGGAACGTTTCTTGTTGCATAATCAACCTTCACAACATCGCGTCCGACGGAGCGATTAATAGTTGACTTAATGGAATGTAGGAATGTCACGCGTTCCCTTGCCCTTCCGATCGACGGAACATTATCTTGCAAAATTAATCATATCACAGCTAACTGCCCCAGAGACCCGTTCTGTCCGCTTCTCTTGTGAAGGTCTTTCCAGATTGTATAATTGCGAGTGTCGGGGCGGCTGGTATGTTATTTGCTCAACTTGACGGATATCTGGCTGCAACAAACAGCTCTGTATGTGCGGCTCTCATGAGATATCAATCCAGCACAAATAGAAATCTATTTTCAAAGTCATACAAAAATGGCTAATTAATGCACAGCAAATGTTCCCAGTGCAGTGACACTGACACGCAGACCTAGAATAATTGTTGTCTTCACGTAATCAGCCATAATCGAACCCGAGAACAATGCTGCTGTCCACACGATTTCGAGCGTTTGAGGGAATAACGAAATCCGCATTCTGAATTTGACTGGGGGTGCTGGGATGGCGGTGGAATTATCTAAACTTTAACTTAAACGTCTGTACTACTGGGGGTGGTGGGATGGCGGTGGAATTATCTAAACTTTAACTTAAACGTCTGTACTACATTCAAACTATGCGCAGTCGCATCGCTAACTATATTCAGTCTCAGCGCCGACTGTATGAGGCATCACCGTGATGTGAAATGGACGCAGTTCATCGTGGCAGTTACTGTTATCACTGTGCAAGAAGATAGTTCGAGACACTTTCAGGTACACTTGTGCATTGTTCTTATTTGTAATTTGTTGAAAAGTGCTGCAGGGGAGAGTATACTACAACGCTCACGGTCTTACTGGACGGCGGCCTAGCTGTGTTCTTTTTTTTTTATTGTTTCCTCAGAAGTGGAGAAGATTGACTAATGTCGCATATTTAATTACTATAATCAATGTCCCAAGTCTTTGGCAGTGCAGTGCCAGATTTCCTCGTCTGATCTGTGATTACTCCAAAATCAGGCAGAATGTCACCCCATGAACGTGATTTAACGTCGCAATCTCATGGTCTTCATTGAATATCAGAAATTTGATCATGTGAGGTCTGTTTAATCTGAAGCTCCACCAATTCTAACGAACTTTCATGAGTTTTTACTTCGGCGTAGAATGCTTACTCATTAACGTCACTCCTCGCGACCGGCAATAAATAAACAAAACACTTGTGAAAACTTAGACCCAACTGGATCGTAAGGCACGCAAACTCATTTGCAGTTTACGAAGCGATTAATTGTTTGGTTTCGGTGCTGCATATGAACCTAATAGTGTGCGAAACACACTTGTCCATTAGCAGCTTCTGTTTTACTTCCAGATTCATGGAACCACTCGCGAATCATCGAAGAGGGTTTCATATTTCAAAAGTATTTAACCCTCATCGATTCCGAGTTTCTGTTCAGAACAGTTTTGTGTGTGATCCAGTGCAGACCCTTAAGCCAGTGTGAGCAAATTGAAAAATAGTTCAGATGTGAGTGTCTAAAGATTCTTGTGAACTGGGATTGGGAAGTGAATTGGAGGAAGCTCTTCTATACAAGTGTATCGTTCGTCTGCAGTGTGTACCGCCTTGTCATTTCATTTTGGTCGCGTTGCTGTAATTGTGATCAATTGTTTGTGTGAAGCAATTCCGAATCTTGCATCGATAGTCAGAGGCATGGTCCGACGAGATACGAAAACAAAAGCACTATTTTTCGGTCAGGGTTTTTTTTTACCTTTTTTCTACCTTCTACTAGCCACTAGCGGCACTTCAAACGAAGCGATATTGCATCACGCTTCTTTCCCAAAAACTACAGAAAGGCAAAAGCGTCGAAAAACTTCCCGTTTTCGAGATATTCGCAATCTTTCGAAAAATATGCTTTCGGTTCAAAAGAACGCCATATGGCCGTATTTTCGAGATCTGACAAAACAAACAGAGAATAATAGAAATTGTATGATTCTCTTAAAGGTTTTTTTTTCGTCCTCAAAAGGACGCATTTCTGTGGGAAATCTATCTCACTCTTGCCCTGTTCTTGAAGCAGAGGAGAATACCTATTCAGATACAATCACAATGTCTCTGTTCACGCGTTCATCACCACCCAAACCACTCCGGTTGATGCAATAGCAGGGCTAATTGGGATTATACAAGAGGCATTAAATCACTTATCAAGATCCAGCAAGAACACGTACGACGCTGATGATTTGAAAATTCCAACCAGATTTGATTTTACGACTTCTCATTGGAATTAAGGTCTGCACCTATCCTGAGCTCCTACAAAGTGCGCGTCCGACAAACTCGTCGAGCCAAGGCCATTGGGAGATACGATCCAAAGTGTAACGATAACATCCATTCCTCATCCATTAAACACTCATAGAATATGCAAATATTGCGCGGCTCTTGGCCATTCTGACAAGCAGCAGCAGTTTACATGACCTTATTTTCGTGGACATAGCACCTGACACAGTTGAGCCACGCACGGCTATCTGCGGCGCTCGTATCGATATCAAGGAATGTGTTAATTGCTGAGATACCGATAAAAGAATTATGTATCGTTGGTTCAGATTGAGGTTCGATCGGCATTGCGGAAATTACTTATTGTACTGCGTCATCGTGTGTGACATGGTTTGAGGAGGTGGTCTAAAATGATTTATTACACGCCGACGGCGTCGTGATTTATTTTAAATCTGCTTATCGCCGGCCCAGACGTGAGCAATTATTTCCTCTTCCGTGGTAAATGCTGATACTTGCTTCATTCATATTTTGTAACACGTTCAATTATGACTTATGATTTGGAATGCAGTAAGCACTATTCGAATCCCATTTGATGGGGTCCACGGCATTAGCAACCAGGACTCCTGACGTTGAACCATGTCCTTCAGCTAGTCTCATTACACCCGTTCCGAGTGTGCTTGTGCGAGCATGCTGCTAGTGAACCCAGCACATTGGGACTACCGCGTACCGGTGTCTGTGGAAGGTGCTTGAATGAGGAATCGGAGGAAATACCTTCTCTCCCATCAGCGCACAAAAGGGTGTTAGCCTGAAAACATCGTATTGACTCCAAGACGACGACGAACGAATACACAACATCACAACGTCGTTTCACACTCACTCCGCACCTCGCAGCTGAGGCAAGAGCAACGAAACGTTTTCTTGTTGTCAAACATCAATGCAGTGGTATTTTTTCCTACAAGCGAAGGTGAAGAATCTCCACTTGCCCAGGTCGATAATGCAGATGCTGTGTCCTGTGGTATAGCTGAGTCAATCAGTACGAGAGATGAAGTATTTTAGCTTCACAGCTGATTGACCCCTAGCCCATCGACGAATTTGAGAGAATTTTTAACAGTTTTTCACGAAATCCTCTGATTGGTCTATTCAAACCATACAAAAAATGGTTGTAAAAAATTTCATGAGAGGTAGAGGTTGCCTATCTCTATAATCCTTCATTTTCTGTTTTCCAGAATAGTCTACCTTGACGTTGAGCATTTACTCTGTGAGCGCTTGAGCTGTCCATACGTGTCTGTACAGTTCCTAATTCGTCATCTGCCTCACTATATCTCATAAAGCTTCATGCCACTTGTCTTGAACAGTCGATGCAGAGAACAAACAACAACCGCAACTTTGCTCCAGCTGCGTTCGTGGAACACGTGAAGTTAATGTTTAATTTTAACTCTCACGTGTTGCGCACATTTCCAATCGATTGGATTCGTCACTGCAGCATTGGATGCTTACTCATTCACGCCATTCCGCGCGACCGGCAATAAATACACAAAACACTTGTGAAAACTTAGGCGCAACTCGACCGGACGGCACGCAAACTCATTTGCAGTTTACGAAGCGATTAATTGTTTGGTTTCGGTGCTGCACATGAACCTAATATCGTGCGAAAAACACTTGTCTATTGGCAGCTTCTGTTTTGCTTCCAGATTTATAGACCCACTTGACCGATAGAGAACAGCTGGCAATCAGTCTTGGTAGTTTAACAGCGTTTCATGGAAGAGGGTGTCACATTTCAAAAGTATTTAACCACCGTCGATTCCGGGTTCCTGCTCAGAACAGTCTTGTGTTTGATTCAGTGTAGACACATCATAAGCCAGAGCTAATCATTTCAATAGAGTTCAAAAATTTTCCATAAGCTCAAACTCCTGACGCCACGTCCGTCTTCATGTATTAACTGACGGGACCTTGACATTTAAATTGCAATCATTGATCAATTTTGCGCTTGGACATTGATTGGCGAGTGGGTTACGATTCAATTGGAAGTCAAATCGAATGCCATTCGACGGCGAATGAATAATCGAATGTGCACGAATTAAGCTTCTGTGATAAATTCAATTTAATTTAATGTTGCTGCAGGCACTTAAGACCTATCAATTCAGATTTCAAGAGTAGTGGCAGTTCGTTGTTCTTCGCTGTTGTAAAAGCAGCGGCAGCAGAAATCGGGAATGTCTTGCATTTATGTGGGTCAAGTGAATATTTAACTGGAGCCTGTCTCAACTCCAATAATGACGACAAGTGATTTTCCAGAACGCTAAGCGGGACAGCTTTGTGTGGAAGAAGAGGACGATCGACAGTTGGACAAGCAGTGACTCCGGCACACATGTGACGACGGCTCAGCTCGTGAACTGTGAACAAGTGAGGAGTGTGGACAAAAATTTATTCGTCCTGATGAATGGTTCAACCAGAACACATCACGCGGCATAAGCACACATCCCCTCAGGCACTTTGGACGCGAAGCTGTGTCCGCAGCCGAGTTTCACGCGAGATTTCAAGCTAACCCTGCAACTCATTCACCTTAGCGACGTACACACAACTGCAACAATTAATTATTCTTCTTTCTTTACGATTGTAGATAAAGCCATGCTGTTATATGACGCATGGCCGTGAAGTGTTAACAATTAGCTCCTTCAATTAGACCTTCATGCATACGAGAAGTGCATACACATATGAGCATACGGATCTGTGTACAATTATCTACTTAATTTTAATTGAATGTAATTATTTATATGTCCGAATGTCCGAGATGCATCGAGAGAAATGAAATGTTTTGAAAGGGTGCAGTTACACAGATCAAGTAACAGTGATTGGCATTTAACTTAAATGTGTTCAATGCGACGGTTTGATTGGAAGTGATTCTCTTCTGCTGTGTGTTCTGTTCCCTGCGAATATCATCGATTTTTTTTTTTGAATTGATCCACCCTGCAGAGGTGAAAAGTGAATTTTGTGTCTGGAGTGCGTTCCCTTGAATCAGTGATCATGTGTTTATTGACTTACCTTAACATACAACTAATCCAAAGGCGTATTCCTTGTTCTCTTTGCAGCTACACTCAAGGTTGTCGTAGAAGGTGCTTCAAATATCCCAACTGTAAAATAACTGATGAGCAATGTTTTCCCCCGAAAATGACGATAATCGGCAAACAAACTTCTGTTACTCCATCGGTGGTAAGTGATACAAATTAAACCCTTCATTCCACTTGATTGACTTTTTTTTTTTTGTTTGCACGCCAGCTAAAGTTCCATCACGACTTGTGCTTTATTTTCTCTCATGGTCCGGATTCCTAGTCTCGTTCATGATGAGAAACGATATAAACTTCGCCCTAATAGCGATGGTACGGTCCAATGAAACAGCAGTACCATCCATCCAACATGCAAACATATCGTCAAACGATATGCTGGACAAACTGACTTCACAATCATTTTCATCATCGAATTTAACCCACTACAATGGCCTTAATTATAATGATAGTATGATAGCAAATATGGTTAACTCTAATAGCACAATAACTGATGATGAGCTGGGAAAGGTAATGCGATCTGAAAACCATGCTGTATGCATGCATACTTAACTTGCCTTCCTTTCAGATCAAGCCAAAGTTCAATCAATACGATTGGAGTTCAACAACAAAAGGAGCAATACTAAGCTCATTCTACTGGTGCTACGTCCTTTCTCAAGTATGTCTTATCTCCTCCTCATCATCATCATACCCATCATCTGCATCGTAATTCTCTTGTATTCTCTTCTAGGTTGCTGGTGGAATAGCTACGCAATATTTTGGTACAAAAAAAGTCTTCGGTTGGTCACAATTCGCCACTGGATGCTGTAGTTTTTTAATTCCGTACGCGGCTGACATTCATTATACGGCTGTTGTAGCATTACGTTCGATACAGGGATTCGCGTCTGGCCTCACATGGCCGGCCATGTATGCACTGGTTGGATTTTGGATACCACTGGCCGAGCGCAGTCGCTTCATGTCAAGTTTTCAAGGTTTCAGCATTGGCATCGGCCTCACCTATCCCCTGTGCGGATTTATAATTGATCACTTTGGCTGGCCATATGTATTCTACACCACCGGAAGCCTGGCAATGATCTGGTGCCTGATCTGGTATCTGTTGGCATTCAACAGTCCCAAGGAACATCCGCGAATATCACCATCAGAGCTTGAGTACATTGAGGTGAATGTCAGTCGGGAAGTGAAGGAATCTCAAGGAGCTAAAGTTCCATGGAAAAGCATATTCATTTCACTGCCAGTCTGGGCCATTGGCATCACAACATTCGGTCGCATCTGGGTTCACTATCATTTTATTCTGTCCGGCCCCATATACATGCAGAAAATACTTCACTTCAGCTATCAGTCAAATGGACTGCTGTCCGGTACTCCATTCCTTTGCTCGTACATATCGTCGGTGTTCTTCTGTTATGCTGCTGATAAATTGGTATCAAAACGGATACTAAGCCTGACAAACGTGCGCAAAATCTTCACCGCCCTTTCGCAAATCATTCCTGGAGTTCTTCTTCTACTTATTGGCTATATTGAGAATATTATTGTTGTGCTGGTCGTATGGTTCATTGCGGTTACATATGTGACGGCGTCTTATGCAGGGGCAATGGCTAGTATTGTTGATATTGCACCGAATTTCGCCGGACCGGTACTAGCATTTGCACAAACTATTCATATGTCTGCATCATTCTTATCGCCTGTGATAACCGGAGTAATCGTTACAAATGAGGTAACTAACATGCATTTCAATTCGCACGCATACTTTACCGTGGTTTCTGTTTGCAGGGATCAATCGATCAATGGCGTCAAGTATTCGGTCTTTCGTGTATTATAACAATCTGTACTTATGTCATGTTTCAAATCTATGGCACTGCGGAGGTGCAACCCTGGAACAATTTCAAACGGAAAGGCGATCCCGAGGAGGACAGTGATATGCTAACGAAATCCGATAAGCGTCCCAAAGATAGTGACTAGTATACAAAACTTACTTAACTACTGTTTTTTTACAATTCATTATGTTCAAACTAAATTATGATTTATTTTTTTTTTATATTTACATTTATATACTATACATATATACCATATACACAGAATTCTAATTCTTTTGGCAAGCAAATAAAGCAAAAACAAAAATGTTGATAAACTGTTTATACATAAATAAATAACTTTAAACTGAATGTTACTCCATGGCAAACGTACTTTTAGTGCAGCAAACATAAAGCAAAGCAAAACAAATTATATAATGATGTTAGAAAATGCACATGTATTTCGTATAAGTCACCCACATTGATGACGTCAATAATGTTGCACAATTTTTAAATGAAAGAAACGAAAAAAAAAACGTTCTAAGAAGCTCTAAACTTAATGTAAGAAGAAACAAAGAAGCAAAGCAAACAATTCAGTTGAGCTGCTCAACTGTGTCTGTAATTATTGTCATTTTTGTGTATTGCATTCTTGTATACAAGCAAACAAACTTAAATATACATATGTTCCTCTGAAGGTTATTCAAATGTACGAATTACAGCGTGGAAATTGAAATTGGAATAACACTGTTAAATAATTTTTTGTCTTCCTTAAAATGACGATCCTAAGATCCTGATCCCGGAATTTTGAAGCGTGCTCTAAGAATCAAGAGATGCGCCATCGAATGCTGCTGTAAGGCACCGTTTCGAAAACTCAGCTTTCGGGTCAGGGCTGTTGACACTTTTTCTTACGTTCTACCCGCTGGCATGGTTTTTCTTTTGTAAAGAAAAAAACTTCATTGCCACCCAAGAACGCACCGTTGTGGAGATATGAGCGTTTTTTACTTGCGAAACTTTGGCATGACAAGATGTGTCATTGGCTATCTCTACCGTTGCTCAGAAGCAGGGTCCGACGACAGTGGCACCCTAGATAGTCAAAATCCAATCTCGAGATAGCCAAAAATCCATTGCATAAAGTCTGCTGGTTTTTCGGGCCTCTGCGGACCTGGCGTTTCGGGTGGTATTGTGTATGAGCATCACGATTTTGACGCGCTGGTTTAACGAAGCGAGTTGGAGGGCACTTTGAGTTGACTGTGTATGTAGATTGGGTTGGGAAGTGGTATTGTCAGCCCGTCATCGAGTTTGTTGATGTCTTGCTTACCTTGATTCTTGGAGATGGCTTAAGAAGAGAGAGAGAGATTGACTTGAGAAATAAAATACGTTTTTGAGTTATTTTTTTCTTCTTTATTGATTTATTAAGTGGATACAAAGGCAACGGATTTTACAATTGATGGGAATAGCTTCACTTAGGCTATGAGTAAACCGCAATAGGGGGTATACTACTGGTGTTTTCGGTAGGAGTCAGGAGGTGAGGAATAATCGCCAGCTTGTCAGGAGCAGCCAGCATAGCCTAAATGAGGAGGATATGAGGACCAGCTGGCTGCTCCCGACCAGTTGGCTGCTGCTGAACAGCGGGCAGCTCCCGACCAGCTGGCTGCCCCTAACAAGATGGCCTGCCCCTGACCAGCTAGTCTGCCCCTGACCAGCTGGCCTGCCCCTGACCAGCTGGCTGCTCCCGATCAGTTGGCTGCTACTGACCAGCTGGCTGCTCCCGATCAGCTGGTTGCTCCTGACCGGCTGGCTGCTCCTGATCAGCTAACTACTCTCGACCAGTTGGCTGCTACTGACCAGCTGGCCTCCCCCAGACGAGCTGGTCTGCCCCTGGCCTGCCCTTAACCAGCTGGCCTGCCCCTGACCAGCTGGCTGCTCCTGACCAACTGGCTGCTCCTGACCAGCTAACTACTCTCGACCAGTTGGCTGCTCTTCACCAGTTGGCTGCTACTGACCAATTGGCTGCTACTGACCAGCTGGCCTCCCCCAGACGAGCTGGTTTGCCCCTGGCCTGCCCCTGACCAGCTGGCTGCTCCTGACCAGCTGGCTGCTCCTGACCAGCTGGCTGCTCCTGACCAGCTAACTACTCTCGACCAGCTGGCTGCTCTCCACCAGTTGGCTGCTACTGACCAATTGGCTGCTACTGACCAGCTGGCCTCTCCCTGACGAGCTGGTCTGCCCCTGGCATGCCCCTGACCAAATCTTCATGTCTAAGTTTGGATGCGGTTATCGCAAAGTTAAAAAGAAAAAGCTTTTTCTAAGAGACGGCATATGAGTTGATTACTTCATGTGGCACGAACTGCAGCTACGAAAAATGAGCGCTCTCCAATGTAACTTGTGAATGAAGGTATAATCAGTTTTCTTCCTCTATTAGAATGTGCAAAAACTAAGATTTCAAAAAGATAACTAGGGGACTTAGATTGTATAATTTTAAATAGTTTTAGCATATTGCGGGAGCTTAAATACTGATTGGGATCTAGACCGTAAATGAAGGATGAAAATCTGGAACATTATAAATAAAACGGACAGTCATTAAACGCAACATTAAGCCTGTGCTTACAAACAGTGCCAAGACTAGGAAACACGGAACAGTTAAACAAAGTGTAAGGCATTACAGGCGTTTTATCTAATCTTTTTTTCACTAGGTGCTGCAAGCAGTTCGCCGAGTAAAGCAATCTACGAAGGCCCCAGTTAGTAGTTTATAGCATCACAACAGGTAAGTGAAGCGTTAATATGGAAACGAAGGTAGTTAACACAATTTACAAGAGACAGGGGGTTATTGGGAAAAATACGAGGCAAACTGTTTTGTCAGACTTCGGATTCAATTCGTTACCTTTAAACCAATTGGAAATGTTATCGAGATCTTTATAATAATATCGGTGCAGGGAACTAAGTCCTTAGTTCCCATGCAAGTTAGGAACGTACTTCACTTTCTAACAAAGACCTCGAAACTGCAATCGGTTATCAGGCCTGCTGTTAGTTATCAGGTAATCGTTGACAAGTACAGTCGATTCGTGCTGTTTTCCATACTTTACCAAAATTTACTTTCACAGAACCTCACACACATCCCAGATCCTACAGTGACCCAACCAGGTGGACAATTTTTCTATGCATAGACTACCACATAGGAAGTTTTAATCCAAAGCAAGAAAGTCTGGTGTATTCAAAGTATGAAGTGGGTGGCTCGCTTCGCTTGCTCACAGGACCTTAACTCATTTTTCCGCAAGATTTAACCCGCTCACGCGACTTCGTCGCTCCGCTAAGAGTCTGTCAACAACTGTCAAGCATATCCTTACCAGTGGTTTGCGCTATGCTATGCCTTTTAAGGTTGGAATCAATCACTCCTTTTCATACGAAATTAGGTCTGAAAGACCAGGCCACCAGAAACCTGGCAGAAGCAGCAGGTGTCACAATTTTCAGTCACGGCGATGATATGCAATGCAAAGACTTGGACACTCCTTAAAATATGTGTATTTATTTGAAGCAATTACAAATAGCTTATGGCGTCAACATGGTGTTAAGTTTCACAAAAAGGGGCCCTCAGCTTACAACGACTAGTTCATCGCCCTGACTGTACAACAATGAGGCTGTATCGGTCTCAGTAGTGTCGCGGTTGTAAATTCGTAACCGCTTGCACGTCCGATGGTATCGCAGCACGACACCCATAGCAGCGATTATGCTCACTCCAATGGCTGTGGCGGTTAGAATCAACCAAAGTGGACTTTTGCTGGAGGGCTGCTTTGCATCTGCAACTTCCCACGAAATTATTTTCTCTGGAAATGAGGCCAAACAAAACGATGTAAGCACATACAAAGATAGTCGGATTTCAAGAAGGATACATATGTAGTACATACCTCGTTGGGCGCTTGGTTCCTTTGCATTTAATAGTGAATCTTTGGACGTAACTTCGGCTTCGTCCGTTTCGTCGACGTCTTCTGGATCGCTCTTGGGATTTTCGGTTGGCACTGTTATCAACCCTGGTGACTTGGTGGTTGCTATCGATTTATTCGCGGAGGCCTTCGTTGCTTCAGGAGTTGCCGGCACTGCTGTCGGAGGCGAAGGACTCGTAGTTATGGCGGAAGTCGTCGTTGGTGGCCTCGAAATTTTTGTGGTATTCAGTGGCTTAGTCGTGCTTCCCTTCGTCGAGGTAGTTGTTGCGAGTGTCGTTGGTTTTGTGACGACAACCGTAGTTGTTGTGGGTGGAGTTGTTGTCGTTGTGGTGGGTGGAGTGGTGGTGGTGGTGGTGGTGGTCGTGGTCGTGGTAGTAGTTGTGGTTGTAGTGGGGGTTGTTGCAGTTGGAGTTGTGACTGCCACCGTTGAAACAGCATAAAGCTTGGTAGTCGTCTTTGTGTCAGATATGTCCGTTAAACTCGCTGAAACGCCTACAGAAACCACATTACGTTATTAAGCACCTGGTTAGGAATTTGATGAAGAAAAAAAAACGCTCACCGACTTCACACACTGACTGATAGTTTGGACAGCATGTCATCAGCTCTTCACATTCACCGTGACAGTCGCAGTTCTTGTAGAATTGTCCGTTTTTCTGAGCAATTCCATAGTTGGTTATGTTGGTTTCACCACAGCGTCCTTCACACGACTGGACATCGTATATTGCGGGTTCTGAAAATGAAAAGGATGAAGGAGAAGTTGTGAGAAAAACTCCTCAACTTACCGATCATCTCAGGGTCTGAAGTGGAAGTTGACAGTTGTTCGCCGTAGCATTCGGAATATGTCATCAGTTGGACATCATCAATGGCGATGTCGCTCAAATGATTTGTGCCAGTTGTGCCTTCGATGATAATCTGAAAGTCTTCCGACATCTCATCAATCTTGAAGTGTCCCTCGTTCCAGACGTTCTTCTGGTTGCCACTCTTCAAGAAGTACCGATATCTGAAATGGACTAATGCGTTCCTAATCCCACCTGCAAGGCGTCATGTGAGTTCTTACGTGGTCTTGATCTGATTATTCTTCAACTGTATCAGAGCATCAAAGTTGACTGATATCGGCCTGACGTATACACTCAGGTTTCCAACTGTAGCGCCGTACATAAAGTAATAGAACTTAAAGCACGCCGAGTTTGCTGTGACGTTCTTCGAGTAGATGGGTGACATCAGACGTGCAACTGAGGTGGACACTTGATCGAAGCTCTCCATCAGCATGTAGTGTCCAGAATTTGCTGATAGGGTTGTATGATCATGCTGTGGACCGGTACGCAGCTTACTGAACGTATTCGCTGCCATGATGCGTTTCCAATCGAAGTCATGCGTCTCATCGTGACTCCAACCGCAGAGGTCCTCTGTTTCAAAGTCACACGACAGCTGAACTTTATCAGAACTTTCTAAAAATTAATCAAATGCAATTTAAACAGCTCGGTGAGGGTTTGAAGTTAACACACCTCGACAGGTTCCAAGCGGTCGATCCCAGTGTGTTCCATTGCAGTATGTCACACCTCCACCAGCTAATTTATAGCCTGCTTTGCAGTACAGATGGGCTTGTTGACGTTTTTTCGACATTATATCACCATTGGGTGGACTGTCGAGATCTTTACATCCTGCCTCTGTGGAGAAACAAAAATTGTAATTGAGTCAGCATTTGTTCGTTTCAAGGAAAAAAAAGCGAACAAAAACGAATAAAAAAAACAAGGACGATCACATGTTCGATAAAAACTCGCAACCACAAGGGAAATAAAACAACATAACTTGCAATCTACACTAAAGACATAGGACGGCGCCCATAAGTCGGCGTGTTAACGGCGCAACATCCGCTTTATCTTGAACCTTAAGAATGTTGGCTAGCGGAAACCACGATTCAAAACTGAGATTAGAATTCACGATAACCACTCAGAAAACGTACATTCCTTTCCACTCCAAGTTCACCACATGAAATCACAGACTAGACAACGGGCGGATTTCGAAGAACCTACAAATGTGTTACTCACTTGCACAGACCGGAAGAGCCGCGTTCCACTTGCCCATCTCGCAAACCACATAGTTGCCTCCGTACAAAGCATATCCCGGTGCACAATTGACGCGCATTATTTTAAAATTCGACTTGTAGCTCAATTCCGCATTGGGTATCTCAGCTTTTGGACAAATCCGAACTCTACGACGCAACAATCTATCTGCGCTAGATCTTGTCGAAAATATCAAAATTGTTGCTGCAATCACAAGTGCATTGCATTTGATTGAAAAAATTTCATGATGCATTTTTGCTCAGCAACTTTCTTCTAACTAAAAACTTCACTGATTGTAACGACTAGTAGCGTTGTGAGATGATTTCAAACTGAAACTACAAAATTACAAACGCCGCAAACGATGACAATTTCGTTTTATCAACATTTCATGAAGGCGGAACCGAGCTGTGTGTTACCCAAATCGTTTGTTGTTTCTCCGCTCCTGGAAGACTTTTGTGATGGAATTTTTTGTTCGGGTTTTCTTTTTTTTTTTTTGGTTTCCCTTCTTAAAGTGTGGTGGTAGATTATAGCGTGTTATCTCAAAAACAAAACGTTCACGAGAAATGAATATAGAAATTGTTGCCGTAGACACTCATATCCCGTTTAAAGTTTTTGCATGATTGTGAAGAGTGTCCACGTGCCGCTCACTAGGGGTCGATTCAAGCCATCCATCTACGCTCTTGCAAACAGATCAATTCTTACATTCCTTGGCTACAAAGATTAACATTTGAAATCAAACGGGAGGCCGAAAATCTTGGACAGCAGACCATGCATGCATATTGATCAAAAGTGACCAAAGGAATCCATCAACACCATCCTAGTGAAAGCTTACTACTAACACCAGATGACAGACACAGGCATGGGCATATTAATCGAATCTCTAAGCTCGCATAGTCCAATGAGAGTTCCTGAACTGAGGCAGTCTTTTGAAATTTGGGGAACGAGTTGTTCTGGAAAACTGCTTATCAGATTAGAGAAACATCTGGCCATGTCCCCGCTTAGTCTCTGGAGTTTCTAGTCGAAATCGGACCTATTTCATTTTGAGTACACAACTCTATTTGCTTAAATCTGAAATAAAGTTGTTTTAAATATTTGTTGTACCCACACTAAACTCTCGTAGTACAAGCATTCGTCGTGAGGACATTCGACAATCTGTTCATAAATACGTTTCCACTGAGGATGATTTTTCACACCCCTGAGATGAACGTGGTTGATCCAAATGTAATCCACTTAGGAGCTGGATAAAATGCAACCACACTGAATTGAAACTTGTCAAAAATGAAAGCGACAAAATTTTTAAGCCCAATTCAACTTAACGGGAATTGTTTTTTAACACAAACCAACAGTCATGTAACAGAATTAAAATTTCCTCAATAAAGTTGTGCATCCATGAACGCGTCCCCGGCAAAGTAGGACAGCTGTCAAATGAATTTCCGAATATAGTGAAAATACGTCGTCGCCTGGGTAATTGGCGTGGCAGCATTGTTTAAAGTCATTTTGACAGTATTTTACTTGTAGGTATCTATTTTCTTCTCCTTCGAAAAGCCCAAAAATGTTAATATAAATACATATTTCCCATCCAAAGCAAAAAAGTGAATCAACCCTCCAACAAATTTCGTAAACCTGTGCAACAAACAAAAATAAAATAATAGAAAAAATATTACGAACAAACAATGATAGTCTTCAAGCCAAGTGTTCAATTGCAAAAGTAGAAAAGAAAAACACAAAAACCATACAAAAAAGAAAAAAAAAAAAACCAAATTCGCAAATAAACAGAGATATCGAGCGAGAGAAAAAATTTTTTCTTTCCAAAGATTCAACTCGAGTCAGTTTGGCGTCAGAACAGAACAAGTGAATAGTAAGTTGAAACCACAAGCATAAAAAAATAATAACTCTATGTACATATTTCATTTGGTCTTTGTTATTGCTTTTGTGCATATTTTGCCTTGTATTTCCTTTTTTTTTTTTTTTTTTTTGAGTTCCAAATCTCCGATTGATGTGTAGAACCACCAATATCTCAAGACAAGAAAAAAAGAGAATAAAAAACCCAGTCAATTGGAGATTTTGTATCTAGTGGACAAAGAGAAAGTGTCAAAAATACATGGAATTTCTTTTTGTGCAAAATATGCAAACAATTACGACGATGATTAATACAACTTTGGCGATCGTATGTTTCAATTAAGATTAGATTTTTCTCTTTTTGCATGTATAAGCTCTCATTTATGTATGTTCTTGTTTTTTGGGATATTTTTTTCTGAGAAATCGGACAGAATCTCCTGGGTGTTCAAGAGCAAACGAAATAAAAATTGTATATTTTGCCAACGTTGTTAAATAATAAGCATTCGCTGTCCCTTGTTGCAAATAGAGAAAATAATTCAGTGTCTCACAGAAACATTCATTAAGCGGGAAGTTCTGTAGGGAATGATTTGTCCATGTCCATGTCAACAACAAAGAAGATCGTGCTAAGTGCTCCAGTGTAATTGTATGTCAGGCGAGCAAATTTCTAAATTGCAACAGTTTGTTGTTAATTTAATTGAGTGCAACAAAGGATTCCATTCTGGTTCATTATTCTACATAGAATTGCGGCATCATTATATGTTCAAACGTTTGAATTCAATCAGCAAACAGTCGTAATGGTGTCATGAACTTTTTGAAGCGAAATGTGTGTGCGGTTTTGTGTATAAATTTGGTTATGAGTATCGTCGTGTACGTGACTTTAGAGGAAACTTCTTAAGTCTCAGTTTTTGTCAACTGAAAGACAGGTATACGTGTACGGTTGAGGTTAAAGCAAGTCATTGTGAATCTGTTCTATGTAGCACCACCATCTGCGTCTTGTATCTGAGAGGAATTTAACACTTACACTTTTCACGTAACCCTTCCAAGCAATGAAAAGCAACCTCAGACATTTCAATTGAAGGTTACTATGAATGGAGGGAATACGCACCCTTCGGCGGCTTTCACATCCAGTTTCTTCTTTAAGTTTAGACTCGTCATTGTATGTATGCCTGTCTGTATATGCTTCTTAAGTTTCGATCACTCCCATTAGCGGGGAATAGAAATCTAAAGAAACATAGTACTCGCAGCAGCGGTTTTCGCTGTCGAATGGAGTTTTTTTTTGTTTTGTTTTTCTGTTGGAGTTTCACTGCCACAATTTATATCAAATGCTATTTCAATTTCATGTGGGGACTTCACAGGGCACGAGAAGACCGCGGAAATCTGCACAAGTAATGTCAGTGAGGATGTAAAAACAGCAATGATCATATTCAGAAGCCCCAGTCCACACCTAGGAATAAAATGCTCTTGCCACGTATGAGTCAACTCGAACCATGATAAATGTGACTACATGTTCGCTGAGTCTTACCACGAGCTGTCGGTTTCTGCCTTTGGTTCCATAAAGGCCGAGTAGCTAAGGAGAAGGAAAAATAATTAATTTCGTGACTTTAATGTATCTGCATGTATGCCCTCCAGGGACCCATGAACCCTTCATTTGATTTTCCAAAACCATCCATTTCGATGAATGAAGTAGTAGACTACGCCAAAATCCTCCCTATACCTTCATTGCATCTCCCATATGTCTGTCAACGGAATAAGACAGCTAAGCGGACACCATGAGGAACCCGCTCTTGGTGACGCAGTATAAGCACACCTGGCAGTGGTGAATATGTGTGTCTCCAAAACAACGACGGACAAAAAATGGCTGCGGTGTGCGCTGCTCTCACTGTGGAAGGCAGTAAAAGAAAGCAGACAACAGCACAAAAGAAGAAGAGAAAAAACAACACAACACAAGATACATTCGTTTGTTTCGTTTCAAACTATCTGATACCTTAACAGATGGGTGTATCTAATTTCAGCACATGAATCGAAAGGGGACAAACGCATGAGGGAATGGTACGAACAGTCATGCTGTGAGACGGCTATCCGTCGCTGTCGCTTTCGTACTCTCTTTCCCACACAGTTTTCTAAATGGATGTTGTATATTTCTGTCGAGTTTGCGCATATCGATTGAATCAAAACATTGCACATGGAGATTGCTGCTGCTGCAAACAGTTAAAAAATCATTTTCTGATTCTAATAGTTTGCACTACAGAAGGGAGAAAAGTGTATACCAACTGACCTTCCGCAAATTATGCTTCTTTCACCACAGCACAGCACATCGTCTCTCATCTCCGGATGGCTTTGTTCAGTGCGTAGTAATTAATAATAAGTCGTGTATCAATTTGTATTCTTTAAATTACAAAACTATATCTCAAATGTAAGTTTGCATGTGAAAAAAACGAATAGAAAGGAGGGAACAAATAAAATCAGTGCTAGTTCGTTCGTTCGTCCTCTTGCAAGACTTGAAAGTGATACATTTTCAACTCAGAAAAGGGAAAACGTTGAGAAGACAAAATTATATGCGTGCTATGGTGGTGAATGGAATAAACTAGTTTTGTGCCTAACCTTACGGATACAATATTATCCACGCATAAATGGGATCTAGCTCTATCTCTAGCTCCAGCCGCCTTGTGTCTATCTGATGTTGTTATCCTATTTTGCATTTCTAAGATATTTGTCTGTCTCCCTTCTTCTTCGCCGCACGGTGTCTCTCGGTCTCGGCTACGAACAAGAAATTCGGAGAAATTAACTATGATTCAGGCGGTTCGCGGTCTTGTTTGTGTTTGTTAAACTGTCGAACAAGAACAATAATATTTTTGTTTGAGTTCCTTCCTTTTTTTCTTGTTCTTGTTTAAATAATAATTAAAACGTGTCGTTAGCTTAAGGAACTTCTGCTTTTTTCTCATTTTTTTTTTCTTGTGACATAACCAATTAAAAGATTTTATATATTTTTTCTCCTCAACAGAGGCAAACATACACATATACAAAAGTTGATCCTAAACCGTCTCGATAGTGGTGTTTCGATTATCCATTATCCTCTCTATAGTTACTGGACATTGTTGTGTTTGTTTTCGTTCGGTCTTCTCTTCTCTACTCTTCGCTTCTCTCTGTACATCAAATTGAAATCACCTCTTCTGTGCATGTATACCAAAAAATAGCTGCCCCACGAAATGAAGCAGCATGTCTTCACTTGAAACACTAAATTATTTCCTATTGAATAAAAACTAAATCATAAATGAATTGCCCAAGTGAAATGATGAGTGCGATGTCTGAAATACGATTTGTGAAACTTCAGGTAAGCAGGCTCATTCATCCCCTTGCCATTTTGCGTTCACGGTTTATTTTTGGTGTTTAGCCCTTTCACAAGAACAAGTTGCCTTGGCGGGCATAAGAATGCTTCGACTGAGCATACTTTTTTTTGTTTACCGGGTTGTTGTGGATGGGTGCACAGCACATCATCAAGCCGTACAGTTTGCTCTGTTTCACGATTTTCCCTGTGGAACTTTTGGCTGCTAGATTTTTCGGCATTTCGATTCCTGGCATGGACATTTTTTTTTGTGGTGTTCGATCTCTTTGGATTGGTCTCACTTACGCCAATCATAATATGGTCTATGTGCAGCAAACGCATACACTACATATTATGTAGGTCAGAGAATGAGATGTACGTATGGATGGAAATAGCTGAAATTTCGGAACCTCAAACTTGAATTCCCACCGACTTGACAAAGAAAAGATGTTTTACATTGAAATGTAATTCGGTGTATGCATTTGCTGCACAGAGATGTTTTTTCATCATTTCTCTACCACAGATGCGCGCACATTTTCTCTCGTTGTTCGCTATCCTGTAGGCTCTCTATGCCTACGTGTGCATGTATTCAGTTTTTCACAGTTCCTTCTTGCATATGTTGCAACAACCACCACCCTTGTGCCATGTGTTGCCACTTCCGATTTGCATCAGACTGACCAGGGGGGCATCAACTTCATTTTCTCCTTTTCATGTGCATGCATGTGGACGAGTTGACGAAATTGTTTTATTTTCCTCCAGTCCGAAGTGATTCTGGAATTCAATCGACAGTCGTCTCCGATGGCTGCCTCCAATTTGTTCGCACAACAGGTTGGTTCTGTGTGGAGTACCTGCTTCTGTTTGCAGACTCCAAGGACATGTCGTCCACTTTTTCCGGACAACAACAAGTGATGCCGAGATGCAAAGAATTGTCTTTGATTGAGTTTTGTTGATTGTTTCCCATTTTCTTTTTCCAGATGATCGGTCATACAGTGTAGAGTAAGTATTGAAAAATAAAAAAAAAACAAAAACAGTTTGGAATCGATCCGCGGCCGCGCTGAAGTCACAATCTTTATTGATCGCGTATTGTCACACTAAACGGGGTCGGTATGACTCTATCCAATAGTCAATCGTCCAGTGGCAATACCAGTAACAATAACAATAGCAGCAACAGCAACAATGATGTTCTAATCCATCGCACATCATCCAATAACAGAAATTGCGGCAACAGTGGTGGAGGCTCTCGTCGCAATAACAGCGAACGTGGGCAGAACTCAAAGGCAAACAGCTCACAGTATTACAATAAATCTGCCTCTGAATCAGAACGGAGCGGCAGAAGCTCTGTATTGCCAACAGCTTCAGCATGCACCAGCTATTCAAACAGTGATCTGAACTCAAGCGATGTTACATCATCCGACAGCCATGGCAAGTCAAGGGATTCATATTCGGGTAAGTAGTTCTTATCCCGTTACCTTTACCCACTCAACAATCCACCTTGTGTTCGGATTTTAGATGATAGGCTTACCAAATCCACCCCAGAACAGGCCGATTCATCGATACAACGGCGTGAGTCGTCATCGGTCAGTCGAAGGTACTCGCGCGCCGCGCTCTATCTCATACGGAATGATGCACGCTCTCGATGTCGTCCAAAATGTGCATCGAAACTCCAGTTGTTGTGCATCTGGAAGGCAAACAACAGTGGCAACTATTCCAATTCCAATCAGCAGAACGGCGGCAACAATAACAATTCATTGTCAGTGGATATGTCCACATTGTCACCACGAATGAATTCAATGACACGCCAGCAAAGTAATCTTGAACTTCTCCAATGGAATGCGAGCGGCGGCAGCAACACACATCATAATTCTCAGCAGAAAACATACCTTGACCAGCGCAGCATTTCATCTTCCCATCTTATGCCAGCATTTGCAAAGCGTCGCATTGGAAACTTTGCGATTGGCAACACAGCCGGTGTTGCAGCCGGACCAACGGGAGGAGCAGGAGGAACTAGTGGCGTTGGTGGTGCTACTGCAGCAGGTGGGAGTGCTGGTGGAGTCGGCTCATCACAGTCGGCGTCAAATGATCAGATTAAATTCCCGGGTAACAGCGCGAAGAATAACGATCACAAGCAGTTCGCATCGCCCCAGAGGAAGAATGGAAATTCGACTAGCATGTCGAAATCACTACCAAATTCCACTGGTAACAACCTGGACAGCGACCGAGACCATGAGCGTGATAGGGAGCATGATCGGGATCGCGGACGAGACCGTGACCGTGACCGAGAGCGTGATGTGAATTTGAATTCGTCAAACACCGGGACATCGAACGCCAGAGAGCGTCGCATTGGAAGCGGACGTCTATTGCCGCGCGATGTCAATTGGGATTATCATCCGGAAAAGGAGTCTAAAGATTCTGCTGCAACATCATCCGGGTCAATGCCATTTGAGAAGGATTTGTCTAGTCATTTGTCCATCGGTGGAAGTGGTGGCGGCGGTGGTGGTGGAGGGGGAGGAGGCGGGGGCGGAAGTCAGCGCGCCGGAGTCGGTAATCAGAACTCACGATTTGACTATTCACATCGGTCTCCAGCATCCAAAGATCGAAACACCGGGGGCGGTGGTAGTAGTGGAGGAGGTGGAGGAAAGAACTCCTCAGACTTCCGTTCCGACTCTAGATACGATTCGCGACGATCATTCGCACGTGGGGACTTCGACCGCGACAATCGTGGCGACAATTCGAACTATGTGCGGCGCTTCATGTCCGATTTGATAAACCAAAATACGAACAGCGGCTACGCTAACAAATCCGGTGGCTCGGGTAATCACCATGAGGGCCGGCGCCGAAACAATCGCAACGATGAACCGGAATGGTTCAGCGGTGGGCCAACATCACAGCACGACACGATTGAATTACGTGGATTCGATGAAGTTGAGGATTCTCACTCGAACAGCAGCGGCAGCGCCAGAGGCGATGGTAAAAATCAGCGGGGCAACGCATCGAAGCAGAACAACCGACGGAATCGAGGGAACAACTCGCAAGTGGACAACCGTCAGGAAACAATCGCAAAAACGGGCAAAGCGGGTAAAAAAGACGCAAACAAAAACCATGACAAACCCAACGCTAGTACGCGCGACGCTGGAGATGAGGATAAGAAACAGCCAACTGCTCGGCGCTCAATCTCACCCAAAGAGGCAGGGGATGCAAACAGTGATACAAACAACAACAGCAAAGATGACAGCTTAAGCACCGACGACAAGAAGACAAATGACAATGATAAGTCACCATCTAGCGGAAAGAGAGACGACGATGCGATCAAAGAGGCCAGTGAGAGCGATGAAAAGAAAGAGGCCAATGATGCAGCAGGAGTTTCTTTTATCGCCGAGCAAAGCGAAGGCAAGTCAAGTCCATTCAATTTCGACGCTTTTCTCAATGTTGATCCCAGCAATTTGTTAATGGTAAGTTTGTATTTTAGGAGAGATCCCTTTTCGGCGTCCTTTTAATGTATATGCTTTCTTCCCCCTCTCAGAGTGAACAAACCGCTGGAGACACTGAAGTAGGATCGCGTTTCAGTCGCTGGTTTGCCAAGCAAGGTGACAACCAAAAACCTGGTAATTCTGAAAATCAGGACAGTCCCCGACAGTCGATCACCGAAGAAAATATGGTTCCACTGATGCTCGGTAAGATCTTTGACTTCTTCTCAACTTGACGCATTAAAATCTAATTTGACTCTTAATTACCCCAGCAGAATCACAGATAATAAAGAACGAACGCGAGGCTTGCGAATCGGCAAATACTAATCAGAGCAATACGCTCATGGAATTCCTGCAACGTGGTAAAATCAACAACGCTGGTGGAAACATGGAATCTGTAACAAACGGTGTGTATTCCCAATCAATCGATCAACAGGCCCTCATCTTATCCATTTTGTTGTTTTTCCTTTCAAATAGTTGGATCCATTCCAAGTGTGGAAGAGCTTGAAGCAAGAATGCGGAAGATTGGAGACGATCCTAACTCTCTCAATCGCGAACAATCGGTGTCAAATGTAAACGACAATATGGGCAATCCTCTTAATCAGTTCCTTAATAATAGTGTTCAGCACCTCCAGCAGCAGCAGCAGCTACAACAACAACATCGCCAAATCCAGCAGTTCATGATAAAACCTGAGAATCAAGTAGCGGTCCCCGTTCAAAATGCCCTGAATCCATCAGTCAATCTGGCACAGCAACCACAACAACTTCAGATCAATCATGCTCTCTTGAATCCAGCGCAAGCCCAAGATATGGAAGCGTTCAAGAAGCTTCTCGAACAAATCACCCCAACATCAGTGAACGCTGTGAAGATTGCTAATCAGAATATTCAACAGCAATTAGTCCCACCACAACAACAGCAGCTGCAACGTTTACCAACGATGACCGCACAACCGATCAGTATTCTGACAACAATCGGTGGCATGCCACAGCCGAATCCGGCACAGCTCATGAAGAACGATGAACTCACAAAATTCCTACAGCAACAGCAATTGCATCAGCGACGTCCTCAGCATGTTATGTCTGGACCACCCCAAATGGGTCCACCGATGCCAAACGATATGCCGATTGTTCAGGCCATGTTCCTGGCCCCACAACAACGCATTGAAGCTCAATTACTCATACAAGGTGTGTAGCCCGCTGTAGGGGTTCACTCTGTTCTTTACATATATGATGTCTAATTTTAGGTATATCTCGTGGTGAAGTCTCACAAACCACACTGGGTCATCAACTCAGTAATCCTAATACATCACCGCGAACTAAGGAAGTGCTTGCTGCTGTCCTGAGGGAAACCTCACGCGACACATCGCCAAATGTCATCATGTCTGGTACACAGATAATGTCACCAGTGCTTGGACAAAGTCACTGTGCTCCAAACATGCCGCAGCCACCTCCGCCAATAATAATTCCTAGCCCACAACAGATTCAGTTCAATCACACACCTCAAGCAGGACCTCAACAACTTCCACCAGCCGTCAGTGCGGGATGTAAGTTTCTCTCAACCGACAAATGGCCGGATAATAAAACACCTTTAGTTTTTATTTCGAATCCTCCAGGTCTACCACAGAGAATACCATCGCCGCGGGAACTGCAGTACCACACGCAGTCAATCATGCAGAATGCTTTGATCAAGAAGAAGCTCGAAGAACAACAGGAGAACTTCCGGCGCCGACAAGAGATGCAAAAGCAACAGCAAATGCAACAACTGAAGCCACAGCAGTCACCTTCCCATGTAGAAATAAACGAATTTAATGTTCTCGTTGGTCCACCGCAGCAGCAGCAGCAGCAGCAACAATACGCTCCGGGTCAGCAGCATCCCAAAAAAGGTCCGCAGCAGCAACAGCAAATGCTTCCAAATCAACAACCACGCCATGTTAATTCGCCCACCCCGCTGGCGTTCACTCCCACGTCAGTGCTTCGCAAAATGACCGCAGAAAAGGATTCTGTCAACTCATTCACGAATCCATCAGCTGCGGCGACCGCATCAACTTCAAGTACAACTGGCACTGCCAATTCCACTCCACTGATGGCGACCACAACAATAGTTGCATCCAATGCGGGAGCGAACAAGCCGATGCATCCACTCTTAATGCATTACCAGCAGCAGCAGCAGCATCAGACGAACTCACAAAATCAACCGAGAATGATTCTCGGCGTTGGGAGTCACTCACAGCAGCAGCAGCAACAGCAAGGTGTTGCAATCTTGGCTGGTCCACAAATCCAGCCACAGCAGCAGCTACCAGACAATGCAAGACTCAATCCAGCACTTCGCAACAATCCGATCAAGTGGACTGGCCCCATTCTCAATCAAATTGCTCTCACTAAGCCAATGGGTATGTGTTCCCGTGTTCTTTGATTTGTCATACAAAAAATGCATGTCCTCCTCCGTCAATTTCAGGGCGACCAATCCTTAAGGGAAACATAACTCAGGCGATGCCTCCACCAAATGCAGTACTGAATCCCCTACATCAATCTCAGCCACAGCCTCCACAAATGACTTTCGCTTCAAAGATCGAATTTCAACAAATCCAACAGCAAAGGGTTTCCAATAGTCAGCAGCAGCAACAACCACCGCTTCCGCATCCGCAACAGAAACCACAACCGCCACCACAGCAACAGCAGTCGATGCCAACCCAACAGCAGTCTCAAAATATGCTAATGACACAATTGTATCAGCAACGCGCTGCTATGCAAAGAGCACAACAGTTTCAGTTTCATCAAATTCAACAGCAACAACAACAGCAGCAGCAACAACAGCAGCAACAACAACAGCAGCAACAACAACAGCAGCAGCAACAGCAGCAGCAACAACAGCAACAGCATCAGCAGCAACAGCAACAGCAAATGAACATTATCCAGAATAATGGTAATCGTGTTGGTACGTATCTCTTTTCCCACTCAGAGGACTTGTAGCTGTGTATTAACCGCTCCCACGAGTGAGATGTACTGAGACCCAGGCATCCTGGCTTTGTCAGAAACTCCTATGCACTACCATAAGCGCGAGCATTCCCAATTCCGTTGATCCGTGAAGACAAGTGCACCACATTTGGCCACCTCAGATGTGTCCTGTAATAACACAAGCCAACATGACCGTAAATGTCGGTCAATTCAAAGAAAGCAACCACTTCCCAGGCATCTTGTCTCAGTTTCTTCGGTCACTGTCCTTGGTTCTTGATATCCAAATCTCGTCGATCTGGGTTCACGCTTCCCTGAATCAGTTACTAAGCAGGCGACAGCGTGTTTGCTTGTTCGAGTTCAATTAATGAGATATTTCTTTTTTTTTAATTTTTCTCATCTACAGCTGAACGTATTACCACTAACCAACCCGTATCAAATTGTGGTAACATCATCAATTACCAACGCGATGGCGGGCTGTCTCCAACTAGTAACCAATTGGCCAGATGGTTTTCACCGGAACTCCTAGCTCAGGCATCCGAGGGAAAGCTGCCACCACTCAACATGAATCAAGTACTAAGCTTAGAAGAATTTGAAAAAAGCATACAACATTCCTCAACAGCTGTAAACAATTAAAATTACCAAGCAAACACAAAAAAAAAACATAAATATAAAATACATGCAAAAAATATATATATTTGAAGTAAAACAGAATAAGGAAAAAAGTACGACACTAAGACAACATAAATTACAGAATAATATATATAGTAATACTGATAGTAGTGAACTTTACCATAATTCTATATCAATGTTGTCGAGGATTCAAGCAAACAAACAAAAAAATAAAATGAAAATCTCTATAAGTACTTTATCATGCTAATTACTAACTTCACTTGTTTATTTTATGTGGGTACTTGATAAAATTAAAAAATTATTGCAAAGCATTTGCAACAAATTATGAAAAAAAAAAAACAAGGAAGGCAAAGAGACACACGCAGAGAGAGAATGGAAAACAAAATTGAAAAAAAAAACAACCCTAGATAGGAAACAAAGAAATTAAATTTTCTTCGAATAATACATAAAATTTAGATTTATTCTTAAAACTTAAGTGAGAGAGATAGAGAGACAGGGAAACAAAAAATCAAGATTTGTAATGATAAAATAACAAGCAAAACTCTATTCCAAAAACAAAAAAGAAAACAAAGCGAGATAATGAATAAAATATGTGAGCTAATGTAAAATGCGGTTTTATTTTGCCGGGGCTGTCCACTGAACTCGACTGGACTGGATTTCTAGACCTTTCCTGGCCGCTGGACTGACTTTGGCTGGGCATATCTACCTTCCTTGTCGTTATTTCATTCCTCGAGCATCACTCCAGATGCACCATAAGCCTCTACATCATCATAAGCGAAGTTTGCCAGTCCCTTTTCTTGCCTTTTATGAATCCTCTTATAACGAGTTAATGCAACGCTAGCGGAAAGAATCAGAAGGGGAGTCGAGGAGAAATACTGGTGCACGTGGGTTTTAAAAATGAGGACTTCCGCAGCTAGCGCAGTTCTTTAAATCAACTAGGTTCATCTGAAAGTGAACTCAACGGTGAAGGGCGGGCATTCATTCGTGGGCGAGTACCTATCCAGTAAACAAAAATGAAGAAGTTCTTTAAGAGGTGGGCTATAGTCTTCTGTTTAACGCGTCACCATCTTCTCTCATCTTCGGGTTTATTTACCCTGTCCCCACAAACCAGGTTTTAGGTTCAACCTGCCACAACCTTAACCGCTCTCCACAAACCAAAAACACGATAAATAAAGAAATTGTAGCGGTCGTCATCGGTATTCCGAGGCATAGTTTCACAAATTTGCAATGCAAAGCGTGACGCACGTATCCTGCAGTGGAAAAATCAATAAAGTAAAAGAGCGTAGAATCTCTGCACAGGGTGTTACGTTATAGCAGTGTACATGTGTCTGTGCATTCAAGGCTACCATTAAGTTCCACACTAACACACTGCAGATTTTGACGTATGAAATGAGCTCCACAAGAACAGCCCACCCTGATATCCCAACCATCAGAAAAACGAAGTAAGCAGCCCCTGGCCTTCATTGTTCTAAGTTGTCTAACGAGTGAGTCTCGTAACTCAACCATCGTATAAGTCATATCCATGCCCTCTATATTTCATATTTCATCTACTCACTCATCTGCTACACAGACCTTCTCAGTGCAGTTTGTCTCCATCTCGCCTTACTTCGCAAAATTCCCGCGAGGCGACTCAGCGCAGCCATTCTGCACGACTTGACTCATAGATGCCATCCACCATATCGGTTGATGTATCGGTCGGGTGGTAGATCCTTAGCGTAAGTAATTCATTCAAACTCCGCTAGAGTGGCTCCAGTTTAGTCTATATTAGTAACTTTTTCAGCCGCCGAGCGCTGCGTTCTACGTGCGTGTAGTATCATTTACCGCCATAGAGGGCGCTATGTCGAATGATGGGAAAAATTCCCAATAGATGGCAGGACTTAGGTGGGAATATAAGCTCGTGGTGAATATCCTTGCTTATTATATACAAGATCCATTAGTTGCCACATCAGCGAACAGATGGCAGTCGTCTACATTTAATTACAGCACGTACATGTAGATGGCGCTGCTCGAGCGTGTAGCTTGTACAACAATAATTTCGGCAATACCCATACAATTTGATCTTTTTTCTTATTTCCTATCGCAGAGGCTTTAGCGGAACGATGTGCCAGAGTAATTAAGCCAGAGGACAAAACCAGCTGCTATACAAGTCTCTTATGCGGCCGATCTTAACGTACGGCTTCTCAATATGGCAGACCATCTGTAAGACCAGCGAACTGACAGGGACCGTCAAAGGCACCTCAGCAAATACGACCAAGCACGTTCAGAGAGCAGCTACTAGCAATCAACAACCATCCTACCGAGGAAATCAGGAATCTGAAAAACACAATCCCGAGCTGATGGAAAGAACAACATCCCCAGATCAGTCAGCTGTGGAACTCCAAGCTCTTTGAACCGAAGAAATCCTCTCGTGATCGATACCTTATGTTCGACTGCGACTATTATTTGAAGCTCGACATGATCAATGCATAAGTAGGTGCCTGGTCACACCGAAGTCGTTCTACAGACTAAATTGTTTAATTGTTCTCTGTGCCATGGACGCGTGGTGAAGTGGACCATTGAACGCCTGATCGTGGTCTCCAGCTGTTATCGAAGAACACAGGCAACAAATGACGACCAAGGACTTCATTCATCGAGCAGAACTCTGATGATCACATTCTTAGGAAGAAACAGGCGAAACACAATTTTATTCTTTGACATTCTAATTTTTATTTTTATTTTTGCTATCATCTTTTCGTTCGTACTGCGCGTGCGGTCATGCCGTCACGCTTACAAGACTCATCTGGTTTGTTTGTTTGTTTTTTTTCCATCATAATCTATACTCTTTTTACGACTTAATTCATTATGTATAATAAATTACATAAAAACACTTAAAAAATGCAATATAAAAAGAGAATTGCAGTTTTATTCATCATCGTTACGTTAAACCCTTGTTATTTATTTTTTTTTGTTTATCGTCTTGTGTTCTTCTTTTTAATTTGTTTAATTATTTTCTTTTCTTGTTTTTGTTATTGACATAAAGCGCAGGTTACGTTTATTATCTCCTGAATATTTATAAAATATCTGTCATTCCATTATATATTTTTCTGTATTTTTTTTTCTTCGTTTTTGCACGCATTCATCTTTTCCTTTGACTTTGGACAATGATACACATATAATACTTGATTAGAGTAGACAGAGATATAGATAGAGAGTGAGAGTGTGCCGGAATGGGGGGGGGGGGGGGATCTTAAAAATTTAAAGAAACAAGAGCAGGAAATGTGTTTAAAATTAATCTAACAAACATAATTTAATACTTAAAGCTTCAAACAGACCGCGCGCGCACATCCCCAGGACGTACGAGCGAGTTGCCAGTCACTTCTGTGTCCATCCGAGTTGAGCAATCGGCTTCTTCTTGCAATCATACACACACATACACACACAATGTGTTGAAAGATGATTTTTATGTTTTATTTCTTGTCATATACAAAAATAATAATCATAATAATAATAATAATAGAATAGAGGCTTGTGTTTGGCTTTGTTTTCCTTTTTTTTGTTACCATTCTACGCTTGCTGTACCGGTATACCTGTCCAAATAAATGTACGTACGAATTTGTGTAAGCGTATGTGTATTTGACTTCCAGACAATAAATACTTTGGTAGTTAATGCTTTGATTTCCCTTCTCACTCTTCATTACCTCTCGCGAGGCAGCTAAACAATGCGAAGGGGAGCACGAGAAGCTCGAAGTTTAGGGACAGATGTTGCAGTGAGCGAATAAGGGACTCTGTCATTAGGATCTTATGTAACATTTAATACAAAAAAAATAATAATAAGATATATATATATATAAAGAATGCTTCGGTTTTTTTGTTTTTGTTTTTGCTGAGAGTCTGAGGACTGAAAAACGTTCTCTGAACACTAACTACACATAAATAAATCGAGAAAGACAAAAAATTGATTAATTAAATGTTAATTAAACGCATGTATACATTTTGCTGTGGGCGACGAAGTTGGCGTGGGTGAGGGGCGGGGATGGTGGTTATCGGTCTCTCTTCGATTCTCTCTACGTAGACGGCGATGGCTTAAGGAATTATAGAAGTGAACACTTGCGTTTCGATTTTGGTTGCAATACTGGACATAGTACAGAGCGGATAGCCTCGTCGAATACTGTTTTTAGGCCCTTTTGTGTCAATGCGGAACATTCAAGATATTTTACAGCTCCAATTTCTTTAGCCATTGCTAGACCCTGTAAAGGAAGAAACGGAAAATGTATCGTACTTCATGCCAAGACATGCTGAGAGCAAGCAGAGAATGATGTGACAGCACTTGTTGTTGCAAAACTAAAGCAAACAGACATAAGTGGACATTTGTTGTGTTTACTGTACCTGCGGATAAGTAATCGGTTGTAATTTCTTATCCCTCAGCTTCTCTATGGTATTTTTGTCATCCCTCAAATCCAATTTTGTGCCAACTAATATGATCGGTGTACTTGGACAATGGTGGCGGACTTCTGGGTACCACTGCAACCACATGCAAAATTAAATCAATTGTTGGCAAAAATGAGAGAGAATACGAAAACATACCTTTGCGCGAACATTTTCAAATGATGCTGGATTTACGAGAGAGAAACAAATTAAGAATACATCCGTCTGTGGGTAGGACAATGGTCGCAGTCTATCGTAGTCCTCTTGTCCTGCTGTATCCCAGAGACCAAGATTTATTGGTTTGGCATCTACCATAACATTTGCGGAATAGTTATCAAATCTGAAATGGATACAAATGGGGACTGGAATGAGTATTTGTTTGTTGAGGAGTGAAGAGGGGGAGTGGAGATCCGTGAGGGGACACAAACATTTCTTCCAATCACCAAACGGAAGCACAAATGCATCCACGCGTTTAATGACCCGTCATTCAAATTGAATGAACGCACAGTAGTTAGTGACTGCAAGTTTGTTTTATCGCAGCAAACCGATAAAGCCACAACAGTGACTTCGTTGGATTTCTAAGTAATTTCCTCAAAAGATAACCAACCCACCATCCCTCATACCGCACACACACAGAAACTATTGGGAATATGTTCACACTTACACAGTCGGGATGTATTCACCAGGAAACGCATTTGTTGTGTAACTGATCAGGAGGCATGTCTTACCCACAGCACTGTGGAATGAAATTAAAACAACAAAAAATTAGTCAGTCAATGAATATATGAAATTGTCTCTCACCCGTCACCAACGACTACACACTTTATGGCCTGCATCTTAGCTTCGCCTGCGATTGATTCCTTGCGATTCCGCCAACAAATCAAATACTTACGGGCTTATAATTCGTAACAGACAAGTTTCGGCCTGAAAGAAAAAAATGCACACACACATAACCATCAAATGAAATTCACAGCTCACAGGATTGGATGTTGAAAAAAAAAAACACACAACTGAGATTCGAATTGAATTGATAAGCCCGCAGGCAATGGTGATTCACCGCACACCCGGAAAGAATTGGACCAACTACAACTTCAGCAGGCGCAGGAAAAACTCATAATCACACAGGTGGTGGTACAATCATGTAAATGGATACATTTTCTTCAACAAAGAGAAATGTACAATCACTCAAGCTCGATTTATATCTTTAAATGACAAGCTTTGAGTGCAACAGGGGACGCAATGCCGGGTATCCACCCAATCCGTGTTTCTTGCCCTAGTCACCCACTTTTTCTTACTTCAACAGCTCATGCAACTCAATTTTTCTTTCTTCCGTTTTAATTTATTTTTATTTTACCCCACGAATCCCTCGTACGACTTTTGATGGATACACACATGACAAACAGAATGTAAGAAAGAACCAATTGCTTGAGAACTGCATTTTAGGAGAACTCCTGCAATGTGTATGCAAATAGTAGCTGGGGGCTCTTGCACTTCGAACCGTGTGCACAAGGAGCACAAGCGAAACATAACGAAAAGCCAAACCCGTCGAGACTATCGAACTAAAACAGAAAAGATTTAGCTCACTTTACCAATGAATTTGATTTCTAAAATTCCAAAGAATTATGAACTACTATCTGCGTCTATTTTACTTTCTTTTCTGGAGTAGCTTTGTTTCTCGTTTTATTTTTTTTATTTTTAGCACAATGTTTGATATTACTCACTAATTCCAAGTGGTTCTCATAAGAAAATCTCAAGAATTTCGCCCAGGAAAAGCCAAGAAATTTAGGGCGGGCGCGTTGTGAAAAGGGTTTACTTTTTTTTTTTTTTGTGTATGCTCTTCTTTTCACTGCAGCCTTGAAGTGTTGTACAAATCGGCGGCGATAATGGTGTTGCTGAATTCAATTCAATTCCAATCTCCCCCAGACACAACAATCACAATGACCGAAAACGCTAACGGCGGGGCGGGGCGGGGGTTTTTCTTCTCTCAAATTAAGGATACATGAGCAGCGGAAAAAATCGAAGGAATTACAAGACAAAAAATATATTTAAAAAATTTGTATACAGGAGAATTAAGTAAAATTGATATTAACCAACACCAACCACAAAAGGATCGTTTTTTTTATTTTCTATTCGTTTTTTCTCTCTTAGTTGTCTCTTTCTCTTCTTCTATCAATTGACGACTGACTGAAAGATACTGACCTAACAAAATGTGGAATTGTAATAGAGTAGAATTGTCAATGGCTGTCATGGGTGGGTGACGTTAACTTTGATGGTGTTGCTTTTCTGCGCAATCGCAGTTCAGGAATATAAATGAGTTTTTTCATATTCATTTTCTTAGTGAGAATGGAGATTTTAGGCGGATTTTTTTCCTTCAAATTAGTTGATTCCTATGGTGGCGGCTGGATCTATTACATTCAAATGGAAGAACAAAGCAAATACACTTATGCAACAACAAAATGTGAGGTGTCTTCAACGATTGAAAAAGATGCAGTCTAGCTACCACCCAAAAGGTAGTAGAAGAGAATAGTCCGTAAAAGAAATATGTCTTGGGCGTTGGAATAAATTTAATCCCAACTGGACTTCTTAAATCTAGCATCTTAATTGAATTAAATTCCTTCCAAACTCAGCAAAACTCGAATTCAAATATAAAATTAAATATGTTTTTACCGGCTCCGCTATAAGGATGTGCAATGTTGAACACAACCATTCATTGGCCGAATAAGCAAGTACAATTTAAAACGTCACACGTCATATAGATTGACAACTCAACTCGTCATCCAAACTAAAGGAAATTAACTAATCAACTTCAACAACGAAAGGGTGTAAATATTGACCCACAAAAAACAATTCCCCTTGGAATAACCTCTTCCATATAGTATATATTAATTATTTATCATATATCAATCAAGCACAAGAAATGGATGTAAAAATAGACGTAAGTGGTGACATGAAAGTGCCCAAAGTTGATCCAAAATCTCAAATCGACTTCTCGAGGTAATCCGCACAATCGAACAATTGAAAGAATTTCTCATATTCTATTTTTACTTCTTCTCAGCTTTACACAATTCAGCAAAATACCAAGTTTGAGTGAACTAGTACAAACGATACGCAAATCCATACGACCATGGTCGGAGTTCTTGAATACGCAGAATTTCAAAACAGTGGCCAGTATGCCAAGGCTGTCAACACGTTTCATAAGAAATCTATCATATTTCCAAAGCAATTACATACTGATCTTTATCATTCTGATGATATATTGCCTGTAAATTTAAAAAACAAAACACCTTACGAGCAAATGTAAAAGAAAGATCATCTGTTTGTGTATTCCATAGAATCACGTCGCCACTGATATTGATTGTTTTGGGTGGTGTAGCTTATATTTGCCATAAAATACGCCAGGCAGCAGTACCGTTTACGGTTTTCGGCCGAACCCTTACAACGAAACAGCAGTATTTAGTTGTGAATATCGCATCGGCACCAGTTCTGTACTTGGCAGGCGCTGGTTCGGCGATGTTCTGGACTTTGGGTATGATATAAATTTTTCTCCGTGTGTCGTGACACATGTATATTTGTGCTTTTGTCTTTAAGGTGCATCATGTTTTGTAATCTCTCTACACGCTACTTTCTACAACATTGACGCTATTGTCACCGAGGATACGGAGGGCTTCTTGTCCGAGATTGTTTAGATATATGCAACTGATCTTCCGTCGATATAACATGGATATTTTTACACGACTATTTTCGAATGAACTCTTCTCATTGAAAACGAACTAGCAAATTAATATCGTTCTTAGATTATAAGTGAACTTATTTGTAAATTGGCTGTAAATGATTTTTGTTTTTAATCACAATAAATATATATATATATGTATATCCAAGGCATATGTGAGGCATTGCCAGAGTCGCTAGCAGTCCCCCTAGTACGGGGAAAGTATCATTCGACTTACTATCCTTATCCAAAGCGTCTCTGATGTCGAGTAAGGCTAGCTTTACCACTGGCCTCTGATAAATTCCAGAAGTTGTTTGCACCGTCGCACTTCGTACTCGGCAGTCTCTGCTAACGATGGTTTCTAGCACTCTTCCTTTCGGCCAAGAGTTTCGGGGAAGATTTTGGTCAATGACACTGACGATGTCTCCGACTTTTACTGGCGGGGCCTCTTGAAACCATTTTGTGCGTCTTGTGAGGGTTGGTAGATACTATTGTACCCAGCGTTTCCAGAATGCATTGGCGATACTTTCAGCTGTTGCGCTAAGTCTTCCTCAATAATGCGGAGATGTGCTCATCTGTGCGGAAATGTGCTCATCTTGCCATTTTTCACTTAACTCATGGTTTTGATATGAGACAACCACCCGATGGCACATGAAGATGATTCTGTGCGAAGTTCGCAACCACCACGGCAGGCGCCCGTTTGCCCTCTGTCGGCTAGTGGCTGAAGTCGATTCGTGGTTGGTTTACGAGCTGGTGATGGCATTTTGGGAGTCTCTGATTAGGCAACTTCAAATGCAGCAACCACAAGCTGATTTGGGTGGGGAATCTCCGCGTGTGCCAACCAAAGTTTGCGGCCACTCAAACTGTGGTGGAAATTTGAATTGTTGACAGTTGAGCTGAGCTGGGGAACAGAGGATGCAGAGCAGAGTTGCTTCAGTGCTGACCAACAAGGGACTATATTGTGTTTTAGCCCTCGACTACAGGAGGCCTTTGAACGTGAGGACTTTCTTGGCGTTGGTGGTGGCAGGACATCAAGACATTTCCCAGCGGACCTGGTCCTCACCCAAGGTGACCCTTTCTAGCTGTCACGATCTGCTTGCATGCCAAGTTGGTTGAGGTCCTTCTCAAATTGTGTGCGCCATTGGGTTCGTGGGCACATTGCTGAGTCGGAGACTCCTTGGGCCGGAGCTGAGTAGTCCATGCGCTCTAAATGGCATTGCCACCTTAGGCACTGGATCCATGGACGCTCACAGCTGTAGAGCAGCTGTTCCAGGGTCAGTCCTGCAGAGAACGTGGTTGAAACAGAGAAAGCAGGCGTAGCGAATGAAAAGTCTATCACGACAGTCTTCACGGAGCTTTTTAAATTCCCTTTCTTTGAAGAAGGGACGAGTTTTGATGTGATGTCCTGAGTTTGCATGAATCACGTGCATGTAGACAATGAAGTCATTCTGAGGACTTTCCGGCTGCTAGACACTACAAACTAGCCTAACCTCCACTCGGCGGATGCGTTGCTTCAGACGGTTGTGAGCTCTGTCAAAGTGATTACTCCTGCCCCTCCTGCGTATATGAAAAATTGAATAGATTCAATAGCAATCGTCGAAGATGACCCACACACACACGCGCACCACTGTTTCAACAAATGCCACGCTCCTTCATGCTCTTCCTCCGCTCATCATCCCACAAGATGAATGCTGATGTCCTTTTGAATCGCTCCCCATTTCCACGCACACCTTCCACCCCTCACCCCCACGCGATCATCAAAAGTTTGCGAAACAGACAATTCACCAGACCTAATCCAACCAACCCCGCCCCACCCCACACTTTGGTGTTCCGGTTCATGTTGTATTTTATTTTATTGGCGGAAAAATATTTCTTCACACGAAGAAAAGGGATATCAGCCATGGCTTGTGCTCACTTGTGTGTGTGCTGTGTTTATGTGCTGCAGGTCATATCAATTCTGACTAGCAGAGGAGAATAGTCGTCTCCTCCGCCCCCCCTTGAGGGGACTGTAATCAAAATAAAAGCCCGCCCGCCCGCGCTCCAGTCCTCCAGTGGATGTATGGTTTTCATTCTTCTCCGTTTCTCGCACCGAACCGTTATGAATTTTTAACCTTTATTTTATTCAAACTTTTCAATACGTGCCCTTGCCCATGCTCGTGCCCGCTGCCGGGTGGGGCCATCGTGCAGAGAAACAAGAAAAGGAAGCCCGCGCTTGGACACTGCTAAGGGATGTGTCCTCCTTCGTTCTCATCCGCATCCTCCTTTTTTTATATTTCACCTGCAGTCAGCACGTTCCGTTGGTGGTCTTTGTTCGGTGGAACAGCAGAAGGCAGAGGGAGGCAGGCCCAGAAACGTGATTGTAATTTCACAAAGTGAACAATAAATTGTTAAGAGGTCCAATACCCGGGAATTAAGGTAATGGAATTGTAAATTTCAAAAACACACCGCTCACCTCGGGAAGGTCAATACGTAGCCAATTGGAAGGGGCACTTATTGGAGAATAATGCGTCTAATGTAAAGTATTCCTTTTTCTGAGAGAAAGAGAGAGGAGAGAGAGGAGACGGGGTTGTGCTTGCTTATGATGCAAAGGGTGTCGTTCCACAGAGGGAGGGGGAGCGATTGGAGCAGTTTGGCGTCAGATTTGCACGAGTCGCAAGGGCAGTCAAGGCTTGGTTGGTGTTGGTGCTGCGACTGTCTTTCGCGTGCTTTTGAAATGTTCGCATTCCGATAGCTGATTTGAAGAGCGACGAGGGATGTGATGATTACGCGTTTCTTATCCATTCTCTGATTAGGGGGACGTGCAGACTGTCCGATGACAGGCGATCGTTCTACCTCCCAAAATGCAGACCATTCATGGACCCACAGAGTATGGGGCCACGAAGTAAGGTGCCACGGAGTAAGGGTCCACGGCGTAAGGCGTCAAGGAGTAAGGTGCCACGGAGGTAGGTGACACGGAGTAAGGTGTTGCGGAGTATGGTGCCGCGGAGTAAGGTGTCAAGGAGTAAGGTGCCACGGGTAAGGCTCCACGAAGTATGGTGCCGCGGAGTAAGGTGTCAAGGAGTAAGGTGCCACGGGTAAGGCTCCACGAAGTATGGTGCCAGTGAGTAAGGCTCCACAATGTAAGGGGCTACGGAGTAAGGTGTCACGGAGTAAGGCGTCAAGGAGTAAGGCGCCACGGAGGTAGGTGCCATGAAGTAAGAGGCCACGGAGTAAGGTTCCACGGAGTAATTCTCCACGAAGTAAGGTTCCTGTCTGGCTGGTTCCTCCTGTCCAGCTGGTCGCTCTTGCATAGCCGGTGGCTCCTGCGAAAAGATGTCTGCTGTCCAGCTGGTGGTTCCTGGCCAGCAGATGACTACTGGACTGGTGGCCTGCCCAGTACTAAGCTCCTGTCCAGCTGGTTCCTCCTGTACAGCTGGTGCCTCCTATCCAGCTGGTGCCTCCTATCTAGCTGGTGGCAGCTGTCCTGCTGGTGCCTCCTATTCAGCTGGTACCTCCTGCCCTGCGAGTGCCTCCTGTCCAGCTAGTAGCTCCTGTCCTGCTGGTGCCTCCTGTCCGGCTGGTCGCTCCTGCATAGCCGGTGGCTCCTGCCGAAAAGATGTCTGCTGTCGAGCTGGTGGTTCCTGGCCAGCAGATGACTCCTGGGCTGGTGGCCTGCCCAGTACTAAGTTCCTGTACAGCTGGTGCTTCCTGTCCAGCTGGTCGCTCCTGCCTAGTCGGTGGCTCCTGTTCAGCAAGTAGCTCTTGTCCAGCTTGTGGGTCCTGTCTAGCTGGTGGCTCCTGTTCAGCTGGTGGCTTCTGGACAGAAGGTGTCTCCTATCCAGCTGGCGCCTCCTATCTAGCTGGTGGCAGCTGTCCTGCTGGTGCCTCCTATTCAGGTGGTAGCTCCTGTCCTGCTGGTGCCCCCTGTCCAGCTGGTCGCTCCTGCATAGCCGGTGGCTCCTGCCGAAAAGATGTCTGCTGTCAAGCTGGTGGTTCCTGGCCAGCAGATGACTCCTGGGCTGGTGGCCTGCCCAGTACTAAGTTCCTGTACAGCTGGTGCTTCCTGTCCTGCTGGTGGCTCCTGTACACCAGTTTTCTCCTATCCAGCTGGTGGCAGCTGTCCTGCTGGTGCCTCCTGTCCAGCTGGTCGCTCCTGCCTAGTCGGTGGCTCCTGTTCAGCAAGTAGCTCTTGTCCAGCTTGTGGGTCCTGTCTAGCTGGTGGCTCCTGTTCAGCTGGTGGCTCCTGGACAGAAGGTGTCTCCTGTCCAGCTGGTCGCTCCTGCATAGCCGGTGGCTCCTGCCGAAAAGATGTCTGCTGTCGAGCTGGTGGTTCCTGGCCAGCAGATGACTCCTGGGCTGGTGGCCTGCCCAGTACTAAGTTCCTGTACAGCTGGTGCTTCCTGTCCAGCTGGTGGCTCCTGTACACCAGTTTTCTCCTATCCAGCTGGTGAATCTTGTCCGCATTTTGGCTCCTGCGCAGCTGGTGGCTTTTGACAAACAGGTGCCTCCTGTCCAGCTGGTCGCTCCTGCCTGGTCGGTGTCTCTTGTTCAGCAAGTAGCTCTTGTCCAGCTTATGCCTCCTATCTAGCTGGTGGCAGCTGTCCTGCTGGTGCTTCCTATTCAGGTGGTAGCTCCTGTCCTGCTGGTGCCTCCTGTCCAGCTGGTCGCTCCTGCCTAGTCGGTGGCTGCTGTCCAGCTGTCAGCTCCTGATCTCCTTTTTAATCTTTACTCATAGTCTCTTCATTGTAAATTGTAAAATCCTTTACTCCTTCTACCCTCTTAATAATTCAATAAAGAAGTAAAAACAAATTAAAACAGTATTTCTTTTCTTGACTTCTTGTCATGAAACAAAAAGGTCCTCTTTGGGACCACAAGTACAAATGGAAGCTTGTCAAAGTAAGTATGTGCGATAATTTCAGCTTTAGAAATCAATAGACTCAATGAAATTAACCAAAAATGCCGTACAACATTTTCCTGCATTTCCTCAAGATCCCCTACAGACGCACCGCAGAGCGTCAAAAGCGCACGCAGCAACAACAATACCAAAGAACAAAAACAACACCACAGCGATAAGTGACGCTCACCCCATTCAACGACGTCAGAGCATCAAAATCGCAATTTTCATACAAAATTTCATCTGAAATACCAGGCCACCAGAAATGCAGAAAAAGCAGCAGGTATCCCAAATTTTCAGCCAGGCGGGTATGCAACGATTTTTGCAATGGGTCACTTGACCTGGCTGGCAAAATTTTATTGCATATCGTCCGGGCTGAAATTTTGGATACCTGCTGCTTTTTCTGAGTTTCTGGTGGCCTGGTATTTCAGATGAAATTTTGTATGGAAATCGCGATTTTGATGCTCTGACGTCGTTGAATGGGGTGGAGGGTTACTTTTCGCTGTGGTGTTGTTGTTGTTCTGTGGGAAGACACATACTTACCTTATATTGTTTACATACCTTGTTACATATACTTACTTTGCCTTGTTTACCTTGGGTTTTTGATCCTGAAAAGGACCTTTTGTTTGCGTTTGTTTACATGTAGGTTGACTTTCAAGAAAAATACTTTTTTGAGTTTTTTTTTTTCTTTATTGAACTGTTAAATGGATACAAGGATACAGGGATTTTACAATTTAGGGACAAAATAAGGAAACTAAGGATAAAAAATAATCTGCCAGCGTGTTTTGCATGGCTTTTGTCCGGGTGCTAGACGGTGGTGCAGATTCTGGCAAGGGTCCTGTCTGGCTGGTGCCTCCTATTCAGCTGGTCGCTCCCGCCTAGTCGGTGGCTCCTGTTCAGCAAGTGGCTCTTCTCCAGCTTCTGGGTCCTGTCTAGCTGGTGGCTCCTGCCCAGCTGGTGGCTCCTGTCCGCATTTTGGCTCGTGCGCAGCTGGTGCCTCCTATTCAGCTGGTCGCTCCCGCCTAGTCGGTGGCTCCTGTTCAGCAAGTGGCTTTTCTCCAGCTTCTGGGTATTGTCTAGCTGGTGGCTCCTGCCCAGCTGGTGACTCCTGCCTAGTCGGTGGCTCCTGTTCAGCAAGTGGCTCTTGTCCAGCTTGTGGGTCCTGTCTAGCTGGTGGCTGCTGTCCAGCTGGTGCCTCCTGCCCGCATTTTGGCTCCTGCGCAGCTGGTGCCTCCTATTCAGCTGGTCGCTCCCGCCTAGTCGGTGGCTCCTGTTCAGCAAGTGGCGATTCTCCAGCTTCTGGGTCCTGTCTAGCTGGTGGCTCCTGCCCAGCTGGTGGCTCCTGCCTAGTCGGTGACTCCTGTTCAGCAAGTGGCTCTTGTCCAGCTTGTGGGTCCTGTCTAGCTGGTGGCTGCTGTCCAGCTGGTGCCTCCTGCCCGCATTTTGGCTCCTGCGCAGCTGGTGCCTCCTATTCAGCTGGTCGCTCGCGCCTAGTCGGTGGCTCCTGTTCAGCAAGTGGCTCTTCTCCAGCTTCTGGGTCCTGTCTAGCTGGTGGCTCCTGCCCAGCTGGTGGCTCCTGCCTAGTCGGTGACTCCTGTTCAGCAAGTGGCTCTTGTCCAGCTTGTGGGTCCTGTCTAGCTGGTGGCTCCTGCCCAGCTGGTGACTCCTGTCCGCATTTAGGCTCGTGCGCAGCTGGTGCCTCCTATTCAGCTGGTCGCTCCCGCCTAGTCGGTGGCTCCTGTTCAGCAAGTGGCTCTTCTCCAGCTTCTGGGTCCTGTCTAGCTGGTGGCTCCTGCCCAGCTGGTGGCTCCTTCTGGGTCCTGTCTAGCTGGTGGCTCCTGTCCGCATTTTGGCTCGTGCGCAGCTGGTGCCTCCTATTCAGCTGGTCGCTCCCGCCTAGTCGGTGGCTCCTGTTCAGCAAGTGGCTCTTCTCCAGCTTCTGGGTCCTGTCTAGCTGGTGGCTCCTGCTCTGCGGGTGCCTCCTGTCCAGCTAGTAGCTCCTGTCCTGCTGGTGCCTCCTGTACAGCTGGTCGCTCCTGCATAGCCGGTGGCTCCTGCCGAAAAGATGTGTGCTATCGAGCTGGTGGTTCATGGCCGGCAGATGACCCCTGACTGAGTAAGGTGCCATGGAGGTAGGTGCCAAGGAGTTGGTACCAATGAGTAAGGGGCTACGGAGTAAAGGGTCTTGGAGTAAGGAGAAGGAGAAAGGCGTCAAGGAGAAAGATACCGCGGAGTATGGGGCCACTGAGTAAGGCTTCACGAAGTAAGGGCCCAGACACTGAACAGTATCGGAATGCATGTATGAACTTCTGAGCACAAGAACAGCTGAGACGCCTACATCAGAAGGTATAAGAGTCAACACAACAAAAGGATGTCCTCAAGGATCAGTTTTATCTCTCTAATGTGGAGTCTAGTTGTAGACGAACTTCTGGAGATACTAACAAACCACGGCATCAAATGTCAGGCACATGCTGATGAGGGAGACCTAATTTACTAAAGAGTGGTGCTTATCAGATGGATGAAGGAACAGAGGCAGGAGTATTTGAACCCCGATCAGAGTACTACGAACCCATGGGCAAACGCACCAGCATCTTTCAAGCACAAGTCTATGCCACAGACAGATGCGCTCTGATAAATCTTGGCACAAATTATACCAACTGCGACATAGCAATAATGTCGGACAGTCGTGCCGCTATCCTGGCACCAGACTCCTTTATCATCAAATCCAAGCTCGTGTGAGAATGTCTACAGAAGCTTAAGGAGCTGAGCAGGAGTAACAGAGTAGGAGGCAATGAAATGGCCGACTCCCTCGCTAGGAAAGGGGCATCGGAGCCTTTCACAGGCCCCGAACCATTCTGCGCTGTAGGAGATCACGTCCTCAGGGAAGAGTTCAGGGAACTAGAAAGAAGGAACCGGGCAGATACCTGGAACAACGCTGATGTCATGAAGCAGGCCAAGAAGCTCTTGGGCCAACATAACTGGAAGAGGTTTGAGGAGTGCATCAGAATGAGCAAAAACAACCTAACAGGCTTCCTTACAGAGCACTGTAAACTCAGGGAGCGATAAGGAAACTATTAGCATCAGAAGAAGGTCTCTGCAGATGCGGAGAATCCAATGAAATTCCAGAACATATACTGGGATGTTTTTGAGCTACTTGCTAGAAAGATTTTCTGCATAGATGGTGAGTGGAGGAGGAGATATAATGACGAACTATACGGGCTGTTTAGCGACATAGACTTAGCCAGAAGAGTGAAGATCCAACGATTGAGGTGGCTAGGTCATGTAGGCCCGAAAAGTCTTCGAATCCACCCAAGAGGGACGGCGCAGTAGAGGAAGACCGCGACTCAGGTGGCGCACGCAAGTGGAAAGGGACCTCAACCAACTATGCGTGCGAAACTGGAGACAGCTAGCTAAAGATCGAGCTGGCTGGAGACGCTTGCTGGTTGAGGCCCAGGTCCACCTCGGACTGTAGCACCACCTTAAGTAAGTAAGTAAATGCTAGAAAGAATTGAAGTCACTGGAACCAGCTCTCATTCTCAGAGAGCATACTATAGGACAAATCTCTTCCACCTTCGCTTAACAGGAGCCACCTTGTCCATCGGTGTGGCAATGCTGACCTTCTCTAAGAACTCCAGGCCCATCGATGCCAAATAGGGGTCCTAAGTCACGGAAGCGGCTTGTCACCTCTCTGCACTGGATGACAAGTCATCGTCCTTTTGCAGATGACTAAGTTGTCCTCACACAAAAGTGGGTTATGGTTATTTCCCATTGAAGCCGACGGACACGGTTAAGTGCCTCGTGGTATTTTTCACGGGCGATGAAGGGGAGTACTGAAATGGTTAAATTTTGAAACAGCTTGGAAGGTCTTGGTGTCAAAGCCAAGTTAAGCCGACTCCCCGCTGCCGAGATGAGATTACTCGCCGTAATGAAGAGAGAGTTACGGCCGTATGCGAGGAACTCGGAAGGTAGGAGGGTAGTTGGTCACGTGTCACGAATGTTCCAATTTCGAGGCATGCCCTGTATGCGATTCCATCAGGCAGGTGACCTATTGGCAGAGGTTTGGTTGGACAAAGAAAAACTCCCCGGGTTGCGATGACAGAGCGCCGGGTGCCTGGCCTGGGAGTCTCTCGTGCGTGATTTGAGATGTACGACATGATGAGATAAGAGGCCCCCAAGGTCTGAATCACCGCCATTTTTTTTTTGCACAAGCTTACCACAAATCATGATCTCCGCGTGTCGTCCGTTTCTGTCCTGAAATGATTGCTTCCCAATAAAGAACAAGACCGCCATCATTTAATAACATAATCATTATTATTTATTATTTTGTATCTTTCTTGTGTTTTGTTTTTTTTTTGTTTTGAGTTTTTTCTTTCTTTTTTTTTTTGTATTATTATTATGTATTATTATTATTATTATTGTTTTTGTTGTTGTTTCTCAATTGATTTTGTTGATTACATTGTGTGGGTGCATAGTTGTAATAATGATAATAATAATTATATATATATATACTTTTTTGTTTTTTAACAGTTAAATTTATTATGGTTTCGTTTTGTCTGTTTACTTGGGCCGGGGGTCAGGGGGACAGGACACGTTCGAATACATGATGACTGATGACTTTGATTCTAATTTCTTCTAACTGTCATCTGTCACTTATGGTGGATAAAATGAAAATTAAGGAAACTGAAGAGAAAAAGTGTGTGTATGGGTGTCTGTTCGTGTGTGTGTGTGTGTGTGTGTATGTATAATAAACTCTACTGGCTATGCATATACATATATATATATATATATATATAGAGAGAGATTTTTTTCATATATATGAATATATATATATATATATATTATTTTAAACATTATTTTATTTTGTTTTCTCTTGGCATATCGAACCATCAAAAAGCTGATTTACTTTTACTTTGACTGCTAAACTAGAATTTATCCGGATGTCTATATGTACTAGAGCGTGTTTAGGGGGAGGGGGTTCTCCGTTTTATATTGCTTAGCATTTTTTGCAATTTTTCTCATTTTTTTTTTTTTTTTTTTTTGTTGCATATGACTATATTGTGGGTATTCCATGCTAAATCTAAAAAAAAAAAAAAAACAATTTACATAACAAAAAAACGAACTTTTTTGTTTTTGTTGATAAGATTATATTTAATATACATATGTCTACGAATATATATATATATATTTATTTTGTTGTATTCCAAAGAAACAAATTCTAAAATTCTATTCTCAACACTTACAAAACTAACGTGTTGTACATACGAACACATCTGTGTTTCGGGTTACATTTGTGTGTGGGTCTGTGTGCGTACATATATATATATATATATATATAATTGAAAATGAAAAGACAAGAAAAATCACCACATCCCGGTGTTCCGTTTGACCTCTCTGAAATGTAGCTTTTTTTAGGATTACAAGTGCAAACAAATTCGAGAAAAAAAAGAAATTATTTTTATCACCATTCGCGTATCGTAAAAAGTACATCCATCGATTGATTATTTTTTCATTTCATTTCTCTTGTATTTTCTTAATTTCTTGTCACAATTTATTTTTATCTTGTTCTTGTTTCTTTTTTGTTTTCATTTTATTCTAACCTTACAAACTAGTTCAAACAAAAAATAAAAAATTAAAAAAAAAAAAATATGGCTATTCACTTACTTTCTATTGGCACAAAATCAATTAGAATCAATTGAAGAGAAATTCAAGAAATTCAAGGCCTACATATTTTAATGGGGGAGGGCTTTTACAGAATAAACAATAAATAATAACAAATGTACACTGAACGAGAAAAAAAAATAAAACATCACTTCATGATTTTGCTAACAGACAGTGACAGTGAATGACAGAGAGAGAGAGAGAGTGAGGGGGGAGAGAGAGTGGGAGGGAGGAAGGAAGGGGGAGAGAAAGAAGAAAAAATGGCACAATTCATCTTCATCCCATCGACAGGGACTGAAGGTTTCTTTAAAACAAAAAACAAAAACAAAAAAAAAACAAACAAAGTAAAGTAGACATAGAGAGAGTTCTAGAATAAAGTTATTTGCTATATATATGCATGTATGTGCGTATGTTAATCTTGTAGAATGTTGAAAGGGCTTACAAATTAATCATATATTCCTCTATTCACATATATCAGTGTATATATATGCAGGTAAACAAAAAATAAAATTGATGGCACTTAACAAAGAAACACACAAACAAAGAAAATATATATATATATGTATATGTATGTATTTATATGTATTTCTAAGATCCTAGACTTAATGGCTAACAAACTTAAATGGCGATTCCATATCCTTTTTCGTTATGTACAACATTATGGCGCGTCTAAATCAAAAAAAAAAAGAAGCATTTTCTTGAAAAACGGGCAACCTCACTGTATTGCTGTTTTCATCTCTTTCATCTGTTGTTGTTCCGTACACAGTCTTCGACTGATTGATTGAAATTGTATTTTTTTTTTGTTTTACCAGAATCCCATGCCAGGGTGCGGCGGATGCATTGTGGGCCACCGCAAAAGCTCCCCTCAGTCATCGTCACGGGAATCGAAGCTGGTGGCGTTACCTTCTGATGAGAAACCCGACGGGGATAAGCTGTCCGGGGGGTAGTAGTAGTTGGCAGTGGCTGGACCGCCGCCGGCAGCGTTCGAGGCGGATGGTCCACCACCGCCACCGCTGCCACCGGTAACACTCATTAGGAGTCCATTGGCAGCGGCCAACGCTGAGGGGGGAGACGATGAGGGGCCCATGCCGCTGCCGCTGGCGTTCATGTTCACCGAGCCGCCGGGAGCGATTTGTGTGCCATTGGCAGCAGCAGCAGCGGCGGCGGCTGCAGCGGCCGCAGCGGCCGCCTTCATGTCCTGCAGGTAGGCGACATTCTCGGAGCCGTCGCGACACCACAGCTGACGCATTTCGGCGCGACGGGTGCGCATCAGCATTTTGTACTCGGAGATGCGCATCTTCTTGCCGTCCACGATACAAGTGCGCTTCGGCCGGGGCCGGTACCGATAGTCGGGGTGCTGCTCCATGTGCAGCTTGGATAGCCTCGATTGTTCCTCGTAGTAGGGCTGCTTGTCGGCGTTGGACATGGCCTTCCAGCGGGCGCCGAGGATTTTGGAAATATTCGAGTTGTGCATGTCCGGGCAGGCCTTGAGGATCTTGCGGCGCTCGTCCTTCGCCCACACCATGAACGCGTTCATGGGTCGCTTGATGTGTGGCTTGCTCGATTCGCGATCGCGTTCAATGGCGCCGCTGCTGTTCGAGACTGGTGGTGCTCCGCTGCCACTGGTGACGCCGCTGCTGGCTCCGCCGGCGCTTCCACCGCTCACACTGTCGCGGCTCATCCGGGCCGCCCGCACCAGGCGCACCTTATCCTCGTCGGACTTTCCGGGATGGTGTGGGTGATGATGCGACATGCCGCTGATGTCCGCCGCATCTGCGGAGGCGGTCCACATGCGGCAGGCGGACAGAAAGTCTGGCGGATCGTCCACCTGTGACGAGGAGGTACCGGAAGGGCCTCCGTTGCCAGAGCCGGTGCTACCGTTCACCTGACCATAGTGCGAGGGAAGAAAGGAGCGGGGCATACCCCTCATGGAATTGTTCAGTTGCAGAGGATTCCTGGTCTGGTTGGGTCCCGCGTTGACGGCGTTCAAAACGTGGGGTGGCGTCAGTAGGCATTGTGATCTATCGTTCGGTGATCGACTCGTGTGCTGCTGTTGTTGCTGCTGCTGCTGCTGCTGGTGGTGAAGGTGCTGTTGCTGTTGCTGATGCTGCTGGTGCATTTGCTGGGCGTGCTGGTGCTGCAGGGACAACGCCAGCGGCGGCGGCGGTGGAGAGGATTTTGGCTTCGTCAGATTGAGGGGGGTATCTGGATCGACCAGAGACTGCTTATGTGAACACTGTGACGGCGATGGCGATTGGCTGGGCATGTGCGGCGCCAATGGCGGCGACGGTGGCGAGTCCGTATTCAAGGACCCATTGCCTGATGTGGAGGCCGCAGCCGCCTCGGCTAGGGCCACCTGCAAGTGGGCCAGATTCGCTGTGGCCGTGTCCCACATTGGCTGCACCGGCAACGGTGGCCGCAGGAACGCCGGCAAAAAAGGCACCAACGATGCGGGTGGCTTGGCCGAGAACTGCGCGTTCAAGTGCGACTGCAGCTCCTGAAGCCGCGAGTCGTGATGTAGCCGCTGCAGATGCTCCTGCTGGATATTTTCGTAGTCTGTCATGTCGAGTTGCGTCTGAAAAGAAAGAAAGAGAAGGGTAATCATTCAAAATGTGGCGAGGAAAAACGCTGACCAAGACCGACCAGCTGGCAAATGAGAATCAAGTTGTAAACATCCAAATTCAACGGAACCCCACGCGTGAATACCAAATGAATCCGCAGCCGATGCGGGTGTCACGGGTCCCTGACAAATTTGCCGCATGTGCATCCAATAAATATTTGATTGAGCGAGAGAGCGAGAGAGAGAGAGAGAGAGACAGAGAGCGACACGGGGTTGAACGTGCCGCCCCGGGCGACCACTCACAAGCACTGACCGGCCTCGTTGCTACCGGTAAGTGGAAGGGTTGATTACATCCCCGAAACAGACAGATTAATGTCATGTGTAATTCCGCTCATGCACTGAATGCGTCGCGGAGAGTCGATTGCGTCAATGTCCCGGCAAACAACAAGGGGGATATCCGCGAAGCAGGACGCGCCCAAGGACCCCGGTGAAAAGGATAACAAAACTGTTATGACAATGATACCATTGTCAACATGGTGTCGTGCCGTTATTGCAAAGGGGTGCTTCAGCCGTAGCAGCAGCAGCACAGCAGTAGCGGCAGCACTCTAAGGCGCAAACAAAGGGGTCAACTGGGTATAAATAAGCGTATCATAGTAAGGACCCAGTCCTGGGGAGATGACAGATAAAAGAGAGATACATTCTTTACAAGACAAGACGACGAAAACGACTATGATGATGGTGATGATGATGAGATGGATGACGATGATGATGACAGATAATGGGAGTAAAAGCAATAGAATGGGCATTTAATTTGTACGACAGAACTCCCGAGGGACGCTGCACACACACGCACGCACTCAGGGGCAGGATGAGACACGGGGAACATGAATAAATTAACAAGTGCGTAAACAGATTTCTGTGTTATTTTGTTGTTTTTGTAATTGTATGCAGATTAGATTTAATAAAGTGACAGACAGAGAGTCGGAGACCGAGAGAGAGAGAGCGAGAGCGACACAGCCACAGAGTGACATCTGTTTGATGAGTTTTTGAGAGTTTCCTTTGATGTGCGGTGTTTGTTTTGTTTTTTAGAAGAGGTCACGAGCGGCAGTCGCGCTGATGTAACATCCCTTGGGGGGGCGGGAGCAGCAGCGACTGAGCCGATGACACAGATTTTTCACTCTCAAAACTGAGAGGTTGTCATTGGCGATGCGTTGCGTTGGAGATTTGTTGCGGTGATAAGAGTGGTTTGCGATTTGCGAGAGCAACTGAACCAAATTGCTGACTTACTAAGGGAAGCAGGACGGTGGAGAGAGAGGGAGGTAGGTAGGCCTTATGACATGTACCTCACTTAAGTCCTCCAATTCGCAGAGCAGATGTTGGATAGATTCTGTTTCTTCCTCATCGCCGGAGCACAGTGCCCGGCATGGACTCCTTTTTAGGCGATAACAGAGCAGAGCAGCAGATCTCAGTCTTGGTGGGCTGTATGGTCCCGTCTACGTCTGGAAAGCGAACGAAGGAGAGGACATAACGCGACCAAGACGTGGATGCAGTGCGGAAGGCAAAAATCTATTTCGACTGCACTCGCTTGGCCACATCGAGCTATCATCGACAGCAATCCGAGCTTCCAGGTTCGAGAAGGAGAAAAAAATCAAAGACGTTACTGCCAATGATCGCTCAAAGTGACCCCCGAAGACCGTTGCGCATGTACCCGCACCCGTTCTAGCAGAATAGGTCCACAGCAGGGCCTCGAGTGCTTTTATTGCTGAACGGGCTAAGAGGAATGAGAAGGGATTTGGTGGCACACGCACACAAAGGCCACTTAGGATGTTGTGAAGGAAAAGTGATCTGCTGTTTGGCTAGGGTTCACGATATCGGCGGCGTTAGTTGGATTCGCCCGCTAAAACCGACGGAACTCACTTAGCTTTAAGATTGAAGGCAATGCCATTCAATCGCCACTTGGATGGTGTGATGTGCGATCCTCTATGATCCTCCCCCGCCTCAATCAAAGACTCCCTCTCAATCGATCCCCATTCAACGGCAGAGAACTTCATTGCACGTTGGTTGTGTAGACGCTTTTAGTGGTGGCGGCATCAAGTAGCAATTCATTTGCTCATTCAGTCAATCAACGCTTCAGCCATTCACCCAATCGCCACTTACCCACACACACGCAGTCTCACTTTGAAAGCGTGCACACTTCAGGCGTCATAAGGATTTGAGATTGTTAACAGAGCGTAAAGTCACCACCCACAGGTCCACAGTGAACAGGAGCCCATTCCGTTCTCATTAGTACACACCTTCTCCACTCTCTCTCTCTCTCTCTCTCTTTCGCTCTATCTGTGCCCCCCGGTCCCCGGACGACGCGGCGTGGCGGCGTGTGAATGGGTGTGTGAAAGCGCAAGAGAATAACGAAATAATAAAAGAAATAAAAATAATGACTACCGGAATACAAATGTAATTTTCCAAGGACTCCTTCATTACTTTCATTTCATTATATTCGCGCCCAATCGAATTACTTGACTGTAGCAGTGCCACTGAAGGGGTATCCCATCCCACACCCTTTCACCCCATTACCAGCGCTTCACAGCGGCGGGAGCGCATCATCTGTACCGAACCGCTTTGTGTGGCGGAATTTGAATGCGCGCGAAACGGTGCTGCTGCATAAGAATTAAAGTGTCATCCAATCTGGATCGACTATCTATCGAGTGAGAGAGACAGATGGGGGGGGGGCAGGAGTTGGCAAAGTGGATGTGATTACGACAAGGACACAAACGACACAGTTGTGTTGAGTTGCATGAGCGATAATTGAATTGATTTTGTTTCATTTTGTCTTTTTCCCCTCCTTACTTGGCCTGACTGATGACACGATGCGTGTGTTGATTTGTGTTTATTGTGCCTCATTAGTGAGCGCGTTGGGTTCAAGTGAAGCATTGGCACAGTTGACTCGGATGTGTGTGCGCACTTGATGATCTCCTCCTGCCGTCTCAAACCAGCACAGCGTCTTCATTGTTTCACAAAGACGAAGTCAAACTCCCGGGCGCTATCCATCTCCCAGCCCGGACCATCTCAAGCTTGTGTTTTTTCTACAAAAATATTTTGACAAAAAAACACACTTCAAATTGCCCCCATGAGGAGGTCAGAAAGCCATTCACATATCCTTTGGATTGCAATTCTATTACCGCCTGTCAGAGCCTGTTGCCGTATCCTTACACAACCGCCCCCAAACCCGTCACTCCTCACCCCTCTCCACGGTAGCCTTCAATTTGAGGATTAATGACGCAAAACCGTATGTATTGACTGTGGGTGGCTGTGTGGATGGCTTTGTGGATGGGGGTTGGCTGGCGTTTGTGTGTCGCTTACAGCGTGCCACAAATGAATAAATAAAAAATCCATCAATTTTCCTGTTTCTCTCGTGTGGTCTTTTTTTTCTCCCGTCGTCGTCGTCCCCCGAAAGGAAATGAAAATAATAATCGAACAAGACAAACAATTTCCCATTACAAGCAACCCTAAGAAAACTTGCTGTGAGTGTTGGGGAGTGTGGATGGAATGAATGGATGGGGGATGAAATCCAGAAAATCCATTCCATTCTTCAGCGAGAAGCGAAAGGACTTCACATTGAAAAGGATTAACCTAATGTGCTCCAGAGCTGACGTTAATACAACAAAATCCTGTGTTAGGGCGCGAGACAGTGTGTGTGTGTGAGAGAGAGAGGGGGAGTGTACGAGAATTCACGAGAGAAAAGAAACTAAGTTGCGTCTCGTCCTTTAAGCTTCGCAAATCGTCTTTGTGGTGGATTCTTGTCGTCATCATCGTCATTTGTCGTCGTCGTCATCAACGGCTCTCTGCCTGCAGGTCGTCACGGCGCTGCGGTGTCGACTATTGTGTGACGTGTTGCCTTGGAGGTTTCTTTTGTGGTTCTATTACTCTTCAGTTTTCGCCCCCCTGTGTCCTGCGCCCGGTGTTGAACAACAAAAGCCATCAACTAATCCGCAAATCCATCATTTACAGGTTTACGCCCTTGGTGGTGGCGGTGATGGTGTGGGTGGTGTGGATGGTGTGTTGTGTTACCTCAATGCTGTGGAGGGGGATTCCAACTCCAATCGGTCTAATTTTTCTTCTTTTCTTTCACTCACACGGCCCCGAATATCCCCCTTTGTGGATTATTCGGGTCGAGTCAATTAGGCCGGGAGCCAGTGTCGAGAGTGTGAACAGTGTCGAGACTGCTTGAGGCGATGTGTTGGTACGTGCCTTGTTCCCGAGAGTTGGGGGAGGCTTCTTTGTGGACATTCTTGGGACGCCGATGGACACAACGACACAATTGCTTTGGAGCGTGTTCTTCTTGGCACAGCAGGTGTCTGAGATGGGCACAATGGGACAGTGCTCTCCATGGCTCGCTGGTTCTCTGTCGGGCTGAGTGGTTTAAGGAGAGGACAATGCTCACTCGCCCCGTTTCCACTGACTCCGAAGTCAATTTGTTACCGCTTCGAGAAAATATGCTCCGGAGTTCTCGAAGAAAGAAGCTCCGGCGGACTTATTGTCCTCGCCAAAGTCAGGCGCCCCCGAGTCGCTCCAGAATCAGGTCCAGAAAATAGGTCTCCTTGATGTCAGGAGCCCCCAAATAGATCCACAGTCAGAATTTGAGGATCTCCTCGAAGTTAGGAGTTCTCGCGTTGCTCCCGAGTTAGACTTTGATGTCCTCGCCAAGGTCAGGATCCCCCGAGTCGCGCCAGAGTTTATTCTGGAGCCCTCTTCAAAGCACGAAGCTCCACAGGTTCCAAATTCGCATCTGCTCTGAGTCAGCTCTCGTGGGGTCTAGGAAACCAACGTTTTACCCTGGTCACGTCCACAACCACTCACTCTGCGCGTGTGTTTGTCGCTTTTTTCCCCATTTTCGCTCGCAAAGCGCATCCCAATGTTGACAGTACTAGACACAAAATTTACTTTTCCACTTTGTTTGTCATCAGGACATCAGGCGCGCATCCTTGTCCCATGATTATACAGTCAAACGAATGCCAAAACAAAAATACACGAAAAAAATAGAACAAAAAACAGGCACAAATAAACATCCCTCCCCCTTTGGTCCTTGTTCAATTATATTTATTCCCCTTGAAGGAGCGCCAAAGCCTGTCTCTCTCTCTCCCCCTCTCTTTGTCTCTCTGTAAATATGCAGCCAGCGTCAGCACAGCTCCACACAAGAACAAAAAGATCAAAGGACATGAATTTTCGGGTTCTAATTTTTTTGTTTTTATTCACAACCGTCAACAACGACGGCAAGATTGTCCCCATTCGCAGGCCATGCCCTGTGCGAGGGTAGGGTGGATGGAGGTAGTTGATAGAGTTTATCTAGCTGCTGCGAGGCACACAGTCTGCAATGCAATCGTCTGTTTTTGTTTTTCATTGTTGCTGTGGTTGTTTGTGGATGAATTTAATTCGTCGTCGGCATCGCATCCTTCTGATCCTTGTTGTCCTTGTGAATTTGTTTTATTTATTTGTTGATTAACAGATTCATCAATACAAACACTGTGTGACGACGCGGGGGCTGGGAACGGGAAGTAAAAGGGTCCGCCGAGGCCATGGGCGGGCTTTAGTTAGTTTTGTTAGATCAAATAATATTTGTTTCTGATTACGATGGGGGATGTAGTCCGGGACACCGGCAGAGTTAATGACTTCTCACATAAGCAATATTGCTAGCGTTTGTTTGCCGGCAGACAGACGTCTTTGAAGTTTTCCAACTCGGATCCGCATTTGAGTCTCTCCAGGGATGCCCTCTTGTTGTCTAAGGCCATTCCTTGAACACTTACAAACGACAACTGAGTTCGTTGAGCACAATTGTGTCCCCACTTGGTGCTTATTACCGCCAAGCCTGCGTCAAATCAAATATCAACCACCCACCTGCAAGGCACAGCAGCAAATCGAATGCAAATCGCTAATCAATCACCTCACTGCCTTCACGTAGTCCTCGCTCAAACTGCATTTTAAAACCCCATGCTCTGCGAGACTCAATTTTTAAACATGTTTGAGGAGGAAAATTGCAAAAAAGGACGAATTTCTACATTCATACAAATATCCTATCAATTTTCAAACGAGGGGTGGACTGAACTTGCATCTGTGAACAGACCTGTACGAGCACACCAACTGTCAGAGCAGCAAACTTATTGTGACTCTCTCAAACTTTGATGGTCGTCGTGTCGTGTTTGACGGAACTTTCCCGTGAGTCTAATGACGCCTTGTGTCCGTACGCACAGACAGCGTTTTTCACAAATCTATCGTAAATCCCATTTCCCGTCACGCTTCCGTCCAGCATCCTGTGTCCTGTTCCGCTGGAGGGGGCCGCACATCCGACTCTAATGAAACTAAAACTTTTCCCAATCGAATTGTCCAGGACGATGGTGCTGTTGCGGCTCACTGTGATGGTCGTTGAACTCGTGTTGATGGTTTATTTGCGCGCGATTCAAGCATGCCGCTTGCTCTCTCGTTTATTAACCCCCCATTGTGATGCATGAAAAGCTTGGCTGGGGAGCGGAGCACGCCCTCCTCTTGTGTCCCTTTCAATCAACTTTCAGCACACAATGGCTGTAATAACAATAATTTCTTCTCCTGTCCTCACACAAGGATCCGTGGCCAGAGCAAAATTCTATGAAAGAGCACTTGTTTTCCGTTCTTCCCACCGCCATTTCTCCTCATTGTTGTCAACATCAGCGTCAACAACATGAATTAGCAGGCAGCGCAGCGACAACAGCCTTAACTGTGGAGGTTAATGATAGCAGAGCTCCCAAAAGAAAAAAACCGGGTCATTTATAAGTCGAAACAGCCGACTGATTGAGTTCTGTGTTCTTGTGCATCATGCCCTCCGAGCGATGAGAGGGTGGGTTCATCAATCTTCATCCATTACTCGGGAGACAATGTGGGACTAATAGAAATTCTTTCCTTCGGACAATTACGTCCTTCTATTGTGCTAGATGCTAGATTTCAATTACTTATGCGCCATTGACTGTGTGTGATGGGGTGTGTAGACGGTGGTGCCGGGGTGTGGGAGGAGGACTCTTTGATGATACCTATTGTCTGAGGCGGATGGATGGAAAAGTGGGTCGGTGGGCAGGGTCTTTCCTGACTGAAGATTCTACAAGCATTGTGAGGGTACAATGATCGGGGGGAAGCGCTTGAACTTTTGGGACAACTAACTAAGATTGCTTGGGCCGAAGACACACCGGAGCAAAGGAAACATTTTTGATTCGTTATATCGAATATTCAAATAAAATTGAGCAATCAGAGAACTGCATGCACATTATTTCAGATCCGGGACCAGACCCAAAGACAGATCCAGATCCGGCACCAGAGCCAGGAACAGGTCAGGGTTCCTTTTTGGCAATTTTCCTTCTTTCTGCTGGCCCTAGCGGCATGGTTAGTTGGGAACAAGCGAAGCACCACTGTCATACTGTTTACTATGTGACAGCTGTCAAAAAGAACTCAATCAGATCAGTGTCCTCAGCTCATTATGCTCCTGGTTGCAAACGTATGTGTTTTAGTCGTAGTCCCGCCAGCTGTCTGGTAAGGCTTTTGCCACGCATATCCTTGTGGATTCTTTTGTGTATAGCAAAAGTCAAAAAAAAGAAAAAAGAAAAGAACTTCCCCCTGTGCATGGTGCATAAGCATATAGCATCCCCTTGGCCACTTTAGAGGCGGCGGCAGGCCGTGTATACGTAATTCTGATTTAATTGCACACGTTTTTTTTTTTTTATATAATAATGCCAACTTCCCGTCAAGGGGTGCGAACTTCAAATGCGAAATGCAAATAAGACCAAAGGAGAGGTAGGGCGAGAACGAGAGAAAGAGAGCAGGAGATGAAGCTGGCGAAAGACAATAATAGAATAATAACATACCAACAATTAAGGACTTTGAATAGCAACCTCTTCGCCTCTGCGACTTAGCGACTCAGCGAGTCAGCGCCTCTTCGCCAAACATATCGCCTTTTTGTTTCGTTACTTCCGCTAACGCTGCGACCTCTTGTCGTGTGCTGTACGAGCGTGCCAGTTGACTGGGTAGTGTAGCCTTGCAACACACAGCACACACTGATACAGCTCACACCTCATCATATCCCCCACGGAGAGAAGGACAATTAACTTTCGACCTGTGCAACGCATAGTATGACAGGCCGTGGTGGTTGCGGCGATGTGGTTTGACGTCGCGTCGGCACTATTGCCGTGAACAGCCCGACTTGTGCACACACTTATGATTTGATTATTGTTTTGCGTGAGGACTTTGCGCTTGCATTGGCAATGTATAACAATAAGGGGTTCGAAGGGGTTGAAATTGGAAACAGAAATGATGGTAGCACGGATGACAGGACACGATGCGTGTGTGAATGAATATTCCCGACCGGGCAGACGTTTGTTATTTGTAGCAAATTAATTGTTTTATAGGGCGTGAACGGAACGCAGCAGGTGGGCGTTCAATTGATTTCTTCTCTGACAATTCAGATCCGAGTGAGGGGTGTCCTGACATATGGGCGAGGGTGACTGCATGAGAGAGGGAGAGCGATGAAGGTGGTGTACCTGGTCTTGTTGTTCTCACCCAAAGAGACTCTTGGCTTTTGATTTGAGATTAATTAAAAAATAATTAATAAAGTCGTGTAATTTCTGAAGACCAGCAGTGGTCCTTGCAAATTGCTAGCAATGGCGATAGGGAGAGGGAGAATTGTATGCGTGTAAATGCACGTGTGTGTTCGTGTGCGTGATGGTAAATCCGGGGAATAAGTGTGAGTGAATTGAGAGGTTGTAACGAATGCTGTGTTGCTTTGCATTGCACAGCACTTGCAGCCACTGTCACAGTGACAGGACTGGCGATTAGCGGTGACAGGAGGACTGAAGACATGTGATCAATGACTTCCTGTAGTCTCATTGTTCTCAACTAAACGACAAAAAGGTCTTTATCGGCTGTCTTCATTAACCCATCGAGACTTTCAAAATCAAAGAGTTTTCTCTCCACTCTGAATGCTGCCCAAATCCTTTCCACAAACGCCCACCCTCGTGTCACCTCTCAAAAGACCAAAGAAACCGCTCGAAAATATCACAAAAAAGTGTCAACAAACACACACGCGTACATTGGTTTATGGCATTGGCCTCTGTCTGTCAGAGTGCCACCTCAATGAGCTTTCTTTGAATCCCTTTTGTTTACACTGAAGTCCATAACTCACTCCAGTCTCATAATCAATAAATAACACAATTTAATGAAGGCACACGGGGGGAGGAGGAAGAAGAGAGATGCAGAAATATATAACGCACTGACAGTAATTTGACATAATTATCCCTCGTATTTGAGGTGTCATGTCTGGATTGATTCTGTTACCACTTTTGTCTCGAAAAAGAAAAAAAGGGGAAAATTCAAGAGAAACTGTAATTTATCATCTGGCTTGTTTGTTGAGAGCCCTTTTTTGAAAACTTTTTATTTGACAGAGAAAAATCGTACGTGTGTGTGTGTGTGGTTAAATTGCCCGTGAAAAGATGCAATTGATGAACGCACCGAACTTGAGTGCACACATCTGGGCGATTGGAGAGGATTCAAAGACAATTATAAAATGTTTTCGCAACAACGGATGCGCATTTTAGGGCAAAGGCTTATTAATAAAACAGATGGCATCCCTAAATCATATCGCTTCCCCCTCCCCCCAGCCACCAGCCAACACTCATGTATTCAAGCATTAAGGGGGACATGTTTATGAGGCCCTAAATATGTTTTTACAACGCTCTTAACGGGTTGAAGAGCTTCTTTTTGATATCAAATGACAATAAAGCCCACCATTGTCCCCATCGACCAAAGATGGCCTACAAGGCAAGGCAGAGCGGAGAAACGGCCGCCTTTAAAAGGGCGAAACGGAAGGTCATGTTTATTCATAGCCGGCGGGTCATAAAATCGCTCTTAGCTGACGCTGACGGTGGTGGTGGTTTGCCTTCGGAGGAGTCAGAGATATGTCATCTATTTTTGAGCTTTTTTTGTTTCATTTTGTTTTTGTCAATGAGACACTTAACTCTTTTGTAAGGTAATTCCCGGCCGCGTCGATCGGTGTTTGGATTGGTGATTATGGCGAGGATCGTTAAATTATTACTACGCAATGCAGCTGGCTGTGCCGCAGAAGGAATCTTAAAAATCCCATCACGCGCAGCTGGTTGCAACTGGAGCGCCGACGCCGGCGCGTCGGAGCAGTTGTGTCAAGTGGATTTTCGATCAGAACCGTGGGTCGAGAATAAGTGTAATCGTGATGTGATGAAGTGTAGGGGCAAGTGGACAGTCATGCCACAAGGAACTCCTTTTGGACTCATTCCCTTTCTCTTCTCAAAGAATTTCCCTTTTGCATTCCACCCAAAAAGCTAAGACACTCACAAATTAGGTAAATATGATGAAAAGAAAAAAGAGAAGACATCAACCACCTGTTGTCCAACGTCGAGAACGCCTTCTACGCCACCCCCTTCCCCTTGGCAATGCCAGCCCACACCACACCAGCGTGTCCTATTTTTATTAATTCTTATTTGCCCAGAATTTGTCGTAATTAATTCGTTTCGAATATTACTTGTGATTGCTTCCATTTTTCAGATCTCATGCTATGCCATCGTTTCACTAGGCATGGGGGATGATGAGGGGGGAACACGCGTGCTTTGCGTTTACGAGACAGAGAGAGAGATTGTGAAGCACTGAAAACCGAAATTCAATACCGACAGGAGAGAGGGAGAAAAAAAAACAGAAAAAAGCACCGAAAAAGATATCAAAACGTAGCGAACAGATTGTTTACGTCGCTGGCCGTTAAAAGTGCCTCAGCCATGAGTTATGGACTCAATAAAATCGCTAATTTAAGTCGAAAATTCGAAAAAGATCTCTGGTGGCTCTCTCTCTCGCTCTCACTCAACCATCCCCCCATTCACAGGTTTGTGCGCCCTCCTTATTCCTCGTTCTGGATTGTTGGCGTTTATTGTTAGTGGAAAATAATTCCGTTTGAAGTTTATGGCTTTGTTTTGCCTATTATAGTCCTCAGCGCGCTGTGTGTTGACCTAGGGACTGAAGGGAACGGAGGGAGGCAGCGGCCGGCAAACGGTTCCTCGAATGATCTCTGTTTGAGATCAGAGGTTGAGATGCAGATGGGCTGAATGCATTCGGAGTAGTTTGGGGGCCAGGTGGCATAGTCTGGGGAATTTGCCCATCAAACGAATGACAGTTGATCAAAATCTGTAACGTCAAAATCTTAACATTGCGAAAGGCAGTTAGGGCCACGTGGCATAATCCGAGACAGGAGCCGGAGGTCCTGGAACTATAGGCAGTAACCTGATGAGCGGGAGGCAAATGACACTTCTCAAAAATCAACTTCTCAAAAGTTTGCATTTCGAAATGTTATCATCTACTGCATTCAGTGCATTGTTTCGTTGGCAAATGGCGCGATGACACGACCACGTCGTTACACTAATTGCAAACACACACAATTCTCTGATTCGCAAAGCCCAGTGAGATAGCCTCTTGACATCGCGCCGCAAACAATTTAAAGTCGACTGTGGCCCCCGTTTCAAACAATGTACACAATCCACCGAGAGACTCTGACTAATTGAGTGCCTATATGGTGTAGTCTTAGCAAAACTTCCAGCACTTCGTCGTGCGATTGTACATGGCACCACTTCTCTCGATCGAACGCGATGCACAACGTGATGTGGCGTTTATTTTTAAACACCAACTGACAGAGAGATAAGGGATAGGGGTTGACACCACTGGGCTAAGGGTCGCGTTAAATTATAATAATTATGTGTACAAGAACAAATTATTGTTGTTCGAAAGTCACTCGATTGTGCATCGTGTTGCTGCTGATAATGATGTGCGCCTCAGAACCACACGGCATTTGTGATTGTGAATGTACACAATTGTTGCGCATTATGATCGATCCGCTGTCAAAACCAACCGAGATCAGACACATCGTTTGCTGTAGATGCAGCAGATGATTCTATTTTTTTTTTTTTTTTTTTTTTTTCAATCCACCACTGCGTGCACACGTTAATCCCCCAAGCATTCCGTTTTGCTTTATGAGGGAATGGTTAATGGCCCGATTGTGAGTCCCATTTATGTCATCTCGCATCTTGGCGCTCTCTTTCTGGTATTTAGGCACTTGGATTTGGAATTCGAAAACGTTTGGCAGCCAGGCAGTCAGGCAACAACTTCGAGATAATGAAATTGCCAATTAAGAAGAGACGATGGATGGGTGCAGTATGGGGTGTGTGGAGATGACAGGACACGGTGGTGTTATTTAGAGACTATTAGAGGATATTTCGAGTTAAATGATCGAAGTTTGACAGTTGAACATGGGCAAAGGCGCATGTAACGCAAAGAGGAATGCCATCGTTGATGCGAAGCGAGAAGATTCCTCTTGTCTTTCATAATAATTGCCAAACGAAATGCCTGTTAGCCTGGCTGTCCACCATTTGTCATCGATGAATGAAATAGTTGTCTTCTAAATTTGGACTGACGAGATGGGTGTTCTGTGGAATACTGCATGCGATCAGTGACACTACAAAGCTCAGCTCATATTGCTGATGAATCAGTGACTTAATCGAAGCCCCAATCGATGGTTAAGACATGACCGCAAAACGTTCATGGAATATAGAAAATAACAACAAGAAAATGATGAACTCAACTGAACAGGATGTACTCAATCGCTCATGGACGCCCATTTCAGTGCCTTTGATGCTCGGCCATAGACACACTCAGAACAGTTAGTGTGTGTTTTTCTTGCGATGATCTAAGGCCCGGGTGAATCGGCCGGAAGGACGAAGCGTTTGAACAAATAATGTAATAATCGATTGGAAGGCCCATCTCCTCCACCCACCGCCCACCGTCTGAACACTTCAAACCATCGTGCGACTGTAATAAGTTCGATGATTTGATGGGACCCGCAGCGGGCGGCATGACGGTGTGCATGATGGTGATGGGGAGCAAATGGAAAATTTATAGCTGGACATTGCTTGTCCCTGCCACCCCCGCGAAACACACACACACACACAGAGTCTCTCTATCTCTCTCCCTCTCTCTGAGAGAGTGAAACGAATGAAAACAAATTTTTTCGACGCACTCGCCCCCGAAGGGCAACTATTTTCATTTCGAAGACGAAAGCGAGAAGCGCAAAGAATTACCCCCGGGTGCAACTATCATCATATTGTTAAGTTCTTCAGACGAAGTGTGAGATGCCGCGGCGAATAATATTTGTTTCCGCCGAGGCTTTTGCCAGATTCAAGTGGATCAAACGAATGATGATACGTTCACACCCCGCGCCCATGGTAATTAATTGACTTCTGGTTCTGGCCGTTGCTCAACCTCTGAAGAACTGAAACTAAAGCGCGGGGAGCGTCGGGGAAATGAAATAATAATCACACGACGACCGACGTATGGCGAGCGGCAGTGCGGCAGTGGAGCTAGCTAACTTGTGTGTGCTTGTCTGTTTGTTTGGGCAATCATCGATTAATGAGATATTTTGTCGGGGGCTTGGACGTGTTTGTTTTGATGTATCGATTTCTCATTGCCACTCTCGGAGTATGTTTTGGTCTTGTTTTTTGTGTTGTTTCTCTGGAGAAGATTCATTGCATCAGTGTGCTTGTGAATTATTCTTGGGAGACTTCCCGAGGCAGTGAATATTGGTCTAATGTTGCAATCGCAGAGATAGCACCTGCCATCGATCAGATGTCATCTGTCAAGTGTTTTTTCGAAATGAAAATTGCAAAAAAAACAAAGTGCGAACAGAAGTTTGCATCAGTCAGTCAACGCGCGTGTCCGTCTCACTGATTCGACTTCACACTGATGCTGTCCTGTCAACATGACAGATTGGATAGATTGACAGCTGAAAGTACGTATTTTCCCGACTGAGTGCAAATTATGATGAATTTCAATCAAAACAGACACTTTCTTCGATTTCCTCTCTCGTTATGGTGAATGAGGTTTATTTTTTGACATTTGAGGACATTTTTGACAGTTTCTTAGCCAGGCGGTAATGCACATAAGGACGATCATACATTCGAGCAAAAATCAGGTGGATGGGTGGGAATTCGCGTGAGTTAGTCCTGTCAACCACTCACCGTTTTGCTAGGATAACAAACTGAGAGAGAGAGAGAGAAGAGAAAAACTGAAAAAACCACTCCAGTCGTCAAACAATCTCTGAACAAAGCCAAAGTCAGCGAGACAATTAAGCAAATTAGTTGGTCCTTCAATGGGAAAAAATGTTAGAGGGGAGAAATCCCTAACAACTCTCGTGTACAATGTCCAATTGGTGGGTCCTCATTCACTGACGGTGGACCGTACTCCACTGAGTCCCGCGAAAGCACTCATCAACTTCTCTCTTTCTCTCTTTGTGTACCGTTCCCCCACCTCCATCGCCCAGCTCTCTACCTGTGTGCATAATTTAATTTCTTTTTTCCATTTGCTACAAGTCCTTGTTGAGAGCGAGAGTGAGACAGAGAGAGAGTGAGGACCACTGATGGAGAGATTCGTTAGTCTTTTGTCCGTAGCTTGTTGAAAAATTCTTTTTGTATTTCATTCACTGGCCATTCCACTCCCCGCTCTGATGCTCTGTTCTTATATTGAAGGAAGCCGAACAACACAAAACAGCGATGGCTGCGATGATGATCAAAGGACGAACAAACCTACCTAATAGATGCAACATCACAGGCATACAGGCAGACAGAGCCAAGGGAGAGGGAGAGAACGAGGAAACAATATCAAACAGACAACGAGAAGAAGGACACACACACACGTGCCCGATAACAGACGCACCTGTAATCTATAAGCGTGGACATAAGAATTTACCTTCTACCGTTATTGGTCATGGTTGTTTTTTTTTTTTTTGTTTCTTTTGAAAGAGAGTAAGGGGTGGAAAGTGATTTGTTGAACCAACCGGTTCTGTTGCGAGGATGGGACAGTGGCCTTTGAAGAAAACGAGACATTTTGTGTGACCGCAGCAGCGAATGAAATATGACGACGAGAGGACAAAATGAGGGTATGTTGGAATGCCCGGGACGATTGTAGGGCACTCAGCATCACAGCTTGTGTAATAGCCCTTCGTCGGGCACCAGATCCTCTTGCATACGCTCCCCCAGCAAACAATACCAGCTACTTATACACTAATCTTAGGTCTATTTAGGGAAAGCAGCTGAAGACACCACTGCCCACGCTGTCCGTGGCTTGTGACAAATCTGCGTAAACACTTGCGACAGCTGCTGAAACTCATTTTCAATTGTCACCGGTTGTCATTCATTCCATTCCACTTACCAATCGCTTCAGTCTCCTCTATCGCATCGTCGCATCGCCATCACCTCCCCGACAAGATTAAGACTTATGATCCATTATGAAGCAACAGTAAATGTCCCTTCTCCTCTTCATGAATTTCAACAATTTATGACAACAAGCCGCTATCATCTTCCACCACCACCGCCGCCGTTGCTGCTAGAGCACAACGCAAAGACAAATCTGAACTAATGCAACGCGTTCGCATTCGTTCGTTTATCGCTGCTCAATCCTAATGAATTTATAATCCACATTAAGTCCACGAGCGTAGCAGTTTCATCAATTACTTAAAAAAAACAGAACGAAAACGAATTAATTTCGCTCATAACTTAGCCATCGAAGAGCATGTCGACCAATAAAACGCACAATCGACACAGTGTGCCCGTGGGGTGGGGGAAATGAGAAGGAGATAGAGCCCGGCTGAGAAAGAGATGAGGATGAAAAATTAATAAAGGCACAAACTTAAGTGGACTTCATTTAATAGCATCCACAAATCATATTCCACAACTGGTACCGCGCACACCAACGGCCGCGACACCGGTTCGATGATAATTGTCGCCTGGCGTGTCTCTCTTTCACACCGAAGAATTCACTGCATTTCTAAGCAAAATTCTTAAAGTTTTTTTTTTTTATCTATTTTCGTGACGATATTCCCACGACGACGACGGGGAACACTTCGTGTCGCGGTGGCGGTGAATGGATGCCCGCGCCACTCCTTCTCACGCACACTCACACCGGATGCACATAAGGGAACCTCCTAATGGCGGACATGTCCATACACACACGCACACACACACATACGAATGTGCGTGAACCGCCTTGATAAATTACTTAATAAATTGCTCAACGGAACAACAAATCCGAATATGCTAAGTCTTCAGATAATAACGTGTACGTGGAAGTGATGGTGGCTTCAGAGAGGCGCGGGGCCCGGCGCTTTTATGTATTCACACACATGTCACGGTTTCGAACGAAAAGCAGCCGTGCCGGAGCGGGAAGATGACAAGAATAGAAATTTAATGAATTATTCCACTTGAGAGTTCGCGCGAACGGCACTTCCGACGGGCAAGTAGCCGCCTCTTATGCGCTCTAGAGATATCACGAGCTGATCAGTGTTTCTACGAGTACTGCAGTCTTCTTGTTCAAGTTTGTAAAGGATGGGCTTTGGAAGGGCCACTTAGGTGCGGTCAGTCACTGTTTAGAATCAGCATCGGCCATTGGTGGGAACCTGCTGGCATTTCGTCGAAGAGACTCGTCGTCTGGGGTATGCCGGAGAGTCGTCTGCTTGTCTTGGAACTTCGGTCGACATGGACATTCTCTCGTTTTTCAATGTCCTTGGCAGCAGAAGGAGATAGCCGACGAAATCCAGGGAAACACACCCCAACTCTCCGGCCGAAGGCCTACAAAAGTACCATCGTTGTTTTAGTGCCAAACACCACCGTCATTCCCGTCACCAGTTGCCCCATGGGACCTTATCACTGTGTCCATTGTCTCGACATCTCTCGTCATCTTTACTGGCTTCGCTTCCACCGCCACGAGATCACCTTCAAGTGTCTGAAATATTAATTGAATCCAACAATGCGCCAGAAAATGAAATGCTCCTCAGCGACTCCATTCAATATTCATTCAAACTCATCGCATTCCACAGACAGAGCAATAACTGACACCTTTTGTCACAGAATACATCTGAGCGCCGCGTACACACATCCTTGCCGACGCGCCGTCGTGTCATCCCCCTGAGGACGAGGACGAGTGCATGCAAAATGTTGGCGCGCTGTTTTTTTCCAACTCACTCATTCACCATGTTACACTCAGAATCCTTCGTCAGGAAGGCATGTCCCAGTGGGGACGAAAAAGGATTCCCTCAGTGCTCGGGATTTGGTTATGCTTTTGTGTGCGAACCGCCTCGTTGCGGTCGTCTTAATCCACTCGACTCTTGTGTGTGGTGTCGTGGTGTGTCGCGCAGGTACTTTCACCCCCTTTTTTGCATTTTATTGTGCACACCGGTTGATGTCTTCAAAAAGGACGACTGTGGCTTCGGCTGTGGCTGGGGTGGGGTGTTCCTTTATGGGACATGACATGGAATGAAGAACATTATGACGAGTGCCAACTTGACTTGATGTAGCAAATTTGTTTTTTCTCGTTTGTTGTCATATCCTTCCGTCCTTCCAATTCTCTCTCGCGCACACATAGGCATAAGATGAATTGTCCTCGAAAAAAAGCGGAAACCCATAATCCGTCGCCACCGCGCCATCGTGTCATCAAAGGACTCCAGCTAAACAGACAGTGACTGTCCCTGGCGCAGTCTGTCTGTGAATGTATGTGTGTGTGTGGCAACAACAGAAACAGAAACAGAAAAATAATGGTGACACACGAATCCTGAGTCCTGGGACATTCCTTATTCATGGGCACACACATCCCATCCGAATGAAGGGTGACCTCCAAGTGGTGGTCTGATACGTGTCGATACGCGACGCCCTGTCGTTCTAAATCATTTTCATAAATTTTCCATAGAGCCTTGAGGAGTCGGTGAATGGTGACGGCTCGGCTCGACTGGAAGGGGACCGAGTGCTGCTTAAGGGGCCGAGCGAAACGGAAATGTAATTGGAAATGAATTGTTGATGCTGGTTATGGTTGAAGGATGTTGTCAATTCAATTCAGATCTCCTTAAAATTTAAATTGTTTCTCCAAGGTTTATACAAGTCATGTCAAGTCAAGAGGAGGACGTCTGGTGTCCGGAGATGAGAACAAAGTCAGTCACGCTCGTGGTGGTGGGTGAGAGTCTGCAAGAATGTCCCCAAAGAAAAAGGCTGACTGTTGGTGAAGTGTGTGACTGAGTGGTCTGACAGTGGTTGCGGCTGATTTGGCCTGTACACGGATGGGCCTGAGTTGGCTGAAGAGAGAGAAGAAGACTCAGTCGAGATGCATGGATGGAGGATTGGGCGACGGAGCGTGTCTTTTCAAAGCCACTCTGGCCGTTCTTTTGTAATCTAAGAAGGTCTAACGACGTTCTGACCTAAAACCGCAAATCATCAACAGCGTTCATCCATTTACAGATCATAAGAAACCATCCCGAACGCATTTTCATCAACACACCCAATTGTAACCTCTTATTGAACACCTTTCACCCACTCTCCAACTTCGACCTCGACTCATTTTCCTATTTCCCCATCGATTGCCTTCAAATTTTCGAAAAAACTTCATAATTCCTCTCTCTTCACTCAATCATACCCAAAATTCATCCAAAACATGGTGGAATTTTTCGAAAAATAGTTTTTCAAATTTTTGTACTCTCAGCAGAAAAAGTCGACTCGATTGCTTCGCAATTTACTGCACTTTTTGGGTCAAAATAATGCATTTTCTCGAATTTAAAAAAAAAATTCATTTTTGATATTTTTCTGGATCCATTCACGATGCCATAATTTTGAAGTGGATTCTCAGCAGTTTTCATGCAAAATTCAACGATTTAAGGTGGAATGTCTACACTTGAGGCGTCAACTGAGGTGGACCCAATGATGTGCATCAGTCTGTTTGCTTGTGGCTGTTGGCCAGACCAGGTCAGACCAGATCAGACTATGGGGAGACATTATCACGACAGTGGCATCATCTTCATCTCAAAATGACTCTAATGAGATTCCTTGAAACGAGCCTTCTGGCCTGGGTAAGAAGAGAAGGCCAGCCAAGGAGAGAAATACCAAACCAACGAGAGGAATGATTGAAGACGCGAATGATGGAAGTCTGGAAGCATATGGCCCTGTCCCGTATCCTTGTGGATGACAACTGACCCTGCCTGAGACACTCCATGGTCGACTAAGTGAAGAGTTGAGAGAATGCAAAGCCAGTGCATGTGCCAGCTCCCCCGTGGCCCGCACCCCTTACCATTCCGCCGACACTCGCCTCAGTCGAAACAACACAAAATACCGCCGCCAACCAGCCAGAAACAAACTCGGTTCTGGGATACCAGGCCAGCAGAAATGCTATTCAAGTCATTGTTCTCTCAATCAAAAGCTTCATGAACGTCTATAGACCTCCTGCCAACAGTTCTGGTGGCCTGGTGTCCCAGCAGATTTTTCAGAAGAAAATTGAGATTTTGTTGCATTATGACATTTTTGCCTGCACCACTGTGCCTGAAATGTCAGGAAATTATCATCATCCGCAAGCCAAAGTTCCACATCGATCGAGAGAGAGAGAGAGAGAGAGAGAGAGAGAGAGAGAGAGAGAGAGAGAGAGAGAGATAGAAGAGTACAAAAATGTCAGCCAAACTTCAGACTAAGTCCTGGCAACTGTTGTCATGGAAGTAATCAAATATAAAAGTTCCGCGCAATGTGAAACAGCACACGTGTGGATAAGTTTTTGCAAACTTTCCATCCCCCACTTCCACCTGCTGGCGATGGAGGTCTGGTGTCCAATGGACTGAAATTAGCATCGACTCTGCTCAGCAATGAGCAATGAGTCTTCCGCGTGCCGGAGATACCCGACGAGGTGTTCCTTTCTTTGCATGAAAACTTTGCTCAAACTACTTACTTTTGCTCGTACTCGTCCCACACACTCTCCGACTCTCGCTGGATGTGTGCGACAGTTCATATTTGCGTAAATTTTCATTAGATTCCTTGAAACAACATTACATTCCCCACAGCAGCACCCCACCATCCCAACACGTCGTCCTTTTCATATTCACATCGCTTGGAAATTATCTTTCACAACTTGAAACTCACAGAGGTATGGGTGTCCTAAATGCGTCTTATTGTCTGGCGGCTGTATGCTTCCTCGCTTGGATGGAATATTAAGCCGGTCTCTTCAACCTCCCCCCAGAGCAGGCGCACACACACAGGCGACACAGTCAGAGCGTCAGGGTGACAGTGACTCAAGGGCAGAGTGTGTGTCCCATTCTTTTGTGAAGGCGACTGGTGTGATGAATTATTTCAGGGATTAGTGAAAGCGGGAAATAGAGAGAGCGAGAGAGACTGACTGAGCTGGTGTGTCATTGTTATCCTCTTGGAGGGCTTTAGTACCTGCTGTTGGGACTTAATCTGTCTGCGCTAAGCCGAGGCTAAGGAGCTTTTCCCTTGTGTGACGTGTGTTTCTGTGGCCTCCTGGATGGCACATCGATTTTGGTAGAGGAGATTCTTGGGTGACGTCCAGAAGAGAAGCAAGTAGCGAGGAGTCATGCGACACTAGTCAGCTACGCGAGTAGCGTCAACCCAGTAGAAGAGTGCACTCCGTAACCAGCTGCCAATATTCAGTGTCTTAGCCAAAAGCCAGCCGCCTCCCTCCTCCCATCCACCCGTCCACGATCCACAAACAGCGACTGCAACAATGTAGCCGCAACGGCAAGTAAATTCGACGAGCAACTTGCGTCAGTCACCTCGACGAGCGCAGTTGTCCTTCTCACACACATCTGACGGAGGGGGACTCCACCTTCTCCACCATTCGCCAACCATGCACTCGCGGCCGCTTGAATAATGCCCTTATTATTATATATAATTAATTTAATTTGAATACCGCGCGCTGCCCGGTAGCCGGTTGTCCGCTGCCGTCATTGTCACTACATCTTTGTCACAAGAAGCCGCTGCGGTGGCAGACGCGTGGCGAGAGGGCGGCATGTTGTATGAATGAATTTTTGGCTCACGGCGACCCCACCGAATACCTGGTCGGCTATATTGGCAAATGCAACTGAATCCCCGCAACACCCATCAGCTATTCATAAAGAACGTGTACACACATCTCTCGCGCGCACGCTGGCAAGTCGTTGTCGTTTCGAAAATAGATCCGATCCGCACTCTCTGTGCGACAGTGTGTGAGTGTGTGGATCACCACCAGGCGATCTTCCGCAGTGTCGTCGTCAGCTTGCATGGCATTCTTTTCGCCTAGCCCCCACTGCATACAGTCATCTCATCATTTTTGCTTGGTAATGATTGTTGGCGCATGTATTTATGAGCTGCGCTCCGCGGTGGCAACGGACTGAACCGCCAGCGTTCTTGTGCGCCTCTGTCGAAGGGCAGACACTGCAGAGAGGGACTGGATGGGCCCCGAGTCCACCCCGAGCCACGATGACTACGAACTGTGAAGTCTGGCTTAGGAGGACTGCTTCGTCAAAATGGCAGACGGTTCAGAGGAAGGCCGTTTCCCCTTGGATGGCCAACTTGCTTGGACCGATTTCATGGACAGACAGCCCCCTCAGGCGGTCAAAACTGTTGTCACCGCCACTGTCCACGCAAGGGACGGATTCAAGACAGGGCCCAATCTTTTGTCAAGTAAACTACACAAAATGTTCGACAATTCCTAGCGCTGCTTCCAAATGGAGGACGCACTCCCTCCCTCACTCTTGTCGACGACTTGACTCTCGGCTAATTAAATTCAACAAGATACCACGATGCTGATGTTGATGTTAGTACTGATACCCGACGAAATGAGGGATGTGTGCGGTGGGTGAGAGTGCTCGCGTGTATCTCTCTACCCTGCCTGTGGGTGTGTGCGTGAAGGGAGGGAGGACGGGTATAGATTCACCACTCATAATGGTTTTAATTATGATTGCGCATCCCAAGGAGATCTAATTTTATCTTACGCACGCCACCATCATCAACAGCATCGTCGTCGTCGTCTTCGTCACTCCGTGTGTTCGAATCCTCTGCCGATGCCAAGTGCATTCTAGTGAATGAATGCGTCGCATCGTGCATTGCTGTGAAATTTATTTTTACTCATCCCACTCTTAAGTGCGGATCCCTGTGTGTGTGAGTGTCGAGGGAGTAGAGGGAGAAGTTTGATGTATGGAAAGTCGAGGATTCCAAGAGGATGCCTTCCATTCAGGAAAATCCGTTTAGGCCATCCACCACCAGCACCACCACCCGTTCAAAGAAACAACTGCTCGATCATCATTTTCACCCCGCGTCGTCAGGAGGCCAAGGAGAAGGCAGAGATACCATCCATAAATCACATCCTGAAACTATTTCTGCTTCGTCACTTGGAATTCATTTGCATTTTGGGTAGCGCATCACACCGCTTTGTCCCCCTCCCCCGGCACATCGTTGGTCGGCTTCCGGAGTTAAGCGAGCTAGAGCGATAACAATGTTCGCGCCATTGTAAGTGTTACGTTGCTATTGTTCGCTTAATTGTGGGATAACAAGAACTACTTTGCACCGTCATCCGGTGACACCAGTGAGCGGAGGGCCTGCCTGTCTGTCTGCCCTCGGCAGTCGACGACGAGGTGTCATCACGGTGATTAATGAACTCGATGGAGTGCGGACAGAACAGGCATGGAATTGGTGTTTTGCCCTTTTTCCTGGGCCATGACCAGGAACCACCCACAAGCCATTCACTTGCAAAGGCGCATGGGGAATCGGTGCCACTCAAGGTTGCGGAAGCGGTCCCTTGGATTCTGAACTCAGAAAACCTCATCACAGGACTGCGAGCGCCCGGGTTCGTTCCACCCGCCTCATGTCCCTTTTCCTTGAACTCCTCCCCTCGTTCGTGCGTTTCATTCATGCCCAGCGATCGCGTCAATGTATGTCATCCGCTTTCCTTCTTCAGCCCCAAAAACGGAATAGCCTCTCCATTCACCCATGCACCCCTCCACCATCGCCAAACAGCCAGCCAGTGCCTGTGTGTGGAACTCGTTCATTGATGATCGTCGCCTCGCGAAACTCAATGAAACAGCCAAAGGAGCGAACAATTAAAATAAACAAGACAACGGACGCCTCGCCTATGTTGCGGTTCGATTCTACTCTCATGTGGTGTACATCCACACCGCCGCCTGGGAGAAGGTGGCCGGTCTTTTTTGCCAAAACTCGTTAAAATTAGAAAATTTCTCTGAACCATCCACCACGCACACATGTGTGTGAGTGTCGTCCCACTTACTGACGCCTTCGCGGGTCCATCCATCCCTGCTCCCCCAGCATCCACGCACTCATCCAGTGGGTGGTGTGTGGTGTGCGGGCGGCGGTGAAGTTGCGGCGGATGGCAATGTTTGCATTGCGGGCAATTAGTGACTTTATTTAGTCCCTGCGGCAGAAGTTGTCACATCTCCACATGCACTGCACTGCACTGCACTGCACACTGATGGGGTGAGGTGCTGATGGATAGGGGATGGCGGAGGTGTGTTATGAAAAATATGATCGTTTTGATTTTTTGTGTCTCATGTTGTCCCCAGAAGATGCCAACGAATGGAGTGGAGCCCGCGCAACAGCGTCTATTTTGGGAAGTTCGCGAACTTCACCACTTACAATGATGATTTCTGTTGTGCATTATTTTTGCGTGCATTTGCCTGCGTGTGCGGCTGTTGTTGCTACATTTAGGGGACCTTTAAGTGTTGTTGGAGTTGCATCTCGACAAGCTTTGTTGGGACGTTTTTCTCTTGTCATTCCAGGCGACAGTCACAACTGCGTCCCGGGAAATGGAGAATTCTTCTGAATACAGAGGAGATGAGAGCGCGACAGCCTTTCATTCAATCTACCCTGCTACCCTTTCAAAAATCACTCCGAGGCATTCTAGACACCCATCAGAGGTAGTCGTTCAAGTCCCATCTCCATCCGTTTCCTCCAAACCTGCCCCACGTCGTCGTGAACTTCTACACCAAGCCTGGTGTAAAACACACTTTTCTCATAAAACTTTGCATTGCAACGACGCACTGGAATTTTCCAACGGCGAAATCTGCAGTCACACCGATATTATGTTTCGTGGGAGAATTTCTGGTAGCGACAGCACAAAACACCAATTTCGCAAAACTTAGGATAAACAAACACACTCAGGCTCTAAACAAATCGATCAGAAACTCATATCGGCCGATCGCTAATCGCCACTCTGGGCTCAGTTGTTCAGCGACAGTGAAAGTCAAGCGACGTTCTGAGTCAGACCGAAGAATTATTGGAGAATAGAAATAGAATTGCTTTTGTGAAAATTTGGACTTGCAACAAAATGGTTTTCGCACTTTTGGGCATTGGCTGTCGGCGGTTGCTGATCCTGCTGGTGATGTTCCTCTGGGCCAACTGGCTCTTGCTGCAGTGGTACTTGGTTCAGTGGTACATGGAGCGCTGGTGGTGAAGGCTTAATAAAGCCCAACTAAATACCCAAGTGGATGTATTTTCAAATCGGAAATAAATGTTGTTCACTTTGGAAGCATAGATTTGTGTGTGTGTGTGTTTCTTTTTGTTGCTGTGGGCATTTCTCTTAGGTCGCTCTCCCCGGACACTGAAGGCGATCGGCAAGGGGCTGAGCAAAGCTGTACACCGACAAATTCTTAAGTGCAGTTCGTACACGTCCACATCTTTGTTTCTTTGACTATTCTCGCTCCTCACTCCGGGTCGTATTTTAGCGAAGTAATCCAGTCCAGTCAACTCCAGGCTGCACGAAATTCTAGGCAGCCTCTGACAAACACTCACCTCATCTGATGCCGCCCGATGAAGTCAGAGTGGGGACATTTTGCCTTAAATCGTCGAATTTTCCATGAAAACTGCTAGGAATCCACTTGAAAGTGATGGAATCATCGATGGAACAGTCGAACCTGTGGTCCGCAAGCATTTCCCTTCAAAAATGCATGATTTTTTGGAAAATCGAAGAAGTGCATAATTTCGCCCCAAAAAAATGCAGTAAATTGTGAAATGAATCGAGTCAACTGTTTCGGCAGAGACAGAGCAAAAAAATTAAGAATCGATTTTTTTTTTTTGAAAATTACACCGTGTTTGGGATGAAAGTTGAGTGGAATGAAATGAGGGGACATTGCATGTGAAGTGTACATCGAAAATTTGAGGAAATCGACGCGGAAATGCGAAAATGAGAGGAGGTTGAAGTCGGCGAGTGTGTGAATGTGCTCAATAAGATATGGATAATTATTTTTTTTTGTTTTTTAAATGACGAAGTGTCAGTGAAGGCTTGTCTTTTTATCCTGGAGAAGGTCAGTGCAGAGCGACTGCGGAAAGTGATTTATTTTTGCTGCTTCAGGAGTGATTCGTCGAAAAGCTGGGCACTGCCCGGGATTGCTTGATTTTTTTTCAAATATACCACTGTGCTCTGGATGCGGGTTGGTGGATAGAATGAGGGGAGAGAAAGCACGAAAATTAGTCGAAAAGTAGAAGGAAATCGACGCGGAAAGGCGAAAATGAGACGATGTTGAAGTCGCAGACGCCTGAGTGCCTTTTGTTCGTTCTTTCGATGAAATCTTGTCAAATAGAGGCAAACGATGCAGTCCAGGCTCTAGGACACATCTGTGATCGTCATGAAATTCGCTCGTCTGGTTACAACCAACCACTCTACATTCTTTGGGGACCAAATTCTCCCAACGAAGAGGGCAATTCAATTTTGCTTATTAAATCTCTCTTTCCACGGAAAAAAAACTCCCCTCAAACACAACAGACAACAGATGAGAGCGCCACAGCCTTTCATTCAATCTACCCTGCTACCCTTTCAAAAATCACTCCGAGGCATTCTAGACACCCATCAGAGGTAGTCGTTCAAGTCCCATCTCCATCCGTTTCCTCCAAACCTGCCCCACGTCGTCGTGAACTTCTACACCAAGCCTGGTGTAAAACACACTTTTCTCATAAAACTTTGCATTGCAATGACGCACTGGAATTGTCCAACGGCGAAATCTGCAGTCACACCGATATTATGTTTCGTGGGAGAATTTCTGGTAGCGACAGCACAAAACACCAATTCCGCAAAACTTAGGATAAACAAACTCACTCAGGCTCTAAACAAATCGATCAGAAACTCATATCGGCCGATCGCTAATCGCCACGCTGGGCTCAGTTGTTCAGCGACAGTGAAAGTCAAGCGACGTTCTGAGTCAGACCGAAGAATTATTGGAGAATAGAAATAGAATTGCTTTTGTGAAAATTTGGACTTGCAACAAAATGGTTTTCGCACTTTTGGGCATTGGCTGTCGGCGGTTGCTGATCCTGCTGGTGATGTTCCTCTGGGCCAACTGGCTCTTGCTGCAGTGGTACTTGGTTCAGTGGTACATGGAGCGCTGGTGGTGAAGGCTTAATAAAGCCCAACTAAATACCCAAGTGGATGTATTTTCAAATCGGAAATAAATGTTGTTCACTTTGGAAGCATAGATTTGTGTGCGTGTGTGTGTTTCTTTTTGTTGCTGTGGGCATTTCTCTTAGGTCGCTCTCCCCGGACACTGAAGGCGATCGGCAAGGGGCTGAGCAAAGCTGTACACCGACAAATTCTGTGCAGTGCAGTTCGTACACGTCCACATCTTTGTTTCTTTGACTATTCTCGCTCCTCACTCCGGGTCGTATTTTAGCGAAGTAATCCAGTCCAGTCAACTCCAGGCTGCACGAAATTCTAGGCAGCCTCTGACAAACACTCACCTCATCTGATGCCGCCCGATGAAGTCAGAGTGGGGACATTTTGCCTTAAATCGTCGAATTTTCCATGAAAACTGCTAGGAATCCACTTGAAAGTGATGGAATCATCGATGGAACAGTCGAACCTGTGGTCCGCAAGCATTTCCCTTCCAAAGTGCATGATTTTTTGGAAAATCGAAGAAGTGCATAATTTCGCCCCAAAAAAATGCAGTAAATTGTGAAATGAATCGAGTCAACTGTTTCGGCAGAGACAGAGCAAAAAAATTAAGAATCGATTTTTTTTTTGAAAATTACACCGTGTTTGGGATGAAAGTTGAGTGGAATGAAATGAGGGGACATTGCATGTGAAGTGCACATCGAATATTTGAGGAAATCGACGCGGAAAGACGAAAATGAGACGACGTTGAAGTCGCAGACGCCTGAGGGCCTTTTGTTCGTTCTTTCGATGAAATCTTGTCAAATAGAGGCAAACGATGCAGTCCAGGCTCTAGGACACATCTGTGATCGTCATGAAATTCGCTCGTCTGGTTACAACCAACCACTCTACATGCTTCGGGGACCAAATTCTCCCAACGAAGCGGGCAATTCAATTTTGCTTATTAAATCTCTCTTTCCACGGAAAAAAAACTCCCCTCAAAGCATAACAAATTTTCTTCCTCAAATCTTTTCGCTAAACGTCATTAGAGTAGTCCCACTGTGCCACCGTGCCACTGTGCCACTGTGCGTCACCCCCATGCGCGTGTGGCATTTCATATCGAATTTGTAATCATAACCAAAGCCGAAGGTCGACAAAAGAGCAACAATTGAGATGCGATATCGTACCTCAAGGGGCCTCTTGTGCTATCCTATCCCCCCATCAACTTTTTGCTCCTTCTCCCCATAATCCCATGAGTAGGTGTGGGTAGGAGAGCGAGGAATGAAAGCGTCTGCACGGTAATTAGAGATCAATGTTGAGAAAAAAAAAGAAGGAATGAAATGTGTAGTAGCGTCGAAGGACGAACAACGAAGGAATTGGTTCAAGGGAAACTTGTCAATCTGTCATATCTCCTCGTTTCGCTCTCAAGGGAGCTGGTGTACAATGATGAAAGACGACAGCCAAACCAATGCAACCAAGGATATCTGGCAGCAGGCAGGGCAGACAACTGAGCACCACCGCGTCAGCAATTTTCCGCGCTGTTCGCTACACGAGGCGACACAAAAGACGAACACGACGACGACGACACATCATATCCTTCCAAGGAGTGGTTGCGGGTGGTTGGGTGGCGGTGGGAAATATTATATTTTCGTTCAAGTTTATAGACGACGTGCCGTGCCTTCTCTATTATTCATCAATCGACTGAAGCTTTATTTTTCCTTCCTTCACTCACACACTCACACACCCACACACACACAACCACGGTCTCCTTCCTCGGTAGTCACATTCCGTAGGTCGACAAGGATGAACAATGATGATGAGATTATATGACAAAACCGAACGATACTCTGCTTCGTCTCGTGAAACTATTTTCCATCACTTGAATCGTCCACCTCCTCCTCCGCCCCTTCCTCACTCACAATTGCGCCGGAAGGTTAGGGAATTAGCTGAGAATACAAGTTTTTTTTTCGATACAAGGACTACACGACAATGCTACCGATGTAGATGTCGACGAGTCCCTGGCCCCAAGGACTCGTCGTCCTGAGTTAGAGGCCGCAGTGCCAACGATGATGATGGAGCAAAACGATGAATGAAATGAACGAAGCGATGATAGTGATTCAATGTGTCTCTCAAAGTCCCTGATTATTATGCGTCACACCAGCAGGACACAAATGGCTTAACAATACTAATACAATTGGGGATGATTACCTCCGGGCGCATGGCGCTCGTTGTGCACCGGCCACGAGAGGATGATGACAGTTATGCTTAAAATCATATTTCCGCCTCTGATTATCGTTTATTACTTGAATCTACTGTCGTTTCCTGTTAATTATGAACTCACACACTCTCCCTTTCCGTCTGTCTCTGGCAGTGTGTCTCTCGCCCTGTGTGAGGAGGAGTACACATGCGAATAATTTGGGGCCGCATACAAGGCAAACTAATGAGGGATGAATTAGTAAAACTATCTTGAGGGTGGGAGCGTGCGACGGATGACCTCGGGAACTGAATTAGAATTAGTTTGTTCGTCTTGTGTTATATGTGGTCTCTGAGGCATGGAGGTTGGGGGGAGGGAGGAAGGAGTATCTATTCATGGATCCTCTCCTATTCATCGGACGTCCGCGATGAAATTTTCAAGTTTTCAATCGAATTTAAGGTTGCTCTGGGCGACAAAGGGAATGTTCAATGATCAAAGGAAGGCGTTTGTTCTGTAAGAGGTTGCTTGTCGGCGGGCAACTGGAGTTGCTAGTGACGACTAGGCGGCAGACGTCAGGGTCTACGAGTGAAGACAAAATGGCGGCAGAAAAAAGCTGTCAGGGAAGACCACCCGTTAGCGAGCGACTGAAGATGGAAGTTAATACTAGACTGCGGTCAACTGGAGCTGCCGGGGAAACCTAGCCAGCGGGCAACTGAAGCTTCAAGTCAAGACTAGCTGACTGCAAGTCTCGTTGTGGCCATTAAATGGTTCAAGAAGCGAACTTCTTCCATTGGATCCAATCGGAGCCCAAGGCAGTGCATTTGTGAACAGCATCCCAAATACTCATTGATCTCCAACCAATCATTCTTCTGAACTCCCGGTGCACGACAAATGTCGACTACCCTTCGTCATCCTTGCAAGTACTCATATCGGCTCAGTCTCATCACTGAAACGGACGGTCTCAGCTCATCACTAAATCGCCTTGAATCTCTTGCGGTCCCCGTCGCACCCTCTATCGATCGCAAGAGCCATCGCATCACCGACCCCCGGCAACGAATAAGAGAGAGAACTTGAGCAACCCCCATTAATATGCAAAAAGGGGTAATTACATGATAACATGGGCGCACATCCTTGAACAGGCTTCATAACACACACACACACACAACAACAACACCGACACAGCACCAAATACTCGTTTAAGGACATAACAAATTAGCAAAATGATTCTCTTATGTTATAGTGCTCTTTGGCATCGTCATCGACAAAAGGGGACTGACGAGGACGACGACGCTAATGACAACCAAACCAAATGACGGAGGCTAAAAGGGATAATGATACGCCAAAAATTAGGCAAATTGATGGGGTCTGCTGCTGTTCCTGCTGTTGTTTGCCTTTTAACTGATGCTCTTTGTGTTCGTTTCGTTGATTTGTTGTTCAGTTAGCGTATGCTCTGCGAAAAGTGGGTGGAGAGCTGTTTAAGAACCGCGGAATACATGATGAGACAATTGAGTTCACTTAAGGAGTTCCCCTGGTTGTTTGTGTGTTTCTTTTTGTTTTATGCGGAGGGGGAGAAGCTCAATGATGGGGGTCATCGAATGAAGTCTTTAAGCTGGTTTTTGTGCGGATCTACTGAAGATGGCCATCCACAAAGTTGGAGACGTGTGGCCAGGCGGGGGACTCGTGTTTCTAAGGGACTTACGCTGAGGAGTGCCTTGCTTTGGCTAGTGCGTTCTTTGAAGAGTGTCTAGGGCGACGTTTCTTCGAAATTTGAAGGTTCCTTGAGGGAAGCACATGTAGGTTGAGCGGCTGCTGTTTTTGCTGACAGACACTGACTCACAAACGGTTAACTGTTTGAACACTTTCGTGTATCTCAGTGACCATGGCGGACTCAGCGCCGACATCAAGATCCCTAACGATATTGCGGAGTTAGGAGTGTTTGTTCAAACGTCTTCCTACAATTACAGTAGGGCACGATGGACACGCTTCTCCAGGCAAATGACGGGAGCACTCTCTTCGAATGAGCTCCACATACCGTCCAAAAGAAACTTGTCAAACAAAGAGACTGACATGTGTCTAATTCAATTGGACGAGACGAAGGGAGCTTCCGTGTCCTAAGATCCGCAGAACGACGAACAACGAACAAACACTGACGACAGCAGGTATTGATCCAGATAACGCCGTACTCGACTATGACTTCTTTGTCGTCGAAGACCAGCAAGAACAAATAGAGGTACTTGGTGCGGTCTTTCAGGAAGTGTACAAGGTGAACAAGAGTGTTCGCCCGAGCCACGACCTGGAGTCGATGGCGGAGGATCGAGTTGCCTGGAGATCTCTCGTGCGTGGTTGACGCCTTTAGTGGAGCATGCGGGTCAGAAGATGATGATGGTGATGAGTGAATTATCAATCACTTGTGCCCGGAGGTGCTGATTTCCTTGCACTACAGTCAGTCCATACCCTCCATGAACTAGCCTTCTGCCCTTGATATACCAAAAGACTGTGACTGACTGACTGTGAACTCAATTTAGCAGAGTTAGCAGACTACGTCTGTAAATTACCCTTACCTCCCACTTCTGGCCGCGACTGGACCGCTCGAAACCAGTGGCGATTCCTGCTCCTAAACATTGGATCAACTACAACCAGCCAAATCAACGGCAAAGCCGAATATCCATGACACGAAGGTAATACTCTGTATTTGGTGGGATCAGAAGGGCGTGCTGTATTATGAGCTGCTAAAACCGGGTGAAATCATCAATGGACAACGCTACCGGACACAATTAATCCGTTTGAAGAGAGCAGTAGCCGAAAAGCGCCAGGCAATAATTTTCCATCAAGACAACGCTCGGCCCCACGTTGCTATTCCGGTTAAGAACTATTTGGAAAACAGTGGATGGGAAGTTTTACCCCACCCGCCTTATAGTCCAGACCTTGCCTCTACTGAACGCCCCCGCTGAAAAACGGTTGACTTCAGAACAGAATATTAAAAATTGGCTTGATTCAGTCTTGGCTGCCAAGCGCAGTTCTTTTGGGATGGGATCCACAATCTGCCAGAAAGATGGGAAAAAGTCATAGCGTCAGACCCAATATAATCTGTCTATATTCATGGACTATAGGTTGCATCCATCACAACGAACTTGTATGAATTATAATCTGTTCATCGAACGCGCTCTCTTATATTTGTCGATCAAAATAAGAGCATCAACACTAACGTGTGTTCTCTTCAGTCAAAAATCGTGCGCTCAACACTCAACAGAAATTTGTTCCTATGCTTAGATATATCATGCAATACACACACGGCACACTGCTTACTTCCAATTCACTCTCAAGTTGGGATCTGATGTGTGGCGGCTTAGCGCATTTTTTTTTTGCTCTAACTCTTCCGTATGTTTGACTGGGCTTTGCCCATGTATATAGTCAAACGCAAATAAACAGACTGTATGGGGATCTGGTAGTTTCTGGAGTTTTGTCTTGTTAATACAAATAAATTCAAGGCATTGTAAAGCGAGCTGGGCGTATGTCTGTCGTCATGTTTGTAAGCATTGTCACAGATTATTGCAATTAATCATCCTCATTGCATATTGTATTTCATAGAGTTTATCCATTGAAGCCCTTGGTTTGGCGCCGCTAAACTAGGAATCGCCACTGCTCGAAACAGAAAACTGCTGGAGCGACACTATCGTGAATTCCATAACAATCGATTTCCGATATCATGTTTCGTGGGAAGATTTCTGGAAGCGAAAACACAAAACACCAGTTCCACAAACATCTCAGGAATCGACCGCTATCGGTCGCCTATCGCCGCTCTGAGCTGCCATTCAATCAAATCTTCACTTGGCGACGTTCTGAGCTGGACAAGTGTGAGGACCGTTCTTGTGGAATGTATACTTTAATAGAGATGATTGACGAAGCGAATCTGTCGCCGGCTGTTCTTACTCATTTTGGTGTTGTACATGATCCGGTGGTACATGCGGAACTGGTGGTGAGTTAAACAAGCCATCTAAAGGCTTGTTTAAGCACAAATAAATACCCACTTTGGAAGCCTACATTTTTGTTATTTTCTTTTCCCTTTTTTTGTGCTCATATGGGCATTTGATTGAGTGCGTAGACATTCGACTGTCCGTTGGTTTATTCCCACCCTCCTGCGGTGACATTTCGCCTGAAACACATTCCTAGGACCTCCAAACTGCGATTATTTGCCAAAATACCAGGCGGTCACTTACAAAACACAACCACCTCAGCTGTTGCTCGTCGGTGACGTCAGAGTGTGGAAATTCAACCTTAAATCGTCGAATTTTTCATGAAAACCGATGGGAATGTGATGGAATCTTGAATGGGACAGTCGAACCTGTAATGTTGGGATGAAAGTTGGCTAGAATTGAGTCTGCATCGAAAATTCGAAGGAAATCGCCGAAATGCCAAAATGAGATGTGGTTGAAGTTGGCAAGAGGGTGAGTGTGTGTTCAATAAGAGGTTGCAATTGGGCGTGATGATGCGATCTGAACGGCTGCCAGAGCCTGCTTGCTCTCCTTCCTATGAGATCTTCTATGCCAGAGGGGAGACAGCCTCCGACCAAAGGCCAAAGGCTGACCATCCACGGCGGTGTAAGAGATTCTCGAAATGTGACTGCGTGAATGAAAAAGCAAAAGTTCGTAATGCAACGCAATCTCATCGATGGCTAACAGCAATGGAAAACTCTTAGACTATGAGTAGAAACACGATCTGGCACCGAATTTTCCCTACGCCTTAAAAATCATGGTTGAATAACGTTCAATTGTCATTAATGCCAACATCGTCTTCTAAGTTAAGGCACAAGCGACAAAAGCTACCCGGACACTTTTGTCGCAGGATGCACCTTTCTCGAGACATAAACAGTCAAAGTTGCAAACAGACCATTAGACAGACCCCTGTTACGATTTCTGGTGGCCTGGTATCCCAGAATCGATGGTTTTGTTGCTTATCGTCCTGAATCGGGATACTCTGTTTTTCAGGAGACTATGATGACTTACTCTGCACTCTACTCCAGGAATTCACTTCCCACCCAATTCAATTAGTCAAATGCAAATATTCTTCTTCACTTTTTGCTTTGTTCGCCTGGAGACCGTTTTAATCCATCACACACTTGTTTATCTCGTTAGATCACTCACACACACACACACACACTCACTGGAGTCGACGGTTTACTCCTTACACGACATTGTCGAATGAGTTCATTTATTCATTCCCCAACCGTCACGACTTTAACTCTTCAATTCTATCTAGTGTGTGAAGGGGTACTGAAGTGGGGGGTGCTGGGGCGGTTTGGGGAGGGGTGTGAGATTACAAAACTCATCCATTTTACGAATTGTGCACGAGAGGAAATATCCTTAGGAGTTTTTCTTTTCAAAAATCTTTTCCATCCATCCTTTACAGTCAATCTCCTTGTCCAACTCTCTCTCTTGACTCAGCGTGCCCCCATCCGAATGACGAATAGACGAACAGTTGGAACAAACACACACATCCCCATCCACACACACTGTGTATATCCGTTTCGCATCATAGCTCTAGTGATGCAATTGGAATATTTTCTCAAGAGTCCCTACCACTTTTGAAATCCGTACTGTACCGTACGTACGGATGGGGATATAAGCCAGCCCCGTGTATCGCCCACTCAAGTGGTACAACAACAACAGCAGCAGCAAGGATTAATATTCACTCTTATGTACGAAACGTTTAAGAACAACAAAAAAAAAATACAATTTTTTTCTTTTCGAGAAAAAAAAACACACCCACCTACAGAGAGAGGGGAGCAGCTGCCTACCGCACACTCACAGGCAACTCTCCAGCCAGGCGGGGGTGGGAGGGCAAGCCATCCCTATATCATCCTGGAAGGGAGGCGGGGATGAAGACAAGACACAGGGAACCATGTATTTCCTCCTATTCATCCCCATCCGAGAAGAAATAGCAAAAGACATTGTATTATTTTTTCGGTTAACAATTTACTTGTGGAACTCCTTCAAGGATATTTCCTATACACACGCCCATACATTGGCACATCTCTGTGTGTGCGAGAAAGAGAGAGAGAGAGAGAAAGATAGAGAGAGAGAGCGAGCAATGGGGAAACAGAGACCTAGAGAGGGAGAGAGTAATACGAGCTGAGCGTGCGTCTGAAATCTCTGAATCCCTACTTTTGGATAGAATGGGTGCTCTCCCTCCTCCTTAACCTCCTGTCGACCACACACTCACAAGAGATGTGAGATGAATTCCATCAATTTTCTAAAGATATTGCTTCTTGACATGAAAAGGCACGAGACACATGGTGCATGTGCGAGACGAAGATGCTACTCCATCCATCCATCCGACCGAAATCATCATCGTTTCATGTTGTTCCTTGTTCTTGTTGCTGTTGGGGACCCCGAAACTATGTAACAAGTAACTGGTAGGATCCTTTGTAGGTTCCACACACACATACGCGCACACCATCCACCCAGCAAGTACATGCCATTCCAACCCCCCACGTCTGCAACCGTGTATGAATGCCATTCGTCCGGGGGGTTGGAGGGTGCATGCTGGATGGAGATAGGGATGTCTAGAGGGACCCTTTTGTGATTCATTTACTACAAGGGCTTTCCGTTTTGCAACATCTAACCGTGCTCCATTCGCCATTCTCAACCTCCAACCATGTGTGTGTATGTGTGTGTGTCTCTCTCTCTCTGTGTGTAGAAGGATCTGCGTGTATGTATGTGTTAATTTCGCTTGATTTTCTTTGGGTTTCTTTGTTCCCACAGGATTGGATGGAACTGAACTCAAGTACATATTGTCTATGCGCGCGCTATTGTTCATTCTCGTGTGCTATCTGGTAGCCAATGGATGGAATATATTCAGCCACCAACCCCAAGCAATCTTCCGGCCCCACCTTCGCCCTTTCAAAACAAATGCCGGAACTGTGAGGGGATTGGTCTTTTGTTCTTAGCACGCCATTCGGATGTCCTTGTTTCTGCATTGTTTCTCGCATGGGGGATGAAACGAAACGCAACCGCGATTGATTGGGGGCGGCGGGGAGCGGTTGTGCGACTTCGGCTGTGTGCTTGTGTATTTGTGTTTGCTTTGGGATGCATTTCTGACTGTATGCTCAATGAGACGACATTCAGCGACGCTCGCACAATGGGCTGGCTTTTAAGGAAACGATGAAAATGTGTCATGTGCCTAAGCGGGGACACAGAGAGCCAAATGGCGACAAATTTAAGAGACCTTTAAAGTGATTGCAAATTCTCAGAGCAGACCGAGCCGCATCGGACGTGCTACGGAACACACACACACAGGTTTAGTTGTTAGTACAGTACATTCCCTGAGCCGTCGTGAATACGACGATCCTCCCACTCTCTTAACATATATTCTCTTAAATCGCGTCTAGTTCTGCCCCAATTTGTTTACAACATAGACGCACTCAAACTGATACTGATCCATCGGCACGAATGTGAATCACACCGATATTATGTTTCATCGGAAAGTTTCTAGTAGCGACAGCACAAAACACTTATTCCGCGAAACTTAGGATAAACAAACGTAGTCTGTGGCTCCAAAGACATCGATTAGAAGCCAATATCCGCCATCGGCCGATCGTCAATCGTCGCTCCGGGCTCAGTTGATCCGTGACAGTGGACAGAGTCAAGCAACGTTCTGAGTTAGACAAGTGAATTGAATTGTATTCGTTGAAATGGTTACATTCAAAAATATGATTGAGATAGTGAAGAGGTATTGTCGGCAGATGGTGCTCCTGCTCGTGATGCTCCTCCATGCCTATTGGGACTTCATCCAGTGGTACGTGGTACAGTGGCACCTGAAGGACTTGTGAAGGCTTGTTAAAGCCCAAATAAATACCCAATTGGAAGCATTGTTAAACCACAAATAAATGTCCACTTTGGAAGCATAAATTTTAGTTGTTGTGTTTTATTTTTGCTTATGTACTTGAGTTCGATGATTCCACATTTATTGTACTCCTTTAACACTCACCCAACCGCGGTGACTTGCCACCCCCGAAACACATTCTCCGGATCGCATTCCACGGAAGTAATCCACCCGCGCAGCTATCGATTGTTTGTCAAATTCCAGGCAGCCACTTGCAAACACTGCGAATTAGCAGCGGTGACGTCAAAGTGTGAAAATTCAACCTTAAATCGTCGAATTTTCCACGAAAACTGTTGGGATCCAATTGAAATTGATGGAATCATAGATGGGACAGTCGAACCTGTGATCCGCAAGCAATTCCCTTCGAAAATGCGCATTTTCTTGGAAAATCGAGAAAATGCATGATTTCTCCCCAAAAAATGCGATAAATTGCGAAATGAATAGAGTCGGCTTTTTCTGCTGAGAGAGTGCAAAAATTTGAAAACCCACTTTTCGAAAAATTCCACCGTGTCTTGGATGCTGGTCGGGAGGAATGGAGTTGGGGGAGAGGAAGCATGATGTTTGCATCGAAAAATCCAAGGCAATCGACCGGGAAATGCGAAAATGAGCCTCGGTTTAAGTAGGCGACTGAGCGAAATTTGTTCAATAAGGGGTTGAAATTGCGTGTGTTGGTGAAAATGTAATCGGGACGGTTTGTAGTGATCTGTGAATGACAAAATATCAGTCAAGGCTTGCGTTTCTACAATGGACAAGGTCATTACTGAGTGAGGTTGTGATGGGTTTCTTTTCGCTGCTTCAAGAGTGATGAGAACTACACGGGGTTTCTTGATTGTTTTCGGAAAATTCCGTCGTCGCTTGGATGTGGGTTGGGTGGAATGCGTGTATGTATGTGTTAATTTGGCTTGATTTTCTTTGGGTTTCTTTGTTCCCACAGGATTGGATGGAACTGAACTCAAGTACATATTGTCTATGCGCGCGCTATTGTTCATTCTCGTGTGCTATCTGGTAGCCAATGGATGGAATATATTCAGCCACCAACCCCAAGCAATCTTCCGGCCCCACCTTCGCCCTTTCAAAACAAATGCCGGAACTGTGAGGGGATTGGTCTTTTGTTCTTAGCACGCCATTCGGATGTCCTTGTTTCTGCATTGTTTCTCGCATGGGGGATGAAACGAAACGCAACCGCGATTGATTGGGGGCGGCGGGGAGCGGTTGTGCGACTTCGGCTGTGTGCTTGTGTATTTGTGTTTGCTTTGGGATGCAGTTCAGACTGCTTTGAGGGCTGTACCGCCAATCAAAGGTGTTCAATGGAACCGATTGAAGCTTACCTTGTTATTATTTTTTTTTTTTAAGCAGAAAAAGTTTCTTGAGTGCGTCATTTGGATTCCATCCATCTTTAATTGCTAATTTGCCGCTTTTTGTCATTTCTGATTTTTGGTACCTCTGTCTCTGTGTCCCCGTATCCATCTCTTCACCTCTCCGTCGTTCTGTCCATCTCTCCACATCTCAATCCGTCCGTCAGCTTATCTGTCTTTATGTCCTCTCTTCGGTCTCTTCTGTCCTCAAGTTATTTGTCTTTATATCCTCTCATCTTTTTGTCTGTCTCTACTCTTTGTCGAAAAATGGCTGGTGTTCCTCGAGGATCCCTTTAGTCTCCCATTCTTTTCTGCCTGACTCCTCAGAATCAAACCTTCAAATAGCTAGGCTATTGTGCGACCGTTGCTGGTCCAATATCCCCGGTCTGCGACTGACTTCTGGAAAAGCATCCTCTCCTAAGCTGGGTTCTTGAGTTGAGTACCTACGACGTCTTGTTCTCAGAGCAACCAAACACTACCCCATCCCATGAGTCGTTACGACAACGTGTCGAAAATCCTTTCACCCTCACCCCTCCCTCCCTTCCCCCACAACGCCCCACGTTCCAATCGAGACTGCGGTAGGATTAAAACTATCATCTTTTGCCGAGCAACCGTGAAATCCCTGCGATAACAATCAAATCATCATCATCGGGCTTACTTGCGATACAAAGGGACTCTGGACCATCGATAACCATCAGTTCAGCGGTGTGCGAGAGTGTGAGAGAGTATCCCGTCTGAATGGCGGACGGTGGAGTGGTGTTGGTGCCCATCCTTCATCGTCAATGTCAATCAACATACAACACATCACCCATCTCACCACAGCACACCACCCATCAGGCGTATTCCCTCACCACCCATCATCGCATCATCACATCGGCACGTCATTAAGGAATACAAGGACCACAAGGAACACAAGGATCTCTAGGATTATTTATTCAAAAAACATCTTTTATTTAATATTACCCACCCTTCTCGTCGCCCAAGTGCAGCAGCTAGCTCTCACCCTCTTTTGTGTCGAACATGCCCCCGACCGCCCGCCCGGTGGAATGAATCAATGCCTGTTCTCTCTTTGCCTCTGTTCCTTGCTTACCGGCGTAGCGTGTGTATGCGTGTGTGTGTGTGCGCGGACGTGAAGAGAAAGGACCTTTATCCGTTTTGAGGTTCTTATAGGAATGTCAATTTATTAATAAAATCTCCATTCGCCGAGATTGTACGCGGTGCGCGCCTTTGTTCGCAATCCGAATATAATGTCGAGACCGACGAATAAGCTTTTGTGCTGTACCAACGACCATATTAAATGGAAATGTCCTTTTTTGTTTCGGTCCCAGGACAAGCGCGATTGTAATCAAAATGATACACTCTAGCGGATGAATGAGTAATAAGAATACACGCACAGGATCAGAGGAGATTAAAAAGAAAATGTATGCTCAATGAGACGACATTCAGCGACGCTCGCACAATGTGCTGGCTCTTAAGGAAACGATGAAAATGTGTCATGTGCCTAAGCGGGGACACAGAGAGCCAAATGGCGACAAATTTAAGAGACCTTTAAAGTGGACGCTAAATCGTGGATTGCAATGCCGATTGCAAATTCTCAGAGCAGACCGAGCCGCATCGGACGTGCAACTGAGCCGTCGTGAATACGACGATCCTCCCACTCTCTTAACATATATTCTCTTAAATCGCGTCTAGTTCTGTCCCAATTTGTTTACAACATAGACGCACTCAAACTGATACTGATCCATCGGCACGAATGTGAATCACACCGATATTATGTTTCATCGGAAAGTTTCTAGTAGCGACAGCACAAAACACTTATTCCGCGAAACTTAGGATAAACAAACGTAGTCTGTGGCTCCAAAGACATCGATTAGAAGCCAATATCCGCCATCGGCCGATCGTCAATCGTCGCTCCGGGCTCAGTTGATCCGTGACAGTGGACAGAGTCAAGCAACGTTCTGAGTTAGACAAGTGAATTGAATTGTATTCGTTGAAATGGTTACATTCAAAAATATGATTGAGATAGTGAAGAGGTATTGTCGGCAGATGGTGCTCCTGCTCGTGATGCTCCTCCATGCCTATTGGGACTTCATCCAGTGGTACGTGGTACAGTGGCACCTGAAGGACTTGTGAAGGCTTGTTAAAGCCCAAATAAATACCCAATTGGAAGCATTGTTAAACCACAAATAAATGTCCACTTTGGAAGCATAAATTTTAGTTGTTGTGTTTTATTTTTGCTTATGTACTTGAGTTCGATGATTCCACATTTATTGTACTCCTTTAACACTCACCCAACCGCGGTGACTTGCCACCCCCGAAACACATTCTCCGGATCGCATTCCACGGAAGTAATCCACCCGCGCAGCTATCGATTGTTTGTCAAATTCCAGGCAGCCACTTGCAAACACTGCGAATTAGCAGCGGTGACGTCAAAGTGTGAAAATTCAACCTTAAATCGTCGAATTTTCCACGAAAACTGTTGGGATCCAATTGAAATTGATGGAATCATAGATGGGACAGTCGAACCTGTGATCCGCAAGCAATTCCCTTCGAAAATGCGCATTTTCTTGGAAAATCGAGAAAATGCATGATTTCTCCCCAAAAAATGCGATAAATTGCGAAATGAATAGAGTCGGCTTTTTCTGCTGAGAGAGTGCAAAAATTTGAAAACCCACTTTTCGAAAAATTCCACCGTGTCTTGGATGCTGGTCGGGAGGAATGGAGTTGGGGGAGAGGAAGCATGATGTTTGCATCGAAAAATCCAAGGCAATCGACCGGGAAATGCGAAAATGAGCCTCGGTTTAAGTAGGCGACTGAGCGAAATTTGTTCAATAAGGGGTTGAAATTGCGTGTGTTGGTGAAAATGTAATCGGGACGGTTTGTAGTGATCTGTGAATGACAAAATATCAGTCAAGGCTTGCGTTTCTACAATGGACAAGGTCATTACTGAGTGAGGTTGTGATGGGTTTCTTTTCGCTGCTTCAAGAGTGATGAGAACTACACGGGGTTTCTTGATTGTTTTCGGAAAATTCCGTCGTCGCTTGGATGTGGGTTGGGTGGAATGGAAATGAGAAAATGAGAAGATGTTGTGTCAAATTTGTGACGACACACTGTTCTTCGTCAGAACAGGCAAACGATGCAGTCCGATCTCTGGGCTACGCACACGAAGGGTGGACTCGATGAAGACCCCTTTACGAGATCGTCACCTAGCTAGAGAGGTTTCGCTGAGGCTCGGGACGCCCGATAGTCTCTTGAAAGGCGATCCACACCACACGACAGTCCTCCAACAAATGAGAAACTCGCTTAATGCATCAGTAATCCGCGTGAATTGAATTAAGTCCCAAACAATTATGAAAAAAATTTGTAAAAATCATATAATTATCCACGTCCTAGAATAACTGGATAATATGATGCATTTTATTGCAATTGCCATTCATTAATACTTAATCCCATCCAGCCGGATGCAGTCACAATATGATAACAACACTGGCCCCACCGGGCGTTCATCCCTTCACAACGCCCATAAAAACCGATTCAATAAATGATTCAAAGAAAAAAAGCGAAAGAAAAAAAAATCGGCAAAAATATGGGAAAAAATTAATTAAATCTGTAATTGCAATTATTTATTATTTAACAACGAAAAAACGATGTACATTACTACATTGAGGGTGGGTGCGAGCGGCGCAAGCATAAACGACCATGTCGACGAGCATTCGATATGATTAATAAATTATTCAGTGGCTCCGCTTGGATGCGCTGCACCGCGAAACCTATTGACTGAGAGAAAACATCGGATACATCAACCAGGATCGCCGCCACACACACTCGGCATTGTTATCGCTCATCAGTGCATCTGATAAAGCCGACCATCCATCGCCCACATAGAGTCGCAATGCGATGAAATATTTTATTTTGCGTCCCGACCACGGATGGAAAATAAACCCAAAACCAAAGGACATTCTTTGGTCATTTAATGAAGAAAAAAAAAAAAACGCACACACATAAACAGAATCCAATCAAATTCATTGCATGATATACTTCGGTGGGGTAAGGTGACTTGATAAAAGAATTTTCAACCTCCAATCGCTTCCAATTTATTGAAAGTCGCTTGCTCATGTGTTGGTGTGCAGTGGTGTGGGGTTTTTAATTTCCATTTTATAGACGAAAAAGGGATATCAATCTGCTCCCGCCGTCCACACCCGACTGAGTCTAGTTCATTTATTTGTTTACCCGCGGATGTAGTCATGGGGACGCACATGCTATTTTTGCAAAGAAAAAAGGAGAACTGAACAAAAAAAGATGTTATCACTTTTGCACTAAATAGAGCAATAACGGTTGATTAACGCCATTATGGTGTGCTTCGTATTTTTTTTTTTTTTTTGATTCACCGTCTACCTTGCTGACTGATATTTGCGACCAATCGAACGTTGAAGTGGTGAATAGGGTTTTTTGCCGCGGACAACACGTTGGTCAATGTGAAAGTGTTGGTGAAGCCGTTTTTTTTTTTTGTACTGAATTCGATCGCGTTTCCTTTTTTTGGGATTTAAATGGGAAATGAAGTGAAGGATGGAGCGGTACTTGTGGGACTGGTCGAAAGGACTTAAAAAATTGTAAAAAATGGGTCAACTTATGGATGGAGTGGCAGTCAAGGCGATAGGGAGCAGTTTACAGCAAAGTGTCCAATGATTGGAAAGACGGGCTTAAACGACGATGGCCTCTATTTCTGCAGGCAGTAGCCGGCAGGCATCCTAAATCAGTGGACGGGCGTCGTCCTAAATCTCCGACGAAGGAGACGGGTGTCCTTCGAAATCAGTGGACGGGCGTCGTCTTAAAGCTCGAACGAAGTAGACGGGTGTCGTCTGAAATCAGTGAACCGTCATCGTCTGAAATTTCTGACGCAGTGGACGCTTGTCTTTGGAAATCATTGGATGGGCATCGTCCTAAGTCCCTGACTAAGTACACGAGCGCCGTCCTAAATTTCGGAGTGCACCATCGTCGTCCGAAATTCCTAACAAAGTGGTCAGACGGCAGAAGAAGTCAAAAATTTGGACATTCGTTTCGAATGCAAACACTTCTCTTTGGAAAATCACAAATATTCCACAAAACCAACAAAGATCGAGGACATTGCACACAATTTAAAGATAACACACACAAAAACGAGGAAAAATGCAATGCAGACATCCGTTAGTCAGTCTTTGTTCGTCGTTCTGCTGCTCCTATTATTCCCCACAGTCCATCATTTATATTCAACCATTCCCCAGCCCCCTCGCACATACTTGGCTGATCCTGGTTGGGGAGCCAAGAGGATCTAGTTTTCGTTCGGGGTTATATTCTTGTTCTCTTGTCTATTCTGTGAGTGAATCAGAACCACCAAGAGAGGGAGAACGAGAGGTTTATCATTCTTTTGAAAGACCACCCCACCGCCACCCACCTACCGACCCACGTCGCGAGGAGCAAAAAGGACACAAAAAGCTTTTCTCTCTATAGATAAACATTTCTTCTTTTTTTCCATTGCCCCATTCCCCCGCAAATCCGCTTAGTTATTCTCTCGTAGGATCCCATCCAGAGATGGGTACTTCACTAGGATACTATGGCGTTGGGGCTTCTTGTTCTTCTCTCTTCTTTGTATTGTGTGATATTTCTTTTCATAGTTTTCCTCGGTAGAACTGCAAAACAAAACATAGAACACACAGAGAATAGTGGAAATATGAGGAAAAATGAAGAACAGAACCAAAACGAAGCGAAGTGAAGAAGAAAGGATACTCCTCATTTTTTTTTTTCTTCTTTGTGTACATAATTCACGGATTCACACACACACACACACAAATACCCAGAAGGAGACACAGCGGTTAGGGGGAGAGAGAGAGATACGGGCGAGCGGCAGAATGAAAGAGAAGGACTCATATGAATCCTCTACAGTGACACATTGTGGAGCATACAACGTTCGTTGTGCAAATATCAAACATAAAGCGACAAGGAAGAAAAGAAAAACGCTACATCCTTGTTTTACGTTTTTTTTTTGCTTTTTTCAATTTTTTTTTTTATTATTTTTGTTTCCGTTGTTGTTGCTGCTGATGCTGTTGGTGATGCTTTTGTTTCATCCTGTTATTCTGTTGTCGACCTCCCTCCCCCTAGCCACCTTCTTTTATCCGTTCATTTGGGAAGGATATGCGGATATATAAAGGATTTTTATTTCATTTCTTTCTCATACTTGCCCTCGTTGTTATGTAGCGAGAGAGAGGAGACACAAACCTACACACACACTCGCCCACACAGAAGAACAAACAGACAACAGAATACCGAGAAGAGGGACTGGGTCCTAGGGTGAGCAAGAGTGAGCCAACGAACAAAAATCGGGACATACCTACACGAGAGCGGGTGAAAAGACGGGGTGGCTGAATGGCTCAGTGTGCTAGGATATGGTTGAAATAAGGATTCTTTGGTATTTATTTCACAAAAGCGTTTTCAGAATTGTATCGGGTCTGTTTCGAAAGATGAGATATAGATGGTCTCCCTCTGTGGGTGTGCGAATGTGTGTGTGGGGAGGAGATGAGGTTGATGAATAAGCGCATGTATGGGAGGCTTTTGTGTACAATCCCAAGGATTAATGTTGTGTATGGCATCTTTTATTTCGTGTACTACAATATGCTAAAGTTCATCTTTCTTCATTTTTTCCCCTGTGCTCTGTTGTTTTGTTTTGCAGCTGCTACTGTTATGAAAGGGCGCTTGTTTCGTTCCCTACATTCAACGTTACTTTCTCATTCTCTTGAAAAAGAGGGTCGAGGTAGGAGCACCGATGAATGCCATCTTTTCATGTTTGCCCAAGAAAACACTAACCACCTCAATTCGAATGGGAATTGCATGAGATATTGTGTGTTTGACTTTGAATAGCCCACGTTTAGAAGGCTCAAATGATGTGGCCGTTATCGGTTGAACACACCGAAATCTGACCACAAATCGCTTGACAAATCCCTGTAGTGCCACAAGCCTCGTCGAACACTTGTTGAGCGCAAAACCACCGCCAATTAGACGAGCACGTACAGCACGATGGCGGCTCATTGTCCAACTAAGACCAGGACTTTTTCCCCACACTGCCGCCACGGCATGTCAAGACGCGCCAAGGTCCCCAATCAGCCCCCTGTACCTAGCAAAGAGTGGTGCATCGGCACACTGGCATAGGGTAACTAATCATGGAAATGTATCGCATGGAGCTTCACCTTGTTGACGACGAGAATAGCAGCAGCATCGCCATCATCGGAGCGAAGACAAAAGGACTCTTTTCGGTTTGAGAATAGATACAAAAGGACCACCAACGATGTAATGTCGATGCAAATTTTTATGCGTGCCGCGAGGGTGAACGAGAGATTAAATGAGCGAGAGTGAGAGGTCTGACAAAGCCAGGTACATTTAGTTTAGATTTCGGTTTCATTTGTTTTATCGTTTTTATGAAAACATTTTTTTTTATTTATATCCTTTGACTAGCTTTGGGTTAGCCTTAGAGGAACAAACGACTGGCTGAGTGGGTGGCGAGTGTGTGTGGCTGGCGGAGGAGGCAAATTGATTATTGTGAGAAGGAAAAACGAGCATAATTATCAACTGGGGCGTATGTGTTTGTTTATGTGCGTGTGTGTTTGTGGGGGGATAAAGGGATAATCGATGAAAAGGACATGCTGAATTACAAAGGGATCCGGTTCGGGCGCAGGGACGTACTTTGTTGAATGAGAGAAGCAAAAGAAACGAGTCCCCACTCTTGGCTGCCCTTTGTTTGTTTCAGTTCTGTGCTGTTTTCCATTTGTAACTGCAGACAAAAACAAAGGGGGTGTGCGAGGCATTTATGTATAAGAAGCAAAAAGGATACTGCATGCGGTAGAGGAATATATCAGCGCGTCAGCCAACCAAAACCGTTCCCAAACAATGGGGGCACACACAAGACTTGTTTTAAGGGGTAATCTTTAAAACCGATTGGCTCCGATTTTATCCCTCACAACGGAGACGGAAGGAGAGAGAGATATAGAGATAGAGAGAGAGAAGGACATAGAGGGAGAGACAGAGTGGAGGATGGCAAAATGGAGACAACAAAGTTGTGGACATGTGGAGAGCATGCAAAAAAGTTGGACGAATTTTCAAAACAAGTTCCAAAGATTACTCGGAAAATTTGTTGGTACAGTTGCCAGTCGGAGGAAGAGGACACTGATTTGAAGGACGATGGAGGGACGTCGTCTGATGGAACACTTATTTGAGAGACTATACGAGACGACGATGGAGTGACTTTTTTTTTCAAATTTTCCTGCTTTTATGAAAAGTTCCTTGGTATGATCAAAGGCTTCCGACGATGAAAGCATATTTAAGACGACGTCGCCAGTCGTTCTGTGAGCCGTCAGACTTCGCCGAAGCTCCAGGGCTCTGTCCAAGGCGAGCCACATACCTTGTCCCTTCCGACCAGTGGTCTAAGAAGCTGGAGAAGGCCTTCAGTCCGTTCGTGATTTCCGCCAAGCCATTGTTGTCCGCTTTACGACTCAATCAGAGTCCTCCTTCGTTCCCAAGCCCTCCCTCAAATCAATGCTCTTCCCAGCAAACATCACGTTCTCAGTGTCTGCACTAGGAACGATCGCTTGTCACCTAATTTTCATGCGTACACCCACCACGACGACCTGCATGCCTAACCCAAATAAAACCACTCATTCATATTTTATGCGTCACTTCGTCCTCTTCGTCGTGCTGCCACCTTCCCCCATTTCCCTTCTTCAGCTACGCACAATCTGAGCGACTACAAAGGACTGAACGACGTACGTGCGACATTCTACAACAAAAAAAGGCTTTTCTCATGCAAATGCCTTCACCGAAGTCATCCCCATTTGGTACACGCTCCTCTGGGAGATTGACGATATGCCCGGGCATAATTGCCCAGCCCCACTTGGTATTCATGGCGTGTCAACCGCTGGTGGCGTGAGGGAGTTATGTCACTCAAATCAAATCGCACCCTCACGAGTATACGTACGGGTGAAGGTGTGCAGTATGTTTGATCAGCTCCACCGAAGGTCAGGGAGAAACTAAGAACTAAGTGCCTTTACACCTCCATTGGTCTCGGAAAATAAATCAAAAACCGCACTCACCTGTGTCAGCAAGCGTTCTCTTATTATCTGCAGCTGGCGGATCATCTCGGTCAGCTTGCGCTCCTTGTCGTGCACGGTACCCGTTCCGGCCTGGTACTCAAGACTCGCCAGCAGTGAGTTCGGCGACGGTGACATGTTCTCGCTGCAAAAAGAAAACACACAAGACATTACACAATAATCAAAGATTTCTTTGCTTAAATCTACCCCCGCTCTCTCTCTGTCATCTCCTCGTGGCACATTTTTAAACATTGAAGTGACCCAGATTCGGACGGTGGTCTCTTATCTATTGTTCGCACTAAACTTGGCATTGTTTACGATCTGCGCAGTGACTTTTTGGGGGCAGACTCCGGCCTCCGGTAGGGCTTATCAGACACAATTGGTGGCCCACTCTGACGGCGGCACGACCGTCTTCCCGTGTCCGTCACGTTTGACGGTTTTGATGTGCTGAGCAAGCCACCACAAATATACCGCTGCTGATCAGTGAACAGTGACCAGTGACCAGTGCGATCGACGTGTCGTATTGTTATCAGGTTTGTTATTAACTTCCTAATGCCTACGAATAGACTCCCGACGTCATCGGTTTGTGGCGTGCGGTCTTTATTTAGACACGCGAGTGCGAAAGTTTATCTCGGTGCGCAAGACAATGAATTTTCGGTGAATGCGAGAAGCGATAGTGTGTGCTTGACTGATTGAATACAAAAATGTTTATAATCCCGAGAAAATGAGACAGGCAAACGTTCATCAGCCGACAGCCTTCATCTCAATCAAAACTATCGCGGCAAAAGGTGTATCAAAAGCTCCTCAACCGCATCCGATGGCTTTTCCGTTCCGGATGCTATTTAATTCCAGCCAGCAATACCGATATAAACGAATAATCTAAAACACAGCCATTTTACCATCGAATCCTTCTTATACCAAAAATCGGATCGCTTCACCCTCACCGCCAGCGCCTCGCCGTTGTGCCTCCTCATCAGAGTCAAGCACCGGTTCCAAATGCAATGCCCAGGCCCAAAGGGAGCCAGAGGGAGAGACCCGTGGTCGTCCCTCGGTAGTACGTTCGGTCGAGGGGAGCATTAAACATTAATGCCGGGGAAAAGGTTAATGATTCGTCGATATTGTAATGAAACGGTTTTCTCTCCTCTGGCTCCTGGCGGTGGTGGTTCCCGGATGGTATCTTCTTCGACGGCTGAATCTGACTGTGTGTGTCAGGATACTCAATTTCCATGCTGTTGTCGGGGAGGACGAGGCGGTCGCGGTGGTGAAATGCCGGTAATAACGATTGAAAATCCGTGGTTGGCTGTTTCGAAATTATGAATTGTTAATATCGCAATCATGTAACTAGTCGCGGAATATTCAACCGATATAAAAAAGGATGCGCCGGGCATGGGACTCGTTTTGTGCTATTTGCGGTTCGGGGCGGAAAGATGGGTTGGTCGCGGTAATTTAATGTCTCAACAACGAGACGGAGGCTGGAATTTTGGCGAGTTATTCCTAAGCTTAATCAAGACTCAATGGAATTGCTGTTTGAACGGCGAAAAGTGAAAGGAATTCTATGTGGAAACGGAGAGTTTTGAAGCGTATGGCTTGGCTTAGATAATGACGGTTATGAGGGTATAATTTTTAATTAATAAGGGACTTTCAGTGGAAAAATAAGGTTAATTCAACTTTACCGACTTACTTTAAGGTGCGCAATCGTACATTCCCGTCAGGAGCAACTGCTCGGATCGATCTTCGTCCAAACCTGACTTGAAATTTCATATAATCTACCCAACAGAAACAATTATACACAAGTAACTGTGAATTTTGTCCACTTTTCAACTCCATCCTCTAGATCAAGTTATGATCTACAAAATCGACCTGAGCCACTGTGACGTAGGACACATCGTTCCCGGGATATACGCAGTCAAAAAATGCACACAGGCCATCAGAACACCTATTGCCATTTCTCGTGGCCTGGTATCCCAGAATCGATTCTGTCTGAACGTCCGATTTTTGCTGCTCTTGGCTGTGGTGGGAGCGGTGGTTTTTTGTCGTTGTTTAGAACTGACACTCGCAAGCCACCGCAAGCATAAGCAGACTCAAGCAACGCTCCGTCTCCTCGCAGGGAGTCACCAAAACTGCAAAACTCACTTTTCTCGAATTTCCAAGGACTCCGACCGCCATTTTTGATGCAATTCATCTCATTTATCCTTTTCACACTCAGCCCCATGCATTTCATTCGAAATTTCGGCGAAAATAATGAAAAAATCGACTTTTGAAAAAATGACATGATTTACACGAAAAAATGCAGTAAATTGGCATCGCATTTGGGTGGCATTTTTTTGAGGAAAATAAACACATTTTCGACGATTTGAATTCGGTGGCTGTTTGGTTTTGTGAAACGATTTCTCAAAAACTAGGACGAGCCTTAGGATGTGGGGTATCACAAGGGAAAGGAAATTTAATGTAGATATGAGCTGAGTTGGGATTTTTTAACGGGATCGACTATATCACACATTTTTTGGGCAAAATGTGAGATAACCTCGCTTTTGTCACTGAAACCGAGAAATCGATGACTTGTGACACAAATTTCTCGGCACTCCGGATGAATTGGAGGTTGAGGGATATCGCGATGGATAGGGAATTTAATGTAGATGTGAAATAAGGTAGGTATTGTTAACAAGGTTGCCATGCTTGACTTTTGTGAGTGAAATTCGTGCCATCCACCTTGGTAGTATTGACCGTTTCATTGGAGATGATTCGGCACTGATTTGACGGAGAAAACATTTTCATAATGTCTGTCTCTGTTAGATAAACACGCGTGTGCCGATATGTGGTTACATTTTTTTTCGTCACTAAATGCGACCTATTCGCTTTACAGCAGTTTTGTGAGACGATTTTGCTCGAGAATTTCTTGCAGTCGCCTTCACAATATCGCCTCCTTCTCTCTCTCTCTCTCTCTCTCACCGATCTCATCGATCACCCATCAACCTCCAAGCAATCAATCATCGAATTAAGAGCCATCCTTTCATTTGTTTTAAATCACCTCAATAATCAGTTCCCTGTCAACTTTCACCAGTCATCCGTCATCTGTCATTTGTCACCACTCATCTGTCCCCGATCAAGAAAACAAAAATCAAACTCACAACTTACCTTAAATTCACTGATGTTGGGGAACTGCTGCCACTCTGACGTAAGTCTGTCACTGAATTGCTTCGCATTTTGTTTGTCAAACGCTTAACAACATCGTCCATTGTCCGCTTTGACGCAACACCGCCCCCGCCAGCAGCACTATTGATGGCATCACTAAACACGTTCGTGGTCATGATGTTGCTGGTGGTGGTGGTGCTGGTGTTGTTATTACTACTGCTGCTGCTGCTACTGCTGCAGTTCATTATGCTGTTGTTGTGGTTCTTGTTGGTATTGCTGCTACTACTGCTGTTGTTGTTGTTATTGCTATTCATAGCACTGTTGTTGTTATTGCTCATGTTGTTGTAATATGTGTTGTTGTAGTCTCTACTATTGTCTAAATTGTTACTCAGCGACTGTCGACTCTGACTGCTTGAATTGCCGAAGCTTGAATTACAAAATTGTTGCAATAATGCTGTTGAATGCTGCTGCTGCTGTTGATGCTGATGTTGATGTTGCTGCTGCTGGTGATGCTGTTGATGTTGATGATGCTCCTTTTGTTGTTGATGAATCTTACTACTATTGCTATTGCTACTGCTGCCTTTCAACAACAGCGACGAATAATCGTTTTCCGATTTTATTAAAAAACTATTGGCACCACTGTTGTTGCTGTTGCTGGTATATGTTGTTGATGTACTCTGTTGTTGATGGTGTTGTTGTTGCTGCTGGTCATCTTCATCGTCATCCATCTCATTTGCTGTTGCTTCTGTAACTGATACGTCTGCTGTGGTCGTGGTTGCTGTAGTCGATGATGGCGTTGATGTTGATGACTTTTGATTATAACTTGCTGTTTCATCGAATGTTTGCTGTTGCTGTTGGTGTTGATCAGTTTCTACGTTGAAATTTTCACTTAAATTACTTAATAGAAATAATTTACTATCGTTGTTAATATTACTACTACTATTATTATTATTATTATTATTATTATTGGTGTTGGTGTTATTGTTGTTATTATTATTTTTACTATCATTGTTGTTGTTGTTGATTATGGTAAAATTAGCGCCTAAGTGCTTGCCGCCTTTCGATCGTTTTTTTGGTGGTGATAACGAGCATTCATCAACTGGTTCGGTTTTGAACTGAAAATCGTAAAAAAGGAAAACAAAAAAAACTACTGACAAAGACTCAAACGATAGGGGAACAAATGAGTGTTCACACTTACCTCGCATTTTAAGGTTTCAGCATCAGTATTGTCCACCTGGACGATGTCCTCGTCACCTGCCCCGTATTCCGCATCGCCGTTGTCCGCATCGTCGTCCATGTACATTGTCGCATCGTTGGCGTCGGTCTCGTCGCCAGCAGCCAGCTCGTCGTCCTCGTCGTCTGTCTGCTGCTGGCAGTCTCGCTTGCTCCACTCGCTGGCGCAGCTGGTCGGTGTCTTCACCTTCCCCAGGCCGCCGAGGACGTCGCAGTCGCTGGCCGCAAACTCGCCCAGCACCACATCGCTGGCTGCGGCTGATTGCTGCCGCGCCGGACTACAGCTCTGTCGACCATCGAATCCTGTTCCCATGTCCGACGATGACGAGTAGATCACCTCATCGGCCAGGCATTTGTCCTTGTTGTCTCGGTAGTTGATGTCCTCGGCGGCGTTGTTGTGGTTAATCTTTGGTGGATAGTTGCAGGAGCTGTTCATCTGTTGTCGCTGATCCTGGCCCGACGGCGAGTGACTGTCATGTGACATATTGACCGCGTCCTCATTGTCGTCGATCACATCGAAGTAGCTGCTCCTCTGATGATGCTGCTGCTGTTGCTGGGCCGCTACCGCTACCGCCACTGCTGCGGCAGCCGTCAGCGGGTTCTGCTGATTCAAGTGATGGAAGTACGGCAAAATTGTGCTAGATTGTGGATCGGCGTTGTTGAGTGTGTTAAAGATATGACTAAGGTGCTCTTGCTGCTGGTGCAGCTGATGTTGATTGACTATGAATTCGCCGGGAAATGACGGTTGGACTGCTGGTGTGCCGCCTCCTAGGCTGCCTTCACTGATACCGCCACTGTCACCGCCACCGCCTCCTCCGCCTTCGAATTTGTTCGGGGGTGACTTCCTTTTCGATGACATGCTGCTGAAATGAAACAAAAAGACAGAAAGTGGAGTTCGCTTTGTGCTTTTGTCTAGGAGCAACCACCACCACAACCACCATCGATGGCGCGCAAGAGCTTTAATTATCATCTGCAGCCAACCTCCTGATAGTTTTCTAATCTTCCAAGGGGAAATTGACACATGCACATCCCCGGGCATACACATCCTGTACACACACATACACACTCATTCACTACCCTTTGCTGAGACAAAGGTGGTACTGGGAGTTGAATGATGAATGAGATAGAAAGAGTTTGATCCTTCGCAAATACCTTGAGTTTGTGCTTCATTAAGACGTCGACGAGTTACTTCCTTTCAGGGAAACAATTCCCTCTCCCCGCCACCAAGGTTCCAGGCAAAGGAGAGTGACGATGGCAGAGGGAGCGGACATGTCCTGCAAATAGTTCCACTTACGTACTTCATCTCAAAAAGGAAATGAGAAAATTTTCTTTAGCCCACACACAGCTACACAAGATGCTATTTGACAAGGAGCACGAGATGTGGTGCTGGGGAAGTGGGGAGTGGGGGGTAGTAAAGCTTAAGATGAAGAGATACCCCAAAGAATCCCTGTATGTACAGACCGTCGACGACGAGTCAATGGCACATATGTATTCGCCGAAGGTGGGAGTGTATCCGGGGCTGTGTCTTTCGGTTCGAAGACAAATTAACAAATCAAATTAGGAGATTGTATACACATATGGACGAGAGACAGAGCGAGAGAAAGAGACCGTTAGACAGAGTGAGCTGAGGACTGAGAAAAGCAAAAATCTTATTACACACACTAACCCCCCCACACACACAAAGAGAGACGGCTGAAGTCATAAGTATTTATGTGAAGTGACTTGTTTGTGTCGCCTACCATCCCCAACCCCCACCCCACTTCCTCGTTGTATTTTCTTATGTTGTTTTCCGCTTTGTGAAGGAAAACTATTAGAAAATGAAGTTGCTCCTGATGGCTGATGGCATTCGTATTATTAAGGACACCACCCCTTTGCCCCCCACACACTCCCATACGAAACATCACCCATACGACGACGATGGGTAGGGTAATGGAAATTAGAATATCAATTCGAAATTTATTGAAAGGATAATGGTCCACAGAGGAGAAGGCTGGTACGAATGAAAAGTTGGTCGTTTTTTGGCAAAGACTAAAAGGTGGTCCAAGATGGTGAGCGTTTGGTTGGAATGTGTATCGATTTTGGGTTTGTTTGCGGAAACAGAAAGGCACTTTGTGTTGATTGCCCTGAAAGATGAATGTCTTCTGTGGCGATAAGCCAGAGTGAGGGATCCTCTAAACATGCTCATGGGGCGTGGAATAATGTGCAAGGGCTTGGCACCCTTCAGCAAGAAAGGATAGATTTCTCTGGTTTGAATGTGAAAAACGAGTTTTTTCATCGAGCAACCAACCCCCTTGGTCGTCAAACTTAAAGTGGAAGGCATCACGGGACAGTGGAAAGCCACAGGCTACCCAGAACTGAACACCTGGCCTGGTATCCCAGAATCGATTCTGTCTGAACGTCCGATTTTTGCTGCTCTTGGCTGTGGTGGGAGCGGTGGTTTTTTGTCGTTGTTTAGAACTGACACTCGCAAGCCACCGCAAGCATAAGCAGACTCAAGCAACGCTCCGTCTCCGCGCAGCGAGTCACCAAAACTGCAAAGCCCACTTTTCCCGAATTTTCAAGGACTCCGACCGCCATTTTTGATGCAATTCATCTCATTTATCCTTTTCACGCTCAGCCACATGCATTTTATCTGAAACTTCGGCGGAAATAATGAAAAAATCGACTTTTGAAAAAATGGCATGATTTACACGAAAAAATGCAGTAAATTGGCATCGCACTTGGGTGGCATTTTTTTGAGGAAAATAAACACATTTTCGACGATTTGAATTCGGTGGCTGTTTGGTTTTGTGAAACGATTTCTCAAAAACTAGGACGAGCTTAAGGGTTTTTCTTGGAAGTTGGGAGAATCCAAAGATGAGACGTAGCAGAATGTAAAGGAAACTTGATGTAGATGTGGATAGAGGTGGGTTTCTTTTAACGGACTTGACTTGTTGGTATCTTTTTCGGGCAAAATGTGTGATATCCTCCTTAGAAGCTATGGAGTCGAGTTTGTGAAGTGATTTTCTCGAATCTGAGGTCGAGGTATTTTTGAATTCATAGGAAATTGAATGTAGACGCGTGATAAGGTGAGATTTTCAAAGACGACAGACCCGGTTGGCGGTTTGTGGTGGCCCCCTCTGCCGCATTGATCTCGAGGAATTGACTATTCATCACCTCAAGAGATATACAACGATGATCTTGTAGCTTGTCCAGACCATCCCCCCTTTTTAAAGGACGAATAGCCCATTCAAACAATCCCACAATGGCCATCAGTGGCAATTAAAATGAATCAAATGTCAGAACTTACTTCATCTCAACCACCACCGTCTGTGCTTCAAACAAATTCTTATGGCATTTCCCCAATTATACACCCACCCGCCCCCTCCCACGCATCACATCAGTCCGTTTCGACATCGAATGCTTTTGGCAGCGCAATGCAGATACTCCAACTCATTTATTAGACCTCAAAAATTGCTTCTCCTAGCCCCTCTCAACACGCCTCGCCAATGCATTCATGCATGCGTCTAAAAATATACAAACAACCGATCCGATCAGATCCGATCCTCTCCGTGACTGTCGCGAGACACAAAACGCAACAGAAGCAATTTGAAAGAACAAACATCTTGACGTCAGAAAGGGTCATTTGATCATTCTGTCAACTTTTACATTGTTCCCAACACGACACTTGACATTTCGAGCATATTGTCATCTTCTCTCGAAAAAAAGAAAAATCGGGCTAAACACTGCCGCCACCACCACCACCACCGTCGGCAGCAGCAACAGCAACAACCGAAGAAGCAAAAACAAAAAAAAGTGATTTATGTTGTCATTTCGAAAAATTGTTGGTAATGGTCTCTGCGTCTTGTCAGCGTTTGTTGCCTGGTAGTCTTGCATTTGCCTTCTTCTTCCTTCGACGTGATGATTTAAAATTCAAAAAAAACAAGACAGAGGAGAGCGAGAGAGCGAGAGGTTTATTTTTAAAACCGTCAAACAAAAGAAAACCAAACAAAAAAAAAAAAATACGAAAAAGACACCTCGTAGGGACCTCATGAGGAGGAGGCTTGAGGTGACGCACCCGGCGCAGAGTCGAAGTGGCATTCGAGTAATGAGCTGATGTTCGTTTGAGATTGTGTGAGCTGTCAAAAAATCAAAAAAAAAAAAAAAAAAAAATCAGAACAAAATTTAAACCAACCTTAACATCTCGGGGGTGTTCACAAATCGTCTCCACACACTCTGACGAAATGTGTAACGTCATCTATTTGGAATTTATTGCCGATATCGCTGACAGACAAACGATCCGATAAACATTTCCATCTTACTCTCAGAGATCGTCGGGAGAGGGCGGCGATTGCAAATCCCATACAGAATCTCTTCCTCTTCCTTTTTACATTTTCATTTTCATTTTGTTTTTTGTTCCTCGCATTTCCGCAACTTGTCGTTTCGTCTTCTTTTTTCCCCTTTTTTTTTTTTTTTTTGTTTATTTCAAGTCATCGTCGGTGTTTCGGGGGGGAGGGGGGTATGGGAGGTGGAGAATTGTGAACTATTAAGGTCCTAGGCCCACGGGGTGATGATTTTACAATTAAATTTCGTTCTTCTTCTCTTTGTACGTATGTAACGGTACACATTTAAAAATTTTATTTTAGTTTTTGACATTTCGTTATAAATAATTTATTGCTGGTGGGTGGTGGCGGGCCGGCTCGCGGCGCGTATGTAGGTGTCGTGGGTCGCAGATTATTTTTGCCTTGCCTCACATCCATGCATATTGACGACGATATATTTATGAGTAATCTGTTGATCATCTTCTGCGCTTTATTATTAAGCGGTGTTTTTGTTTCTTGGTTTTATTTGTTCTTTTTTCGTTTTTGTTTCGGGGAACGCGTTTGACATTTAATGGCGATTAGTTTTCATTGGATGCGGAGGAGGAGGATGTTAGAGCAGTCCGAAGGCTGGAGCCTTCGAAGACCCATCGTCTGTCTGTCTCTTCCACCATTTGCCTGAGTTCAAGTCGTTGGTCTGTTGGTCTGCTATAGGCGATACCTCACGCCCAACCAGATGTCCCTCATCATAATCTGACACCTCATCAAATTCTCAAGAATCCCACCGCTGTCCTTGTACGCAGGAAAAAAAAAGAAATAAATAAAAAGCAGCCTAATCCTTCGAACCTTCGGGCGACAACAACACCAACAAACAAACATCATCCGGAAGCATTAAAATTTATTTCAAATGTCTTCCGTTTTCCGAGCAAACAAGAGCGCCCCACTCCCCCGCCCCCAGCCACATACACACATCCGCCTGCGGCCCGCACGAACGACAAACGACTCGATAACGACGCCTTGAAGTCCACTCATGCCATGGTTAGGCGACATTCTTCTACTTTAAGCCCAATTTGTCATTTGAAGTGCTGCCCAGACAGATGAAGCGAGCGCACTCCACTTCCACCCCATACGTGGGGGGGGGGGGGGGGGGGACGTAAATAAACAACACAAAGGGCCCAAATAATCGCTCCTACAAGTGAAGAAAAGGGCGTTCGTTCAACGCAAGCAAAGCTCCCCACAGTCGGTTTCTGCTTCGGGTTCTTTTGTTGTTGTTACGTAAATGGCGAAGCGATGAACGGGAAGAATTGAAAAGCACTCACTTCTTCCTGTTTCCGCTTTTTGGAAATCAACCGAACCAACTGGCTGCCACCCCCTTTTTGCGGGTGTGTGTGTGTATACAGAGAGCGTCTTCAGATGAAACTCGTTCAAGGAGAATTTGTCGGGTAGGTCAGGCACTCAACCCAGGGCAGCCATGCGGAGGGCTCACTCTTTTTCTGGGAAACCGTTATCGATGTAAATAAATAAATCATCGGTTTTCCGTTTCCGTCTTGCGAACGTAAATAATTCGCGCGGGGTTATGAAGCACATACCAACATCATCGACGACAACGATGAAGACGACGAAAGCTGCAGAAACAGAACAGAAACAAAATTCGCCTGAATAAACAGAGCGGAGCTGAGGGCGACAGCGTATTCGAAGCATCAATCAATTCACCCGATTGAACAACTGATTGTTCGTTGGCGGACTCTCTCGCGATCCCTGGACAACTCAATTAAATTGCACAATTGTCTGTCTGCCTGTGCGGCTAAGTGTATGTGTGTGTGCTTGGGAATGTTTGCATCATAATCGGCGGCGTCGTCGTGCGCCAACGTCTGTCAACCGAAAAAATAAAACTGTATCGATACCCTCGCGGCAAGAGATGGAGGGCAGATCCAACGATAACACCCATTTCATCAAGGATGGTGGCAAAACGATCTCAGTGGCGCGAGCGCGCGCACGCGCACTCTCTCGCAAACCAAGCGGACGCGGCACCCTTCTTCGAAACACGACTCGATCCGGCGCAATGGTGACACCCAAGATCATTTCGATCCGATAAGCAATTTATGAAGCCTCAATCGCAGGATTAGGAGAAGGTTCCAGAGCGACGGCCGCGACGACGGTGGCGGCGCTCTGCAGCCGTGCGTCGATAATTTATTTATGTGAGTATTTTCTTTTTTTTTGTTTGCGGTCCTCTTTCCGTGTGCATTTCGTGGTCGTTTGTGGCTCGTTTGTGGAACTGATCGATCTTCAATCGATTATCCTCATTTTTTTGCGTTCCTTTTCCGAGAGGCTGCGCTTAACTCGGGACGACTTGACATGGATGATTGTTTGCTGGTTTGATTGATCGATTTCACTGGGGCATCAATTTACTTGATGTGACTGCGGCGATAATTGGGGAATGTCTCCTCATTCCTTTGTCGGACCGTGTGGTGGACGCATTCTTAAGCGAGGACGAAGTGAAATGTGACATTTGGTTTGTTGGTTTTTGGGGCACGTGGTCTTTTGAGGGAATTCAAACCGAGAGTGGCCTGAGAGAATAGAGAATGGAGGTTCAACATCTGCAGTTTCTAGTGGCTGTGAATGGGTGACACAGAGTAACGCCGTCCGTAGTCGGCAGAGCGCAGTGAGTCATGAGCGAACAATAGCACGCACGATACGAATGGTTGCTGTACAATGTAGCTCCACGTCCCCCCTTGGACCGAAACCTTTGATGAGTGAGGGGTACCGTACCATTTTGCATCCGACAGGGAACTTCACTTGATCCTCATGCACTGGTGGTGGGTGGGTGGGTGTGTGCGCCTGTGTGTGGAGAGGGCACCATAATACCAGCTCGACCAAGGATAATTGCGCAAAAAGGCCCCGTTTGTTCTATTGTCTTCTCCCCGGACGGACTTTTAGAAGATGAATAGGTCCCGCTAATAGAGTCCTTTTATATTCATTCAATTCCTTCTGTTCGAGAAAATTTCCCTTTGATGGTGGATTCAAGCATTCACCCATCATCCACCGCCAAACATACCGCCGCCGTTGCCGCCGTCTTCGTCACAGGCAATGGCACAAATGCAGTACAGTTCAAGTGGACCAGTGTGTGTGTGAGTGTGTGTTTCTGAATAGAAGGAAAAATAGAAAACAACATGCCTTTTAACGGTTTTCCAAATCATTTATTTAAGAGGCAGCCGCCTGTGTCTCCATTCAAAGGACATATGTTTCTGCCAGCAAAGAGAGCAGAAGAGAACTAATAAAGCACACACAATGTGAACAACACCGACAACAACAAGCCATTTCTTTGGTCAAAAAGGGTCAAACGTGGAGGTGTGTGTGTGTGTGAGTGTTCCAAATCCAATTCATGAACACAAAGCCCCATGCACACATCTAGGACCGGCCCGGCAACATCCCATTGATGTCCTTGTCGATTATTATGCGATATCCGTTATGCACAGGATAATGGTAAATAACAACCGTTTTGACTGGGCTGCAATAGAGACCCAGCCACCCAACCATCCTCGATCCAACTCAACCTTCAGTCGCGTTTGAATAGAATCAAAGAAAGTCCAAATGAAACAGAACAAAAAACGAACGGAGCAGCCTCACCCCCCGATGGAAAACAAGAAAGCCTGTCGCACAAAGGCCAGCCAACAAACACACACACACACACAATCAGGAAAAAAAAAAAAAAAAAAAAAAACAGAGAAAAGTGGAAAAGTGGTCAAATGCAAGCGAAAAAAAATGTTTCACAAAAAAAAAAAAAAAAACGAGGGAAAACCTTCTCAATTCTATGTAATGTCCTTTTTCAGGGTGCACTTCCACTTGAGTGGCACATGCACAGGATAACCCACTGGTTGGATGGAGCAATTTCTCATTCTCCCTTCCCCACACAAATTAACCCTCGTTTCCTCTTTTTGTAAAAAAAAACAAGAACACAAAACGTCGTCCTGTCAAACGGTTCTAGTCGATGTGTGCATATGAGTGTGTGGGTGGAACAGAGACAGCGATAGATAGAGAGAGAGAAAAAGAGTGGAATGAAATTTGTGTAAGGCTCGCGAACAAAAACTAACTGTGGTTGTGGATTGCATTGGACAAGGATGAATAAAATATGAAATGAATAAAAATTGGACACAGAAGCAAAGCCCAGCCTGTCATAGAGAACTGTACACCAAATTGAGAAGGAGGATGAGATGACCATCATTAAATAAGCATAAGTTCTTATGGCAGACCCCCGAAATCGATCTCATTTCGCTCGTTACGACGAGATGTCCTTGCCTGCGTCTTTTCATATTAAAATTTGATTTGCAAGATCCCGTGGACACAATGGTGTGCCCTTGAATCGATACTCAATCGTGTAGCCCTACCCACATCGAGTGACGATGAGACCGGAACATAACACTCCGTGTGTGTGTAAGCGCCAGTCCGTCAGGGGACGCAATGGACTACACATATGTTTTGAAGTCATTCGGAAGGATATCATGATAAGACGCAAATGTACAAATGGATTGGTCGCCCCGTTTCTGGTTTTTTTTTTTTGGGTTTATTCCCAAGGCTCAAATAAAATACGATTGACTCAAGATGCTCTTGAGGGGGAGTAGAGTGCTGCTTGGCCGAAGACGTGTGCTTATGTCCTTTTGTTGGTTGGAAATCATTGCCGACACGTTGGTCACTTGTGCGTCTGGCCGGGTGGGAGGGGGTGCTTAGAGGGTGGGGGGCGACTTTCACTTGTGTCGTGTGTCATTTGACTTTGATGTCGCATGCATGAGTTGTGTGGTTGTTGACTTTGAACTTTCAGCTGCACTCTTTGTATATTCAAGGTGAGTGGCTGTGACCCACTTCACTTATAGTCTGGCCGTGTTGTGCTTTCACTTTAGTTTACTTAACGAAACTTAACGAAACTGAACGAAGTACCGCCTATGGTCACAGTGTATCATTTTCTGCTTTTGAATAGTCAGCAGTGGTCAGGCAGCCGGTTCACCATTGCATCGCCACCACAAGATTAATCTACAGCGAACAATGCTGCGTTCAAATTAGATTCATTCACCTGAGAATACATTATTCATTTGTCCGGGCATGCATCTCTTCATGCATGCTCTCCGCAATAATGGGCATAGAATGCTCGTATCTTCTCTCCTCCCCGGAAAACCGCGCGCGCTCGCACAGCCATCGTCTGGCCGGTTGGATGTCGCTTCACTTGCGTGTTAGTCGTCTGCCTGAGTTAGCATGCCGACATGCAATGTTCGGCCGGACGGACACATACAACTCAACCGAGGGTTCGATGATACCACCATCCATCCCGGGAAGAGGTTCGTGGTGCGCCATCCGCAGCAGCCAGCATATCTTCGGGGACCCTACTCGGCAGACGCCTCAGTTTTGCGCAAGCTCTTTGTGGTACCTGTCCAGAGATTAAAGCGTAAATTAAAGGAGATAACACAATAAAAGGAGTGCATGGCATGCACGTATGTGTATAGGGTGGGGGGAGGGGGCAACCGCCACAACAACACATGAATTGTTTGATGACTGGGCCCGGCGCTGTGTGGCGCACGGGCTGCAACGCAGCGACGATTCCATTCTGCATAAGAGTGGATTGGATTTTAAGTTGATGCCGATCGTAATGAGATGGAGAATGTGAGCGAAGCGGACACAAAAACCTCCAACACCAGCACCGGGATGGCTCAGCCGCCACCGAACCCCGCCGTGAATGGGTGAGTGTGTTAGATGAGAGCCTGGTGGAGTATGTATGACAACGAGGAGGTCGCGGGCGGCATTGATGCGATTCGGGTAGCTTATTTTAATTTGATCGTCTTACAAAGGCTTTCATCGTTGTTATTCGTTTATTTGGTGTTCGCCTCGTGCGCTTGGGGCTCATTGTGTCGTCCACAGGAGGCCACGGCTGGCTCACAGAGTGCGTGGCGGCCATTAAATTGTATTTCCTATTGCTTCTGCCGGTGCTGGTGCCGGTGCAACCGGTTCGAGAATTGTCATTTTTGATTGCCTTAAGTCTTCTTGCCTCCTTTATTTTTAATTTCTGCAATTGCGTGGGAAATTTTTCTCACTCGACTGCATCTGATCATAGATCGGCCAACTAGTCGGCAGTAGTCCCCCAGCTGACACCCAATCCCACCCGGGATCGGTCTGAAGAAAAAACAGACAAACAAACAAATGACTGAAAGATCACTGATCAACTATCGCTGGACGCTCGTAGCCCCGATCGGTGGTTGTCCAAACTCAGACCGAATCTCTAATCAATTCTCTGCAGCCAGTCTCTCTCTCTCTCTCTGTCCCTGTGAGCCAACCATCTAGAGTGGAGAGGACGAACCATAACATTGGAATGCTAAAAGAACACAACAAGATCCCTCAGCACGAGATCGACTGAACACACATTCACGCCACAGCACACACGTAAAATGTTCTAAAACACGAATTCCTCATTCGTGTTCCGTTCTGGGGGAACACCAAGTGCCCCACAAAGGTTTCCAAGCAGTGGCAAGTCACACACTCACAACTCTCGCAAGACCCCGCAAAACAAAGAGACTCACGAGAGCATACAACGCACAACGAAAACAAGACGAAGTGAAGATGAAAAGAACCAGAAATCTATATCAAGGAAAATATGCCAACGCACCCCGCGCTGACTCCTTATCCTCCTCCTCCTCCTCCTCCTCATCCTCCTCCTCATCGTCGTAGTTGTCGGTGTCCTCATGTGTCGTCTTGGTCGTCCTCTGAGGCTTACAGGCACCCATTCCTTCCCGGAGTCGCGAACTTAATTAATTAATTTTTGATCATTACCCAGCTGCCATCTCGCGAAGTCCCTCGGCAGGCGGTGGAACATTGGTGCGCAGCGGTGGGGTGGCAAGCCGGGGGATGGAGCGTGAAACAAACCGAAGCCAGCGAAGAGGAACATGAAGTCTCGATTCCCGTTGTGTGTAGGCGCACGGCGGGACCAACGACACGTCTGGAAGGGCGGAGGAGTACGACGATACGAGATTTGAATCAGCGACAGGTTGTTCACCGCATTTAACATCTCGCAGAGATCGCGAATGCGCTGGACAACGAGAAGAACAAACTGTCGAACATGTTGAACTTTTCTGCTGCTTGGCTGCGTTGTGCTGCGCTTGCTTCTGCACTCAACAACAACAACAACAACCACGAAGATGAAGACGATGGCTATGACAACGACGACTACATGCATACATGCTGATGTTCATGATGATGATGACGACGACGACGTGGAGGACGATGATGACGATGAATTCGATGAATGAGCACTGGGAGTGAATGAATGAATCACCAGAGATCTGCACTGGTCTGTGTCTGTGTGCCCTGAAACGAGGGTAAAGCTTCGTGGGAACCGATTGTGACACGTTCAGTGTGATGCTCACTTGGATATGCAAGTGTCAAATATCTCCAAAGAGGGGCGCGACGATGAGGATCTGCCCAGGCACCACGAACGTAGAAGAAAAACAATTTTCCCCAAATGAACGCGGAACCCATCAGAAACTGTCATATTGACAGCGAATTCCATCTGTCACAGTGCCGACCACTCATACTCCTTTTCTCGGTCGATCGATCTATTGCAAATGAATGTCCTTTCAAACAGCAGGCAAGTGTGACTCAATCTCTCTCTCTCTCGATTGAGCCACAACCTACATCCAATGCAGAGTCGCTTAATTAAGACCGCTGCTCGTCGCGCAATCGCATGTCGTCGTGGTGAAACCATTGATGGATGACAGCTGAGAACAAGTGTAAACCGCAAATTTCAGTGCGCAAAGGTAGGGCGGCGGCGTGGCAGCTTCAACAACGACGACGGCGGCGGCTGCTGCTTGCTAATGCCAGTACATGCTGGTGGTTATCTTGTAAGCCTTGTGCTCTATATTTTACAAAGATTTGCGGTTGCTTCGTTAGAGGATGGTGTATGCGTTTGACAGTGATTACAGGCAATAAAGCAATGATTGATGAATCGATTAGAGCTGGAGAGGTATGCGGCTTTGAAGTATCAAAACTGTCACAACGCACTGATTGCGGCTGGAAGGAAAGGCGGGCAGGATTTTGTGTACGCAATACGATATCTGTGAAGAAATATCGGAAAGAAGAGATCCTGATCCAAAGAGATGGAGAGGGTTTTGCAGAGCGGAGCTGTGTCCCGGAGCTCAGATTTGCACCGTTTGTCATCAGATCAAAAACTCCCCACAGCGGATTTTCACCGACACATCAATTGTAACTTGCTATTGAGCACCTTTCACCCCATCGCCAACCTCAACCTCGTCCCGTCTAGGCCTTCCCGCGTTGACCTCCTTCAAATGTTCGGCCAAGACTTCATAATCCCTCTCAACTCACTCGATTTTCATGGCGATTCGACGATTTAAGGTTGAATTGCCGCACTGACGTCACCGGGGAGCATCAGCTGAGGTGAGTGTCTGTGCTAATTTGGAGTGCTTGCAAGCGACTGCCTGGAGTTTGGGCAAATAAGACGCGTTTTCAAGGGTGGGTGGGTCCGCAGAGAAAAGACGACAAGACAGAGGGGAGGTCGTAGTACGTTGCATGTCACGACTGCAAGTGGAATGTGTCAAGCAAATGCATGAAGAGTTCTGTGACAACTAGTTTCGTTGAAATGTAGCCCGAGGTCGACCTCATTGACCGAAAAAAGCTCTGGTTCGCCGATTTCTATTGTCGACGTCTGTTTCACTTCGTCTCTCTTAATCTGATCATTTTTTTTTTTTCTGCGCACAAATGCCAAAGAAATCGCTCCAGATATGTACATATTCAAAGACGCACATACATACATGTGCACATTTACATTCCACCACCGCTACATTGCGCACTTAAATTGACATATGAGGGCGACCTTTTGTTTAACGACGCCCATCTCATTTAAATACTAATTCGGCAGCTCTCTTCGCCCCCGATCCGAGATACATCTCACCGCAGCACAATCGTCTGAGAATTGCCGTCGCAGCGGTGGTGGCGGTGGCAGACGGCGGCCCCATCAAATGTTCGGGATCTATGACACCCGAAAGATATAAAAGACCCCCAAGTTGATGAGAAGAGATCACGTCTGAGATTTATTATGATGTGTTCTGATTTGGTTATGCGCGCATCCGCGCTCGCACTCGCTATCTACACTCGACTGAATTTTCAAATGAGATACGCGCCGATACCAGTTTCACTTGGTCATTGACGACGGCGTCATAAAAAACAGAAGTGTTATCAGGCAGTTTTGCATTTTTATCAATTGAACTCTGGAATTCCAAATAACAAACAGAAACAGACACAGAAATGATCTAGATAAGGCGAGGGAGATACTTTCGACATAGAAGAAGGGCTTCGGAGAGTTTCGTCTCTGGGGATTGCAACTTTCTACTCGATTTTGGGGAGAAGCTTTTCTCTCCAAATGAAGAGACGATCGAACAGTCGATCGGAAGTACGAGGGGCAAACGGTGGAATCAGATAGCACAACATCGACTTCGTCGAGACGATATCACACAAAGGACTACGACAAGGACGACGACGACAACGACAACAGCGACGACGACAAAATGAAAAATACACAAACCCACAGCGAAATGCAACACAAAACAACCGAAAACCAAAAAAAAAAAAAAACACCCAAGATATCCGAGAAGAAACAAATTCCAAGCCACAGCAGTAGAAGCAGCCACCAGCCAGCATCATCAGCCAGCAGCAGCGCACAGGAGCCTCGAAAAAAAAAAAAAAAAAAAAACTAAAATCCTCGCCAGCACGAGAGCGCAGTGCCGTGCCTTACTCTGGCGGCTGCAGAAGAGGACCAGAACAAGATGGCTAATCTCGAGACAATTATCCACTTAACCACTTAGCAGCGCAAGGAGGAGGGTACATTATGGCTGAGGGATAGCATTGTATGGGCACCTGGCCGCATTCGAATCTGTGTTGCCGGTTGGCGCCCAACTAAGTGATTTTCATATTATTTTGGTTCATTTGGTGACACTGCGCGGCCGGGCGATGTTGTGCGATTTATGTCTGAAAGGCGGAAATGTGCCTGGAATGCATTTTGATCGAAACCGATGCGTGGTAGTGGTTTCGCTTGTGTCGGCCTAGAGGTCTCTTTCGTCTGGGAAGAGTCTAGACGGATGTGCCATGGGGAGTGTGAGGAATCACATTCATCAGCAGGGAGATCTGTTTAGAGAGGGCGACGAAAGTGAGATCATTCGGAAAACTGCATGCAGTTCAATCGAACGTATGGGGCATGAGATCGGTTGCGCATGGATGATGGAGACCAAGATCAGTGCGATCAGCTGGGCAGGAAGGATGTGTTTCACAAGAAAGAGATCTTCAAGCTCAGACTGATGAGACGAAATGCTGTGCTATCGGTGTGACAAGATAGACGTACTGCTTGGTCACTAAAATCAGTCGAATGGCCTTCTTGCCATCAGTGGAGGTTTGCGAGGCCTACGAAAGACACAGGGTCAGCGGAGGCGTCGTTCGGGGAATTCCAAGATCGGCGAAGGACTACAAGATGAGTGGAGGACTGATAAAGGGATTGGAGAGGAACTAAAAGATCGACGAAGATCTGCCAGACCAGCATAGGATTGCAAGACCAACGGAAGAAAGCAGGATCAGCGGGGGCGTGCCTTGGACGATTCCAAGGTCGATACATGAAGCGAATATAAGTTCACTCTGTTCGAGACAAATCTACGATGCAGCGTCTGCTTTCAAAAACTCACACAGTCCCCTCCTGGCGACCGATCGGTGAAGACCATCCATAAAATACCATCAATGTGGTCTCATCTCATACATATTGTTTCTTTGATATCCCTCTTAACCTCACTCCCCCACTCTCTCTCTCTCTCTCTCTCTCTCTCTCTCTCTCACGCCCTCAATCACTGCACTGCACGTTTTTCCTTCAACTCCGATAAAGTACGCCAGAAACAAATGAAGATGGACGGAGAGGCAGAAGAAGAAAGAATACACACAACACCCAAAACCAAACAGAAACATCTTTCAAATGACACATGTGAGGCACACATCTGGAACGCATGTGTCTTTACATCTCATTTACAAAGCCAGACACATCCACCTCAGCCAGTGCGGACAATAAAGATGACGGAACACAACAATTCTCCTTCAAAATATACACGCAACAACAAGAACTTGACAATAAAAACGAAAAGCAATAGACTTGACTGTTGTTACTTGCGCCGTTTAGCGGTAATTTAATGCCCGGATTGCCGCAGCAACAAATGTTTGATGCTTGATCTCGAATCTTTGTTTGCCTGTTGTGGGCTGTTCAGAGGGGGAGCATTTCTTGTGCCGTGCTTCCTTCTGGATCCCACTCTGCCGCTCCACGGGAACATCGAGTTCGTAGTCGTTGTTGGCTGGCTGGGCTGTGGGTCTTGTTGTTTTTCTTGTTGAAACTTTTGTTGTTGGTGTTGTCGTTGCCGTTGCATTTCTCGTTGACGTTTTCGTCACTGCCACTCTTACACCACTGCCCCCTGCTCCCGTCCCCCGACAACGTCACCGCCACCGCCACCGCCATCGCCATCGCCACCGCCGCCACTACCGCAACAGGGAGTGCACTTGTGGAACGCATTACAATTCAATGGATGTGCACACAAGAGGAGCGCCCGTGGGATGGATCCCGTGGATCTTTGTTTCTTCTTCTTTTTCCCGTTTCTGGCATCTTTTACCGCTCTTATGCTTCGACTTTGGCTTTGGCTTCTGCTTCTACTGCAGCTGACCGTGGTGCCGCTGATGTTGCTTGCTGTTTGGGGCATTGTTCGCCCGTATTAATAGTGGCAATGAATAGAGAATAAATGGAAAGCGTATTTCATTTTAAGGATGAAGAGAGCGACACAGGGTCTGCCATGGTGATAGACACTTTAAAATGGGCTCTCTCTCTCGGCAGATGGCGTACGACTAAGAAGATGAAAATGGGGAGACGCCGACGTACGCACACTGGTTAACGATGTGTTTGATGGACGCGTTTGAGATACTGGTCCGCACTGGAAGTCTTGTGGGTGCCCTGGCTGGCAGGTGCCTGAGCGTTCGAATTGAATTTCACGAAATGACACATTCGAGTCATTCGTTGTGTTTCGCTGGGTTAATGGGATCATGAATGGGATGGCGGTCAATAAAGTTGTGATGTAATTGAGCGTGCGTGCCCGAGTGTGGAGGGTGATGATGGCTCTGTAGGACGATGCGTTGTCATAGGTGAATGATGAGGATGTGATGGATCGTGTTGATTAATGGAGGAGTGAAAGATCGGAGTGGAGGAATGAGAACTGCAAGTTCTTTCGGTCCAAGAATGAAAGGGAGTCAGTCTTGAACCACAAAGCAAGCATAGTTTCCGCTTCCGTTCCGGAAATCCTTACCACTCTCTGGGGACCTCTAGGGGCTGCAAAGAACGCCCCTCAATGAGCCAACACCGACGATAGTCGCTGAAAGTTCGTTTAACAATTTTAAAGGCTTACCAATTCGAGGTGCTATTGAACCATGGACTGGAATGCCGCTTAAAGGACAATCGAATGAGCTATGAACGGATGAGCAGATGAAGCAATAAGTGGATGAATGGGTGCACAAGTTCTCACTACCGTATGCCCAGACGAATTGTATCTCATATACTTGGTAGCTTACACTTGAAAATTCACAGAAAGCAATGTCCAAAAGATATGTTGACCTCACCTGGAAAGAAAAAAAAGAAAACAGTCGCTGATTAGGGTCACAGAATTATTTGAGGGGAAAAAACAGGCTGTTATTTAGTTGGTCAAAAACCCACTCCTCTTCCTCACTCGAACACCTCCTCCATGGAAAAAAGGCAGTCCTTGACTATGTGTCACTCATTTCGTCACTCGCAAAACTACAATTTTCGACCAATGCTTCAAAGTCCCTCTCCCCTCACTCAATTCCATCCAACTTTCATCCAAAATACGGCTGGATTTTCGAAAAAATCGATTTTCAAATGTTTGCACTCTCACAGCAGAAAAAGTCGACTCGATTCATTTCAGAATTTACTGCATTTTTTGGGGCAAAATCATGCATTTTCTCGATTTTCTAAAAAAGTCTCATTTTTGGACGGAAATGCCTCTGGATCACAGGGTCGGCTGTTCCCTTTTAAGATTCTATCACTTTTGACTGGATTCCCAGCAGTTTTTATGGAAAATTCGACGATTTAAGGTTGAATTTTCACCGGAGAGCATCAGCTGAGGTGAGTGTCTCTGCTAATTTGGGGTGTTTGCAAATAATCGGATTCCGTAGACGGGTGCAGTTGAGAGGGGATTACTGTGCTAGAATGTGAAAGCGGCGTCGGTATGTCGAGAATAGACGAAAAGAAAGTTGGGAGCTCGTAGTGCCTGACTGTACGTTGAATCTGTCAAGCAAATGAATGAAGAGTTGTGTGAGATCTAGTTTCGTTTGAATGTAGCCCGAGGTCGTCCTCATTCACACTCATTCACCTTCGCTTGAAGTCTGAGGGTTTGCTATTGTCTCTTTCCCCACAGAGAGTCTCTAGTACTTGTGGCGCCACAGTACAGAAAGCCAGCGAACTTTGTGCTCAGCCAGCAGTCCCCAACCCGAGGTCAGCTCGCTCCACCTGATGTCGCATTACAAAACGCTTGCTCCCGTTCAAAGACGAAGAAAAACAACAACAGATGAAATAACAATCCTCCTCGTGCACGGAGGAGGAGGGTGCGAGCGCAGTAGTGCGATGGACTTGTACAAAAATAGAAAACTAAACAAAAGACCAAAAGACCCACTATCAACAACAATAGACAACCCAAAAATACCAACAACCGCACCCATCAGATACACACATCGTCTAACATGAACGCGCGACGACGATGAAGTTATGATGGGGGGTGGTGGTGGTGGTGGTGGTGGGTGTGGGGATGTGGGCAAATGGAAGAAAGTCGTCAGCGTCTTCGCCTTGGAGATTTTCAAATGAAACCCGAAATTAATCATTTCTCGCATCAAATCCACAAAAACAAAAACATGATCGAATAAATAAGCCAACAAATCGAAGAGGAGTGATACACACTCATGTTGAGGTACATTAAAGTCATACAGTGGCTACAGTGAGTGCGGGTGGCGGGTGAGTGTGGGTTGGTGGTGAGGTGATGGTAATCCAGGAATTCGTCCTCGTGGTGGCAATGTATCAAACGGCGTGCGTATGTTTCTCTTATTCTTTTTTTTTTCTTTCGATTCATTATCATTTCCGATCTTCCTATCGCACTTTCCCAATTCAACAGCGATCGAGCAGTCGGCTGGATGGATTTGGCTTGGAAGAGAGAAGAACACACACACACACACAAACATTAACACAAGAACAACAGAGCCAGAGGGGAAAACACAGCCAGAGAGAATCGTTCTGCGTCGACGAATGACGAAAGCCAGATGCTTGAATGGTTTGGTTGTTCACTTCATCTTCTTCTCCTTTTAGAATCTCTGAGAAAACTGAAACCACAACAAAAGCACAAAAACAACACACAATCACACACATGATTTCTTTTGAATGCAAGGATCTACACACGCCGGCGAACAACTAGCTGAAGATCATCAGCATCAGACAGACAAGAGTGATATTTGCTTTAGAATTATACACAATTCGATATATCACAACCTCCCACCGCACCGCAGCAGAACACTCCACACTCGCCCATCAGAAGTGGAAAAATTATTTGCTGCTTTGATCCCAATAAAGAAGATAAGTCAGAAGAGTAATCACTTTTGTTAGAGAAGCAGATTTGATTGTTGGCATGATGTATCTACATCGAGCGTATCTCGAGTGCTTTCGAGTGAATGAAAAGGGGGTGGGGGAGGCATAACGACCTGATAACCCTAATAACGAATGCATGTAAATTTTGATCAATCAACTAGCGGTCATGTTCGCGCCGATGAATGAATACGAAGTGGGGGAAGATGGGCAAGATCATCAAACAGAATATTACACCAGCACAGGTGGCGGAGTGAGTAATTTCCGAGCAAAGTGAACATCACCGCAAGTGCTCGGAGTTCCCAGACGAATTCTTCGTGCATGTGGTGTCTAAAGGATTATACGAAGGTCAAAAGCGGGCAAATGGGAACGGACGTTTTTTGGGCCAGATCCAGTGCCGAGGCCACTGCCACAACTACAGACAGAGCCATAGCCAGAGGTGGATGCAGGGCCACAGCCACAGCCAGCGACAGACTCAGCGCCAGAGTGAGAGCCAGAGGCAGAGTCAGAGCCGGTGTCACAGCCAGAATCAGAGCTACAGCACCACACTCTGTTCCCAGACCCAGCATCTACCTGCCTCATTGTACACCTTCCTCCTCCACCGCCATGTTAGTGCATTTACAAGCTAACTTGCATTATCATTATCACATCACCCGCACTTAGGCACACACACTCACACACACACCCCTAGTCAACCGAAAATCCACACCAATGTGTGCAGGCATCCATAAGTGACTTCTACACAATCTATTTTTGGCGTTAAAATTCGATCTCAAACACATGGTCCACCCCTCCACCGACATTCAGTCGAGACCCTGTTGCTGCCACAGCTTCTGGTGACGCAGGGGGAATGTGGTGGTGTAGGCGAGGATAAAACGACATGAAGCGCAGGAAGTAAATCAGTTTACGGTCGAGGGTCGGCCTCGAGAGGAGCATGCCAGCCAGAGTACAAGCCAGCCCATTGTTTCTGATCTGATCTGATCTGATGGCTGGCTTCGCGTACAAGCGTACATATACGATACGGCGCGGCGGCGTCTCTGGGGTATTGTCATTCGACAATCGACAAACACAATTCATTCGATTGTTTATACAATCGCCCATCCAACGACGACGGAGAGATAATGAAAAGTAGCTCAATTCAAAGCGAAACAAACTCCACTGGTACACACACACACCCACACACACAAGCACGCATTTACAGGCGAACGAAGGAACGTTTTGATGAATGATGAGCGAACATTACTAAAGTGCATTCAATTAACTCCCTACAGTGTTGCATAAAACTACACACTACACATCCGAGCCGCGATGGTAGATGCTGCTGCTGCTGCGTGCTGCAGTGTGGTTCAGGGCCGATCTAGTCGCATCTTTCAGCGGATACGCTCGTCCGATATGATTGTGTATACACCACGATCGTATTCTCGTTCGATCATCTTCACCATCAGTTCCCTATCTACCTCTCTCTCTGTCTCTCTCTCGGGCTGTGGCTTGGGGTAGATACGCATTTGCGTGCGTTAATTAAGTGCAGCAGAAGTCACAGAGTAAGTAACTCTCTCTCTGCCTGTGGCACTGGCAGGAGAAGATACGGTTTGTGTTTGTTTTGATTTTCGAAGTTCATTGTGTGTGCAATGGATATTTATTTTCTTTTCGTTTATCCGTGCGTTTGCCGGGCACTGCTGATGGGGCACAGGGGGGTAGAAGGGACGCGCACAAGTGTTAAGTGAATTCTTCACTAATGCGCTGATGGAACGAACGGTTGGTGGTTGCTGTGCTGAGCTATGCTGTATAGTGTGGAGTGTGCGTGTACATCTCAAGGTGTCAGCTGAAGTGCATTGATACTTTCAAATCTATCTTGGGACTGTTGCACACCGGGCCCGAGGTGTTAGGAACATTTTCGGTGTCAATCGAGGGTCGCCGCTAAGGTGAGAGCAAAAAAGCTGTCACAGTAGCTCCCATCGATGATGGTCCCATTGTGTACTGAGGCAAGATGAGGCAAGGGACTGCTCATTCAGACAGAAAATCAGAGAGATGAAGGTCTCAGTCCTAAGCATCCCAAAATGCCACCCCCTCCAGCAACAAAGATCTCGGATTTTCATACAATCGACTATGTAATACCGAGCCACCAAAAATGGTAGCAGGGGTTCTGATGGTCTGTGTACAACTCTTGACTATTTATTTCTCTGGAACGGTGGTCTGAGTAGCTTGTGCCTTGACTTAGAAGATTATTTTGGAATCAGGGAAAAGTTGGTGCTCATTCGTGTTTCTCTGACGCAAATCCTGAGAAAATTCACACCACACATGACTGAATATCAACCAAGATTGTTTCTCCAACTTTGTACACAGAGTCTGGAGCTTTCCATTGCTCTTAAACATCGATGAGTTGAGGTGTAGACACATTTTACCACCGAATGTGCCATGAAATGTGTAAATTTGTTCATTCTCCACCATCACGTCATGCGCTAAAACGTGTGAGCTAAAAAAATGTCCTCAGTCACTTGTCCATGAACGTCATTAAACCCCCATTTCTAGCGGCCTTCTCCCAGAAGAAAAATGAAATTTTGTTTGCATTACGAAATGTTGCCTTCACAAGCACGCGGAAACAGAATTTTAGCAATTCTGGAATTTTGTGCGCTGCCACCACGCAATGGATGGTCACCGGGCGACATTTTATTGGTACGCAAAGTGGTACAAGTCCTGGCATGGCAAGTATTTTGGATAAGACCAAATAAATTTTGGAAAATACGGTCTGACGACATTTTCGCTTTCGAGAACTGGACTCGTCTAGGTACCGAGAAAATCGTTTCACAAGACACGATGTCTTCCCCAGCCTTGCTGGGATCCTGCTCAATGTTTAAATGAACAACTTTAAACGTTCATGGAAATGGGTTCACATTCATGATTCTCTCTCATGATTCTTGCTAAAGATATGTTTATGTCTTTTCCAAGTCATTTTGCACAGCAATCGGTAGACAATATGGAATGGAATGGGGGAAAAGAGGCTACTCCTGCTTTTCGGCCCCAGACACCACCCAAATCATCCCTCCCAAAGAAACCCACATTATTCCTCGTCTACATGAAATTCCCTATCCACTGCGGTATCCATCAACCCGTAATTATCGACAAATTCGTTCCACAAAACATCACTTCCTCCTTTTCCATCAATTTCAGTGCTTAACAGAGGTTATCCCGGATTTTGCTCCAGAAAATCACCCATGGCACCCCCGAAGAAAAGTCATACCTTTAGTCCGCATCTACATGAAATTTCCTTTCCATTCTGATACCCCGTATTTTCAAATTCGTCCTAGTTCTTGAGAAATTTTGTTCGCAATATTGTGCTCTCTTAAAATCGCCTGCTAGGAAAATGTGCACATTTTAAGCAAAAAAATGCCACCCAAGTGCGATGCCAATTTACTGCATTTTTTCGTGTAAATCGTGCCATTTTTTTAAAAGTTGATTTTTTCACTATTTTCGCGGAATATTCGGATTAAATGCATGAAGCTGATTGTGTGAAGAATAATTGAGATGAATTGCATCAAAAAATTCGACTGGAATCCTTGAAATTCGAGAAAAATGCGGTTTCAATTTTTCGTGACGTCACCGATGGACTCAGTGGAATTGGTGTAGAAAGGGGACTTGTTGCGTGTTGCTTTGCACGGAAGCTATGCTGGTGTGTGGGAGGAAGTGTTTTCGAGTGGAAATCAAAGGAAGACACTGTATTTAGTTGTTTATCGTCGGGTTGCTTGCGAAAAACGAGTTAGTTTCTTTGTGGAACTCTGGCGTTGCCATGCATGGTCTGTGCTTGCAATGATTAGAGCTTCGAGTTGGCTTGGGTCGTAACTGATTAGTGCCCTTCTTGGCGGCGAGTCTTCTTGTTTCTGGCTCGACTTGGTCCTGACTTTCACCTTCTTGGCTCTAGCTCTGCTTGACTGGTTGCTTGGCCCCGGCCCTAGTTCCACTTGAACTCTGCCCAATCTCCCTGTATTTCACTTCTCTTGACTGTGATCCATCTCGGCCAGCATAACCACCTCACGACATTCTCAAATCGTCGTCCCAGCAATCATTTCTCTGTCTCTCTAAAAAAAAAAAAAAAACTCTTAAACGGACCCTTGTCACTGGGAGATCTCTCATTCCGCGAGAGAACGGCCATTTACAGGTCAACTCAGCGCGTCTTTTCTCTCATCACACACTGATCACTGGCCGTTGCGTGTGCGTCTGCACCCCTCCGTCCGCCCCCTGCACCCGCAACCGCACCCGCTCTGTCAAATGGATGATGTCGTGGTGCAGCAGGTCTCGCAGCGCGTCCAAACCAGAAAATGCAAAAATAACTGCAACTCCATCGACCAAGTGACCGCGAGGGGAGAGAGTACGGGCGACATGACGTCGACAACGACAACGACGAAGACGGGAATCAAATCTTCTAATTTACGCATGCATGCACATAAGGATAAAATTAAATCGCACTTTACTCCGACTCCGACTTCGACTCGGTCTCACTCCATCCTGATCCTCCTCCTCGTCGTCGTCGTCGTCGTCGTCATCATCATCACCATCATCATCATCATCATCATAATCATTGTGATCAAAGCTATCACCTGTAGGGACAGTGTGCTGGAGCCATTTGCGCACTGATCGTTCATTTTTGTTTTGTTTTGTTTTCTGCATCGCACAAGTGACAGAGTGGCTAAGTGAGGCGCGAAAGAGGGAAAAGAGACAAGCGACACGGGAATGAGACTTCCACTTTAATCCGTCGCAAAGACGAAGAGCATAACTAGTTTTCGCCATTAGGCAAGCACCTGTTGCCGTGTGTGCGCCACACGCACACCGTCACGCTGTCACACAGTCACACCGCGTGCAGCAGGTCGATGCGTGTCACTCAATCGGCGAGGAAACACACCACACCAAACCACAGAGTTAGAGAGAGAGAGAGAAAGAGAGACCGAGAACAGGACCAGGCAAAAGGAACGCGAGGCGAACTGAAGGAGCCATCAAATCCAAAACAAAACCAACCACAAATGAGACTAGAAAATGGAAAACACCTTGCTTATCACCATCAAGCCCAGTGGACCGATCGGCAGAACGCTACCAGAGTGGGCAGGGCGACGGGGGCAAATGGGGAGCACCAAACCGAGTGTGCGAACGAACGCCGAATGGGACCAGCAGCCGCACAGGTAAATACGCACGCACACATGTCACACCACATACACAAGTGGTTCGTGCAGCTTCCTTGTCTTGTAGGCCGTGCTGCCGGTGCTGTTGCGTTTCTTGGTTGTGCCCCGTCGTTCAGGCGCTTAGCGCGCTATCGTCGGCCCGGATGCGAGGTGGCTGTTGAGCGCCTGCGTTGCGAAATGAGAAAGCAAATCATAGGTTTAAAGAGCTTTACGCAATCGCTTCGTGGACAAGTGGAATATCCTGATTTGTTGTTGTTCTTTGTGCGGTCGAGCTTTGTCTTCGGGGCTGGCAGACTGGCTAGCGAAGTGGGGTGAGCGCTGCAGCAGATTATCAAGTAGGAATTATCGCGTTCGAATGTCGCACGAAGTGCGTAGCGAAGCAGAGAGGGTGGTGAGGTGGTTGCATAATGAACAAACGCAGGATACTGACAATAGGCCTTGTCTGTTTGAATGGACCGTGCTGGGACAGATTGATGGCTAAAATGAATGAGTCTAGAGCGGCGTTTAGTGGCGATGAATTTAGACCCACGGGCTACCGCCACAGCGAGATTCTTAGAAGAATACTTGGGCATTTGAAACAGACCAAGGTCTTCGGAAACCATGCAACACACTGATGCATCACTCTTCGCCGAGGCATTTGAAGATGGATTTCCCAACCCAGGGCAGCAGCATCTATTCACATGCTGTGAGAGACACATGAGCATTCAATCTCATCCGACACCTCCGGAATCATCCCACCCACTGTCCGATAAAAGTTCACCGACATCGTAATGAGATGAACCGAGAAACCGATGTAAACAAAAGCCCATCTGTCGTCGAGAGCGTTTCTCTCACATGATCTCTCCTAGCACTCACACATCAATCGATAGAATTAGATCATCATCTCCGATCTGAATCAAAAGTAGGTGCGCAAGAATCGAATCGAGCCGCATCGCATCACGCAGCAACGAAACCCTGCACCAGCGGACCGCGTGACGCACCGTGGTGTGCTCTAGCCCTGTCTGCATTTGGAAAAACATGTCAGCATTGATGTTCTGCAGTTCCCAACACCAAGCAACCATCCCTCCACCCATCCACTGGGTCATCCACGGCGTGTGTTTTTCAATCGATAATGCGGCGGAGGCATTATGTAACAATACACCGATCGAATCGAATGGGAAGGAGGAAAAACCCATAAGATATGCAGCGCACGGATTGATTGCTCTCACCGAAGGCGAGCGGCGATGGTGATGGTGCTGGTAGCGTGAGGGACCAGGGTGTCTAGAGTGTGTGATTCCATATATGACGTAGTGTGCAAACGATTCCAGTGTCTGTGCGAATTTATCGCATTGAACAATTGTCTTCTTGCTCGGATTCAGTTAACGGGACTGTGAAGAATAAAAAAAACAAAAAACAAAAGGAAACAAGAAAATGTTCTGGCCTGGTAGTCTTCGCTTCTATTGTTGGCCGATCGCAGCAAAGACTCTTATCTCAAAAATCGAAGTGTGTGGGGGGGGATTACGATTACCGAGGGTCGTACACAAATCGTCGCCGAACACAACAAAAACCCAGCGACAAATGTCGAATACAATGAGAACCATTTTCTGCTCCATTCCGAGAGAGTGTTGCAAGGGGTTGAAGGAGCCGTGAGACGGACGGGGAGCGATGGTGTAAGTAAAAGAAGAACAAATGATCGCTTATTCTATTATTTATGTTGTTGATGTCGGGTTTTGTTTTGCTGCAGAAGAACAACGTTCACAGACTCGTTTCGTCTGTAGCCGAGGAGGCAAATGACGCAGCCAATGTCGATGTCGATGCTGATGCTGATGCTGATGCTGATGCGGATACCCTTGATGCCCCGCCGCTGATGAGTGCTGTATGGTGTGGTAGCATCCCTCCGCTGACTGAGAGCGGACGATTGAATGGATTCCCCGGCTTCAGAGTGAAGCTCATTAAATGGAAGAAGAACGGATCTTGTTTGTTCGTTAAGAAGTTCACGCTCGCTCGGATGGACTTGAAGCAAAATACATTGAACTGCCGCCTCCCAGCGGGCTATTGTGTGTGAAAATCCTGTTTGCTGGAGGTTGGAAGTGATTCGAGAAAAAGCATCGAAGGACTTCCAAGTTCGGGAATTGAATTGAAGACTGTGGTCAAGGGTCTTGTGTTCAAGGCCTGCTCGGCCAAGCCAAGTGTTCAAGATGCAAAGTTCATTCAGTGGCCTCTGCAGTTGATCATTCCCTTCCAAAAAAAAAAAATAAGAAAGTTCCTCAAAGTAGATCCCAACCATCAAACAGGGAATTTTCATTTCATTTCTCAACGCATTCAAATCACAGTCGGAAACTTGAATAAGCCACAACAACAAATCCAAAGCCACCATGAAGGCAACAAGCAAAACAAACACCAGACCATAGACAACGACCACGGCAACGACGAAGACGATGATGATGATGAAGACTGAGCAAGAGGATGACAAGAAGGAGGACAAAGAGGAGTACAACGACGTCGAAAAGTTGGAGGAGACCTAAGTAATAGGCACTCTCATCAGCGGCGAGCAACAGCAGCGGCAGACAGTCATACCATTGAGGAGCACTCACCCAACCTGCTAAACCGGGAGAGGGCAAGAAACTCACTGCGGCTGCGCAGCGCTGAATTTTTCACATATTCGCACTACACTCTGCAGCAGCAGCAGCAACAATGCCCCTGACATCCGCACATCCCCAATTTGATGCGGCATGGCGCGGCGAGGCGGCTAGCTACTCCATTCAATTGCATAATCTTGCAGCAGACTTGCCGCCGGGGGAGCTTAGAAGGGGTTGATTGTGATTGTTCGATCCGTCGTGTACGCACATAAGCCATTTGGACATTTTGGAACTTTCTCTGTTGCATGCGTTGCCAGAGCCTTGAGTGAATATTTTCGTAGAAATTGATGTCGAACACACGCACACACACGCATATCCAAGAAGAAAGAAAAGACATTAGTTAATAATCATTTCCAGTTCCAAGGAAATGATTTACTTCTCAACTCCCAAGCCGCTCTACCTCCCAGCCAACCCCTTGGCCCCCCTCGGTAACCAGCCGGACTACGTCTAGCTACACCAGAGAGGCAGACCAGGGCAGAGACGAATCGGTGTACAATCTCGGCTTTACTGCTCCGGTTTGAAGAAGTGTAATGATGTGAGTATTTCTGCTTGCTGGACGACGGGCGAATTGCACCTTGCTACGGCTGATGCTGTGGCTGATGCGACGATCCATCCGCCATCCGCCATCCGCCACCCCGTGTGCAGACACAACACACATTTCCTTTTCTCACATATGGCAGGCTACACAGTTGTGTACTCGGGCCGTCAGTCGCAGTGACTCGTCGACGGTCTGGTTTTGGAAGAGTCTCCCCGCCCGTTGAATAGACACACATAGACACACCGCGAGAGGTAAGAAAGACATTTGAAAAGCTGCATAGCAAGCCTACAAGTGATTACATCGAATAAAGAGAGGAATGACAGGTTTTTATCCAGTTTCGCACAAGATAATGCCTCTGCTTGACGTTGTTATTATTAGTAGTGGCCCGCTGCAGCTTGGCGGTACCTACTCGGCGGTGGACGGTCGGTTTGGTTTGGTTTTTCCTTCATTTTTTTTTCCTTTTGTGAATGAATCTACATACATTAGATGACTGCTGCTGGCGTCCGGCATTTTGGCCGATTGCCACTGGAAGTTGATGCGCGGAGGTAGAGAGATGATGGTGATGCAATGGGGTGCGTTGCGCACATCCCAAAGGGCAGAAGAGGAATCCCGGATGGTAAGTCCCTCCAGACTTTTGGGCATACTCTGCAAGTCACCTGGGAGTCTGGTCAGCTGGCCAGCTGGCAATTGATGCCCACTAGCACCGTTTCCGAAATATTGCCGATTTTTCGAGAAAACTGCTTTCGCGTCAGGTTTTTGACACAGATTCAAAACTGCTGAAAATGCACCGATTTTGAGATGTGAGCAATTTTTCATTCCGATGTACTTTCTGAACATCTTTTCGCGAACTAATTGGATCCTCCATTGATGCTCTGACGCAAGCTTGGACGCACCGTTTTCGAGATATGACTTACATTGGAACATCTAGTAGGTTAAGAAGTGTGCGATGAAAATGCGACCAAAATGTAAGTACGCATTTCACTTTTCATGAGGTCATGAGTGCATCGACTCATTGAAGTCGAGCGGAATGAGATGGAGTCTTGCTTGTCAGCAAGACCTGTCTGCCTATCATCTAATTCCAGTCCTACAGCTACAATTGTCCTCAGTCACATTCTCGTAGGACTTACCGTTCTCGAGACATAAGCAATCAAGAGTAGCATCAACGTCATTAGACCAGTTCCGGTGGCTTAGCGTTCCAGCAGAATTTTGAGATTTTGTTGCATTGCGAAAGTCTACCCACACACAAGGAAATATATCGAAAATATTGTGGACGTGGAGTCGCCTGTTTTAACTTATCTCAGGGTCATCACCCACACTGCTCCCACCAGCCAAGAGCTAGGAGAATCCCAGATTTTCATACAAAATTCAGTCTGAATACCGAAAGTGCCATATTCGAGAATATGGCTTGAAAGTGACCTAAGGCCATATTTGGGCTCTAGCAATGATCCTAGCAAAATCGTTAAAAACCTTCAGCGGTTTTTTATTAAGATTCACTTTATATGAGGCTGCCCTCGCCGCCTTCTGACCAGCAGTGGTGACGTTGACAAGCGAAACGTAGGGACGGACAATGATGATCCACACAACAGTTCCCAGAAGGCAAAGACAAAAAGTCACCCAACGCACACTCACCACTCCTGGCAGCACGCACCTGTCATGGGCGGGCGAACAATTACCACCGAATCGAAGTCATTTAAATTCGTATCAGCACCACTTTAAAGTCGCAACAAAATGTACTATTTTGCCCACGTTGCCTATTTTGTGAGTAGTCTGAGCCTTTGCCCTGTGCCGAATCCATTCGCACGCATGCAACGACTCGACTGCTTTTTTTTTTTTGTTTTTGTTTTTCATTTTCGTGTTTATCTACTTAAGATAAATCTGTACGGTGTGGTAGCGAATAAGCAAACAAAATCTGTAAACGGAAAGCAAACTTTCAGCCAGGCATCGACCAGCACTAGACGTATGCATATGTACACATGAATGAATGAATGGATGGGTGTGTACGAATGTCCAATTGTAGCCCTCTCCTATCTCGAACCAACCGATACACACACTCGAGCCTGAGCTCCATACAGGGCCTACTACGACTATTGTGCAGCTACGTCAGCAGAGGCGAGCAGCAGCAGCAAAACACACATACTCTCTGGGCCAGGGGGTACAGATTCGTATTTGCGTTCCAAATGTTGTGTCAGTCCACACACAATGGACGCAAGATAGACAACAACAAGACGACGCACTCACGCACCGAGCCCCGTACGGAGGCGCAACAAAACAAGTAAGCGGGTAACGTGGGATCGGATGCTGCGGCCGATGATGACAGGTGATGACAGAAGGGGTTTAAATTCAAAAGAATTGCTTGAGTAAACTATCTCTAAATACCGTTGTGATGATGACAACTGTCCACAGTCGGACTCAAAAAAAAAAAAAAAACAAAATAATTTCTCCACAGTCAGAAACAAAGAAAGAATCTATTATTTGACGAGCGGAGAGTGTTTGTTTGTTTGTTTATTGGATACTCGCTTGTAATGTTTGTCCAATCAATTGATCATCAGTCGCCTTTAGATGAGATGAGAAGAAATGTAGCCGCCAGAAGCCACTGGGAGTGCCTGAACTGAACACGTCAGATTGACATCAGATCCATCCCTTGATCATCGCACGTTCGACACTTAGTCACACACTTGTTTTTCCTGCGCGGGCAAGACCCACGACACTACCTGTTGTCGTTGTCATTATGAAATCCTTGCGATAAATCTAGATTTATATCGCATACACAGGATGAATAGTAACCCCCCCCCCCCCCCCCCCCCCCCTTACACACACACACACACAAACACACGCACACAAACACACAGAGAGACGGTTAAAACAGAAGTCAAAGGAAGACAGGGAGGCGGCAGGCAAGAGAGAAGCAGTCACAAACAGCAGGCAACAGGTACAAAGTTGCATCATGTTGCATGGCCGGTTAGAGTTGGTTGGTTGGCTGGCTGGCTTATCCATATGGCCGGGGTATGCAGGCCCGCCTAACCGCCTAATTGAAGATAAAGAGACAAACAACTCGGGAGGGGGAGAGCGAATACAAGCAGTCACACCGCAACCATCCAATCATCCAACAAGACACACTCTCTCAGAGCTACAACCCAGCTTTACAGATGCCAGATAGATATTAATAATGACAATAAGTAAATATGACGAAGCAAACCAGTTGTGCATGGTCGCGTAGATACAAAGATACACTTAGTTTCATACCCTTACCTGCCCGCCGATCATCCATCTGTACGTGTGTGTATATTTTTGAGATATATTTTGTCGCGCGCTCGCGCAGGTTACTGCCTCACAAAATTTTTGCTGTGATTATCGGCACTGTGAGTCTTCAGCGGGACATGTTATGTAAGACGATCGACGACGACGACAACAAGGTGCTTGTACACTTGTGCGGGCTTGTTCGCAAATTCACCTCACTTCACTCCTCTCTTGACACATCGATTGAGCAACGACGACACGATTGCAGGTGAAGTCAGGGGGTGGATACATCAATACACACACTCTAACACACACGAGATGACTGGCTGGTTGGTGTGCACTCTGTGCACTCTCTGCACTCTATACAGCGATCGTAAAGTAACGAAAATTATGCGTGAACAATGACAACACCGGTGACGGTAGCGGTGGTGGCGGCGGCTTGACATGAAGCTGGAGTAACCATTGCAGAAGCGTGTCGATCAAATGAGACCATTGCTGTGGACGGTCGTAAGTTGGGTTATGAATGGCCGTTAATGTGGGAGTCCCTTCTGTGGGTGTTTACTGAAAGTCGTACAGGGGAACAGAAGCGCAACTTAGGGAACTTGAGCAACCCAGAATGAACTAGCCTTTGCCTACATCCCTATATTCCCACAACCGTTTCGTCTATGCTCCTAGCACGCATTAACAACATGACACTGCATAACTTACACACTCACTGACACTGAAAACTGCTCCAACGGCACTAACGTGAGTCACACCACAATCGATTTGCGATATTATGTTTCTTCGGATGATTTCGCATGGCGACAGCACAAAACCCTTATTCCGCGAAAATTAATATAAACAGAATTGGTCTGCGGCTCGAAAGAAATCGATTAGAAAGACATATCCGCCATCGGACGATCGCTCTGATTTGACGTTCCATCAAATTCTCAGTTGCTCCAGTGAGCGTGGCCGTGATGGTGGCAATTTAGCGACGTTCTGATTTATACAAGTGAGTGAATTCTTCTTGTGAAATTGTGGATTTTACCTAAATTTGTGAATATGGATTTTCGTGGGGTGGTGTTCTGTTGGTACACACGCCATAAACATTGTTGAAGGATGATTTAATCAATTCAATGGTGAATCTGAATTATTTTTGCCAGCTTTGCTGAAATCCACTCCGAATTGCTCTCGACGATCGTCTCAATTTCATTGTGTCGGAACGCACACTCACCCGTCCGCGATGACATTTAGCTTGAAACTCATTCCGCGTTCTTGTGAAATTGTGGATTCTAACTAAATTTGTGAAGATGGATTTTCGTGGGGTGGTGTTCTGGTGGCACGTCATAAATCTTTTTGAAGGACGATTAAATCAGTTCACTGGTAAGTCTGAATTATTTTTGCCATTTTTGTAGAAATTAGATCCGAATTGCTCTCCCCGATCATCCGAATTTCTTTTCGTCCATTCTCTGCACACCCATCCTCCCGCGATGACATTTCGCCTGAAGCACATTCCCCGGGTCGCACTCTAGCTAACTAATCCATTTTCAATATATCGATTTTTACCAAAAGCCCATGCAGCCACTTGCAAACACTTCAAATTAGCAGTCACCCACCTCAGCTGATGCTCGTCGGTGACGTCAGAGTGTGGCAATTCAACCTTAAATCGTCGAATTTTCCATGGAATCGGCTGGAAAAGTGATGGAAACCTGTGATCCATAATCATTTCCCGTCAAAAAAGGATTGTTTGGAAAATCGATAAAATGCATGATTTCGCTCCAAAAAAAGCAGCAGATTATGACACGAACTGACTTGCGAAAAATTTTAAAATCGATTTTTTTTTCTAATATCCTGGTTGAAGTTGGCGGAGAGTGGGTGAATTTTTTTTTTTTCAGTACACTTTGGTAACAACTCGGCCTGTTGATGGAAATGCCCACAGGACGGTTTTATATGATCTGTAAATGCCGAAAAGCCAGTCTAGGCGTTTCTTTTTACGGGAGTAGGGTCTACATTTCTTCGCTGCTCTAGAGGGGTTCGTTGATCTTAAAAAGAGACAGAACGTGGACTCGATTTTTTCGGTGTATATTTGGATGTGTGTTGGATCGAAAGGAGTGGGGGGAGATGTCTTCGTGTGATGTTGTATTCGAAATTCAAGGGATTCGAAGCGGATTGAGACGATTTTGGAGTTGGGGAGGCGCAGGCTGTATGCACCCCGAGGAGGTGTTTGAGATTCTTTGATGAAATCATGTCAAATCCGGGCACGTCTGTGCCCAGAAAGACGTCTAGGGACAAATAAGGCTTGACCCAAGAGTCACAGCCGATCCTCAGCCTTGGCTCAGGGATCGCTTGCAGGACCGGTTCCTGGTCCAAATCGCTCCGTCCGTTCGGTTTACTTCATTTCCACCTCACTCGTGTCTTCGTCAAGATATGTACAAGATATCATCATCTTCTGCGAAAAGAACAACAACAGCAAGCCGAAGTGAATAAAAAAAATTGCACACGCTAGCCCGAAAGCCAGTCCCTGGTCAGGACAGATTTGTTTCGATTCAATTTCATATCCTTCCCGGAGGAGAAGTCTCTCTCTCTCTCTCTCTCTCACTCTCTCTCTCTCTCTCTCTCTCTTTCTCTGTTTATGTGTGCGTCATCTATTTATTTATCGCCGTCTAAGATGAAGATACAAATATGCTGATATCCAGTTACCACACGCTTGTGCTACGGTCGGGCTAGCTTTGGCAGTCTTATGCCAACCGCGCCCGCCTCGTACCACTTTCGAGAGCCTTCTTCTGGATGACTGCTGCAGCACCAACAGCATCAGCCCATCTCTCCGGCGCGCATACATTTCGAGTATGAATATGTATCAAGTTGGCAGATATTTCGTTCGGCTGTGCGGCTGGATGCAGCACTCATTCGAGATGCGAATGTGAACGGAAGGGTGTCCGGGCAATGGGGTGGTGGAAATTGTAGATGGTGCATTAAGACGGAATCCGAATGCATCTACAGGTTGTAGCAGTGGATACCTTGCAATGGCATGATACTGCGATGTGATTTGTGAAATAAGAATGAGAGAGAGAGAGAGAGAGAGAGAGAGAGAGAACCACTACTCAATAGAGATACACATTTCCTCGTGGCTTTCGAGGAGCTTGTTGCTTGCTTGCTTCTTCTTCTTCTTCGTTCATGTTCTCTGTTGTTATTTATTAAATCTCGAATGTCGAAATTGAGCGGAAGAAAAAAGAAAAATCTTAACCAAATGACAGTCAAAGCGGCTACAAAACTAAGCCCCCGCCCGCACCATCACCACTCAGTCCCCGACCGAGCGACGATTGGCTTGATTGGTGGGAAGAATGTGGATCTTTCAGTACCAGAACGGCCGGTGCTCTAGTTGTTTGCTAAGATATCGAACGAGTAATGAACGACGCGAATGCAGGTGGATTCGATGCAAGTTGTAAGTTTTCTTTTCTTTTTTTGCATATTACCTGTTGTGAGTGTGAGACTGTGGTTGTTTCTTTTTTTGCACTCGTCATCTGTTTAAGGGTATATTAACATTTCCCTATAATGAACGAGGGAGAGGTTTATAATCTGGAAAATTGATTGTTATAGAGTGGTGGGACCAAAGGATGCGAGGATTGAGGCAATTTGTTACGAACTCGAAGATGGAGCGGAGTGAGGAGGGTGCTGAGACTGGCTTTCTTCTTTTGAGGGAGTTTTGCCAAGGAAACGAGGCTAGAAGTGGGCCCAAGAGAACTCAGAATTCAGGTGCCAGCTTAAGAAATCCGTCGACCGAGCTTTCAATGCCAGGCGCTCATGAACATCTTTTAACAAAAACATCGGTTGGCATCTTTAGTTCTCCGATATGTACACCCCTCCTCTCGCCCAATCCTTCCATGCATTGAAATGAACAACAAATCCAAACAAGAATCGCGGGAGTCGTCCTAAAAAATACAACAAAAAATATAATTAACTGCCAACCACATCGAAGCATTAACAGTCCCTTGTTCTTATCTCAGCCCCGTCGTCACTCGACCGCCGCGCAACCGCGCACGCATCTCATTTGCATTGCCAAATGTGACATTTGAATAAAAATAAAACCGATACTCATTAAGGAGCCCCACGATTCCCTCCACAACACAATCCCAATCTCACTGACAATAATGATTTTTTTTTACAAATGGCATTGGCTTTGTTTCCCAATGTTGCCGGTTGCAAGCAGACTCACATTACCTGGCGAACGTTAATTACACCGTCAACCACACAAATTATTCCACACGCTTCCCTTCTGAAGTCTCAAAGGCAAATGAAATCACCGCAACATCGGCAGGGGGGAGGGGTGTGTGAACCGGGATGGTGGACCTCTTCATCGCACACAGATTGCCCAGTTTTAATTATAACCAACCGTAGCGCGACGACCTCTCTTCAAACCCTCACAAAACCCACAACACAGCACTGAACTGACCCCATCGCCGCCACCACCACCACCACCACCATCATCCTCATCATCATCATCGCCGCCGCCGTCGCCGTCATTGAAAGAGGTTGTTTTGTATCCTTGTATCTTTTATTCGAATTTATTTTTGTAAACTCATTTGGATTGAAAAAGGTACGGGGCTCCCTCGATCCACTGAAAGGATTCATTTTATCCGACGAATCGAGCCTTAGCCCCAAGAGAGGAATACAAAATTAACAAACAAACAATAACAAAAGCAAGTTATCAACAACAACAAAAGAGAAGAGAGAACATATCACTCTTTATCCTTTCAGTGATCCAACCACTGCTAATGTGATGATCTACACAACTTTGTCTTCCTTTTGTCAGTTCCTTCTCTCTCGCTGGACTGTAAGATACGGCAGCAAAACGGAAACGATGCTGATTGAGTTCAGTGTAGGAGAGGGAGAGAGTGCAGAAAAGGAAGAATCAACTGACTGTCGGCCTTTTGTTCTTGTCCTCTTCATTTTGCATTCGGGTCTCCAGAGCGGTGACTGCATTACATTGCTAGTGACAAGTCTCACCTCTCTCCTATACTTGTTGGTGTATATTTCCATGTACACACCTCTCCTCCGCCTCCTCGACGAAATCGAGACGATGACCATGAGCTTAAGTCTTTTGTTTTTTGTTTTTGTCGCTTCGTTTGACCAAGCATTGGGACGAAAATGAGCCCAAGCCACGTCAAGGAGGAGGCGGTGAGGAATTCAAATGACAAACACCGATCTAACGGTAATGTGGATGCTTACCCGTCTTACAGTCAACGCTGTCATTACCTGTAAGAGAGAACAGAAAGAAAGAGACATCATGAGATAGAAGACAAATGTCAGAAATGTATGAGATAAACGGTAAATCTATGACAGTCCGATGACATTACAAAAAAAAAAAAAAATCAGTGCACGCATTTGACATATCTTCAATGAGAACCCCATCAGCTGTCAGTCAGACAGCCAGGGCCAGTCTGACAGCTGTTGAGGTAGCGAAATCACGTGCGCGCCACCTTAGACCTTTCCAATTGAACCCCTCTGTCGACTGTCAGTGGGCGCCAAGCATCTAAAATTTTACCTGCGCCCACATCATTTAATTTGAAATCGTGGCTAAAACAAGACTTGTGTTTGATTGTCTTTACCGATGCTGGACTCTCATCGAATTACCAGTTAAACATTCAAAATGCAATATGAACAACAACAACACCACAAAGATAATCAAACAATACACAACAACTAATCTAAATGCAAATGATAAAGCAAAAAAATCGCACGCACAACGCAAAGGATAAGGGATATCAGAGTGCGAGAGAGAGAGGGGGAGGGAGAGAGAGAAAGAGAGATAGAGAGAGAGAGAGAGATAGCGACATCAATACCGGCCCGACAAAGAAGCAAAGTCCTAAGAGTTCAATATTCCTTCCCAGAGTTATGTCATGCGGATTTTATTTATTATTCTCCACTTGCCGGACACATCCACAAGACTCTCGCAAGCACACAAGTCAGACAAACAATCAAGTGCTCCGCCGTTCCCTCCGTTCACCTCGTCCATGTCCACGCATTACGCAAACCCCTGCGGGCAGCAAGAAGAAGTCACTGTCGAAGGAGGAGAAGGAGACGGAGAACAACAAGTATAAATGGATTTTTATCAAATGACTGTTTTTAATAAGTTCATAAATTATGTGGACATGCTAGTCGTGTGTGAGAGTGCGAGTGTGTGAGACACGCGAAGCGTTTACAAATGCATGGGTTGCAGCGAGAAAAATGAAAAGAATGGCCAACACCAGACCACCGTCGCATCCGCCATCAGCAGAAGCATTTCCAATCTTTTTGTCGTCTTCCTGCCATCAGCCGATCCGCTCAAAGTCCAATCTCACTTACATGTGTGGCAAAATGACAACACGGCCAAAGACAACGACGACCACGACGAAGGCGACGTCAACTACAAGTCTCAGAAGATACACGACAAATATGCCCAGAATTAGGAGGCACACAAAGTCAGAGAGGCAGAGAGAGAGCGAGAGAAGGAGAGCGAGAGAGAAAGAGAGCGAGAAAGATGGAGACCACTGGGTGAGTGTATCCATCCTGTGGGGGAAATGTTGACTGAGGTTTGGTTCGGATGCCTCTGCTTTTTAGCAGACGAAAGCTGATTAATTCTGAGTAGATTTTGCAGACGCGGGCGTGACACTACACCGTGGTGGTCGGTCAGTGTGTCAATCAACACGTACTGTGGAAGGACGACAATGATGGCAATATTTTGTTGTCTAAACTGCAACACTGGCAGATCGATTAGTCTAAGTGATCTGTTCGCAGTCGGAAGTTTTATGAGATCAGTCTTGCGGACACAGTCAGTCCGAGAGAAACGCTCGATAGAGTTAGCCAAGCCTGAGCATCCTTGGGTGATCGGGTGACCGTGATGATCGGTCATTTAGCACGATTGAGTTCATGACGATTCGATGGTTGATCTCCATTTTCAAAGCAAATTTAGAAAAGCACGCGTACAGAGCGCATAGTTCAGAAGTATCTGTGAAGGCATCTGTAGGCTATCGTTACACAAGAGCCATCATATCTCCCAACCCATTTGCATCGAGTGACGGCATTCCATCACACAAGGCAATCTTTTTTACCTCCCCTCCCATCCTCAGAAGGCGTCTTAACGACTTTCATTTGCCTGCGGGGCGAGATCAGGCGTGCTAGCAGCCGAGAAGCCGAGAAGCCGAGAAGACGAAAGTGTTACTTTAACCAAAAGGCAAGGCAGAAGCAGGCAGCGGGCAGCAAAGATGTCAAAAGAAGAGGAAAACTCTCCCCAGTAGACAAAGTGCTCCCCAAAAATGAGATGATGATGTATCTCTGCGTATCTAGTATCTTGTTTGTTGGTTTTACAGTGAAACCATATTACACACGCACCAATTGAATGAGACACACACACTCGCACAGTTAACTTGGGTGCCGTGCTGGTGACGGTGATGGTGATGCTGTTCTTTTATAGCAGCTCCATCGCGAGTCTTCAGATGGGCGGCTGAATGCGTACGGATTACACCGACTTCAAAGGCACCGACAGACAGACAGTCGGTCGATCGAAGATTCATTAAGTGCATGCGTCTATAATGCCAGCCAGCCAGTCAGCTAGTCAGTGTTGGCTACACACTCATCACACTCACACACACCCAGGCCAGTGTATGCCCATGCGGATGTTGTCAATGAATGTGATGTCTCGTATCGGCTAATTGCATTGCAAAGACTCATTGTTCGAAGGTATGACACAATGCCATCAGTCGGTGGGAGTTGTGCTCTCATTCGGTCTAAATGTGCTGCTCCCAGTCAGTCTCACTTAATTAACTCAGACACAACCGAGATTTGTGGGCAAAAAAAAAACGCGGTCCAAGATTATCTTGTGTGTGTTTTGATTGATTTTTGGTTTTTCTGTTTTTCTGTGGTGGCGTGGTGCGAGACTAAGCATCTTAACTGATCGGGATCTTATTGCCTCAGAGATGTGTATGTCCGTTCGAACAAGTGGATATCTGCAATCAACGCTGGCGCAGAGGGAGGGGGCTGGGTGGTGGTGGTGGCTTAATTAGTCCGGCATACATATTGGCAGCAACGGCGGTGAAATTTGTTGGTCCAATACCTAGGTAGGGCTTCATTAGGCCTATCTAGGCTCTTAATCAGTGGAATCTCGCTGAAAGCATTTCGAATTATTCATGAGGCGAAAAAGAAAAACAAAAAAAAAAGACGTTCGATTGGAACTGGAATTGAGATCACTTGGAGCATCGAAATGAATGTCACAATGCTCGCTTGATACATCAAATGGGACGTGCTTGCGTTTGAATGTGGCATGCGATCGAGTGAAATGATCCTGATTCAGTCGTTGGTGGACAAGATCGACGTTAGTAGACGGACGATAGAGTGAAATGAGCCTGATCACTGGAAGATCGGCAGAACGGTCTTAAATACGTTGACGATCAGTTTACAAGCGGAAAACTGGAAGCCAGAGTGCCAGTAGATCACTTTACCCTCGACCAAAATATCAGTCCGTGTTGCAGCCATCACTCATTGTCGTCGCTTAAGGAGATCTCTTAGCTCTTCGGTGATCATCTGAGGAATTTCGCTCAAGAACATCTCATGCTCCTGAAGTTCGAACGTGGCGATTGTCTCAGCCAAAAAAAGAAATGTCAGCATGATCAGCAATGGGGAAAAAAGGGATTTGAGAAACTAAGGCTAGGGAAAAGAAGCCGACATCACACATGCGAACCGATCGAATCACAGAAGAAAGTCGTATTCACCGCGGTTTAGTTGTTCAACTATGCGACGCAATGTGACACACTTGTTATGGCGTTATTAAAAGTTGAATGGGCGACGTGCTCGATGTTACACACGCACACACACACACCCACCCGCTCAGAAAAATACGAAAGAAAACAAACAAATCACTAAATTGGCAGAAATCAAGTGTGGTCACTGATTAATTAATATGTCTTCTTATGCGAATTGCAAGGCACACACCACAATCTGCACACAGGCACACCGGATTAGTGCCCATTCCCACCTCCAACAAAAGGGTGTTTCCGAAACGTAAACGTATATGCGCGTTCGACTGAAATGCTCGTTTTTTTTTCTTCTTCTCTTGTCATGGGAAATTTGTTACAAAATACAAATCATGCATGAAAAGGAAGAGAAAAAATTGAAAAAAAAAAAAAAAAATATTATTAATGTCGTCTTTCTGGTTGTTGATCGTGTCACCCTCTCCCCCCTGGAGCATACAACAGCGAGAGCGAGCGAAAGAGCGATCACTAAAGAGAGATAGAGAGGAGAGGGTGGAGGCGCAACAGGTACAGAAATTGAATTAAAATAGATTAAGATAGCGACAAGACTTTGGATAAGAAATTGTTGACAAAAATGCTCGGGTTGCAATATTTCTTCTATTTTTTTTCAAAATTCATTCGATTGCAACGAGATGGTGCGCGGTAGTGGGGCACTTTTGCCTATGGGGCGTGTCATGGCTCGAGGAGGCGGCAGAAAAATTGATAAAATAAAAAAAAAATTTGCAACGCAAATTAGACGTCAATATCGAAGCAAGAAGTTCGAAGCTCGAAGTGATCATGTGATCATTCGAATGAATCGATTCATTTCATACGCTTTCCTGTCATTGCATTATCCCTTCGGCTGTCCAACTCACTTGTCCTCTTCTATTGTTTGTTGTTTCCACTGTCCACTCCATTGCCCATTCAAACATATGTCCATCTGTCAACAGTGCTAGATGCTAGGACTATAACCTCCGTTCGCTGTCTGTGATCGCTTCCTTTGAATTAGTGCGCTAATGCTGTACTTTTCCTCTTCGACTTCGGCTTCCATTGGTTTGTCCACATGCCTTTTTGTTTATGTATCTTGTTGTTTTAAATTGATTTCGATATCAGAACGGTGGTGGATGGTTCACTGGGCTTCTTCCGTTCCACAGAACCTTTGTCTTTGTCATTGTATTCTGTCTGCTGTCGTTGTCGTTGTCGCGGTTATCGCCGTTTTGCCGACAAACATTCATAGATTTTTTTTTAGACAGACCATCTAAGTGTGGTCTAAATGCACACAAACAAACATGTAGTCACGGTGAAACCAATCAAATGAAGCGCAATCATGGGTAAAATGCGCGTGTAATCCCGTGACAGAGATGGGTATTCAATTATATGCACTATGTGCTTGGTTCCTGGTTAAATCACCATCATCATCATCATCGTCGTCGTCGTCATCGTCCTGTGCATCATCATCATCATCATTATCAGAAGAGGAAGAAGAAGGAAAAGCCCCATCACACAGAAGCAGAAACATATCCAGATCGTGGTCGTGGTCAAAGAGAAGATGACGAGGAAGACGAAGAGAAAAGTCTAAGAAGAGCCGCATTGTCGGTGCAATAGTCGAAAGACAAAATGTCAATTGTAGCGCACGCGCGTCTGCTGTGTTCACCATTGTTCGTCGTTCGATGCCGGTGCAACTCAGTTTAGTTGTTTGCATATGTAAGTGATGTCGTCCCCATGTGCCATTGTCCGAGTTCCGCTTAAGGGGCGATCTGACAAGACATTCTGTCGGCATCAGTCGCTCTTGGTTGCTCGCTGGTATGTGAGAACTTGAGTGTGTGTGGGGGGGAGGGGGGGTCATTTTGAGACAACCAAAAAATCCGATAACATCTGGCGCTGAGGTACTAAGGATTTGGTAAGAACTCTGGCCACATTCTCTCCGTCTGCAGGCGGAAGTGGACGCGGACACGGGCATGAACCAATCTTCATCAGCAAAATAATAGTCGTCACTTTGCGACGCTCAACTTGGCTCAGAACGACTAAAAACCACCACAAACATACGCCTGAGCCTTAAGAGGTGCGATTGACTGAGCAGAACTCAAACTGGTATGGAATCTTGTCGGATGATCAGACTTTCCCCAAATATTCCTACGATCAAATCCAAGGATAAACGAAAATCACATCATGTCCTCACAGCCCGCAGGCACCATTCAGTCGCAAGCTGGTGTCAAATCATCATTTGTTGCACGTTCCACAGCCACACTCTTATTCAATAAAGTTGCTGTAACAGGTTCCCAACTGCAAAGCCTTAGAGAGCGTGAGACACAAATCGAGCGAGGCAGCGATATATTGCGAGATTCAGCGAGGGAGTGAGACAGAGCGTCGCGATAAAGTCATGTTAATTAAAGGCTTGTTTGCTTGTCGCTGGGGTGGTGGTGCTCGCCCCAGCAAGAGGAGGGGAGGGAGGGAGAGCGCGTCACAGAGTCGGCAGACGAGGCTCGTATGCAAAATTGACAGAAGTAAAGAAACTGCAAAAATATAATAAATCCTGCAAAACCAAGATAAATAGCGCATTATCCTATAGGGTCGATCCTCTCTCGAACTCTCAACAGGTACCTAGCACACGAAGACTACGACCGATACGAGCCTCTCTCTGCTGCTGCCTCCCTCTCTGCGGAGTGGTAGCTGCTGCTGTTCCTGTTTCTGCACAACATCAGGCACAACATCGCCATCACCGCCGTCGGTCGTGTCTTGTGTGTTTGCGCCTTCCTCGTCATCATTATCATCGCTCTCTCTCTCTCTCTCTATCTCTTCTCAGGATGTTTGGTATGGGGAGGGGGGCATAGGTGGATACGTGTCGTTCTCGTCGTCCTCTCGTTGCCCTACTCGTCGTCGTCGTCGTCGTCATCATCATCATCATGATCGTCGTCGTCGTCGTTGTCGTCGTCGCGTCTCTCATTCGGTTGAAGACTCATGTGCACATGCGTGCAATAATTTAAAATCCTCGAGTGTAATAAATTCCAATTGGACATGAAATGTTCATCTGATCCCATTCATCAGTTAGTTTCGAGGTTCTGGCATGGCATGCTTTTGCTTTTGCCTTTGCCTTGGTTTGGCTGGGCTTTGAATTGCTTGTGGTCATTTTAGAATCACCGGTTGGCGAGGAGGCGAAGGCGCCCTTTCGGGGGAGCAGAGCACTGCCTAGAAGGAGATGAAGCTCTCACAATGATGGCGAATTTTGCTGAAGGCATTGCCCCCGATATTCGGAAGGCTGTCTTTCAGACCAGCTTAAGGTAGAGTTCGATTGATTTTTCCTCCTCAAGCCTGTCAATCGAATTATATCCCCTGTTCATTGGTCTTCGAACGCATCCATGAATGAACACTCTAAATTGCAACAAATCACCTGTCAAATGACATTTTTGCGAAATATCAACCTTCCGCTGGACACACAGTGTGTCCAATTTAAGAACTCAATTTATCTCTCTCTGTCTCTCGGCACCTCGCCGCCGCCAGGTTCACCGTCCTCATCATCATCATCATGATCGTCGTCGTAGTTGGTGATTTCCGAAGCGACAGAACTGGCTTGAGACAAATCTTTTTCTCATAATTGAGTTCAAATGACAAAAATGGCGCAAAACAGCATAACAAAACCGAAAAGCGAGACGATCGAGCGAAGAGAACGTCAAAACAAAAACCAAAAACCAAACAAAACGCACACACAATTCGGTGTTGCGCACGCGGTTTAATGTGTTCCTTGTCCTCCTCCTCAGCCGGGTGCACCTCCTGCTACGCTCGATGGCCATCTCTTCTCTTCCGTCATCCGTTTTTGGCTTTAACACACAGATGGCCGAAGAAGGACACGAGGAGCGGATTGAGCGAGACACTGTGTAGTAGGGCGAGATATTTTAAGACTCAACAAGTGGAGAGACTAAAAATACAAAAAAATTAAAGAACAAGCACAAACACACACACACACGACGAAATGGGGAAGAAACAATAAAAATGTTATCCTTAATTTGTTTGTCCTTTTGTCTTTGCGGCAGTCGTCGTCGCGCGAGAGGGGACGACGACGAAGACACCAACAGAAGTCTGAAGTTGATGTTGGTTTCCGAAGTTGCTGCTGCTTCTTCTTCGATTGCACCAATGCGGAGAGCTGGAATGTCGTTGTCGTCTTGATAATGGTTTGCGTCGTCTTTTTCATGGATTCCCCCTTTCTCTCCGGGCCAAGGGGAGATTGATATAATTTTTGCCTAAATTATGAGAATACTTAACCGTGAAGAGGAAGCGAGGATAGAGCGTGTCAACGTAGGACTCCTTAGTCTCACTATTTGGGGGCTGTTCGCAAATGGTATTTAATTCGTGATAGGAACTGGAAAAGTTGCAGCAGCAGCAGCAGAACTAGCTTTAACATAGCGCGCAGATGCAAATGATGGTGAGGAGATGATGCCAGAGAGCGCAAATCGCAAACGAGATGCTGATTACTCGCAGATACTCCGCGAGCACTGTGCTCTCGGTGTATGCGTGTGTGTTGTCTTGTGTCGGGGTCTTGTTCTTTGCACTTGTTCTTTTGTTTTGTTCCATGTTCTGGCGGGTACGTAGAGAATGAAAACACAAAACGGAAAGGGAACCAGAATTCCTTTTGTTTCGTGGTCGGGATCATTGAGATCTGTGTGAGATCGTCGCTGGGTTACGTCTTCGATCTGTTCTGCTGCGTCTGGTGAGCAGCAGTGTTTGTGTGTGTGTGGGATGTAAAGATTTGGAGATTTGGCTTTGACCACGGATGGTTCTTATCTACACGCTTTGGTCCTGTGTTGGTTTACCAACTGTAGAGTGAGATATGGGGTCACGTGCGGGAAATTAGATTCACTTAGCCATTCTTTCAAGTATTTTAGAGGGGGTTCAGTTTAGGACGCATCTCGAGGCTGACGGATGTCTTCAAGAATGCATGAGCATGAACCTAGGCTTAGGCGTAGTCTGTGCGCGAAGAACTTTTTTAGCAGCCCAGGAGGGGGCTTGAGACATATTCAATTCTGAAGCAAGCATTTCATGGTCGACACTGGAGACTTTAAAGACCCCCGAGGACTGAGTTCGAACTTCGGCTTGGACAAGGTATCTGGCAATTAAGATAAGACACCTCATGTCTCAACTCAAGAGTAGCTCAAATTTAACCAAATAAACAACAACAACAACAACAAGCATGCAAGTAAAGATCGCTGTTCAATGTAAAAATTACTCTACAGCATATCCTTGAGATACAACAACATGAATAATTAAAAATATGCACACACTCACCTTACCTTAAATCCAAGCCCGTTTCCACTAGATACAGCATAAAAGTTGAATTTTGTTGCTATCCACAAGCTTGTTGCTCCTTATCGTGTTGCTGTCAGCACTTCCTTCACTTATCTATCTATTCACTTATCCTTTTTTTTTTTTTTGCTATTTTGTTTCGATATCTCGCTTTGTCACTTTCCCTTCTTGAACTTACACGTGTAATATTTTTGATTTTTTTTTTTTTGACTTGACTTGAAATTAAATGCACGGATTTTTTTTGACTAGTGTTAAGTATTTTTGACTTTTTCTCAAATGGCACAACATGAAGAAGTTTTGCAGAAAGATCGGCTAGTATAGACGTCGTTTTAGCGCATCTGCCGTCGCCGTTGGTAGGACCTAGTTTGTCATTTATGCTCCGGTATATACAATGGGCGTCTCATGCGAATGATGCAATTGTTCTGAAATGAGAAACAAATGGAAAACGTCACTAAGCAGTCTTAAAATGCAATAAGAGTCGGATGTTGGAACTAGGTGCAACGTGGCTCTCGATCTGAACACAATCTATGACAGACTAGGACCACACATTAAGTGCTTTGTGTGACCATTGATGGGGATACATCTTGAAGGATAGAGCATGGCGCCCGGTAGTGGACGTGAAACAAGAACACACATATATCAAATGAATCTGAATCCTCAAAGGACAAAGACGACACTCTCTAAGGAAAACTCTGCTCAAGGTCAAGCTAACATATAGCACTACATCACACCACCATACACAAACGTGAGCAAATAAGCCGCACAGACATGACCCAATTTCCGTATCGGATGCGGTGGCGACGACGAACACTTGTACACCCTGACCACCACGCACTACTGGGCTCGGGCGTCCAGTGCAATTGACAAAAAGATACAATCTAAGGCAAGTGCATGCACCCACTAGTCAGAAAACCACTTCACCATTCCACCATCGTTGCCTGCCATTAACGGCAGCAGAAACAGCAGCCGTGCAACCACCACCACCGTCTCGCCGCCGCCGTCGTCGTCACCACACCACATCAGCGTAGTGACACCAGCCAGAACCACGTGCTGCGTGTGGCTTTTTCGCGACTTTGTGCAACAGCACTAGTGCCATTAACAACAGAAACAGCGTCGGCGTGTCAGCCAGTCACTCTTCACAAGCACGTGCCGAAAGAAATACTCAAAAAAATAAATTCAACCGAAAAGGAGAGCGTGGATAAAGCACAGAAACGGCGAAAATCAGGAAAACACAACAACTACAACCTCAAAGACACAAGTACTTTATGCACACAACTACTCATAATGTGCGCGTTGTGAGGGCAATGTCAGCGCAATGGAATCTGGATTTGTGTATAGGTGTGTGTGTGGTTGCAATTTTTTTTGGTCAGCGCTCGGCGTTACTGCTTCACTTAACGCAAAGGACACTCAACGCTGACACGCGCTTTCTGCCATGCCGCAAAATACTCTTCAAGCAGCACCCTCGAACTTCTCTCATTTTATTGCATCCCGATGATGCAAGAAAGCCGATATTGCCGATGGCGATAATGTGGCCATAAAGAGGATAATTGATAAAATTGCAACGTGTTAGGCCGAGGGGACAATGCAAAACGCAGGGAGTATTACCGTGTGATTAGAGGATGTCAAGGATTCAGAAGGAAACGGAGAATAATTGGGTGATTTTTTTTGGAGATGTGAAGGTGTCAAGATGACAGTTGATAGTTGAATTAGGCGCTCCAGGGAGAAATGTCACGTCTTGCAGGATGGATGATGATGGAGTCCTTTGAGTTTTCAAACAGAGTCAGTAAGCGAGGCGAAACGTTTCTGTCAAAAGTTGTTTTGACATGACAAGTGAAGACTATTCGACATTTGATCAGTCTGAAGGCAAGGCCTTGCTATGCCTGTCTCGGCATAGCCTTTTCGATTCTCGTTTTTTCAAATGGCTCTCCTGGAGAAGGAGCCCGCTGACAACCATGCTCTCAAGTGGCATGTACATACACTTCCTGTCAAATTGACAGTTTCTCCTTTCAGTTTAAGGAAAAATGTCTAATTTCTAAAGAAAACTGGGTCAGTTTAAAGCTGCCATCACGCGAATCGATGGAGTTCTTAATGTCCTGTGCAATATGCGCTCTAACAGCCGACGACGATGAGTATGAGGGCGAGCTGATTTAAAGAAGCCCCTTGGTCCTTGAACCCAGTGATTTTTATCCAAATAAAACACATGATCCACCATTCATCCAGACATTGTGTAGACAAATCTAATTCCAGGGTTAAAGAACACGTCCCCCGAATAGACAATAGAGCCGATAATTACTCGACACAAATGAGCGAGAAATACACAAAAGCATCGATGGACCCAGTTTCCAACAGAGCCTCATTTACACCATTGTGCTCATATTAGGAACTTATTGTAAGGATTCACACAGCACACCCACGCACACAGTCACAGTTACAAAGAAAATTACAGAAATAGAGTGCGGGAGAGATTGAGAGAAGAGTGAGACACTCGCCCGTCTCCACTGTCAAACCCTCGTTAACATGATTATATCCCCTTTTCATTCATCGTTCGTAGTGTTTTCACACAATACAAGGCTTTGAACAAAGAGGACAAGACGAAAGACAGCCAGGCAGGTGACTCAGACAGAGGCGTGCACGTTCCACGCTTTTTTGTCTCCTCCCATCGACTATCGGGCTGAAGAGCCCTTAACAGGTGGTGAAAAGAATTATTATTATTATTTTTTAATTCCTATCGATGACAGGGATGATAGGGTGGTGGGGAAGGAATGCCATTCTTCCTAGACCTCGTCCTCGTCGTCTTCTTCTCCTTCATCTAGTTCGATTTCGAATTCCTCCTGGCAATCCATCCATCGAAAATTACTCGCGTGTCGTCAAATGATTGCGCAACCATTGAACATCAAAGCTCACCCGTTCGCCCATTCACCGATCCGCACCCCCAGTCGATCGGTCGGTCGGGCGGGGCGATGTCTATTATTTCTATCTAATTCCGGATTTCCGGAATATTAATTTCTAGCGGTATTTGATTTATTTTTAGACTCCCAGGCAGGACATGCCCGGAGATGGTGTAGCTCTTACAGCAAAGCAGCGGCAGCAGCAACCAGCACCAGCAGAGTCATCTCAACTGATTTGTGGCCATATGTGTGACATCTGTAAGTCACAGCACTGTTTGCTTTGCTTCGTCCCACACCAACACACTCGTGTGCACACTTTTTCAGTCACACTTGTTTAGGCTTAGATACATATAATTGCGAGAGCACAGTAAGAGGGTGTTTATATTGTTGCTGGTGTTGGTTGTTTGAATAGAACTTCCCACAATGTGATTGTTTTTTTGTTCTTTCGATGTGACACCAAGGCAGACACCGACGACGACGGGGATGACGATGGATTTGTTCAAAGAACAAACCCGCGTTGGTTTAATAATATGCATGATTACTGATGCATGTGTGCGTTTGCATCGGAATGGCGAGGGTAACAATGGCCAAGGATGGATACTCCTCCTAGAGCTCCACGAACTGGCAGAGGATCACTGAGAGTCTGACAAATGGGGTGGATTAAAAAGAAAACAATCAGACGATGGGCAGTAAGCGCAAATTGGACTCCAAACAGCGCGACTAGAAGAGGTGACAGATGACAGGTGCAAGAGATGATGAACAACAAACAATTGGATTGCATGCTTTTATAGTGCAGCAACTAGACACAGACAAACCTAGACTCAGCCAGCATATCTCCAAGTTGAAAGACGAGGAATCCAAAGATCCAGAGACAAGAAGCTGATAGGTGACAGGTGACAGATGAACAGACGTCACAGAGAATGCAAAAAATCAGAATTGAGGTGGAAGCTGAGTTCAGAACATCTCAAAGACACAACAAATCGATGCCGAAGTCGGGAAAGGCAAGATCATATGTCTGAAAATGATGTCAGTCATATAAATGGACAACGACAGGAGAGGCAAGGGAATTTGCCTCGAAATGGCGTTTCACGTTCAATGTTACTTTCATTTGCTTATCATTGAACGTTGAACGTCACCAGATCACATACCATTGAGTCCAACTCAAGCAAAAGAATTCCAGTGTTTCTCTTTTATCTCCAAGTCATCTCCGAGTGTCACGTTAACAATGCAACGATTGTTTGGAACAATTCGAATCAGAATAAAAAATAACCTTTTTTTTTTGTCTTCATCACGTGTCAAGTTAACAGTGATCTTCATTCAAAATCCACCAAAAAAAGAGAACATAGAATACTCTTGATCTAAATATAGACACTCCATGGTCCGTCCGAACCGTTGTCGCGTCTGGCATCCAGATGTTGAACTATTGTTCGACGAACACTTCAACGAATTGTTTGGGAAAAGTGAGAACTGTCACCTGTTTCTTCTATTTTTTTTTTTTTTGTTCTTTGGCGTTTGTGAAATAATTTTCCGTCGCAAATCGGAAACCAAATGCGACGATCACAAGAGGGAAGGAAGCGAGTGGCAGAAAGGATCACATGTGATCTCATCAGATTTGAGTAGTGGAGAATAGAGAGTTTCACAAAAAGAGTGAGGTTTGAGACTCCACTGACAGTTTATCACATTCTCCCAATTCATGAGAATTTCAAGTCCCAAGGAGACAACAAGGACGCACCGAGAACATATCAGTCGGAAATCATTGTCCATCGGCGAAATAAAGTCGGAATTTATTTAAAAACATTCAAATTCCATCCACAAGAATTTTTCTCTCTTCGATTTGATACATTTTGCACTCATTTAGCTTTTCAGCGTTTCAGCGTCGGCTAAACAGCGATTTCGCACGTGCGACTAAATTACTGCGGGTAGTTTTTTTTTTTGTTCCATTTAAGCACAGAGATGACCTAAGACAACAAGGATCAGAACGACAACGACGAATTTTCGAACAATTAGACAAACCGGCAAAGAACACATTCATCAGAACACAAATCATTTGACAGGTGTCTGAGAAGTGCAAGGAAAAATGCAGAATGAAAATAAAATTGTTAACATACCACGAATCCTTAGCGGCCTTTGACGTTGTCGCATTTTGGCCACGGATATGCAATTTGAACCAACATCTTGTTTCTTTTACGCACAAATACACTACCCGCGTGGATTAATACGTCATTTTTCTTAATTTTTTATTTTTTTAATTTCTTGATCGAGACGATGGAAAAAGAAATTTAAACCAAATCACTCACAAAGAAAACAAAAGCAAACAAACAATTGAAGGCAGTGAATATAAATTGTCTTCGGTTTTTTTTTTTGTATTTTCAAGGATTTAGCGTCGGATTATTGATTGATGTTTAAATGATCTCTCGTTGGTGTCTCGAGGGAGGGCTGGGGTAATGGGGTGGATCCCTAATGGTAGTTTCAAAGATTAGAGAAATTCACGGGGATCATTGTTACAGACAAACACACGCACACGACGCACATGATCAAGAGGTTGCACAGAACAGTGAGCTCGACGGCAAAGAAATCGTTTTTTTTTTTTCTTTATTTTTTATTTTTACTTTCACAAAATTTCCGCGCGGTTGTTTGTAAATTCTAAGAAATTTTTTTGAAAATTTCTACCATAATCCAAAGGTAATGGGAATTCGCGAATTGTTTCAACAAAGTTAAGCATGTAAGACTGACTGTTGCCACCACTCTCATTAGGGATCCCGCAGAAAAAAAAAGAACCAGCAGCGAGTAGACAGTTATTCAAAATAAATTTTCTATTGCATTCCGATTAGGGGTGAGAGAACGTGATCCTCTCGCTCACAAGACCGGCCGGGCCGGGGTAGGATGGACACAATGAATGAATTCAAATATTTAAACAATTTCCTTCTTTTTGACTAAAAATCAATCAGAAATCGAACAGACGGAACCGCACGTACAAGAAGAATGAAAAAAAAAATAACGGAAAAAATAGATATCACTGATTGAATGCGCGTACAAATTGTTCACGTTTTTGTCCATTCAAAGGTCACCAAATAAATGAACATGTCATATTCACCCGTTCACTCACTCACAAAAAAAAAATACGAAAAAAGAAATAATTCTCTCATGTGAGATGGATGCGTTTGTTTGTTAGTTTGACTGTTGCGTTTTTTTTTCAATCGTTGTTGACGTAGTGTCGCCGTAGTTGACGTTATTGTGTAGTAGATTCCGGTATATTTTTGTTATTTTTCTATTTTGTGTGTTGTTTGTGTGTAGTCGTCGTTATCGATGTAAAAACCAACGACAACCTCTACGCAGCGCGGTTAGACTGCTACTACTGATGATGATCGTGAGTGTGCCTCGCCCTGGTACTATAGGCAATACTCGAATTCGCCGGCCGATGAACTGTTTACGCTGGGTACCATCACTGAAACAACACTCACACACACATGGTCCAGAAGGCGCAGCATCTCTCTTTGGATCTCTCACTCATACATGGATGATGAACGAGGACCAGTGATAGCGCAGCAAAATGAATTTTTGCCGCTAAATCGAATAAACAAAACTCAAGACAATACGTTCGAGTGAAAGGGAATGCATTTCGCCACCGGCATAGGTTGTGCGAGTGACAGAGATCCGCTGAGTCAGCGGGTCAGTGTGTGAGTGAATGATTCAATTTGACATGCGTCACATGTAGTCTTGGTTGGTTGGCTGAAGCGACACGACACATACTCAACCGGTCGCGACACAGGTGCAACAATGAATCTTTGAGTTGATTTTCAACACTCACCGTTAGGATTCACTCGAGTCACTTTGCTCCCGGAATGGTTGTTCGTGTGCGCGCACGCTGTCGGAGTGTGGGTGAGAGAGAGAGTGTGTGAAAAATGCCAATGCGCAGCTAACGTTCTACTCACGAGCCAAACGCTTGCCAATGAGAATAATTTTGAATCTCAAACATTACCTGGAAGGGATGTATGCTATGGACTTCTTGGACCGCCCATCAGTTGTTTTGGGGAGTTGGCCACGCCCTATTTTTGTCGCGGAGATGCGTAAACATGTGCTTTAGTTGTTTTTTGTTTGCTTGCAATTTTATTGTGTATGCGTGTGCTTGTGGGCAGCGAGAGAGAGCGAGAGAGAACGGCGGCAAATCTGCAGTAAAACAAACACAGTTCCTACGCGAACTTTGATAGTAACCAAACAATACTTCAATCATTCAACGCATCCAGTTATCGTCCTCAAAATACGAACGACGACTACGATGTGCATAATCAAGGAGTAATCCTTGTGTGTAAGGACTAAGAATTTCAAAGGCTCTATGCATATCGTCGCCTCCTTCCACCCTATCTCTCCCACCCTCTTTCTCTGTCTATCGCCAAGACCCCGGGAACAATTAGGCGTCAAGGAGAAGACAATCTCACAGTCCACCGTAGCAAAAAAAAACAAAAACAAGAAGGAGACTAAATCGGACATTAGGGCAACATTGCATCCACTAAGGGGGCTTCATTGATTGGCAGCTCTACTGGTGTGTGCTCCTGTGGATCTCATGCTTCTCATTTCTCAGTTCAATTGTGTGTCAGCACAATATTCGCCGGACTTCACGTCAGCTCACACTCTTTTGCACCCACCCAGCACGTCCCACATCTCACACCGTTGCGAGAAGAAATTTTTCTTCTGAATGACTTTGATTTTCGAGAGCACAGTGCAGTGGTGTGCAAGAGATAGAGCCCGTGCCAGTACCACAGAGAGAGAATGAGAGAGGGAGCGCGCCGAGTCCAATTGAATCCAATGGGACCGAGCGGGATGCTAGAGAATCTCATTGTTTGCTTCTGTGCACGGCGGTGTGTGCTGTGCGATTGGGTGCTTGGATCCCCGACAATTGTATTGTTGTTTGTTGCTTGGGATCGGATATACGAACGGGTGTTGGGCTTTAATATTGGGGGCGGTTTTGGCTGCTATTGTTATGTTCTCTTACTCCCTCTCTCTTCCTCACTCTTGGTCTCTCCCTCTCATTCTTGCGCACTCAGGGTCTGTCTTCGATTTTATTTGTTTGTGGTTTGTCGTCATAGCGCTCCTTGCCTATTGTTTGGGTCGGTGGCTCCCATAGGGGTGTGAATCGAACGAATCAGATTTGATGTCCACATCATGACAATCGACTATGTGTGTGTGTGTGTTGGGGGAAAGATTTTCTAGAGACGTTCTGTTACTGAGGGTCATCTGAATATGTTTTTTTTGTGTCGGTTCACTGAGAAGGATATCTCGACTGTGCCCGAAAGGATATCGGTAATTAGCTTATCCGGGCTGCTTACTGCGTAGGTCATTTGAGAGGCTCTTTGAGAGCATAATGTCGACCTGATTATGGATATCGACATGTCCCATATTAGAATGGAGCACAGTGCCCTGCGAGGGAGACAAAATGAAAGAAGCGGCCGCTTTGCTCGAATGGAGGGCAATCTCTGGACTTTTTTGCCCAGAGTGAAGCTCCGTAGAAATTTTGGAGGCTTGTGGACCCTTCCTAGTGATTCAACGACTTGTGGCTCTATGGTTTACCGTTCATTGACTTGTGGCGCCATGTCTAATGACTCCATGACTTGCCTACATTTCTTTGAACTCCTTAGCTGGGGGTCCTTTTCTTGCCTTTCCACTCAGGTATGAAGAAACCACTGATCCTCACCTGCTCTCCTTCTCACTTCCGACTTTATTTCTTTGTTCCAACCGCTACTCCTTGTCAATCGTGCACTCCATCCTCTATGGCCGTGTTCCCGATCACACCCAAATAGAGAAACCCCCACCCAACCACCATCTCTCTATCGCCAACACCTTCTACTGCGCCAAAAATGGAACGAAACCAAAAAGTAATCAGCTCTACTTACTTCAAAATTTATGAATCAACCATCGGAATGTTCCACAAACGGCCGACCAACGGACTGCGGGGAGTGATCGCTTGCGTATCCACGCAAAGCTACATCCACCGAAGCGAGGTGGAAAAATCTCGATCTCTCGATCCTCCCCCGCCCCACGCCCCAAATGGCGCTCTTCCCGACCAGCAGCAGCATCGCAAAGTCATCGTCCATCATCTTCGCCCTCATATCATCTAGAAATTGGAAATGCGTACAAACGCGCTGCTGTACTGCCACGCAGTACAGCATCAAACACACACACGCATGATCTGGTGCACGATCTAGCATCCGCATTTCGATGATTCTATGCGATCTTTTTTTCGCGTATAAATTCAAATTAAGTCCGGAGTGCCGAAGACTAACAAAAGGAGGTTCACCGAAAGCACCCCCTCCCCATAGCCCTCCCTCCACCATACAGCATTCGGTTGGCGGCAGCGGAAGCCCCATCGAACATCGTGTGCGAAAGGGAGAGATCGAGATTAGTCGCCAGGCTCTGTTGCATATCATTTGCAGTGGGCACCTGTTCCCTGGATTTCCGGTTGCCCGCTTCAATTAATCGTTTTCCCCGGGAGATCCCTACATCATATTAGCGCGCCCCTTCTCGCGGTTTTGCGTACGTGCGCGCACTTTTCTGTGAGCTGTGCAATGTGCTGAGTGTGTGCGTGCATGTGTTTGCTTTCTTGTGATCGCGTTCGCTTTGATTCCGCATCCCGCAGGATGCTGGCCGGGGGGTGGTGGCGGCAGGCGTTGAGTGTGTGTCGTGATTTTCCTGTTCGTGGAGCCGATACTTACTTACATACGCTTCCTGGGCCTTGTGCCTGGTGATGATGCTGGTGATGACGAAAGTGACGACGACAACAACAGCAACCAGTGCTCGAGGAGATCATCTCTTCGTTGCCGTAGTCGCCGCACAAAATGTGCGTAAGAAGAACTTGCATGTGGACTGTATTTTGGCAGAAGGCTATAATTACCGTTATAATGAGTACCTAATTCATCATCATTGCTGCCGTAAACCGGGTATCCGGCAGTTTGTTCTTGTTTTTTGTGTTTTTTCTTCATTTGCTCCTCTCGAGGTTGAGGAGCTACTTCCTGTTGGGATGCGCGTTCCTCATCTGGCGGTCGAAGTGGAAGGTGTTAGATTGCCCCGTTTTTGATGAAGCTGTATGACAGGTGCGGGTAATTTGTTTCTTCGAATTTGGCGTCAGGTGGGGAGGAATACAGATTCAGAGTCAGAGTCAGAGTCAGATTCAGGTCCCTACTAATGCATACTGTCTCATTGGCCTCAGGTCAAAATTAAGGCCCCCTCACCACATCATCACACGCCTCCTCCCAAGAAGTCAACGGATCCTCATCCCGATTTCGCATCCGGGTGTGCCCTCCAAACCTATATCATATCGAATCAAATGGCCTGCCAGGAAATGGATGAATGGATGATTCTTCTCGCCCACCACCGGCAGGTTCAATCATTGTTGTTATTCGTGTGTCATTTCCTAAGCTAGAAATAGAACTCATACAGAAGTGGCTCTCGAGGAACGAGATGTGCCAAAAACGTTCAATACGCACGTCTGCACAATGTGCTCATGCAGCAGCACTCGTAGATTCGAATGCAAACGCACACATGTACACGGTGACCGCGGCAGAGATCTGCATATCACAGTGATGCCAGTGGAAAGTGAACGCGCTTACAAGCAACTGTGCACTTAATCATTCGGCTCGATATGTGCTTCTCATTGCATTATCTCCCATTCAATCCTCTGGTCAGATTTTGACGGGTGCCACTGTGCAAGGAGTTTATTTTTGGGGTTGTTTTCGAGTTCGTTTCGCGCGGACACCACTGTGTGTCGGGCGGAAGGAGTGACATCGACACACTGCTGCGAGACAGAGAGAGAGAGAGAGATCGCATACGAAGGGACATTCATAAAAAATGCCCTCCCTCCAAAGCGGGGTATATTTTTGTAAAAAAAAAAAAAAACTATAATTATGGGCGCTCGCGAATTCGACCCAACCAGTGTGCTATTGATGCTCAGGGAGCACGTTCTTGTGAAATACAGTCTTGGGACCGTCCCTGGGCTGTTGGAATCATGGAGCTGGAGCTGAAACGAGATCAAAAGAGTAGTTGGAAGTGACCTAGCAGATCATGGGACCGGAGACCACCCTTCCTCGGCCAGAATCTCTGCTTCAAGCTGGTCCCACTGATAGACCTCGTAGCCAAAATGTGTTTAATGGAAGTTCAGAGTAAAGAAAGTCACCACCTGTTCTTCTAGTCTGCATGGTCGCAGTCTACCATCCACCAGCAGTTTTGGCCCCTGCCCACTGGGGTGCATCCTTCTCTCATTTATCAGAAAATTACAGCAGAAATGTACGTATGTGTACCATTTCGCAGGTTCATTTGTGAGATACATCATGCATTTTAATCCCACATCCGCACCCTATGTCATTATCATTGTGATTAACATCGTCGCGGGATCCTTTCAATTAAAAATAAAGAATTACTCCGAACTCGGAGTTTATCTTCTCTAGTTGGATGCAGCACTTAAAATTAAATGTTTCTGCATAAGTTGGAGCAGATCCAAAAAGTAGAGGTGAACGACGACAAACGGCAAACGACGACGGCGGCAATGAAGCCATCTCAAGTACCTGGCAGCGGGCTCCTCCGGAAAAGTTGCACCCTTCATTCGCGTCAAGTGCGAGAACTAATGAGTATTAGCATGTGTCCTTATTTATATTTTATTTTTTTTGTTCCACCCTCCAACCTCCTACAGCCCTCATACACGTCACCGAATGGAATGCTTTATGTCATGACTCGGATGACGTAGGATTTTTTTAACTTCGCGATTCCGACTGATCGACTATTTGTCAGCGATTCGTCGCTCATTTGGCTTGACACTTTTCTGGCTCATCACTTGTTTAGCTCTGCTCCTTAGCTCCTTTGGCCTGCGTTTCTAAACTCGTTTTCCGACGCTCCACTAGTCATGCACCTTCGAAGGAGCTCAACATGTCTGCTCCAGCAACGCATGCAACATGATATGAAACTAGATTAACTTTGAACACCCTCCCTCGCAACGAAGTTAAGCTTTCGCTCATCGAATCCGCCTTGACGTTTCGATATGTCAGTGGTCAAATGACAAGCGCAAATGAAGGACGATTGTAATCCCCCCCGTGTGCGAGTGCGAGACTACATTCATTCCACGGACCGTGTATAATTAATGCGATACCCGTCGATAGACGGATGGATGGAGAGAAGTTTGGCATCATCACAAATAAGGATAATAATGATAAAACCGATGACGAGGATATGTCCTTTTGCTCATTTGATGGCTGACTAATGCACGTAAGGCGAGCGGGGCGCAGAGGACACGACGACCAACTGGAACTGGGTGCATTCTCGTCCAAAATGTGAGTGGATACATGTGTACAAGCACCCAAAGGACTCCATGCGGAGTGTGCTCATATTTGGACAGACGTCACGTAGGTATCACCGCAAAGAAGAGTCGGGTTTGGGAGGCATTCACATATTTTCGTTTGTTATCCAAACAAGCCCAACATGCCCCGGGCTAACGGGGGGAATGTGTGTGCGGAGGAGGCGGAGGTCCTTGCGTATCCTTTGATGAGTTCGTTTGTACATACATAGCAGATATACACTCTCTCTCTCTCGTAGAATTATTCCGATATTACGACGACTATTATTTGAGTGGATAATGTGTGCCAGGGAACGGCATTAGGAAATGCGTGATGCGGCGGGGTTGATGTTTGTTTTTACGTCTGTTTGTCTCCATCACGCAAACGGAGTATATTCATTATTAATGTCATGTAACTGAGTGGATGAGGTGGGGCCCCACAAGGATTACATTTAATTCATGGTGAAGGGTGTATGGATGTCGATTTATGTTATGAACGTAGTGACAGGCTCATACAAAGTTGATGTAGTTCAGCGGAAAATGAGAAGAGGACCGTGGAGGAATTGCGGGCATGAAGCACTGATGACCCCCTCAACTCTTTGTCCAACCAAGGCGACCCTTCTAGCAGACAAAACCTTTTCTGTGTGCTGTGTGTGTGAGTGTTTGTGTGTATAGCTTCTGCCTCATCAACCTCCAAAGACGACGTGAATGCATATATAAATCAAACAACAAACCAGGTGACCGAACGAGACGACCGCAAACGCTTTATTTGCCAGGCCAACACACGCTGCCTGTGCGTTGTGTTTTACGTATAAACCATGCAAAGAATCAATACAAACAAATTAGAGTCATGTTGACCCTTGGCCAACAGCTTCCCATGATCTAGTTTCACTCCTCCTCGGGAACTTGTTGAAACAATGAGAACAGTTTCGGAGAAGCATCCACACGACAACGACGACGATGTCAATCTTGTGGGTCTCCTCATCTTCCTCACTCGCCCTCTGTCCACTCGCTGGCACTCTGGCACTCTCTAGCGCAGTGTGGCATTCCGTGTTGCAATGCTTGTGGCATTGTCTCTGGGCGCCGCCATCCAGTGCCCCCATCGCGGTGAGTTAGAGCCTCCTAAGAGGGTTGCTCAGAGGCATGAAAACACCGATTGCATTCATGTCGGCGCATAGAGTAGAGAGAGCATTCGGCGACACTTTGGTACATCGGTTAACGTGCGCGATAACAATGTGATACACATTACGAGGACAACTCCGCAATGTGTTCCGCTCACGGCGAACGGCGATAGACATGCCCGTGCACAGGACAATAGGCGGTAAAGTGGCTTTTATCTTTCTCCAATTGTGGTGGCGTTGTGGCATCGCTTGTGATGACATTGCATTAATGCCGCCCATTGATGAACGATGTTTGGGCCGAGGAGGAGAACGATTGTCGTTGTCGCTGTCGTTAATCCAAGAGATGGGCAAACTTAGAGTGGAGCCTCAATGGAATGACAAATTGCCACGGAATGTGATTGTTGTCCGACTAGATGCAGACACTGGGCGAAGGGTGTGATGGGAGGCGGCCGGATGGCGAGAATGAAGCAAGTTTTATTGCCAGTGAACGTGACTAGACATTGCTCGTGCACTTGCAAGAGGCAATCCTTAACGAATGCCTGTGGAATCTCGTAAAAGTAATAATAGCGCATAATCTGGTCGGTGGACGGTGATCTTTTGAACTCAATGCGTAGCGTGGTCACTTTAGAATCATACACGGAAACGCCTAGAAACAGTAGAACAACATCTACGTAGCTTCAAATTTGATGTGTCCAACGAAATTATGGACACGGGTTTATCGTCGCCGTGTTTGCTTGTGAGCAACGCAGTGCATGGCTCGAGACCAGACAGCAGAGGTTCTCTGAAGAAGAAGTTCCAAGCGTTGGGTATTGGGTCCGATATTTTTCAGGATTCATAGCATTGGTTGAATTTTTTTTTTTTGGAGTCCCACAGTTTGTACACAGTTTGTTTCCAACACGATGTACTAAACAGGCGCACAAGTACAGTTCCACTTAATCATCGAGTATCGTTGCTTTGAACACATTTGCTGACGTTCGTTTTATTGCTTCCTCCAAGCCCCGCCACTGCTTACATCTTCCGTGTAGAAACCCAAGCACACACGAGCCGCTCTCTTCCCAAACTCCCACCCACCAACATGTGAGACGCTTTCAAGCAAAATTGTAACATGACAAAATTGTCACAAGAGCGGGGGATGAAGCGCATCCAATTAAAATCAAAACGCAACACTAAACCATTTTTACCGTTACTTAACCGATTTTTGTGACAAATCAAACAGCCACCCAGCGTTACATCCTCACACCCACCCACACACTCGTCCATAATCTTCACAAAAGAAAGAACGACTAGACACATTAAATTATGAGATGGGAGAAAAGAAGCAGAAACTGAAATGATGAGGGCGTCGTTGTATTGCAGAGAAAATTACCACGAATGTGGAAAATTATGCTTTATCATCCGTGAGAATGCTTTTCAACGTTATCTCCTTTTTTTCCATCAAGAACATCATGATGACGACGCTGATGATGATCATTATCGTCTTCAACAACAGTGACTTCGTCCTCGGAATTCACAAATGGTGCCGGTAGTCTCTTCATTACCGAAGCGCAAGGCTACATTAACGTTTGAGGTTATAATTGATGAAATCACATTACCAGAGACATGGTGCTACATATTAAAAGATAACGGCAAAGGGAAATATACATATGTGTGTCGTAGAGCGTGCCGAAACTACAAAAGGAAAGGAAACACTAAGCGACTTGTGATTGAAATTGTTGATTGAAGCAACAAAGTATACACATATGTATATGGCAAAGGAAAACGCTGATCGTGAGAGAGGGTGGGAGACATGTGTGTCTCAACAGTCTCAAGGTGGCTTCGTAAATCTATTTAGCAAAATAGTGAAATCACAAAGACTTGCTACGGCATGTTTCAAGTGATATAATTTGCATACCTCCGCTAAACGAGCCCCAATTCAGTCTTATTCATTACACTGGCCTTTGAAATAGTGAGAGAGAGTGGGGAGGGAGAGAAAGAGAGAGAGAGAGAGAGAGAGATATAGCGAGTTTTTGAAAGATGCCTTAACGAGGTGAAAGTACCGCTGACTGCAACTTGCCGGTGGTTAAGAAGGGGCATTCGAAGAACTCAGCAAAGGCAGCCACCAACAGTTCAAACAAGAAGTAACAAATCTCAAGTCTCTCCCAAATTCAAACCGCTCTTGATGTAGGTCAAAACCGCGGCAGACTGGGATTCTGTGATGGGGTCGAATGTCTGATTCAACAACAAAAAAAAAAAAAAAGTCAAGTGCACAACGTTGGTTTGACTTTGGATCTTTTCGGTTTTGGACACGTGTGCATCAACAACAAATGAACAACAACAGAGTGTGTTGTGTTTGCGTATGCCTCCGATAAGTACCCGTATGTTGTTTTGTGGCCTTTCAAAGGACGAATATTTTATTTCACTTCTTATCGCATAAGGCACGCCACGAGATGGCTGAGAGTTTCATCTCATTCAGGCTCAAAGTCGAGTGAATTCTGTTGTCCTTTGGGTTATTTTTTAATTATCCCCTCATTCGCTGCAGGAGTTTGGATTGCTTTTGCAGTTAATTAAAATAATTACACACAGTCAGACTGACGCATACACACAGTCAGGCAAACAAACAAACCACTTTGTTGTGCCAAACAGTATCTTCTGCTTCGTCGAATGACATTTTTTTTTTTTTTTTGATCTTGCAACTGAGATGAACCGACAGAAACACCTTCTTGGACTTGTGAGGTTAGTGGTTGCGTTCGAGGATTAGCTTTGGCACACACACACACACATGCATTCATCTGCACTCAGTGCATCCACAGATCCACAGATCTTCTCAGATGCTGAATCAATGATTACTTGAATCATTATACCATCATTTCCATTCAGTGGCGCACGAGTATGTGCTTGTTTGTTTGGATTTAAGTTCCAACGACGACGAAGCAACGATGTTGTTCTCATCCTATATTCTCAGTTTCGGTGCCTATTCCCTTCGTCGTCCTCATCGTCTCCTCGTTATCGCTGTTGTCGTCGTTCCCCTATTCACTTGATTTTAATCTTCGCTAATGTCCAAGCAGGTTGCTCGCCCCGCTGGTTTGGCCCCGCATTGCATCGCTAGGAAACGCAAAGCACTGTGCCAGTAGTTTCTATCTTTGCACACACTCACCGGAATGGGGGGATTTGAGTCATGTTGTAGATTAATTAATACAAACCAAGCAAAGGATAAGAGGAAAACAACACACACACATTCGCACGCACACGTCTTGTTGCAACATTGTGCGTTCCGGTAATCCGATCTGAGGCAACGACGACGATATGGAAAGCCTCGTTGACAGTTGACAGTGGACTAATCATCGCACCCGCCACCAAGAGGAAAACAGTCCGACCAGTTCGCTCTCCAATTCGTTGCGAACGAATATCCAGTTCAATTGGAATCCGAAAACCAAAATCCGAAAGCCAAAGCTGAAAGACACGTTTTTCCCGCATTTGATTGATGACACACTTTCCTGCTTGAGGTGGCATACACAGCGACCAAAAAAGATCAGAATCAATTAACCGAATTGCAAATTGAAAGTTGAAGAAAATATATTTCAAGAACAGGAACTGTTGCCAGGTTTCGGGTGAAACAAATGAAGAAGAAAAAAAGGTCACCCACAAGGCTAGACAATCGACAACCCGCTGTGCTGCTAAAATCGTACAATCTTACAAAGAAGAAATGAGAGCGAGAGCAACCTGAACACGCGTCCAGGTTCTGCTTGCTACCCTGCTGAAGTTTCATCATCAACTTATTGCCTTCATTTGGGTGGGGCGGGGGTTTGTTTTACTTTCGTTCGCTATTCAGCACCTTTTAACCACCCCTTACGACGAAATACACGGCCGTGCACGTGTGTGTTTGTGTGTGTTTGTGTGTGTTTTCTCCTTTAATCATGTGCTCCGCGGTATTTGTTTGCCATATAATTTCTAATTTCCTTTTCGGAAAGAAACAAAAAAAGTTAAATCAAATCGTGTTTGCTTTGCTTTCTTTTCCCTGCTATTTTTTCTCGGGCTTGCATCAGTCCTTGTGAACTGTCATGAAACGGCTCGAGTGAGGGATGCAGATTAGGAATGTAACGACGTTTGACAAAAGAGATGAAGTCGCATTTCAAGAAAACGGAGGTCTGTACGGAGTTTATTGAAAGAGGAGGTGTGTAAAGGCTAAGGTTTCGAGGGAAACTGGCAACAAGAACACACCGATCATCCAACTCAGGATGTCTTCAAATAGTCTAGTCGAGACGATGACCATGACCAAGACCCTTCGAAGACTCAAGAAGAAGAGCAAAGCCGAAGACTCGTGTCACGAGCAGAAGAGAAAAGGCGCGACAAAAGATAATGGGAAATTGATCTTCTCTTGAAACCCCTGTCGAATGAGAACGACTCTTTGCCCAGAATGTCTTGTGTGTTCGCAGCATTGTGAAATTCCATTTCCTCAAGGCTTCCTGTCGTTTCCACGGTTCACGGTACCAGCTAAGGCACCACATGCAATCAGCTCACTGTACTAAGAATTCCAACCACCGCCCCATCCCATCATTTTTTTTTTAAAAACATTTTCACTTATATTTTGTTTGGTTTTTTTGTTATTAACTCCTCTGTGCGACATGTTGTTACCCTGCATATGTTCGCTCAATTATTTTTTTTTTTTTTGATTTCCTTTATTCTCAAACCAACCAACAGCCACCTTGGGGGTGGCCCCTGCTTTTGAAACAAAAGTGAGATGTCGACGATGCATATCCAGGAGCGCCCACACCCTCACACTCCCCCTCTCGCCCACGGTTCACACACAGTAGTCGTCCGGGTGGGATGCTGAATCTCTCACATCAACAGAAAGGAAATGAGAAAAAATTAATATACAAAAAATGTATGCTTTGCTCGGTAGGATATTTTTTTATATTTTTTAATTTCAATTCCTTCCTCTTTATGTGATGTTCACAATTAGTCAACCTGTCGATTGCAAGATAGAGAGGCATCATCAGCGTTTGTCGACGTCGTAGATTGCAGACCTAATTGTGGGGTAATGCTATCCTGTCATTTTGTCTGTTTTTGTTTCTCTACGAACGTGAGTGTGGCAGTGCGATTGAAAAATGCCAAAAATGAGCGAATTTCCTGCCTTTGAACACGGTAAATAAGCAGGCATTCCAGCGGGATAACCTGAAACAAGGCTGAAGGGTGACTTGTGGGTTGAGTGGTGTATTAATGGCTCCCAGTGGTCAGGACCCGTGGCCATGGGGGGATGTTCCCCTCCCCATTGCCCGTGAATGAATGAATTATTGAATTCAGAAATTTAATATCGTTTTCCAATTTCGATTTATTTCGAATGTACCACCACCGATTGCGTTGCAAAAAAAGGGGTTAAATTTGTGCTACGCCGTACTTTTGACTTGGCTGGGATGGTGTTTCATTTATTTTATTACGCACATATTTCGTGAGACACGCTTCCGAACGCACTCTCAATGCACTCGCATATCTTCATTGTGTCTGCATGTGTAACACGAATTGGGTTTTCCCTAATCGTTGGTGAGTTGGGGAGAAAAGGGAGAAAACGTGAGTCTCATTCTGTTAAGTGAATTCAAACGATTATGATGCTCTCACAAAGGACCAGAGCTGAACAAGAAAACAAGCAATTGCAACATCAATTGAAAAAAAAAAAAAACATGAATGATCCAAATAGTTAATTGAAATTAAAAACAACCCCGGAAACCAGACAAACACCATCTCATCTCATCCCAAACGTATGCGTACACGTATCCACCACAAGCGTCCACAAACAGGCCATAAGTGATACATTAGACTTAAACAAGGTCTTGTCGCACAGCTTGAAACATTAAAGCGAAGCGCACAAGCGAAAACACGTCTATTGAACCCACTCTGAACTAGCTGCAGGTTGTGAAACCTGCTCCCGGCGCAGACAAAACAACAACAACACACAAAACCGCACCACAAAGTCTGGCTTCGTTGTGAGCCACTACAGCAGATAGACTCACGATTGATGGTGATGTAGTTAATGTAGTTGAGAAGGGGCGGGGGGAGTAGGTTGGGGAACAGCTCACCTGAACAAGGTATACTAAGAGGAGGCAGTGACAAACAAACAGGATCCAGGCCTAGCCCTCTCTCACTCTCTCTCTCTCTCTCTCTCAAATTTGCGGAAGTCGAAAGGGAAGTGTTTACTTTGGACGCCATTGAACAAATGCCACTAAATTGTTTGACAACGTGTCACGACTGCACACAATCATCGCGACACACGCACAAAAGGAAGCACACGCACCACACGACTACACGATGGAAAGGGACGAGTCACGTTCCCATACCACCACTTACTGCGCGACAGTGGATCAACATTAAATCAAAGTTAGACCATCAACTGTTATGACGCGCGTGTTACACCAGCCATCGATACTCAACTCCAAGGACAATGGCCCTCCAATTACCCGACGGTAATTACTGGATTAGAGGAGTTATGGAAACAGTGGCCGTGTGATTACATATGGCTGGACCATTGAGAGAGGGTTGTCAATAAAACTAATTTCAAGTGAAGGGCCGCCGAGCCGGTCAGTGGTTGGATATGACCACCAGTGCCCTGGAATGATGTGATGTGGCTAGAATGGACATTGTTAACGACTGACCCATGTCTATGGTAGCCATGCAATAATGTGGGATGTGCTTTTCGGGTTTACGACAAAAATCATGTAATTAGCTGATGCCTGGGAGCAGTGGAATGCCATAAAAATGTTGATTGTCAATAACGCGAAATGACTGGGGGTGAATCTGGCAAGTGGAAATTAATGTGATGAGTTAGATTGGCGCCGTTGGTGGACGTAATCAGTAGAGAGAGAGAGAGAGAGAGGGAGCCACTAATCGTCGGTTTCAAACTTCACCCTCTACTCATCGAGGGAAAGACACAAGAATTCAAAGGATGAAGCTGTCTTCTGGACCCATCCATTGTCCCGGCACACAACCGCCAGCATGGAGAATCACCTGCATTTCATAGAATCTTCCTTAATCCGTCATCAAGAAAAATACCCTTCTTCACTGTTGTCTAGAATCCTACAGGAGATTCACAATTCCATCGTCGAAGAAGGAGCCTTGTAGAATCCCCAAATCCATTATACATTCGACCACTGAGGTCACGGACTGTACATCTACCTTCCAGAATCATCCCACACGTCATATCAACTGAACACCAATGCACCAAAAACCGTTGATTCAATTTGAAAAAGAAACCCAAGCAAGAGTTTGAGAGTACCTTTTACCAGTGCACCAAAGACAAGCACCACTCACAGGCACTTAGCTGATGCTAGACTCGTCGAGCAAATCCATCAGAAACGCAGTCTACCGGGCAGTGCCCGAATGAGAGAACGCACTTAGCTGATGTCAGACTCATCGGGCGAATCCATGAGAAACGCAATCTATTGGCGGGTGGCCGAGTGAACAAATGTGTGACACATTCGCCGTCTGGTGTGGGATAGACACACTACTCCACTTTGTGCTCATTTATGAATGACACTTGTGAGTGGCTTGACGTCATACTGGACAACTTCAGACTTTCCACATCTGCCGAGCGGAGTATAAAACCACTCTTAAATTTATGCTGATCTCAACATCCTTCAGAGGAATAAATACCAGTGTACGTAGTGAGTGATTACATTTTATTTATTTTCTCTCAAGCAAGCTACATACACGGGAATCCTGATATACTAGTTCACAGCTTATCGATCGATTTCTCCGAACACCACGTCGAGGGTACCAATGATGGCTACTATGTCAGCCAACATGTGCTGTTTGCCGATTTTGTCTAGCGCTGCCAAATGAGCGAAGCCAGGCGCCTTGATCTTGCAGCGGTATGGTCGGCTGGAACCATCGGAAACTAGGTACACACCGAATTCGCCCTTTGGTGCTTCCACGGCGGTGTAAGTTGCTCCCGGTGGCACCTGATAGCCTTGGGTGAACAGTTTGAAGTGATGAATGAGCGCCTCCATGGATGTCTTCATCTCAGCACGCGAGGGAGGGGTTATCTTGTTGTCATCTGTTTTGATTTCGCCGGCTGGCATCTGATTCAAGCACTGATCGATGATACGCAGTGATTGACGCATCTCTTCGACACGACACAAATACCGATCGTAGCAGTCACCCTTGGTTCCGATGGGCACCTCGAAATCTACTAAATCGTACGCGTCGTATGGTTGCTGCTTGCGCAAGTCCCACTTGATGCCCGAGCCCCGGAGCATTACTCCACTGAAGCCGTAGTTGAGGGCGTCTTCAGCGCTTACGACACCAATGTCAACGGTACGCTGAACCCAAATTCGGTTTGTGGTGAGGACATCCTCTACTTCGTCTAGTCGCTCGCCGAATTTCGACGCAAACTCATGGATGTCGTCCATCAAACCGATGGGCATATCCTGCGTGAGAATTTATTGCATTTGTTTAAGCAGCCAGAAAACATCTTAACAGGTGACTTACCAGCGACACGCCTCCAGGCCGAATGTAAGCAGCGTGCATACGAGCTCCCGAAACACGTTCGTAGAATTCCATCATCTTCTCGCGCTCCTCGAAAAGCCAGAAGAATGGAGTCAGAGCACCAATATCCAGGGCGTGGGTACCCACGGCCATGATATGATTCAGGATACGAGTGATTTCAGCGAATAAGGCTGCAACGGAACACACACACAATAACCACACAAATTGGGAAGGATTTCAGAAGGAACTTACTGCGAATGTACTTAGCCCTCAAGGGTACATCGATATTGAGGAGCTTCTCAACTGCCAGCGAGTAGCATTGCTCGTTGCACATCATAGACACGTAGTCCAAACGGTCGAAGTACGGCAAGGCCTGCGTGTAAGTCTTGTATTCGATCAGCTTCTCAGTGCCGCGATGCAACAGTCCAACATGGGGATCTGCCCTCACGACAGTCTGCAAGGAAGGGAGATTCATTCAAAACCCACTGCAGTGAGTGAAATTGATTCAACGGCTATGCCTTACCTCACCCTCAAGTTCCAATACTAGACGCAAGACACCGTGAGCAGCTGGATGCTGTGGTCCGAAGTTGAGCGTCAAATTTCGAACTGCCTTCTCTACAGGGGCGATTTTACCTGAAATCAACCACGATTAGAACCCTGCAGTAATCTCGCTTTATTTACACACTATTCCATGGTGGCACCTTCCACAGAGCAGTCACCTCGTCGGGGTACATAACAGCGCCACTGAATTGCTGCATAAATTCCGGATCTGGGTTCCATTTTGCGGCACCACGTCTCTGACTGCGATTGCTGCAGGAAAAAAAAACAAACAAATGGAATACGCATAAGACCATTCCGATACAGGGCTGCGTCCCCAGTGCATCAACCTCGTAGAATTAACCTCAAACCAAAAGCACAACACATACATGCAACATCGACTATTATGTAATTTGCCGTAGCGAATTCCAACAGGCCATAACAAAACTGAATTTCTTTGCTTCTGAACATATCCGAAAGGATTTCGCACGGCGAACCGAATCAAGTGCAAGCTAATTATGAGAAAAAATAGTTTTCGATATGTTTCTTACCATCCAATTGCTGCCGCAGCACTAGAATTAATTGGATTGAGGAGAGCAGTAGTTGCGGCTCGCCTTATGATGCCACTTATTGCCGGAAAAGTCATACTTCTACGCAAGAGATGAAATGAAAAGTATTGAAAAAATTAAATCAATCCAGTCGTTCAGAGAGTATGACTTTCACGCGACAAATTGAAATCTAAGTGAAATTTAAGTTTCGATTTTCACAAAACCAAAAGAATACCAACCAAGACAGATTGTGTTATGTCAGAATTGAAAGTGACGTTTCACGAATGCTACGACCAGTGTTGAGACTTAACCATAATTGTGGTGGATTGGTGGTAGATGGTCTACCACATCTAATACGTAAAAGTGCAAAATCGACCCAACATCCTAGACATCAAGAGGATCACAGATGTAGGTTGAAAAACGGACTTGAATGGCAAAAAGAATTGAATTTTAAATATATAAAAATGGACACGGACACAATTCAAAAGGGTTGTTTACACACTTGTGTGGCTAGAATCAGGCAGCTTACGACGTCGGATGTAAGATCTATTACAATTTTTCCGGAAAACTCCACAGCCACAGAATATTCAAAATTCTATTTGTGGGATTTGTGAAGCTAAAAACTTCCAAATCACTCCAAAATTACATAAAAGGCCTGAAATAAAATTCCCCCCAACAGATTCAACAAACAAACAACGTTTGCGAAAAATAACAAAAAAAATCCAAAAAACATACGAAAACATAAAAAAAATAAAAATTTTATTTACACTCGATGGCTATATAAGGCGGTACTCGAGCGAGAAACTTCTCAGAAACTTCTCAGACGACATGGGGTCTGCATCGGAGTGGAATTTTTTTTTTAATTTTTTTTTAGTCTGATCTCAGTTGAAGTACCTCCCATCCAGGGCTGCTCCCAACTACAATATGTTCAGAATAATAATAAATATTTATAGGTACTATCTAGTGACTAGAGCACAAATTTAGCGAAGGACAAGTAGGTACCCGATGTCGTACATATTCGGGATGATCCGTTGGAACAAAGTTTTCATCCCACTTCTCAGGGGACTACACATTTTTGTACCTAGTCATATCCTCCCCCCTCCCCGGAACAACATCTGAAATGTTGGTCAGCCTAATGCATGTTGGGAACCATAATGGAGTCACAAAGTTGAGCTGTTGTTAAAAATATGAAGGATGAGGCGCTACACTTGTTACATGCTGGCATAGTAGATGTTATGTCTCGTGGGATGTTGGTGCTGTATTTGTGGCGTGGGTGAGAGGAGGTGTGTGGGGGGACATGATCGTACTTGTTTTTGCTCTGTTTTTGTTTTTGTTTGCTGATGGAATTTGTTTTTCTTATTTTTTTCAAGGCTGTCTTCAATCACCCATCGATCGATTACATTCATGTCTCGAATTCACTTGCGTATGCTTCCTTGAGAATGGTCCGTCTTATAAATTATGATCGGTGAAAAACCAGAACCGGTTCGGGATCGGTTCAGGACTTTCGTTGAAGTCTCTGAAGACATGCAGTCTCGTCTCACTTCTGCCCGCATTGTTTACTGGTCGGTTCAGTTCGGTTCGTGATTTGTTCTGGGTCCTCTTTTGTCCAACTCTTCGGTTCGTTTCGGTTCTCTTATTGAAGATGATCTGAATATGATTTTTAATTTTGATTTACATTTGTGATGTGACGTCGTCGTGGTTTTGTCTATCGTCGAGAACAATATGATTTTTTTTATTTCGTGTTTCAATTGTGTCTACCAATCTGTCGTCTTCTATTTATGGGTAGAACTAATAGCGATTTATACTTGGGCCTCCTCTGCCCTAATGTATTACGGGTCGGCTCGGTTTCGATTGTGTCCGCAAGCGATGAAAACTTGGGCCGCATCTGCTCATTTGGATTACGGTTCGGTTCAGTTCGGTTCTAAACAACTCACAAGCCATAAGCAGGCTCACCAATGGTCACAAGCGACCCATCAATGGCCACAAGCGGTCCACCGAACACTTTTTTTCGAGGGACAGCTGTAAGCCATACACATATACATTGATCAATTAAATGCAAAAATAATTTCGATACTAAGTCATGACTCTCGTTTCGTAACGTGACATGCATGAACACGGTGCATCCTTAGCTTTTTTTGATACAATAATATTTTTGTCCAATAACCCCCTCGGGACCCAAACAGAGTCCTTGAGGCTAGGTAGGGGACCCCTCAGGATCCAAACAGGTATTCTGAGGTTAGGTAGGGCACTCCCCAGGACCCAAACAGGTGTCGGGGGTTTAGGTAGGGGACCCCTCAGTATCCGAACAGGTATCCTGAGGATAGGCAGGGCTTTCTTCTCTTATCTTTTCAGGTTTACTTGTCTCTTTTCAGTAACAATTGCGCGCAAAAGCACGGGCGCGATTTAAACACTTTGCTCACAGCTTCTTTTTCCGCGTTTCGATTGTTTTTGATATTTCTCTGAACGGGAGCAAGGTCTTGAGCTTCGGGTCACAAACTTTCTAAACTATTATTTTCTAAATCTTTGGTAGTTCAACGAAAGAATTCGTCGTCTTAAATATCTCTGTCCTCATTTGGCGTTCAATACAGAGGTTTACATCCCTTTTAACGCGTTTGATGTTTAATATTGTTTCATTATTTCGCAGCCCGAAAGCCTGATCAGGGGATTTGGTTTCTTTCGGCTCTGCTCGCAGCTTGCCTTTATCAATTTCGCACTTCGGTTGCTAGAATGTTTTGCATGTAGCATGACTTCTTCAGTCCCTAGTAGCGGCAGTCCTTTTCTAAAAAAGTGCGATATAAGCAGTGGCCCGCGTTTGATTTTACAAAATTTGATTATTTGCGATGGAATTCGGTCAAGAGGTATTCTCAGGTTAGGTAGGGTTTCCTTCTCTTTTCAGGTTTTCCTATCTGGGTCCAATTATTTTCTTCTCTTTACAGGTACACTGCCCGACTCGATGGGTAAATGCTGCTTCGTTTACCACTTTTCTCTAAGAAGAAATTGTAGATAGATAAACTAGATAGGTTAGATGTTACTTTGATGTAGGCAAGCTTAGGCGTAGTCGTAAACAAAATCACACTCAAATACTCGAACCGAAGTCGTTATACTTCACGTTGTCGAAAACAGATTGAGTAGTAGAGGTGTCGGTAAATAGGCTAAAGATTACGGATGACGTCTTCATCTTCACAATGGCTTAAAAACACCCAAAAACACTTTTATAAAATGTCTTAAAGATATTTTCAATTGGGGTACAAAGGGTGGAGCTAAGCTATCTCTCAATAAATGTAAACACCTTCACATATGTCGTAAATTGTTATGTTCTAAACTGAATTTAGCGATGAACAATGTAAATATCGAAAATGTAGACATTTAATTGTGAGTATATTATATAGAACCTATCTTCAAGAAGTATCGTTGTAAAATATTTATCTAAAGGCAAACTCAATGTACAAGTGCACACCTTATGTAACATAACCAGATCTTTAGTTTTAAGTAAAATAGATTATGGTTTACACGTTTATGGTAAATGCCTAAATAGTGCATTAAGCATTATTAAATCTTCGTACAACCAGGCAGCAAGGAGTATCAACGCTTACCGCACCACCCGCATCGTCAACATCATGATGGATAATCTTTTCGAAAGACTCCATCATCGATAGGAACATCGATCTAACGAGCAAATCAAAAACAAATACGTGGCTTGCCTCTGCAATCAAATTTATTTTACGGGTTAAGGGGCACAGCACACACCTCCCAGGAAAACACCAACAGCAGGGTATACCACTCAACTTTCCAAGAAAGCATGGTAAAACTAAAGCAAGGTGGTTGGACTCCGTTGGGGTCAGAATCCTCCTTTGCCATAACTCAAGAAAACGGCACTTTGCTGAAAAAAGGTATCCTTCACGATTTCACATCCATCTTCACTTCCAAAACGGTCGGAAAATCCGTCAAGAAACTGGTAATACGCACTGACAGCCTTTCAGTGCTTCGTGTCATCTCCAACTGCAACCACAACATCAGGTTAATAAACAACATACGGGACCTTCTAATAAGAATTTCCAACAATCTGAAGCTCATGTGGATTCCTAGTCATATAAGTATATTAGGCAACGAGAAAGCCAACCAAGCTGAGAAATCTTGCAATAGATCACCCGATTTTTACTTTTGGCATCTTTTCCAAAAACGATCTACAGAGATATATCGACCAAGTAATCAAAAAGAATAAAATTATCTGAGAACCATTACTTCAGAATAAACATCGACCGGACTACTCCCATCTACCCGCCGTATGCATCAAAAGCAGCAGTATCCAGCTTCATAAGACTTCGGTTAGGTCACACTACCACAACACACCAGCATATTTTAAAGAAAGAGAATCCACCACTGTGTTCAGTGTGTAACAACGTTCTGGATGCTTCACATCTACTTGGCATGCCTTGTTGAAGGCTCAATAGCGAGATTCAGTTGCGTAAAAGTCGACGCACATACCCACAACGGCACGGTCACGGCCGCCAATTTCAGTAATTACATTATATTAAAACAGCATTCACTGTCACACGTAATTGCTTACCAAAAATGAGCGGTCAGCTTTATTACGGACAAAATTTCAAGTTTCGTTTCACATCACCCTACAGAGGAACTCCCAGAACCGATAAGCTGACAGAGATCAACCCCCAACAGTAAAACTACAAGAAATAAGTCCACTCTTCAGAAACGCATTCAAAATTATTTTTAATTAACTGCATTAGAAATTAATATAACAAATGCCATTGAACAACAGCATGGAGGGGGAACACCAGGTCGGTTATACGTAGTCGATAATTATGCCAGTTTTGTTTTTGTATTTGACTTTGGTGGTTACACTCTAATTTAGAGCAATCTACATGTGACTACTTTCCCGCTGCAAACGATTCACGTACGTGCGTGAGACTAGGTTCCATGAATCCATGAACCGATCCATACACATGGCTATGCATTTCTGAAAATAAATGAAAAGTACATCACATCATCAGAATATTTCTTTCGTCATTCTCAAAACTGAAGCAGACCTGTTCTGAGGAATCCAGCGAAGATCCCGGTTTTGTGACGCATTTATTAAAGCATTTCTCTGTCATTTTCTACAAACAGATGAAATTTAATGTTAAACCAGTGAGGTGAAAAATAATGGATAATCATTCATTTACCGTGAGGAGTTCTTGTGTATTTGCAACCGCAATTTGCTGCTGAACTTGTTTCATAAGTTCATCTTTTTGTGAGCTATTTAGATTTTCTAAAGCTGCCATTGTTTCTGAATAATAAAGAAATTTCTTTTGTCTAAACGAACGGGCGTGAATTGGGTCAAATTGTATTGAGTTTATGTGAAGATTTTCTTCCAGGAAATAGGAGGATTTCAAAAATTTCAAATCAAATTGCAACACGTTCTGGAAGTTGGAAAAAAGTTCCCCTTCTCTTTTCAAGTTACTTATCAGAAATGTCAAAAGGGTATGTGAGTTGACACATTGATTGCGACGAATGTAGTAGATTGTGACGGATGGCTGGGGTAGCGAGTACTTACAGTGTGACTACATCAGTTCTCTTGATTTTGGTCTTATTAAAATTTCGATTTGATGTGTTTCTTTCTTTTTAGTGGCTTATCGTAAAGTACACCTCAAGAATATATTATAAACGGCAGGCAAATCAAGTACAATTTTCAATGTTTTTCAATGGTTATTGTTTGAAACCAAAACAATTCTTGCCTAAGGCAGTATCGATTTGCGGATTTGAATATTTATGAGAAATTCACATTAAAATCATGCATTAATACTACACTCTATCCCAGTATAATCCCTGTAATCAATTTTGTCCAGCCTATTAAAACTATCAGTTCCCATTTTATTGTGTCTCCACCATAAATCATGTCACATAAAAAAAATCAAAATGGCCATCAGTTTCTTCAGCTGGTTTTCAGCAGCCATACTACTCCACCTACAATCACTTCACATACACAGAAACCACAAAAAAAGGAACATTCTCTACCTACACTACTTTCTGTGTGTTTTATACTTGCATCGGACCAGCTTCACACGCGTTGCCTCTGAAAACAACATAAATTCGCTAGCATACGAGCGAGAACAAAAAATTAAATAAAAGCATTTTGAAGTTGATCGTCAACCCTTCCTCCCACGGTTTCCATGATGTGCACAGCCCTCGAAATCGAGTCGTGGGCCAGTGTTGCACATAGCTATCGCAACGCGGAAAGATCAAATCAAAATTTTTGAATTTACAAATTGCTTTCTACTTATTCATCGTCGTCGTCTTCTCCTTCTCACCATCCATTGTCTTATCTCTGTTCTTCCCCCGTGCGTGCTCCCGTCATAAGTCCGCGCGCGACACAATTTCCATCTAATCACATACAAGTCGATGTTGTACCAATGGCAGACAAGGATGCCTAATGTTGTAGTGCAGCGCAGTGTTTTCATGTTTTCTCTCGCAAGTGCAACGTTCTCACTTACGCCACACTAAATCAAAGTGAGACAACACAAACGAACGCAGTTTGTACTGCGCGGCCGACATTTTTGGTACGCAAATTCGTGTTTTGCTTTTCAATCGCATCGTGTGTCGGGAACGGAAACAGACAAAAACGCATAAAACAATGAATTCCACAATAAAGAAAAGAGTTCAGAAAATAATTTCGTCAATGTTCCTCGTCTAGGTGCATCGTAAAAAATAAGAACGAAGAGAAGAGAAATCTCGAGGAGTTTTCGGTTTCCAAACTGTTTTGATTTTTCCATCGAGTGAGATTCAGCAGCAAGAACATCAGCAGCAGTGTGTAGCAGAGGAGAAAAAGACGAAGAGGTGACCATCAGAGGTATATGTTAACGCAAGGAATGTGTGGATTTTAGAGGCTCTCTGGAATTCTTTTTGTAGTCCGGTTATTTCTATTTATTTCGTCCCTGGCTGTGTGTCAATTATTGTTCAATTTTCAATCATCAATTGTGTGCAAACAACAACCGAGAAGAAGGTATAGATTCAGCCTTTTTTGTATTCCCTTCCTTCCTTCTTCATCTTATTTTTTTATGGTTCACATTTTGTATTGGATTTGTGGCAGTGGAAATATATTTTGTGCGCCTGGACGTCGACTGCATGTGTGTATGAGTGTATGCGCAGGAAAATAAACCAAAACGAAACAATTTTCACACGAAATCATTCAGATATTGAAGTTGGTTTAAAAGTTGATTGAGGCTTATTGCTCACCGGAAGAATGGAAGTGATTCGATTGCAAATTGAAAATTCAGTACTTTCCTGCAGGGCGTAAAGGGGAGAATAGTGGTGTCCCATCAATAGGTGACCGGTGGAGGCTCTCAGGAGAAAGAGTGAGAGGGAGAGAGTGAACTAAAAATAACAGTGGGATTTGTTGGCAGGAAGAAACATGAATGCAACGACAACTCCTCTTGGGGGAAGGTAAAATTAGTTCTCATCTTTTATTATTTTTTTTTTCTCTTTTGTTTCCTCGTTTTTAATTTCCCAAATATCTCCATCTCACATTTATTAGAAAGAAAAACATTTTTTTTTTGTTTGTTCGTGTTAATCAATCGACGTATGCATCGAAAGACATATCCAAGAGCAATTCTCGCTTGATGGGGATACAGCTTACTGGAAGAAGTTGCATCTTAAATCATCGTGACCTGTGAGTTGTGGTTAATTGAAAAGAGTCTGGACGGAGAAGGAAGCTGGTGGAAAAAGCGTATTCAGATACTGCGGAGTTTTCGGTTTGCGGTGCCTTGTTTGTTTGCGAATGTGTGTATGTGGATGTGTGTGGAGTCTTTACAATATGTGGAGGACCTTGTAAAGGCAGTTGAAGATGGACAAGCAGTTCCATACGATTTCCTTCCCCCAGTGCAATTTTGTTTCCCTTCCTGGGTCATCGTAATGAACCCTCGATTAACTCTTGCTGTTGTTTTCTTTTCAGGAATGCCTAAAATCTCAAGCATTCAACATCGAAAGCACCTCACCTCAGTCAAGCAAACAATCACAACGATTTTGTTCTGCGCGTCTATATTCCCATCACAAATTCGCAATAATGGTGTCCACATATAGAAAGCACTATTTACTCTCCGCCGCGTTCATCATCTGTTCACCGATCGCCTCTCAGCAAATTGTCAATAATTCTGAACATCATCTCATACTTCAAGATTCAGTCTAAGGACAACGCATTCTGAATTAGAGCCCAATATCTTCAAAGTAAGGAAGCAAGATTCAAGGCAGACAAACAAGTGTGAAAAACGCAAGATAAACAAAATAAGATAAAAAAAAAACAAATAACCAATAAAAAAGAACAACAACGTTAAAGAACCAAAAAATTCCAGCGACACAACCTTTAGCTATGAGCACATCATCATCATTAACAACATCATCGAGTGGTAGTAATTCATTATCATCTTCAATATCATCTTCTTCACCGTCTTTACTAACCGGAGGTGGTACCACATCAGTGGTTGGAACATTAGGCACCATAGCATCGGTACAAGCGCAAGGAACTGGATCGCCACAAGAACAAACTGGGGCAGCAGCCATACCCCAGCAACAACAACTGCAACAACAGCAACAGCAGCAGATAGTACCAACTGGAGGACTATTAGTTCCTGTATGCGAGGGTCCAATTGGCATAAGTGGCCTGCCATTGGGGAATGTTAACAACAATAACGAAGTAGTATCGGCGATTCTAAATCAAAATAGCAACAGTAACAGTAGTAACAGCAGTGTGAACAGTTGCAATAGTACAAACAATAGTACGGGCAGTAATAATAGTACGGCAACAATAAATACAAATAACAAGATCAGCAGTTGTATGTCATTGGTTGCACCATTGACACCCTCATCACAATTCAGTGGAGGTGGCGGTGGCAGTGGCAGTGGCGGTGGTAGTGGCAGTGGCATCGGCAGCGGTGTCAATACGTTAGTTGAGGCGGGTGCTGTTACAGGGAATCAGAATAGTAACGACGGTTTGACTCCAATTGGTGGTGTTGCTACAAATAACAATAACAACAACGGCAGCGGCAACATTTTAAGTGGAAACTCATCGCCAACAAACAACACTAACGTCAATAGCACAAACAACAATAACAGCGGTAACGATAACGGCAACAGCAACAGTGGCAGTGCTCACATCAATATCGGTGGCAACGTCGCATCACCACCATCAGCCGGTGGTAGCGGAGGCAATTCAATTACTGCTGGTCCAACACCAACACCTGTAAATGTTGTCTCATTGGCGCAGTTAAGTCAGCAACAACATCAACCGGATCTATCACCAGGCACGCCAACAAATGGCACAATAGCAGGAGGTGAGTCAAAACAAACAAACTCAATGCTTTTTTCCATTTCTCCCATGCTTGGGTGGTTGGTGCTTTATCGGGCATTCTCATTGAAGGTTACGGTTGTCACAAGCTTTTTTTTTTTTTGAATCATTTACCATTGTCCGTTAGGGTAGCTGAGATGAAATTCTTGCTTTGAAGGTTATGATCTCCCTTGCAGATGGAGATTGATCTAAAATCATCGCACAACACAATCGTCCCAATTTCGGGCATCAAGTGGTTGCAAAAATTTTCTCCGATGTACATTTTGTTGTGAGTTGAAGTCATGGATACGCTAGAGTGGACCAACACACTTCAGTTTCCCTTTGCATTGGAAATGCCTTCAAATTATGCAATCAATCAGTGTTCCACTCATCCAACTCATGCAAGATGATCGAAGTCTCTCACTCTTCTCTAAACGAGATCACGACGTTGTAGTGCTAACATTGCATCATTCAATGCTTCCATTGCTTCCGCACACTCGTAAACAAATGAGAAGAAAAAATCAGTTCGTTCATTTCATTTTATTTCTCTTTCTCGCAGTACTTGGCACAGCACTTACCACAAATGCAGCATTGACAACAGGCAATGCAACTGGAGGATCCATAACAACGCCAGCTGCAGTTCTATCATCTTTATCGACTTCATTATCTTTGGCATTGTCATCATCCTCATCTTCATCGTCGTCATCTTCATCATCTTCATCATCTTCATCATCATCATCATCGTCATCATCATCTTCATCGTCATCATCATCGCAAGCACCATCACCACCCCCACTGCATCATCATCCGCATCCGGCGATCACCCCACCGATATCTGTTTTGCCACATAATGTTGGCGGGACGTCGGTAACACATCCATCATTGATTGGCTCTGTCTTACAATCAGCGGCAGCGTCAACAAATCATCTTGTGTCTCATCTCACCAGTAACAATAGCATCAACAACAATACAAACATTACCAGCAACAAGAACAACAGCATCAACAGTAATCCGGGTTTAGTTAAAATGAATGTCACATCGGTGACCCCCTCAGCCCCCTCAGTTGGTGGTTCTGGTAGCGGTGTCGGTGGCAGCGGCGGCGGCGGTGGAAGCAACATAGGCGGCATGGGAGGCGGAAGTAGTGGAACCACAAGTCAAGGTGCAACACCACCACATGCACTGAACAGTGGCGGACCTGGATCTGTTGGTCAAGCCTCTTCTGCATCTTTGTCGCCGTCACAGCAGCAGCCAACAACGCCGCTGACCGTCAAGGAAGAGCTTCATCAGCAGCACACATCACCCTCGGCTGCCACTGGATCGAGCACCACTTCGACCGGCATGTTTGGTGGTAGGATTCCCGTTCGAGTTAAATTTTAAGTGGTAACTAGAAAATTGTTGTGTTTGTATGTCTTTTAGATCCTAACAAGAAGGTGAAATTGGAGGAAGAGAGTACAGCTGGGGAAAACGGTGGAGGCAGTGTAAGCTCAATTCCGTCGTTCGGCGATACTCACAACTCGCCCAGCGGGTGTATGGCCTCCAATTCATCCACAATTGGCGGTGGATCGATGGCGATTTCGGCCCCGGGAGGCAGTGAGAACAGCAACGGTAGCAACGGAGGCGCGAACAGTGGCAACGTTAGCATTGCCTCGAATACAGTGCAGCCTATGCAAGTTGGTGAAAAGCCTGGGAACGAGAGTATGGAAGAAAGTTGTAAGTATTGAGGGAAATCCTCATCTGTGCATTTTCTGATCTCGTCTTCTCTCCTCTCCTCTCCTCCACTCCCCCACTATAGTTTTCTCTGTTGGTGCTGTGAAGGACGAGCTAATGTCGACTGATAGTGGAATGCAGATGTCGCTTGGGTCGTTGGGAAATGTGAAAAAAGAGGAGCCGGTCGATATGTCACCCGACGGTTTTGGTCCGATAACGTCCACAATGTCTGGCCCGGGCAGCAGCGCTGGCTGCGGTTCCAGCGGAATGAGCATTGGACATTCACCTAGCATGATGGGCATGGGTACTCCCGTCTCAGTTTCTGGAGGTTCCAACAGTGTTAACAGAGGTAAGCAAGCATCCAAAAAATGACTCAGTCTCGCAACTTTAGGTCTCCCTTTACAGGATCAAATCAAGGCGGTTTAGGTGATCTGGGTGGGGGAGGCGGTGTCAACACTGGAAATCTCCTGCCACCCAGCATGCCCGGCGGAAACATGGGTAACGTTGGAGGTAACAGTGGTGGGCCGAGTGGAAAGCCACCGACGAGTAGCGGAGGTCCGGGAAGTGGCAGCTCCTCTATGGACTACATGCAACAGCAAAACCATATATTCGTGTTCTCAACGCAGTTGGCTAACAAGGGAGCCGAGTCTGTCTTGAACGGACAATATCCGACGATTATCGCATATCACTGCACGCAGCCAGCGACAAAGAAATTCTTGGAAGAATTCTTCCTTAAGAATCCGATGAAGCTGTCCAAAATGAACCGACAGAACTCAGGCGGTGGACCAAATGGTCCTTGGGGCAACCCTGGCCAGGGTAATAGCAACATGCTCGCAAAGTTGGTGCAAGGCAGTAAGTCAGGGCCGAACAACAACCAGGGGAATAGCGGCGGAGGGCCGGGCCCTGGGCCGTCGGGCAGCAATCAACAGCCGCCGACAAGTGTTGGCATGGATGTCAAGCCACCAACCGGATTCCATGATGATCCTCTGTCGGGCGACAACGATCTAATGCCGTGGGAGCAGACGACTGTGCACTTGGGACTGGAAGGCATCTCAAATGGTAGCAACAGCGGTCAGAACAACAACCGCGGACCGGGCAGTAACACCGGCCCAGATCCGAACGTAATGGACAGCAGCAGCTCTCCGTCCGGGCCGCAGAGGTCCTGCAGTGCAAGCACACCACTCAGCGCTGGCATTCAACAGAGTCCGACGAAAATGATGGCATCCGGAGGACCGAGCTCCCCGGACAGCATGCAACCATCTCTGCAGGGAGTCAAGGTCCCCGATGAAAACTTAACACCGCAACAGAGACAACACCGCGAGGAGCAGCTCGCAAAGTTGAAGAAGATGAATCAGTTTCTGTTTCCCGAGCAAGGAATGGGCGACTTTGTTGGCGGACCGCATATGGGCGGTGTAGATCCAGTGACTGGTGCACCCACCGGGCCAGGTGGACCCGGAGTGCAGGGGCCCGGAGTTTCTGGGAAGATGATGGACGTCATCCCATCCGGAGGAAGTGGCCAAGTAAACATACTGGGTGACGCACTGAGCGGCGGACCAGGAGGTCAAGGTCCTGGCGGTCCCATGCCGCCTAACATGAACGTGCGCGGCAATGTTATGAGCGGAGTCGGTCCGCGTGGCCCTCTAGGACGTTCGTCCCATCCGCAAGGAATGGGAGGGCCAATGGGCCCCATCGGTGACGGTTCAATGATGGTCGGCTCCGGAGTACCGCACGGTGACATGGGCGGCATGCAATGTGGCATGATAATGTGTAATCAACCGGGCGGAGGAGCACCCGGAGGTGGCCCAAGTGGAATGGGAATGGGCAGTGGCATGAGTATGGGCAGCATGGGTCCCATGAACCCCTGTGGTATGGTAATGGGCGGCGGCCCCGGTGGTGGACCTGGCCCAGGAATGCCTCCCGGCATGGCACAAATGGAATGGTCGAAGCTGCAACATCAATTCTATGAAGAACGCAAAGGAAAGAACCCACCGGGCATGGATATAATGAGCGGGAACATCGGCATGAGCCGTCAAATGTCTGCAGGCAACGGTCCGATGATGGGTCGCAGCGGCATGGGCGGTGGCGGAGGCAGTTTAATGTCAACAAGCAGCGGCAACAACAGTAACAGATCTCAAGGACCCCCACCGCCCTATCATCAGACACAACGATCAGCATCCGTACCTATAGCCACCCAAAGTCCAAATCCCGGTAGTCCCAATAACCCCACCTCGAATCTGTCACTCCCATCTCCCCGCACCGGAGGCGGCAGTGGCGGATCAACACTGAACTCGCCGGCTGGTGATTCCGGGTCAAACAGCGGTCCCGGCCCGAACGGAAAGTCCCAAATGCCATACAAACAACAGGACTCACCATTAACACCGGGCGGCAGTCAAGCTGGCAACTCGGGAAGTGGCAATGGCCCTGGGCCTGGTCCCGGCGGAGGCAGCAACAGCGGTCTCCAACAGTCTGGTCAGAATTCTGGCAACAATGGACCCGGTAACAATAACAACAGCAACAATCAGCAGAACAACAATGGAAACGCATCAAGATCATCACTGAGCCATAGTAGCAATCCCAGCACACCTGTCTCATCGCATATGTCACCAAATACGACATTAAAGGATCTCGACATGGGTGGCAATGGTGGCGGTGGATCAGGAGGCAACGCCAACAGCAACCAAGGTAAGGCACTGGTGGATTGACTTGAAGGGGGTACGGAGTGAGGTGTTGGTTCTATATCTCTCGCTTTTTTCTCTATCTAAGTTTGAGTAGACTATTGATTCCTTCAATTTTGGTAACAGAAAATACTTTTCCTCAATGTTTCAATGATCATTTCACTTTACCATTCAAAGGGAAAGATATTGCGGTTAATTTGATGCCAGTTCCGTCACCACAGCAAATCCAATATCTAAGTACATTCGAAGGTCAAGAGTTAACCATTCAAAAGCAACCGAATACCACCGTCCTAAGGGACACATCGAATGCCGTGGGACTCATGTCAGCCTCGTAAGGACGTTTTGTCGCATTTTGTTTCTTCTTCATTTTGTTTCTTTTTTTATTCTAATGAATATATTTTTTCTTTGTTTCTTGTGAGCAGTCCAGGAAATCATAGAAATTGCAACAACACAAGTAGCAATTCGGTAAATCATTCGTTAGCAGGCTCACCATCGTCCACCATGTGCGATCCGAGATACGTTCAATCACAGACAATGTCCTCTGGTTCGTCCACTCATCATAGCCACAACAATAGTTCGGGCACTGGTGGCGGTGGAACCGCCAGTGGTCCCGGTGGCGGTGGAAATGGTGGAGTAACCAGTGGCGTTGGAAATGTTGGCAACGGTGGCATTGGTGGCGGCGCTGGTGGTGGAGGTGGTGGGGGTGGTAATAATTGCATGAGTTATCCAATGATCTCGTCAAGCCCTCAAAACTCAAATTCGTCAGTTGCAGCAAACTGCAGTAAGTTTTATACGACATTATACGCTCCTCAGGGTTTGTCTTTTGGTGACGGTATCATTTTCTGTTCTCTTTTTAATCTTCTCTCCTATCTTCTCAACTCTCGCATGTCACTATTTTTCAAGCTGCTATCCGCTAGGCACTGGAAAATATTCAGTACACCTGGTCTCGAACTCAGTTGAAAGTTGTTAATTGCTTTGGCTTCTTTGTTCAAACCGAGTCTGGTCTGTTTGAATGGTCTCTAGATTCACTAGAAAAACATGGTTTTCATGATTACATGATTTTCTGTCCCTCCTTTTCTCCATGCTCCGCATCTCTCGCATCTCTACCTTATGTTAAAAATAACTCACATTCTGACTCCTTCTCAGGTGATAAGAATTCTCGCCTTAACACATCAACAAATCCAAGTCCACAAGGATCACGCACACCAAACATGGGCGATCCATCGAATGCATCGAGCATAGACTCACGATTCCCTCCAGTCAGTCCGGGAATGAATTACCCTGGGAGCGGAGGCGGTGGTCCTGGTCATGGGGTCAGTGGGCCCGGTTCAGTTGGACCTGGCGGTGGTAATAACGGACCAAATAACAATCCAAATCAACAGCATCAGTCGCAGCAGCAAGGTTTGAAAATGGGCGGCTTCATGGACGTCAAGTGTGGTGAGGTAAGCATGAAATTATCTCCGGTGATGGCTATGATCAGTTGTGTAATGTGTATCCTCTTGTTGTTGTCTTTTGTTAAGCAATCGCCGGGTGGACAGTGTGGCAACTTCTGCGGTCGAACGGACAACCTACCGTTGAACCCGAACAGCAGCCGTCCACCGCCAGTGAAGACGTCACACTTCGACCCGATCTCATCATTAGCGCAGATGTCACAGCAGCTGACGAGTAGCGTGGCCAGTTCTCTCAATGGCGGATCATCGGGCGGCGGGTCCGGCGGACCAGGTGGGGGTGGATTGATGAGCTCTGGATTCCCCAGTCACGAGATGCAAATGGGTGGTATGCCCGGCAGTGGCGGGCCGCATGGAATGGAGGGCATTATGGGCGGCCCTGGACCTGACAGCATGGATCACTGCGGCATGGGAGGCCTGCCACCACATGTGCTCGGCGGTCCTGGAGGTCAGTATGGTGGAATGCACGGAGGAGGAAACGGTGGTCCCGGAGGAGGACCGATGGTTGGAAGTCCAATGGGAATGATGGGCGGACCGCCAATGGGCTCGCGGATGCTTTCGCCAAAGATGGGAGGAGGAATGATCGGTTTCCACGGTGTGCACGGAGGAATGGGTCTACCACCGCCTCCGCACCGCATGATGGGTCGGGCCGGAATGGGCGGATGCCCATACAATGGTGCCAACATCCAAGTGAAGGCGAGCACGCCCAACACGATACAGTATCTCCCTGTGAGGCCGCAGGTCAGCAACACGAATCCTAGGGTGCCACCTAGTTTGGAGTTTCTTCAGCGATTTGCGAACCCACAAATGTCGCCAATGGATGTCGGAGGTGGTGGGCCGAATGGACCGAGTCCGGACGGGAATAAAATGCAGCAGCCAGGTGGACCGGGCCAGGGAATGAACTTCTATCAGAATTGCAATCAAATGGGTGGAGGTGGACCAGGCGGTGGGCCTGGGCCTGGTAACAACATGAACTCGCACATGGATACTTCCGGTCCCGATGGAATGATGGGTATGGGAGGTCCGCCCGGCGGAATGGTCGGCGGTCCCGGTGGACCAATGAGTGGTGGCATGAACCCACAGATGATGCGCGGTATGCGTCCGATGCGTCAGCCCGGAGGGGGAGGCGGCATGCTTCGAATGCAAGGACCTAATCCGCACATGATGGGCGGAGGCTCGCAACACCATCCGTTCGGCAACGGTCCACCGAATATTGTCGATACCGGGCAAAATGGACCCAACGACCCATCCAACATGTTTCAGAACAGTCAAATATTTGGCGGACCACCCGGCCCCAAAGGCAGCCCCATGAGCCATGGTAACGGTCCCAATGGAGTACCCACCGGCCCCGGTCTTGGTGGTGGCCCATCTCCAATGGGCGGTGGTCCACCCGGTGATCCATCACAGTCTATGCAGCCACAACACAACGGACCGGGCGGCCCATCCAACGCCGTCGGTCCTGGCGGACCAGTTGGTCCCGGTGGTCCAGGTCCGATCTACAAATCATCACCCTTCGTCGGTCCATCGACAAACGACCTCAAGTACGCCCAACAATACCACAATTTCCAGCAGCAACTATACGCAACATCAACCCGCAGCCAGATGAACTCTCAGCTAGGCGGCCACAACGGTCCGCCGGGCGGTCAAAATGTTGGCCCGCCCGGCATGCCACCAAATCAGAATCCATCGTTCTTCGTCTCCAAATAAGGGACACGACGACTGTGACGATGTGGATGGACAGAAATGAACATCCAGTGTCATGCCATTTTATAAACATATTTGTGTTTATATACAGTTCTATATGTATGCAATTTTTAGTGTAGGCGGAAGTAAACTCGCATCCAGGCGTCAGTTTATCCTAAACCATTTAGTTATGATCAAAACAAAGAAGAACAACAACACACACTTGTATAATTCAAACCGAGAAGTGAACATTGATTCGTTTTTCATTACTTTTTAACTGCTTACCTTAGTGATCTGTGTAATTAGTTCTTGTAGTTTTGTATGCTTATTTTTAGGTTTTTAGAAGTGTTAGTCCGCCGGGCAAATGCCCGGAGGGTAACCATACTTGTATTTCATTTTTTCTTGTTTAAGTTCAATTTGTACTCGATTGTAGAATTTAAGACTAGTCTATTTTTTGTCAACGTATTCGTTTCTTTTATGATTTAAGACAACTATTTCGTTTTTAATTTATACTTACACACATAGATATATTCTTTAGCTTTTGTTTTGTTAAAATCGATGAAAGGCACACAGTGAATGTTGGGAGGGGGCAGAGTGTCTCTATTTGTATACATTCTTAAACAATCAGGAAAACACTGTAAATTATTATTTAAAAGAGAAAACGAACACGAACTGAAAGAAGCCGACCACGAAGGTCGTGGAACGGGAAGGAGAAAAAACATACAATGAAGATGATGAGTGGTTTGATGATGATACCCCACAAAGGAGATGGAGCTCTTTTGGTGTTTAGAATATTTGTTTATTATTTTATATTTTCTTTTTCTTTCTATAGATCTAAGAGTACACATTTAGATAAAAGGTAAAACGTTTGATGATGATAAAACATCTGCTGATGTTTATATATATATATGTATACATATATATATATTTTTTTCTATAATTCAGGACAAAACTAATGCAGAATTTTGTTTATGATAATTTTTATTATTTTTTAACATACACATGAGGAAATACGATCGAAGATGAGAATGCTTAAACCGAAGTTTATATATACATCAAATACATCATGTATTTTGTCACTTTAGTCGATGATAGGAGGAAAAAAAAATAAGAAAAATTAGAGATATATGGTTATGCTGATGTTTCACAAGAGTTATATTGTAAAATACAGAAAAATGAAACAATTTATATATAAAACAAAATACAAAAGTATATGTACATTTAACGAAAGCTGAAAAAATGCTATGATAATAAATTATAAGTATAGTATGTCATATGTGGACGCGAGCGTTTTCCTATCCCGTGAGAAAATTGACGTAATGTTGAATTGCAAATGTTTGCATAGACGTCGTTTTTTCAATCGTCATTATCAAGAGGAACAGTTGCCCTTGCGATGTAGGAAAGTAGTGCCGCACACCCCTACCGCTTACCAAACTACCCCTACCGACACCCGCCTCAGACGAAACAGCTAGAAGAAGCCAATTCAGGAATGATTCCAATCCTCCAAAGTTAGAGGGAGGGCCCATTAGTAAGTGAAAAATTTATCGCGATCTATCGTTGATTGACAATGGCAGTACCATTTTTTGATAAATATCGTTTATCGTTTATTTTTTAGGGGTACATGTCTCGAGAACTATGAATGAGACAGCACCATGAGTGAGATCCAGTTTGTAGCTCATGATTTAATTTGGAGGATGGAATTGGAAAAGGCACAAATACCGTTATTTTCGTATAATTTTCAAGAAAAAAAAGGGATGTTTGTTTCACAAATTTCACATCACGTTTGGACGAAGTTTGTCCCGATTTAGGTCTTTGGTGTGTGTGGATGTTTTGATGATTTATATATCTCTCTCTCTAAGCCGTCGAAGCAACCTTACACATCACAGAATCCATAATCTGTGTCATTTCTCATACCCGACGCCGCAGAAAAATCAAAGATTTTCATACTGCCTGCTGGGATTCCGTTGAGCTGGTGTTTTGCGAGTGTTATAGTTTTCAGTCGGACTTCCTATGTCGCATGAAGACTCCACTTTGTGAAGAGGACTATTGCAGCCATAGTTGGGATGTGTACATCTTCGTGATTGCAAATCACCATAGAAGTCTGACTGGACTCATGTCGACGGATATCCCTATGCCACAGGTGTGGTCAGAAGTATGAAAAGGTAAGGCTTGTTTTACAGAATACAGTATAATGAAATTCATTCTATTTTGTTAATTGCATGTAGTCGTTGCATTAAATTGAAGAGGCACAAGTGGTCCGGGTTATGTCTGCCTTCATCCAATGCCAGAAAAGGTACTATTAAAGGTACTATCTATTTCTGTAGCATTTTGGAGACTTTTTTTTCTGTGTAATAAGCACAAAATGTAAAGAAAATATTAATTTTTCAAAGTAATGCTGACGGGTGCATGCTGATGTACGAGGTGGCTGGCTCTATTCGCTAGGGAACAGGAGTTTTTAACCTGCTCTCGGGACTTCGCAGCTATGTTGAGGTTATGTCAACAACTGTCTGGCAGGCGTCTGGAGCTAAAGTCGAATAAACCTCGATATCTCATAAACTAGACAAAGACGATAATTTTATATACTATATTTTGTTCTAATATCATCGACATCTACAAAGTTGCGTTTTCAAATTTGATTGAAGAAAGCAAAACTTTACAGCAGATGTGAACATCCAATTAACTTCAAAATACTTCGCTATGTAGCTGAACAATTGAGCGCTAGACATCTGTTCAAACCGCATGATAAAAATCTATGAGGTATGCTCGTGTACAGCTGAAACCTTATAAGCTCATACACATCTGGTCACCTCTCTCCCGCTTCCACAATCGATCCCTCCCATTCATTCGCACACACATCGCCAACGCAACCAACAGGCTCTTACCATAATCCTCTTGCCAACCACAAGTTATACCTCCAATCAAGTGTCAACTCAACGTGCACATACACTCGCAGCACTTATTAAAAAACGAAAGAGTCAACCATAGTGCCACTCTTGACTTTTGATAGGTCCTTCTAATCAGAGTTCTGCACTTTGTGGGTCGCAAAAATAGCTGCCACGAATGCTGTGTCATATCTGTGAACGTGAATTTTAACAAAAAAAGCAAAAAAAAAACTTAAATAAAAATAAAAAAAACAAAATAAATTCTACGACCAAGACAAGGCATCTGCGTTCAACGCGTAATAACCGCTGAAAGCCAGTAAACAAATAGTGATCGATTCCTATTGGAAAGTGACAAATTATCAAGAGACTTTTAAGTCTCTGAATTGTTCACTCCTCAAATCGGGCGACGAAGACGAAAAAATAAAAATACAATCTGCGCTAGAAGCAAGAGAAAAGTAAGAAATCAAAAAGGAAGCAACCATTTTCATCGACGAAAACGACGAATGAAGACAAGAGAAGAAAATCGAAAGTAGAACCTAAAAACAGATAACGATTAAAGGTAATAATACTTAAATAAACACGAGTTTCTAAGTGCAAATGACCAGACAGGACCACGACACTGATTTAACACGACATCGACACAAAGAAAGACTGCAATCCATAAATATAAAAAGCAACAAAAAAGTTAAGTTCATATTTAACCGCAATTCAAGAATACATCCTTTCGCACCCCAAGGATCCATGAAGAGTTCGTTCAAACTGTGTGTCGACAGCGACCAAAACACATTCGCAAATTGCGGAGCAAGAAGATCCAAAGAAGTGAAGTGAAAGTAAAAAAATTCGAATCCCATCATCCTGAACTAACACAAGTTGCACTGCAATATTGTCTCCTTCCATTCAGAGAGGCATTCACTCCATAGATCGAATTTGAAAAAAAAAAAAAAATAGTTAGCTTCCCTTCTGTTTTTTCAATTAGTTTAATCCCCGCCTGCAGGCAGAGTGTGTGAGTTAAAAATTGCATCACGGTGATAAAGCACTACGTAAATATAATTGCTTATCAAACCTCCAAACCACCAGTAATCGCGTAGCGTGAAATAAGTCTGATCCAGAACTTCCAAAGTAGAGGAACTTTTGTTGTAATTTTTTTGTGCTAGTTTATTTTTCTACCTTGTTGCAGCAGAAATACTTGGTGAGTGTTCCTTAGATTATCGTAGAATATTGATAAGAGTTGTTTCGAGGCCCAGACCAAGAGCAAGCTAACTTTTTGGTTTGTCGAGGGTGCAAAGGAGTCAAATCAAAATCCTGCATGGAACCCGTTTTATTGCGTTTTTGTTCAATTAGTCACACCACGTATACATGCGACAGATTAAGTAGATGGCTCATAGACAATTAACAAGCAGGGAAATATATTCCTCCCCCGTATCCAGATGATTTCTTTCGCGAAACGAGTCTGTGTTAATGCATTTATGAATTCCTTCACAATACCAGTAGTAAATTAACAATTTCGGTTCGCTTTGGTATGTAGATAATTGACCTCGCCACACTATCCTCTGGCTCTGGTTATACATGATTATCATACAATTACCACATTTCTGATGGAAGTTAGGGGTTTGGATATGTGGCACACATGCCACGCTAGGTTTTCGTATGTGGGACACACCATACACTGCTGGCGTGGAGGATTTTTGTCGTAGTATCGTCTTTCGAATTGAAAGTGAAATCGGTTTTTATGCAGGAAAAGGAGTTGCTGGTGATGAACTGGTTTATTTCTAGAAATGGTTTGTGTGAATGTCGGGTGTCTTCCGAAGCTGGTCGCTGGATCAGAAACTCCCGATTGGCTTCAAAACAATCTTCTGTTTGCAATGCCCACCCCAGAAAGAACGCATAAAGGTGCATTGTCATGCCGTGCATCCACAGTGAGAGAGAACAAAGAAGATTCGGACAATGGCTTCCACCTATCGATCTGTTGACATTCAACTTATTCCGTGCGCCCAAGTTAATGGGTTGTTTTCTTATTTCCTGCGGGAGTGTGTGGCCATAACTTGCGTGCTTCTTAATTGAATGTTGTTTATTCTCCAATTGCGAAAACACTAGACAAGCGCCGATTCAAAAGAACAAACCAACTAAAATCTCCAAACTATAGGTAATTGGCAGAGAAATTAAATCACAAACCACGTGTGTGAAGTGAAGCACCATCTTTGCTTCAATTCGCGATTGCACAGAATCTGAAATTTAACCAATCAGAAGAATTTTGTCTAGGAACTTGAATTATTTTTTGAGAGCAGAAGTGATTGCAGTCTTTCAAAGTCAAAGACTATACTCCTCAATCACTTGAATAGTTTCGTATCGGAAACAACCGACAAATTCCCCCAAGTAAAATCATCTGCAACACCGCAGTCACACGTGTCCTCTCACTCATCCTTTCAGCACGTTCTTTTTGTTCAGCTCATCAACGAGACACTGACGCCAATGTTCTCATGACCACGTGGTGTCATAGAAAATACCGTCCTGGCATGGTAATACCGCCTGTGCGTTTTTTGTTGCCACGACGCGACGTTGACATTCAAATTGATTGCAAAAGTCCTGCTTGTTGGATGAGGAAGTTGAATATGGAAAAATACATTTTGTTGATCAAACTTGACAGAGATTAATATGGCATTTATAAGGTCCACGTAACTATGGTATCCATATGTCCTTTGTCCATTCTTCTTGGTTCTTCTTGGTTTAGCTCTTCTATCATTGCAGGCGAAATTCACCCTGCCGTCAATGAATACAAAATAAAACCCAGAAAAAAAAAAACAGCAGGGACGGAGAGAGAAGAGAGATAATAGACAGAGTAAACAGGAGTTAGTATCGAAAGTCATGCGGTCTCAGTTTTACATGTAAGAGCGCCCCTACTGTAGTCGAAAAAAAGAAAAAAAAAATCCTACACCATTCTCTCATAATTTCATCTGTCAAGTTAAGTCGTTCGTATGGTTGATATTGTTGTTGTATTGCTGCCCTGCTATTAAATGCCTGAAAGGTTTCATCGTCGTGTCGTCGTTGTGTCGTTGTGTAAAAGGCAACGTTGTTCGTTACTCTTCTCAAGTGGCAGTCGAAACGACGCAGTGAAGCGGCAACCTTCCTTATTTTCATTGATATAGTACGTTTCAATTTAAATTGTTTTTATTTAATTATTTCTGTTTCAAAGCGATTATATTCTTGGTATTTCTTTTTTTGGGAATTTTTATCTTGGTTAATTTTTTTTTGTGTAGAATGGAATTTATTGAGAAATCAAATTGTGGTGTTCCCTGAAACGTGTTCACAAAATCGTTGTCTTCTCCCTCTTCGTTTACCTGCCCCCCCCTAGTTCGGCATATAGCATAGACATCTGTGTGTTGGGGACTTGTGGTCATTCCTGTATAACTTGTGTGAAGGCAGCTCAAGTAACTCTCGGCCTCCCACCGCCGTGGCCACCTTAGCGCGAGAACTCATATTTATCGTCAAATTCGATACCTAAGTAGAAGCGAGACCGAGGAAGTCGAAACGAAAATATAGTGGCGACGGGGTGGGGAGAGACCCCATATGTAATGTGCCGCGTATGCATGTACAAAAAATGAATGATTAACTTCTTTCTTTGGATTCAACTTTGGTATCTGTGCAATCCGGGAATTTCCCTCTTTGCATTGATAAAGATATCTAGTGAAGTTTAGAAACAGTCGCTGGCGTACTCAAACGGTGTCATTTACTTGTTCATTTCGAGAATCATAAAGATTTGCATTTCTTTGATAGTTTTTACTTTCGGGTTTTTTTTTTTTTTTAATATCTTCTCTTGTCGTTAGGTTCGTCCACATGTTAGGTTCGAGTTTCATCAGGTACTAGAGCAAGTGAGATAACTATCGGCTGTGCGCACAAGATATTCTTCGTGAATCTGTCCCCTGCATGTGTGTGCGTGGTTGAGCGAATGGGTCACGGTTCAGAGAGGAGTAGCAGTATTGATGTGTGATTGAGAATTTATGTCGACGCACGTGTGTTTCGTATTTTTTTCTTGTTTTGTAGTTTTTATTACAAAGTGATCTCTAATGATTTAATAATCAAGTGAAATCTAAAAATATCTCGAAGTCCTTTGGTCAGAGGTCAATTGTTTTGTGATATGGTTTTACTTTGTTGTTTTTGAATCGTCACTATCCAGGGAAATGTGAGTTGCCCTTGTGATCGCCGAAAGTACGGCCTTCGGCCACAAGTCCATACGTCCCCATTGATTCCGAAACTCTCAGTACAACCCATAATACTTTCTACTCAAACCCAACCAAAGAAAGCCACAAAAATCGCGGATTTCTATACAAAATCGATTCTGGGCTACCAGGCCACCAGAAATGGTAGTAGAGGTTCTGATGGTCTGTGTGCAACATTTGATTGTTTATATCTCGGGAACAGAACAGCCTATTAGAAAAGTGTATGAGTAGCTTTTGTGGCTTGTCGCTTGACTGAAGATGATGGAATCAATGTCAATTTACCGTTATTTAACCAAGATTTTCAAGAAATAAGGAAACTTTTGTGCAAAATTGTGTTTTTTGACCCAAATCATGAGAAAAATCTCAGCACAGTTGACTGAATTTTAACCTAGGTTGCTGCTCCACCTTTCTAGTCATAGTCTGCAGCTTTCCATTGCGGGTAACCATAGGTAAAGTGAGGTATAATTAAATGTTACCACCAAATGTCCTTTATTTATTCCTTCTAAATCTTCCTTCCAAATAACGGTAAATCGATCCATTTTCCACTGCACCGTTGTCGAGATATAAGCAATCGAAAGTTGCATGACTTTCGTCAGACCCCCTACCTCATTTCTGATGGCCTGGTGTCCCTAAACGAATTCCATATGGAAGTGATTTTTGTTGCATTGCGAAATTTTTGTCTAGGGTTTATTTTCGTTGCCATTGTGTTCAAAGAGAATGTACGGAAGGATCAATATGTGGTTGGGGAAAGTACATTCATATCGCGGCATGAAGCTGCTAAATCTGCGGGGACCTTTGGATGATCAGGATTCCATTCGGGCTCTGTGTGATTCAATGTAGAATTAACGTCAACGTGGCTACAACCTTGTGCAAGTGACATTGTTTTTTGGGAGAGCCCAGGGGTACTAATACCGACTGCATCGCAAATATGCCACCTCGAGATTAGGGTAGAGCATGCGACACATTCACTACGAACTCGTGTAACATTACCCTTGGATCCTTGATGACTTGTTTTTGATTTTATATTGACATTCGTTTCAGAGAATGCTTATGAAAAGATTCTATTACTTTTCAAGCAAACCGTCGCGCATTTAGATGGTGAATTTCCCGACTTACATACTTACTGCTGGACTGTCTTGAATTGACGTTTGCACAGTCAACTTAACTTACTAATTTTCATTTTCAATTCCTTTCCTTTCAGAAATTCATGTAAAACAATTCACAAAAACAAGTAAACGTGGAACAAAAGTGAAACTTTAAAATATAAAAAGTTACTGAATATTACTACTAAAGCGATAATAAATAACACCAATAGTACTTAAATCAGGTATGTTACAACACCACCCACATGTTCTTCAATAATTCACTTTTCTTTTCTTTTTCTTCCATATTTTATTTGTGGTGCCTGCGTCGTGAAGCAGAATTAGTAGCCAAAAACAAAAAGAACTCAAACCGATAACTACCTAACTAAGTGCGCTTATTTAATAACACAATATATTCACCCGCTAAGCCAAGAAAAGCCCTTTCTTTTCTAGTGAATTTAATAGCTCCTCCCGCAAATTTGTAGGCGTAACTCGCAATCAACCATAAATAATACAAAAAATATCTTTCGTCGTTAGAAAGAATAGAGAGTTCGAATCGCATTATTTGTAGGCTAAGATCTACTCGCAAAATCACACAATAGCAAACAAAAAAACACAGGTTCATATAAGCAATCAATCGTACGTGGCAACAAATTCGAAACATCTTATAATAAAAGAAAAAACGATCAGCGAAGAAAATCAAATTAAAGTCAGAGACAGTTGCATAATCCTTTTAAGATTTCAGAGTTGTCCGAATTTAACAATCTGTATCAAAAGCAGCAACAACAGTCAATTCCTCAACAAGAAGGACGAATAGGATACATACCATCTGATAGGGGAGTATTCTTAACTCCGATCTACTATATAGCCGGTAAGTTGAAAACATGTACAATGACTTTCTTTTGAACATCATTTCACCATTTTTTTGAGTGATCAGATTGCAAACTAAAGATTATCCTGGATCTGCTGAAAAAATTTTGTACCACCGAGCCCAGCAGATTCAGTTTCTTTGGGCTCATTCCATTGTATTTTGTCAAAATGTAGAGTAATTATTCAAAATAAGAATTCTGTAGTTGAAAGTTATCTGATGACTCAGAAAAAAAAAAGATTTTTGCAAAAAAAATATTTATATATATATTGTCTCCTATGTCTAGTAGTTAAGTCCTTTCCAGGTAAGTAAGTGTAGCCTTCTTGAAACTGAGAGCAAAATCCACCCTGAAGCACCAGGCCACCAGAATCCTGGTAATAACAACAAGTATCCAGACGGTTTTCAATGTATTTTCGCACGCCAAGTCTTTGTTCGTTTTCTAGTAATCTCGGAAGAGATACCTATTGATTTTGCTAGGATTCTGCTGACTGTGTTTTGGGGGAGATTTCGTATGATTTGATTGATGTTTTGAGTTCGATTATTATCGATCATCGATGTTTTGCCAACATCGCACATCCCAAGTCTACATAAATTCATCAGTCTCTATCACCACCTGGGCACCAGCACCCCCTTCACAGTACGTCCTTCCACCCCATCCCACGATATAAAATTCCTTCCCTTGCACCACTCCAACTAGCCAAGAGCTACAAATTCTCGAATTTTCATACAAAATCGATCCCGGTATACCAGGCCACCAGAAATGGTAGTAGGAGCTCTTCTGTTCTGTGTATCGTTGTTCCAGCTTAATTTCAATTGCTGTTAACCATCGATTAAGTGAGGTACATATAAATATATTTTCTACCGAATTTAATCGTAATCGTCGATACGGTGACCTGGTGTCCCAGCAGAATTTTCGCAATCAGAATTGTTACATTGCAAAATTTTGCCAAACACAAAAACATTTGTAGAACCTTATGCGCCTCAATGGACGACCAATGTGCGGCGCCATGTTTCTTACAAATTGGTATGCAGAGCGGTACAGGATCGGGCATGGCAAGCATTTTGAACAAAATCAAATACATTTTGGAAAATTGGATCTGGCGTCAAATTGGAACTCTTTGCCATTGTCATTGGTTAGTTCATTTCACTTCGGTTGTAGCGTGGGGGAACTTTCGAATAGCTTGCATGCAACAGTCATGAATTTTGCATGATGACTTAGCGAAATTCGTCAGACAAAGACAATGATATGTATATACAAATTCAGCGACAAATTGACAAATACTTACCATACTCGGCGACCGTAAGCAAATTATTGCTGCAAATGCTTTAAGTGCCTCTGGTGTCTCCATCGAATCACCCTGTAACCAATTGGTAGCACAAAAAAAAGATAAAAACCTCTTGCTTATTTCGACCTTTGCTTCGCCGCCCTATTCATGCCCCATGTTACGTGCAAATGCCCTGCGTGGCAGCACTCGAATCGATTTATCATCATGAATTCATCAATCCATTCGTCCCTCTTCCACAGAGAAGAGCAGCATCAAGCTGAAATGTCACGCTTAGCCGGTTAATTCACAAAAAGAGAAACGAAACGAAAGACAAAACCACTGTTGTTAAAAGAGGATGGTTCTTCTCATTCCTTTCTCCCACAGTGTCTGCTTGAAGTGGGACGGAACTAAACGTTTCATAACTGCCAACAGATTGGATTGAATGAAATACCAGTATCTTCACATTTGCTCTGTCCCGCTCTGTTTCTGCGTGTATGTACTTGTCCCGCAGGCAGATTAACTAGACAGAGATAACCGGAATGTTGGAGTGCAATGGAATTACACTAGCGAAACTGTCTTGCATTGATCGCGGCATCGTTGGCCGTTGTCTTCGTTACCGTTGTGCTGTCTTCATAATCATCATTGTGTTCTTCTCGTTCGTAATTCTTTTTTCGTTTTTTCCTCGTCTTTTATTTTTTGTGTCTACTTGAATCCGTTACTTTCTTTGCGTTCTCCCAATGAAACAGAGAAAGCAATTTTTTCAATTTTAGTTTATTGAAAAAACAGTTTCCTGTAAAACAAATTACCGTGCGTGTTTGAAAAACAAAAAACGAAAATCTTAAAACAAAATAAGACAGTAATCGAGTAAAGAACCTGGTGGAAAGGCTGAAAAACTAGCTAGGACTCCTTCGTGTCTCTGTGTCTCATTAAAAGCAAAAGAAAAAAGAATAAAACTGGAGAAACAAAATGTGTTCTCATTGGATTTGTTTGTTAAGAAGATTCATTTTAGTGTACGGTGACTGACAGTGTCTCTAGCTAATGTCGAAACGTGAACTTAAACCTACATAAATCGATTTAAACAATTTACTACTACTATACCAAGAAGAAGACATTTTCCCATGGCCCCATGTAATCATAAAAAAATCTTTAGATCCAGGGACTACACAACGACATGTGATCTTCTGTGTGAGAACAAGTGATATTCGATGTTTCTATGAGGAGAAAATTTCCATGAAAATCATATTTGTTCTGTTCTCTGTCTTCGCGTTCATTACTGGGTTTCTCACTAGAGAGAAAGGAATTCGATTTAAATTTCTGACGACGACAACGACGCTGCTGGTGATTGTGTTGTGTGTAGTTTGCTGTGAAACATAATTCACGAAAGATGATTTCCTTTCCATAATTGGCTGGAGCTTGAACCGCCGAGGGAGACCTGTAAAGTGCATGAATTGCGTGGCTTGCCAGCGGTGCCCCTGTGTGCAACACGGAAAATTTCTTCGGTTTCCCTTGGAAGAGAAATTTATATTTCGATTTTTTTTGTCTTCGTTTTATTAACTTAAATTCGCTTCGTATTGGTTTCTTATTGTTTAATACACACACATTCACTTACACCGAAGCATGCGCGTCGACACGTAGCCACATATGCATACATGTGTGGTTCGTTTTTTTTTTTTTTTTTTCGCGTAGTGTTTTTGGCTAGAGACTAGAGTGAATACGTGGGAATTGTATTGTCCTTTTCCATGGCTCACAACCTCCGTAAGAGGAAAAGAGACCACAATGTTTGGCCGTGTCCTTGTGTGTGTGGTCTGAATATTGCCTCTAATGCAGTTATTTAACGGAAATGCAAAGCCAAATGCTCTAAACTACGTTCTTAGGTTAGTTTTCAGAATGTTCAATTGTAAATCCTCAACAGTATAAATCAAAGTACTTTAATTGCATTGTACTTTATTGTATTGTCTCGTATTCCCAATAAACCAGAACGAAGGTGAGAGAGAGAGAAAGAAAGAGAGCAGTAGATTGATTGCGGTTGGAAGGGATGATGATAGCACGAGAGGAGGAGGACGACAACGACGACGAAACGAATTTCGAAATGTTTTTCCTCTGTATTCTGCCTGTGTACTTTTTCATTCCTAAAGAAAGTCTGTTTAAAACAAAACTTCTCACAAAATAATAATTCACATTGAACGCGCCTTAAACATCCTGTGGACAATCTGAAATAGCCTTCAAATCCACAATCACAACAGGGGATGGCGTCAGGCAGCAGAACACTCACCCACACCTTAGATTGTGAAAACATCAAACTGCTTCCATTTCCGATGAATATGAAATGCAGCTAACGATGACTATTGCCCCCCTTTTAAAATACGCGCACGTGTGTTTGTGACTATCCTTGGCCCCTTTTCTTCAACCATCAAGCATGCACATAATTTATTGACGTTTCTCTGGGTAGCTTTCCACAAAGGACGATCTCCTTTTAAGTGGCCTGGATATGGTTACCGGGCTATTTACTTGGTTTCTTCTATTGAATTCACTTCAATGCTGTTTGGAGGAAATAATCTAACGCGAATTTGTTTCTGTTCTATACTTTCATTGCAAACATCGCTGATTACATTTGACTCATGTGAACGTTATATTTTGTTTCCGGTGTCGTTTGCAATTCTCTTGTGACAAGTGTGTTTCAATTGGTGATGGCGGTGACCACCAATTACGTCGAAACTATGCACATCATGAGAATGATTGCACCTGGAGTGCAAGTAGTAAGTATTTCGTCTGTGTCATCGTTCTTGTTGCATACTCGGGCTTACGTAGACATTAGATTAAATTAATAGCAGCAGTGCGCATTTGATTGAGTTAAATTACCAGCGTATTTCCTCAATTACCTGGAGAAGGCAGTGTGGGTTGGTTCTTGATGCATACGCTGTGATTCTTCTGAAGGGCTTACAACTTTGCTCCAATCAATTGTTTTTTGAATTATGAATATATACTATGTCATTATTCACGTTCGTCCAAGAGCTAACTTAAGGTTTGAATTGATTAGTTTTCATTACACGTCTTGGGCGATGTAGCTAAAAATATGGGATTATGTCATGGCATCGTCGAAAGAAGCCGCTCCCTTCGTACCGCTGTCTGTACCGCCACCCCCATACCATATTGCCCGATACTCTCCTCAGTCTAAACAGCCCAAATACAGCCACCCGTACTGCTCCGGCCAGCCAAGAGCCACCGAAATCGCAGATTTTCATTCAAAATCGATTCTGGGATACCAGCCCACCATATACAGCATTAGGGGTTCTGATAGTTTGCATCCTTAAACAGAAACTGTGTGTCTGTTAAAGATAATGTTGAAATCAAGGACAGTTTAAAGTTATTTAACCAAGATTTTTAAGAAATTTCGGAAAATTCGGTGCCATATCGTATTTCTTTGACTTCGATCATGAGAAAATTCACATCACAGCTGACGGAATAGATTCTTCCATTTGCCATCGCCATATCAGTCAGGTCATAAGTTACATAATCGTCGTCAGTCACTTTCATGCAGGACGAACCGTTCTCTCGAAAGTTGTATAAGTATAATACCCCTTGCTACCATTTCTGGCGACCTGGTGATTTTGCTGCATTATAAAATTAGACACATTTCGAGAATCTTGTGAACCGGAGTGGATGGTCACCGGTAGTCGCGTGTTTTAGTTTGGTGGTCATCTACCTGATACTCGTGTTGTCGCCTGTGGGTAAGGAGGATATACAAGTGAAATGCATGTGAAATGTTGCGCTTTTTTTTTTACGAAAGAGTGATGTTTTCTGCTGAATTTGAAAGGGATTTCAAGCGTACCTATAATAAACTTACCTATTTAGGGTCATTGACAATCCTGCGAACAAGTCTGTTTTGGGTACTCTGACTACATGTTTCACAATCATTTTACGATTTCAGCCCATCGTTGTCGCTGGAATGCAAACTACCTGCAGCAGTAATTCACTCATTCTGACCTGCCTCTCTGAGAGGGTCTCAAAGGCGATAAGCTGGATGAAAGATTAGGTCTTCGGTTTGAGTTAGTCTGTTTGCGAAAAAAAAAAAAACATCCCCGGTTTTTTTGCTTCGTCCATCCCTCCTTCCAACAACATCTGTAATCACTTTCTCTTTCCCCCTGCCTGTGACTGCATTTTTAAATAAGCAAATTAAGTATTTCCTAATTGAGTTCCAAAGAATCTCCAGCAGATACCTGTCATGTGTAGGGCACATTGAATATAACATACAATCCTCTGAGACACAAGAGAAAACATAGAGTCGCTATAAAGATTTGTAACTCAGACCCTTCTTATCACATCCATCCTTTTGTTTTTGTTTAACATTGATTGAAGGCCTTCAAAGAAGAGCCCCCACCAGGCAAGGGATTGCTTTTCGTGACCGTCGATTTAATTTAGTTCCTCCGGCAATCGTGTCAGTGGTGTTACAGTCTACGGGTGACACAGTTGACATGAACAAATTCAGATATCTTTGTGTGTAATTTTTTTTTTTTGTTTTTCATACATTTTTAACTTTTCGTTAACAGAAGTGAATGTGTTAAATTAAATGAACAAAACAAATAACATAAGAGAACTCGAAATAAATTAAAGAAAAAAAAAAACGAAGATACAGTGAATATAAAGGCACTTGTCTAAAGTGAATACGTTTGCTTTTCTTGGATTCGTCCTTTCGTTTGTCGTATTTGGTCCCAAAAGCAGAAAGCGAATATATAAATCACAGCAAGGGAGGAGAACAAGCAAACAGAAGAGAGAATCATTTTGTTTTAATGTGCAGAAGCAGAAAAAAAAAAAACTCCATTCGCAATAAAATTAAAAAATGTTAGCTGAATCAAATAAAAAGTACATCATCGTCAAGTATATTAAACAACAAAAGCAACAGCAAAAAAAGCAGCAACAGCATCAACACCAAGAGCAACAGCCAAATAAAATTATTAATAAAGGAAGGATAAGCAGCAATTACAACAGCAGTATCATTTGTATGAGGCAACGATACCATCAAAAGAAACTTTTTACACATAAAAATACATCAACAGCTCCACAGATCAACAAATTGCAGAAGCTATAACAAAGGATATCATATATTATATTTGAAGAATACTCATCGGCGTTATACTCTGAAGTAATTGGTACAATATTTTATTCATCAACAAAAGTATTTTTTGTAAGAAAATAACCTTCTAAACCTCAGTAAACTCTCCTGCGTAAAGGATAAGAAGAGTAACAAAAAAAAAAAAAAAAAACAGACAAGATAGATAAAAGGACTGTTTTTGTGTTGAGGCAATTTCTATAAGTCAACAACAATTTTTTTCTTTGGTTTTTTCCATTAAATTATTCATTTTGAACTTGGATTCCTTCGAAAGAAGAACGCACGTGTGTCCCTTCGCATATTTTGTATTTATAAACGAAGTGGAATAACCTGCAAAACTACTATCAACCATTATTATTGTGTCCTCTGTGTCTTGCACTTTATCAAAAGAAACCACATTTTCCTCTCTCGAGAACATCCAGTATCACGTATAGTCTTTTATTTTTGCTTTTTTGTGTCTTTAAAGAAGTCCACCAAGAGAATCAGAAAAAATATTCAATTCAACAAAGGAGCAGAGCCGAAAGCAAAACGAAAATCACTAGAGAAAATTCAAAGAATTAAGAGAGGAATCCACGGTTTACATATGTATACACGCTAGTTTCTTTTATCTATTTTTTTTTAAATGTTTGTGCGTACTTATTTATAATACATATACATAAATACTTATATATATGTATATATATATATATATCTATTATACAAGAAAGCAAAGAAATTATTGAATTCCTACGAATATTTTTTTTTAAAATTGCAAAAAACTAGCAGAAGGAAGATCAAGCAAAAAAAACAAATCAAAAACAGAGAATTTGTGCTCCTCCTAACACATTTAGAACCGAAGAGAAGCTACAGCATAAAACGAACGAATTCGCAAAAAGGAAATTAAGAGCAACAAAACGCAAAGACAGATAAACAGAGAGATCTACAGAGAAAGAAAGTGAAGAAGCAAAAAGGGAAAACTAAAGTTTTATGCGAACTCACATGTGTTCAAGTAATGAAACAGAGTAGCTAGTAATTTATGTTTATAATATTTTGTTTTAAGTTTTTGTAGTAATCGAAATCTATAAGAGAAAACAAATATACATACATATACCCATCTATGTATATATATATTTAAATATATACCAAATTTAATAAAACTATCGAAGTAATCACAAAGAGCAAAGCAAAAAAAAAAAAACTAAACAACCGAAGTAAACAAAAAGTTGCCTTTTATCAACAAGCAATATTTTAAAAAGTAATTCCAAATCTATATAAAACACTCTCACACACCCTCTATACACGCTGTATACAATAACAAAAGACAAGAGTTTAAGAAAAAACGAACAACACACAACACCTCTCAAGAGAACGTGAAAAGAAAAATCGTACAGATAAGAGATAAGGAGAAACAAAATCAAAATGGTCTCAAGATATATGCCAAATTATATATCAACAATAGCTGCAGCTGCCGGTGGTGGTGGTGGTAATGGTACAAACCAGGGGCACCCAGTAGGTGCTCCGATGCCTTTGGCAATGACTACAACGGTACCTCAAATGACTGTGATACAACACCAGCAACACCAACAGCACCAGCAACACCAACAGCATCAACAGCAACAGCAGCAACAACAGCAGCAGCAACAGCAGCAACAACAACAGCACCAACAACACCAGCAACAGCAGCAGCAAATAGTCCATCATCACCAGCAACAACAGCAAATTGTCACAAATTCTGGGACACATCAACAGCAGTTAATACTAAATGGTGTTGGAGGTGGTGGTGGAGCTGGAAATTTATCAGCTGGTGGTGGCCAGCAACAACAACAGCAACAGCAGCAACAACAACAGCCGCAACAACAACATCAACATCAAACACAAGTGCAATTGTCACATTCACCACATCAACAACAGCAAACAGATTATCATCCGATTGTACAGCAACAGTGCCTCATGCATCCAGCGGCGGCAGCGGTGGCAGCGGCAGCAGCAGCTGCCGCTGCCGCAGCGGGTGGTCCTGGCCAACCAGGTCCAGGGCAGATTCCACATTATCGTTTCATTCACCCGCGTGAGTTTCTCTTTGATCTCTCATTATCTTATTTTATTTTTTGCAAAAATCTAGCTTAACATTGACAAAAAAACAAATTCATCAAATAATTCATGATCCTAACTAATGAAGCAACATTTTTTTTTACTTCTCCCCTCCATACCTTTTTCCTGACACATTTGCTTGCAGGATCAGATGGTTATGTAGCAGCACCATCGGCGGGCTTCCAAGCACCCCCACATAGTGGGCCTTCACCACATCAAGGTCCGCCAACAGTTTTGCGCGGTATGCAATCAACGGCACCGCCAACACCACCACAACAAGATTTAAGCAAAATGCAACCACCTCCGCAACAGCAATTGGTAAGTTATAGTTTATTTTGTTACATTTTCCCCGTACCCCCTTTTTTGTTGATTTCAATCATATCCACTTCTTAGTCTCTGTTTTCTGTTTGCGTATAATGTATATCTATCTTCTAAGTACTGTGTTCTGTGTCTAAGCAGTTAATCCTGTTCATGACAAGGCTTAAATTTATATTTTATGGCATAAACTCTCTCCCGCAAGATGTACATAGATGTTTTCTTACATTTTGTTTGGTTTCATTTGATTTATTTGTAATTTCTTTTATTTTCTTTTCTCTTTTCATTTTCCTTGGGTTTTTCTCCAGTTTGTCTATCAGTGGACTCAGGAGGTGTGCGTTTCTTCTTTTTCCGTTTTTTTTTTTCTTTCCTCTCTTCTAGCACCTTTTTTTCACATAACTTTCCTTTCTGTTCGTCTTTCAAACCAACTCAGAAAAATCGAATTGGAGTGGCCCGCCCCTGATTATGCTTGCAGTAAGGTCGTGTTGTCTGTTAGTGAAACCCAATTTGTCTATTTGTTGTCTGCCGCTTTAAGCGCTATTTACATTCCTCCAAAACGAAAAGACTTGAACGTAATCGCTGCAGCCATGAACATATCATTTTGTAAGTTCTTTATAGATTTGTCCTTCTCAGTCCGTCCCTATTCGTCGCTTGTGTGTCTACTGTTTTTCTGTTGCTCCGGCTGAGCACTGCATAGGTGGTTTTTATTATGCCGACGATCCCGGATGAGCTCACGGAGAGCACGTATTACAACAGCAGCAAACTGATCCTGTACTCGACTAGGATTATTTTTTAAGATCCCGATAACTGACACTCTGCTCATCTACATCCCGCAATATTGTTTTGTGAGGCAAATTCGGTTAGATAATTTAAGTGTTCGTATAAAGTAATATTTTACTCATTATGATACGTAATTTGTGAATAAACTTATCTTGTAATGCTCTTGAGGGAACTGTGAATGCATTACTTTCATTTAGATCAACAGCATAAAAAGCGGACGTATAGAAAGTGTATGAGGAGAAATATTTTCGTTGGTATGGCAAATCCACATGCAACTTCATGCTGTACATTTGACTGCTTATATCTCAGCAACTATGTGTCCTATGACAAAAGTGTGTGAGCTTTTGTGGGTCCATTTTCCACTGCCATCATATAAATCAAGTCATAAGCTACACAATTTTTGTCAGTAAATCACCAATATCGAGATGTGAGCAATCAAAGCAGCATGAACGTCATTACCCCTTCGTGACTTTTGAAAGAAAAATGTGAGTGGTGGGTGCAGATAATTGTAACATTCATGCGTTAAAGCAGATATCGTAACCAGCACATAGTCGATTCAGCAACGCTGCATACAGAAACGGGCATGATGCTTTAAATTATATTCGTTGTTTTTTCGTTTTTCTACGTCAGCATTGTTCGTGACAATGATGTCGGTTCGTGACGAATTCGTGTTCATGAAACGTCTTCTTCTGGAACAGCCCCCCCTCCTAACTGTTGCCTCACTCTTTGTACATTAAGCTCTAGTGATACGTTAGCCTTAAGCGTGATTAATTTCTAAGCCTAGACCATTAAAAACACATACAAAGTCTGAATATCAAGAATACGTATTCTATACGGTACGCCTTCATATTTTGCAAAGTTGTATATTTTGTTTTTTTTTTCCCTTAATTTTATTTTTTTTTGTTGACTCTTATTGTTTGTTCCTGACATGGCAGTGCATGAACCTGAGATCGTTGAAATGACGAGAAGATAATTTCAAGATCCAAAGAAGTTGCTGAAACTATTTCCTCTTCAATCAAGAATCTTTCCGTTCGCAATCTTCCTTCTCTGCTTGGAGACGATCAGTGTTGATTTCAGGTTCCTTCTGAGGACAGTCATCTTCAACCATGAGAAAAGAAGCGATTTGAGGATCCCTTTTGGTGAATCTTCACTTCAAACCAAGACGTCGTGGTTACCTCCACATCACATCAGAGTTCCTTAATCTTGCACGTTGGCTCTTATGAAGCCTCAAGATGCTGATGACATTGATGATCAGAGAGAGAAATGAAAAGTGCAGTCTTCCATCTTCTGTCAATCGCGCACCACACATCACGCATGTTTCTAGAGTTCCGTTTAATTCATTTTTGTTCTCTTTGTTTGTGTTTTGTCTTCTTAGTTCTCGTTTTTGTTTCTTGCTTTCGGAGAAAGCGTGCCAAACAAAAATCTAAATTCAAGTTCGTAAAAAAAATCAAACAAAACATGAAAACTGTCCTCCTGTCAACTGTCCTAACCTATGTGTGTTGTAGATAATATCAACGAATAAAAAGAAGAAGTATCCGCAACAGGCACAACAGCAACAGACTCATCCTTCACAACAGCAGCAACAGCATCAACAGCAACATCAGCAACAACAGCAGCAACAACAGCAACAACAAGCAGCACAGCAGCCATACCATAAAAATTACGGCTCAATGTCAATTCTAAAGAGTGCTCCCTCAGCCACGAATCCGAACGGCGGCTACACCATCACCAATCACACCAACAGCTGTCAAATTAACACAACCAGTGCTGTGGCCATATTCGGTGGTGTTAATGGTGCCATCAATGGTACAAGTGTCATCGCTGGTACCAATGGTACCGCGAACAGTATCACTGTTGCCGGCAGTGGTGGTGGTAGCGGCGCCGGTGTGGGTGGTGGTGGTGGAGGAGGAGGTGGTGGCACCGGTGGTGGTGCTAATGGAAATGTAGGGACTACTGCTGCTGTTGGTCTTGTTAAGAGTACGGTTATTGATAGGAAATTCGATATTCAAATCAAAAATAAACTAATCAGTAGCAGTACATATCAAAAGTCAACAGAGGTAAACTGGGTTCTCTTGCTACGTACGTTCACGTTGTTTTCGTTTGTTTCGTTTGTATTTCTTCTGTTCGTTCGTTCGTTCATTCTTAGTTTCTTTTTCACCATCTTGAGTTCTCGTTATTTGCTTGGATTTTTGTTTTGCTTATTCTTCCCCTTACCAACAAACAAAAACAGCCCGCCCAACAGAGACCTATCATTTTGAACATCGTTCGTTCTTGAGTTTTTGAATATCTTCAATTTTCTTGAATTTTGGGTGTGTGTTACAAAAGCACAGATATATCCCTTCAATTTCTAATGGTCTAGTTATCTTTCTCTCTCCCTTATATTTCTCTGTCTCTCTATCTATCTCTCTCTAATTATTTTTCACTCTAGACACTCAGTCTAGAGAGTGTATCTTTAAGTTAATGATTTCTATAAATAATGATTTAAATATCTTCTGTTCAAATTTTACGTTTCACAAGAATTCTGAAAACCAGCCACACCCTTTCATCATTTAATGAATCATTTGTGCTAACCATTGCTTTTTTTAATTGTTTCCTTTAGTTTGTGCCTGCAACGGTTAATAATACAACAGGCAATGCACGACAAAACCAACAAAGCAACATATATCGCGGTGCTGCGGCATCATCAGCGCCACGTGGTACTCAACGTCATGTACAAGCTGCCATTCCACAAATGTTCTCACAGGCAATCCATCAATCGGTTGTATTGCCAGCGTATCAAACGTTTGCCCCACGACAGCCCTCGTTTCAGCAGCCGCCCTCATTCTCGTACCAAACAGCACTTCAAACTGGATACCACAGTTTTCCATATCAATACTATGCACCTAATTCTATGATATCCACGGCGGCGCAAACGCATCAGCGCGGTCCTTCGGGCGTCGCAAGTGGTATACCTGTGCAGGGTGGTCCAAATGGACCACTCGGCGGTCCAAATGGTACACAGACACAAATTCCATTAACAGCCGGTGCTGTATTGGGAACTCCAGTGCTTAGTGTGCAGACGGGGCAGCAGACAGTGCAAACTGATCATCGCGGTGCAACTAATCAAAGGAAGAAACGTCCACACGCATTGGATATCATTGATCCAGAGACCAACAAGAACGTCTTGGATGATTTGAAAATTCAAAAGGTAAGTCTTTAACGAAAAAAAAAATGTTGAGCGGCTCAATCTAAAACTGATTTGTATTTTGTTCTTGTGTGTTCTCAGCCTGGAACGAACTCCGATATGGATTATCAAGATTCTCTGGGTATGAGCGAGGATCGAACTGAAGGTATTTATCCGCATGAAATAGATGATTCTAATAAAGCTTTACCAGGAGTTGCCTATATGCCCATAGGTGAGTAGTTATGGTGTCGTTAAACGCAATACCATCATATACTCAACCATTTTCATTTTTCGATGAGTTCGAGGCTCTTCAGTTTACTCTTTTAGTTCTTCAAATCATACTTGCATGTCACATTTCACACAACAATCACCACATATCTCCACATTCAACTCATCGAATCTATTCACGTTCTCTATTGCAGAAATTTTTGACAGTATAGCAGTATGTCCAATCAATGATATAATTGGACAAACTCCGGTTGTTTCGGCAATGTCTGACGGACCATCTGTTGAGATACGTCCAAGCAATCCACAGCAACAAAAGCGAAAGAAGTAAGTTCCCAAGTTCATTGTTACCGAGAAAAAAAAAAAAAAAAAAAAACTCTTCATAACATAGACCTATTTCATGGTGTTTTCTTTTTCGTTACATTTCAGCAAATCTATTCCAATAGTTGCGCCACCAGATCACAAGGATAATAAATTACAAACTGGTAAGTGAAATGATTTTTATAAACTCCTGAACTTTATGTGACTCGCTGAAGGTAGTCGGTAATAGGTCTTGTTAATGCCCAGCTAAACAGCCTCGATTTGTAGTTATTTCGTCTCTCAGTCTATATGAAAGAATACTTTTTCCCTCCACCACAAATATGAAATTCCTCACAATAAGTTCGAATTCATTTCGAAACCATCGTGGCTTCGTGAGAAGCACCTACGAAATAAAGCTTGTTAAGTCAAGGGAATCCATTAAGAGTTTAACTGCAAACAGAAGTAACAGGCCAAGTAAGTAGGACACATTGCTTATCGGCAATAGACAAAACTTTATTAGAATCAAGACGTCCTTGAGACTTGACGGTGGAGTGTTTACTTTCTTACCTCGAGCGCATGACCCATGGAGAGTGTGATCTGCATCCGTGTACCTCTCATTCTCAAAGAAGGAGGCTCAACGGATGCTCAGCACGATGTCCGTTCTTAAACGGAATCCCACAACAATTTCCTCCGTCAGATCCTTACAGATCATTTAAGGTAATTAGGTCAGTTGTTGCCAATCATGTGGTTGTGTATTGCTGGCGTTAGACTTTGACGAAGAATAGAAAATATTGGGATCTCCATGTGATCCGATCAATTAAACTTAATCTTCGTCCTCCAGAAACATGTCAAACACACTATGTCAACCATTCACTTAATTTGTACCTCCACCACGCGTGTATGTGTGTCTATTCAAGATCTCCATGTGATCAGATCAATTAAACTCAATTTTCGCCCTTAAGAAATCACGTCACCCAGTCACTTAATATGTACCTTCACCACGCGTGTATGTGTGTCTGTTCAAGCCCAAGCCCCCGAACGGCAACTTAGAAACATGATATCCATTCGATAGATCCCTGCAGTTACGTCACATTCCATTCATATCATCGCCGGCAAGTCGTAGTGCCAATGGCAGTGGCCACACTCTTCTTCTCTTACGATCCATGATTCCGCACACGCCCCAACGCGAGATGAACTTTTCATGTTTCCAGTCTCTTTCAATTTACCCTACAAAACAAGTTTCTCACGGAAAAATGAAATTGCCCTAAAAAATCGTAAAATCAATGACGACGATGGTGAGAATGAAAGGAGAAGAACAAGCACCGGAGAACGGAGACAAGTCCCAAGAAAATGAAATGAACAACGAAGAAAAAAGAGCAGACAATTACGAAATAAAACCGATTTGTGTTGCTCACATCTTTGGTGTGTGCGTGATGCACCACATATATTCGTTGCTGCTTGTGTGTCACCTCCTCTTCAGTCTCACTCTCTCTTTTTATCTCCACCGCCGTGACTCCGGCGACTGTTCGAGATTGGTGAACGGTTAGTGTGCGCCTGCCTTGTGCACTATTTTTAATCGTCTCCGTTTAATACATTCATCGTTACAAGTCACTTGATTGCTGATGATGACGACGATGGTGGTGGCGATGTCGGTGAAGGTGGTGGTCGCCGTTATCATTGTCGTTTTGTGAACAAATCATTTGGACTGGGCGAAAAGGCGGCGAGCCGTTGCGTTTTCTCAGAAATTTTCATTCCCTTTCTCGCTCGCGCTCTCTCTCATTGAAATTCTTCCGCTCTATCTGACTGGCTGTTTGTATGCCTGTGAACTGGTTGTGGAGATGTCGTCGTCGTAGTCATTTGAATGTGATTTGCATATAGCAACAGTGATTTGTAAATCAAGTCTCCACCCCTCCTCCTCCCAACAGGTTTCCCGTCAGCCAGCCAGGGGACAATCAACATTCTTTTTGATTTCTCTTTCCTTTTGTGTGTCATTTTTGGGGATTACTCTCCTCTCTCTGGTGGCAATATGATATTATGTGTGCTTTCCCGCGACTGCGATTGCGTGTTTTAATTGTGGTTACGTTGTGCGCGAGAGGAGCGACGACGACGACATGTGGTCGGTCTTTAGCTCAGTTTAGCTGTGGGTTTATTATTATTATTATTTTTTTTTTTTTTAATTGTTATCCCTCCTTTTGATCTCTCTTGTTTAAAGGATTTATTTATTATTTATTCGTGAATCAAGATGTCTTCCTCAAGTTTGAATGCAAATCAAACGAAAATCATTTAACACCAAAGAATGAAAAAAAAGGTTATATGTGTATCGGAGAGAGCTGAGAAAAGACGGTTTATTCATAGTCAGTTGAAATGTGTGCATGCTTGAGTATTTATGTGCGTATGTATGTGTGTTGCGGAGAAGAGTATTCGCCGTCGTCGTGGTCGTGGTCGTGGTCGCGGTTGTCGTCTTCGCCGTCGTCAACCAAAAACTTAAAGTGACTCGATTTATTCGCGCGCGGATAGAGCAACTCTAGTCATTTCTTCAGACTGACTTTCGATTATTGCCACATACACGCGGGTACACATACACATGCATACATCCATACAGATATATTATGTAATTTTAATTCGTTTTCCTATTCATTCCCTGTCCTCTCTCCACCGCGGCTACTCAGTTGGTAACGGCAAATTGAAAGAGTGAAAGAAAAGATACCAACATTCTGGAGATGACAAGTGAAAACGTGCGTTTGATATATCTCGTCATCAGGCTCAGAGAAGGTGGATCGAAAAGAAGTTGCAATCCTTGTAAGGTATCCCCTCCTCATCTGGAGTTGTTGGACTAAAGCATTTTTTTTTTTCTCGCCCTCGTGGACTGCTGCTGGTAATGCGGCTGTTGGTCATATGCCTGTTCATCGTGTGCGCTCTCCCTGACATTTCATGCGCCCGCGCGATTTAATACCGCTCCGTGCTCCGTCTCTCATTTGATGATACACACAATGACGTAGAGGAGGTGAAACAGCGGGGAGATACATCTGCAAAGGCATTGGAATGTCACTCTATTGACGTCGTCGACATATTTGCTCTTCGTTCCACGTCTCTCGCCCCTGCTCATCGTAAGGCTTGCGCGCGTGTGCATTCAGTCAACCACCCACCTATCTTAGTTCGATGATCAACTGAACGTAAACCTCTGGCTCGTCCATATATTCCCCCACCACCGCCCTCTCATCTGGAACAAGAATAACCAGCAAAAGTAGCAAAAAAGAAACAAAATCCTTTTAAAGTTCTCAAATTCTGGCATGTGTGGTGTATCTGGTATGCGGTTGACGGTGTGTAGTGTATCTGATAATTCGTAGTGTGGTGTGTTGTTCTTCTCCATTTGGGGGTCGGTCTTCACCTTGTTCTCGTGTGTATTTTATGATGAGTCAAAAGAATGATGATATCAGCTGTGTAGGAATTTTATTTTTGTATGGTCGCCAAAAACATTTTCACTTCACTCTCTATCTCTTTCTGTCTGTCGCATACACCCCTCTCGGGATCTCTCTATCATTGCCTGATTGCCAAGCAACAGGAGCTTCCTCCCAGCATGTGAGAGGGATGAGCGCACAGATCCATTATGGATCACCCCCACACATGTGTGCATTATTTCTCTGAAGGCGTTGTTCATTATATTTATTTAATTTTTTCTTTTTCTTTAACCAGTGAAATTGTGACTATTTCGGAATTAATCATATTGCAGTGGAATTTAACAAATCGTAAATGATTTTTTTTTTTTTTTATAAATATTCGTTTGCCCCTTCGTCTTGTTTTGTCGCATGTCATACGGGCTTTCGTCAGTTAACCCCTCTGTCACTGTGCCCAGTCATTTTATTTCTCTCGTGAACGCGGTGTACAACACAATGGTTCTAAACAACGGACAGTGCAACTAAAGGTAACCTTCAGCACATGAGAAACTCTTCTCATATGCTGAAGGTTACCTCTAGTCCTTTTCGCAGCGCTTATCGCTAGACGCGTTTTACAGTCTTAGGACTGGAGAAGGTTCGATTTGGATTGGTCACACCATTGATTGTTGTTTCACAATTAATTGTAAGACTCGCGCACAGAAAACGCCTCGGAAGTCGTTACACCACAGAATGCAACTTACTTTCCTGTAAAAAACAAAGATTGACACAGATTAACTCTTTTGTTGTCTTTGGATAAGGATATGGCAACAACCAGGCTGTGAAGTGCATTGTAATTAATTTATTGAGCTGAAGATGAAAGATCTCCTTTCACAGCCAAAGCTTCTGGTATCCGATAGCGCAATCACTTCATCTGCAACTTCGTATTCACCTCGTATTCAATCGTGTTTCATTTAGCTACCCCATTACTGTTACGTCCCCACCATCTTAACATAAACTTTGTCTTAAATTTTCATTGCTGTTAGGAAGAAAACTTTGTGATATTTGAATATTTTATTGACTCTAAACTGGACTGAATTCGGGTATCAATTACAATATTTGTGATACGTGAACACTGCAACAAATAGATTTACCAAAAAAGCCTTATACAATACCTGATACGCTTAACAGGAATTAATGTGATTCTGAATATCAGAAATAAGAACATACTCTCAAAATCAATAAATAATTATTGTACAACTCAAAATATACACTAGCCCGCAAGGAGGGTTTTGTTGGAACTACAATCTACTAATAAATGAAAAGGTAAGTACAAAAGATCTGCAGATTTCACCTCAAACAAAGAAGTTCAGAAAAAAGAATAGGTTCCAATCATAAACTACATAGTTCAATTGTGACTGGAATTGTTTTCCTCTTTCGTTCGACGAACTGTTCAATTCCTTACGACACTTTTAGTAGAGCACCTGTTCAGATCATTGACCAAGCCATCAAAATAGGGCCAAAATATTTACATTGTTTTGTTCCTCCTATAGCAAAGACTGCTGAAGATAATCTTCACAAAGCAATAAAGGCCGAAGCATACGATACTTCAACTGAAACATTGTCTGTGATCTCTACGGATTCATCGTCGCGCAATAATCAATCAGCTGCAGCTCCGATAACTGCAGCCTCAAATTCCGAAATCGATACAACAGTCGAAGCATCTGCATCCGGTGCAGGAGTTTCAGCGGGTACATCACCAGTGACAGTGTCAAATAGTTCAAGTAAGATGCAGGATGGGAGAAATTTTAAATGAACTTGCATTTATTTTTATTTTGTTTTTCTTGCTTGTGTTTGTTTAGGAGTTGTATCGGTAGCTACAGAAACGACATCAGAAGTAACGTCTACGTCCATTAGAAACATCAACAGTAGCAGTAGTGTACCTTCAGCATCATCTTCACCAACCTCTACACTTTCCACACTCTCATCGTCATCAACATCGCCAACGTTATTGCAACAACAACAACATACGTCATCGTCATCAACAACAGCAACACCAAAAGATATAACCGCCGAAATGCAAGATATTGCCGTTGTAAATGATCCATCATCGATGAATGCAACGCTAACCGCCGCATCAGTTGTATCAACAGCCACACCATCCGTATCAACCCAATCAATTGGAGTTGGCAGTGAAATTACAGCGGCAGCAAATGAGATTTGCTCGAAAATTCTTCAGCCCTCTGAAATGAATGTGGTACATGCAAATACGCAAACTTTACCTGATGATCTAATCGATAACAGCAAAACAGATGCGGTCATTCAAACCCCACCCACTCAGATGCAAAAGGTTGCTGCGACAGCAAATGGTAATCAGCAGAATGCTGCAGATGCCGCGATAGTGAGGTCGGAGGAGTACCACAACGTAAACAATAATAACAACAATAATACTAGTAAACTAAACAAATTAACCGATAGCCTAGATAACAACTTAAATAATATAAATACTACCGTTAATAGTAGTAGCAATACTAACAGTAATCTAAGCACTAGTAAGAAGGCAGCATCAGTTGATGAGACAGACCGCTGTGCGCCACATTCCGCCGTGGCCACGAATGCAAGCAGTAGTAGTAGCATTGTTAGCAGTGAATCAAAGGCACTCGCAGCTGCTGCTGCTGCTACTGCACAGCCAATAATCGATCTCGTCAACAACAACAATAGCACGTCGAAAACAGAAGGCGTAGCAGGAGCAGTAACACCAAGTGAGAAAACAAATGCCAAAAGCCAGGAAGTTAATGAAAACAACAACACTAGCAATACGAATCAAAAGCCACTGACCGCCGATTCTGTCGCAACACCAGCAGCAGTAAATGCAGCAGAAGACCCTCAAGAAGACTCGACATCATCTACAGCTGGTGTACCGGCTCCAATTGTGAATGGTGACGCCGCCGTTGATACCGAAGAAGATGTCACATCCGAGGCAGCTAAGGCTGATGCAACACCAGCTGGCGTTCAATCCCTGATCGTATACAACGAGGGTCAGTGGTCACCACAGAATCCGTTGGGTAAGAAACAGTACGATCGTGATCAACTGCTGCAGTTGCGCGAAGCTAAAGCGTCTAGGATTTCACCAGATGTGAGCACGATTAACGCATCTATCCTTCCATCGGCAAATAACGTCCCTTCACAGCCGAATCTCCTGCCGGCGTTTGTTCGCGGTAACAGCAACAACAAGCGTGTCCAGTCTATGGGAGGTATAGGTTCAATGGGCGATCGCTCCGGCATGGGTATGGGCAGCGGCATGGGAGGCGGTGGTGGTGGCAGCGGTCCCGGTGGATATATGAAGCAATCATCAATGTCAGGTGTCAATCCGCGCAACAGTGCCAGAGGCAGTAAGGGAGCCACCACATATCATATTAACCTGTCACTAAATCAAGACGTGAAGCTTAACGAAACGGACAACGCGTGGCGACCGCGTGTACTGGTTAATGAGACCCCAGAGGCTTCACACAATAGCGAGGAGTTGAAGCGCCGCGTACGTGGTATTCTCAACAAGCTGACACCCGAGAAGTTTGATCCATTAGTTGAGCAGATTATCAAAATGAAGATCGATACCAATGAAAAAGTAAATGATGTGATGGAACTCGTCTTTGAGAAGGCAATAGATGAGCCGAACTTCTCAGTATCCTATGCACGTCTATGTCAGCGACTTGTAGATGAGGTGAAGGCACGTGATGAACGCTCCAACGAGAGCGGGCCTTCCAATCTTAAGCAATTCCGCACTTCCTTGCTTGATAAGACGGAAAATGAATTTATTGAAAATGTCTCGAAACGTGCCGCCAAGGAGAAGAAACTTCAGCCGATATTGGACAAGATTCGGGAGTGCAAGGATCCCGTGGAGAAGCTCGAGTTGCAGGCTCAGCTTGAGGACGAGGAACGTAAGCTTCGTAGACGTTCCGGCGGTACCGTTCGCTTCATTGGTGAACTCTTCAAAATCTCGATGTTGACAGGAAAGATCATAAGCTCGTGTATAGAACTTCTGCTAGATGCCAAATCCGAAGATAAACTAGAATGTTTGTGCAAACTACTGACCACTGTGGGTGAGAAATTCGAGAAGACTCTAATACATCCAAAGGATCCACGGCATTTTTACAACCTCGACAGCACAATGAAACGAATGCAAGCGATTGCATCCAAAACAGACAAGGATGGGGCTAAGGTGACCAGCCGAGTGCGTTTCATGCTGCAGGACGTCATTGACTTGCGTAAGCACAAATGGATATCGACACGCGGCGAGACACCAAAGACAATGGACGAATTGCAAAAGCAAGCGAAAACTGAACAATTGTCAACACAATACATGAACTATAGCAACATCATGTCTAGCAGCGGAAGCGGTAATATGGGTAGCGGCGGCAGTGGCGGAGGTTCTCAGTCATCCGGTGGTGGCATGAAAAAAGACGATCGACGTTACGGTAGCAACAATTCGTACGGCAATAACCGCGATGGCAGTCGCGGCGGTGGACGTAATGATGACGGTGGTTCAATGCGTCGCCAACAGAATCAAGGTGGTGGAAACAGTATGGGCGGCAACAGTGGCAACTCTAATAATGGCGATGATATATGGCACCACGTCCAACCAGGCAAGGGTAATCGGTCGATTGGTGCTGTTGATACAAATAAACTCGAACCAATGGTAAGTTCAAAGCAGCAGCAACTTTATTGAAATAATGCCTCACCTTTTTCTAATCAGCTCAATGATATCGATATGTGCACGAAGAAGATGGGAGGTCTTCAACAGTTCCAATGGAACAGTAGCGGTGGTCAATCTAGAACTACAACGACATCGAATTCATTTGCCGTACTATCTTCGTTGATGGACTCAAAGAGTAACAACGATCGGAACGATAGGAATGACCGCAATGAACGTAATGATCGCAATGATCGTGGCAATAGAAACAAGGGCTCTTATAATAAGGGCTCTATGGAGCGAGATCGATATGATCGAGGTAACTTAACATAGATATGGTGTGTAAAGTCATTAATTAATTTTTGCCTTTAGGTGTCCATTCACGTGGTGGTTCGGCACATGGTTCTCGGGAAAGTTCCTCATCACGTAATAATCAAGGTCGTGGCATGATGAATGCCTCAAATATGCAGAAAGCAACTAGTCATAATAAGAATCAATTCCAATCACTGGCACCCAGAATGCAAGGCAAAGTAAGTTTCTATTTAATCTGATCTGTGAGTGGATCCTATTCACGACCAACAAAGCTAGGTCGTCGTCTTGTCTTTATATAATGCTTAACAACTTTTATTGTTTGTTTGCTTTCAGTCTGGTTTGTCAGCATCTTCAGCAATGTCCTCGTCATCTTCACAACAATCCCAGCTACAGCCAGCGTTTGTCAACGCAAATATGGCTGCATCAATGTTAGCGGGTGCTGCATCAGCCTCAACAACTGCTGAATACAAATCCCCAGATGTTCCACCAAAAGCCGTATTCGACGAACCGAACGACGCTGAACAGCACGAAATCAACTCAGCCATATCCGAAATGGTTGAAATTGCTGATATAGCCGATAATCTTAATCAAGTTGTACCATGTTTGCATCGATTCAAAGAGAATCTGCGTTCATATTTCTTATTCATGATACTAACCGAATATTTGCATCTGGCCAATGTTGGTCAACTGCAGCGTCGTTATATAGCAAACATTGTTGCGTATTACTTTAAGCGTAACTTCATATCGATAGACCATTTCAAATTGGCCTACGAGAAATTCTGTGAATTGGAAGAAGAGCTGATCTTGGACATACCAGTACTTTGGGTGTATATATTTGAGTTTGTCGGTAAGATGGGATAAGATTTCTATTATTTAAAGATCTGTGTAAAATCTATGCGTATGTGTGTTTGTTTTAAGGTCCCCTGATGGCCAAGAAGGTGTTAACCCTTGAAGACTTGTGGATCGAACAATTGTCCGAAAAGAAGGAACAACTTGGCCCTAAATTCCTACGAACTTTCTTTGCATATTCCACGCGTGAAATTGGACCTAGATTCACTCGTGCCATGTGGAAGAATTCAAAACTAAGTTGGACCGACTTTGTGCCTGAGGCTGGTGTTGCTGAGTTTATTAGTACAAATGTATGTACCATCTATTGCATATATTTCGCATATTTTATACAGACATTTTTTACCTTTTTTGTGTTTAGAAACTCAAATATCTTGAAAATGAATCTGTGGCACCTTATATACCACAAACTGAAGATAAGAAGAAGCTTGCTGAGAAAGTTGTGGACCGTGTTGAACTGATGCTGAAGGAAGGAGCGCAAGCTGAAGCAATTATTGATTACATTGATGTAAGTCTGAGAAAAACTAGAGTATGAAGAAGATATTTCATTAAATTGTCACGTTTTTAATTTTTTAGGCGAATATAGTCGATGTTGATAAGTTATTCATACGGTCACTTACAACTGCTGTTTGCAAATTCGCAATAATAGAAAAAGATAACACGCACAAGTTAGATGTACCAATATTTGAAAAGTTGTCCATACCGATAGTAGCACCATTCGTTGATTCGACAGAACAACGTAAACTGGAGTGTTTAAATGCAATGCAATTGCTCTGTAATAAATTAGAACACCCACGTGGTAAGTTACACATTCTATTTTGCAGTTCAATCCTTGAAATTAATGTTTTATTTTGTGATCATTTCACAGGTCTTTTAACTGAAATGTTTAACGAATTTTATGAGGCCGATGTTATGCAGGAGGAAACATTTTTGAAATGGCGTGATTTGAAGGAGGAGTCATTGGCCGGAAAAGGTTAGTTTTTAAATTGAAATGAGGGTTGTGGCAGATGCCTCTTGCTGCTTGCAATTTGCAGTCGAATTTTATATTCTGACAAAATTATTTGGGTCTCTTTGCAGGGGTTGCTGTAGTAGGACTAAAACAATTCTTTAATCACTTGGTTACTAATGAAGCAAGTGATGAAGCCAATTAACATGAAATCCAATTGAGATTAACTCTCACGTATCTATACTAAGGAACAAAACAAAAAAGGAAATCTAAACGAAAAAATCTTTTGCTACAAATGCTCCAAGAAATGTATGAGAGATGATAGATTTTAATATCTCTACCACCTCTCCCAAGTCCCAATCGCCTCCTAGACTCTCGTCTCCATGCCCTCTCGCGGCCAGATACGTCATGAAATCAAAAAGAAAAAAAAAGATATAAAAAAAAATCAAGCGTAGAATTTTTTTACATAAGTAGTATATATATATAATTTTTTTCTTGTTTTAATTTTTTAAAGCTCTCATCATCATGTTACGAGAATCGTTACAATTTTCCTTTTTGTTTTTATATATATATAAATTAAAAAAAAAAAAAAACAAAAAAACAAAAAGAATAAGCAAATTATGTGGGGAACCAGATTTGATATCGGTCATGAATTTCCCGGAGAAAATATGATAGGTTACATTTTTTTGATTTAACAGAATTTGATATAAACAACTACAATCATGATTTTAAAATTAGAATAATTTTGTTATATATTTAAACGATTTTTTCTCTTCTACCGTTGAAGGTTGTGCGCGGTACATGGCTTTCTATGGGTTTATTATGTTAATTATTATTATTATATTATTAATTATTTTTTTTGTTTTATATATAAATATAAATAATTATACAAATTTGCCAAGAAAAACACTAGAGTCAAAGGTCATGGATACTCGCTTTATTATGTTCTTGTCAAAACAAAAACAAAAATCAAAAATTCTTGAAATTACAAAAACAACAAATATAAGTATCAACAAACAAACAAACACCAATTACGATTTTAACTTATCGAATAATAATCGAAGTCTTGATGATCTTATATTTTTTTTTCTAGTTTTGCACAGAAAGCTGTGTTTACGGTACCCGGCACTTACCGGTTTATTTTTTATTTTTTTTTCTTGTTTTCGATTTTATATCTCGTAAATGAAATGACAGAAAAGTCAAATTGATGCAGAACTTAAATATAATGTGAAAAGAAATATAACACCACCATCTTATATATAAACAAAATTAAATACTTCTACAAACAAATTTTGAGAGTCATGTTAAATAAATATTTTCAAACATCAAAAAAAGAAATATTATATACAAAAATATAACACAAAATTTAGATACGGATTATCGAATGATAAGTTCCTTCCTGACAGCAACACCAAACTTCGAGTCGTATTGGAGAACAAATACATAATTTAATTGAAAACACATCCATTTAAGCGTATACACACGAGTATATATTTTTTTTTTATATGGATAAGAGCATAATAATAAACAAACCTAAAAGCAATCCGATATCGTGAGAGAGGTTAGGGGGAGACAAGCGCAAAGTGTATAGTTATGCTGTATGTCAATACGCCGGAATTGTAAGTGAAAGTTGAGAAAGCCGCTGATATTGATTGAAGAAAAAAAAAACTTATAAATGTATCCAAACTAAACTATTTTTATCTTTGCAAATAACAAAAAAGTCTAAACGTCTATATATAAATCTTTATACATACATAAATATGTAGGTGGGGCGCATTGGTCATATATAAAACTGAAAGGAATAAGAGAACAATTTCTGATTTTTTTTTTGTTCTCCAAAAACGCAGCCGAAAGCAGACAACATCTATGTTTTTTTTTCATTCTTATTTTTTTTTGCAAAATAATTGTTAAAATTTTGGATTTTATTATATAATTTTGGTTTTAATTTTATTTTATTCCTGTTTTTGATTAAGGTCCGCATCCTTTCATTATTATTGCATATATACATATATATACATTTATACATATAAATATATATAGATAACAATTTTTAATTTCTAGTTAGGGCAAATGTGTATTAAAACAAAAACGAAACAAAACAAAAATCAAGAAATAACATCAATGAGAGGAACAAATTTTGTTTAAAAACAAACAAAAAAAAAATGCAAACAAAACATTTTTGTCGAAAACCGCTGCAAACAAATAAAAAAATATGAAAAAAAAATATTTATATGTGTGCGAATTAATCGCATATGTGTATACCGGTATAAATTGTAAATAAACAAAAAAAAAATTAATTAATAATAAATGAGATTAGGAATAAACTGAAAAAACACGTCCATGGTCTTAATTCTTAGTTACTAATTGCCTTTGTACCTATCGGGGGAAGCGGCAAAACCTTGGCATGCCTAGATGCGCAATTCAATCCCCTACCGACGCCCAGAAGAAAGCTTGGAGGGCGGACTCACCGTTTCCGGGATATGGCCGATTTTCTGAAAAAAGTGCTATCGGGCAGGGTTTTTTATACTTTTTCCTACCTTCTACTGGCGCTAGGGGCTTGGTTTTGGACTCAAACGAAGCGTCATTTTGCAGCGCATCTTTTGTTTAAAACTTTACCAAAAGCAAAAACGCCGAAAAACGCACCGTTCTCGAGATATGAGCGATTTTTCCTTACGATGTACTTTCTGGGCAAGTTTTCCGCGAACCTATTCGGGGTAGCGGCAAATGCTTGGCATGCCTAGATGCGCAATTCAATCCCCTACCGACGCCCAGAAGAAAGCTTGGAGGGCGGACTCACCGTTTCCGGGATATGGCCGATTTTCTGAAAAAAGTGCTATCGGGCAGGGTTTTTTATACTTTTTCCTACCTTCTACTGGCGCTAGGGGCTTGGTTTTGGACTCAAACGAAGCGTCATTTTGCAGCGCATCTTTTGTTTAAAACTTTACAAAAAGCAAAAACGCCGAAAAACGCACCGTTCTCGAGATATGAGCGATTTTTCCTTACGATGTACTTTCTGGGCAAGTTTTCCGCGAACCTATTCGGGGTAGCGGCAAATGCTTGGCATGCCTAGATGCGCAATTCAATCCCCTACCGACGCCCAGAAGAAAGCTTGGAGGGCGGACTCACCGTTTCCGGGATATGGCCGATTTTCTGAAAAAAGTGCTATCGGGCAGGGTTTTTTATACTTTTTCCTACCTTCTACTGGCGCTAGGGGCTTGGTTTTGGACTCAAACGAAGCGTCATTTTGCAGCGCATCTTTTGTTTAAAAACTTTACCAAAAGCAAAAACGCCGAAAAACGCACCGTTCTCGAGATATGAGCGATTTTTCCTTACGATGTACTTTCTGGGCAAGTTTTCCGCGAACCTATTCGGGGTAGCGGCAGGAATTTTTGCACTTTTTCCTGCCTTTTACTGGCTCATGTATACATAAGTTTAACTTTAGTTTAGAGTGCCCGCCAAGGGCCAGTAAGTTACATTTAGTATAGTTCGTTTAACTAGTTTGAAAATGACGCTTCCTTTGAGACCAAAACCATCCCTCCAGGTCCAGTAAAGGGTAGAGAAAAAATGTCAAAACGGCAGGAAGAAACAAAACCATTCTTCAAGGTCCAATAACAGGCAGGAAAATGTACGGCATTTTTTCGTTGAGTCTATTGATTACTCAAGCTGAAATTGTCGCACATACATACTTTGACAAGCTTCCATTGGTACTTGTGGTCCCAAAGAGGACCTTTTTGTGTCATGTGGGTTGACAAGAAGAGAAATACTTTTTTCAGTTGTTTTTACTTCTTTATTGAATTTTTAAGAGGTTAGGAGTTTACAATTTACAATGGAGAGACTATCAGTAAAGATTAAACAGGAGATCAGGAGCTGACAGCTGGACAGTAGCCACCGACTAGGCAGGAGCCACCAGCTAGACAGGACCTACAAGCTGGACAAGAGCAACTGACAGAACAGGAGCCACCGACTAGGCAGGAGCGACCAGCTGAACAGTAGGCACCTGCTGTACAGGAGCCAAAATGCGGAAAAGATTAACCAGCTGGATAGGAGACACCAGCTGGAGAGCAGCCATCTGCTTGGCAGGAGCCACCGGCTATGCAGGAGCGACCAGCTGGACAGTAACTACCAGCTGCGCAGGAGCCAAAATGCGGAAAAGATTAACCAGCTGGATAGGAGACACCAGCTGGAGAGCAGCCATCGGCTTGGCAGGAGCCACCGACTAGGCAGGAGCGACCAGCTGGACAGGAGCTACCAGCTGAATAGGAGGCACCAGCATGACAGCTGCCACCAGCTAGATAGGAGGCACCAGCTGGATAGGAGACACCTATTGTACAGGAGCCACCAGCTGAACAGGAGCCACCAGCTAGACAGGACCCACAAGCTGGACAAGAGCCACTTGCTGAGCAGGAGCCACCGACTAGGCGGGAGCGACCAGCTGAATAGGAGGCACCAGCTGCGCACGAGCCAAAATGCGGACAGGAGCCACCAGCTGGGCAGGAGCCACCAGCTAGACAGGACCCAGAAGCTAGACAGGACCCACAAGCTGGACAAGAGCCACTTGCTGAACAGGAGTCACCGACTAGGCAGGAGTCACCAGCTGGGCAGGAGCCACCAGCTAGACAGGACCCACAAGCTGGACAAGAGCCACTTGCTGAACAGGAGTCACCGACTAGGCAGGAGCCACCAGCTGGGCAGGAGCCACCAGCTAGACAGGACCCAGAAGCTGGAGAAGAGCCACTTGCTGAACAGGAGCCACCGACTAGGCGGGAGCGACCAGCTGAATAGGAGGCACCAGCTGCGCACGAGCCAAAATGCGGACAGGAGACACCAGCTGGGCAGGAGCCACCAGCTAGACAGGACCCACAAGCTGGACAAGAGCCACTTGCTGAACAGGAGTCACCGACTAGGCAGGAGCCACCAGCTGGGCAGGAGCCACCAGCTAGACAGGACCCAGAAGCTGGAGAAGAGCCACTTGCTGAACAGGAGCCACCGACTAGGCGGGAGCGACCAGCTGAATAGTGGGCACCAGCTGCGCACGAGCCAAAATGCGGACAGGAGCCACCAGCTGGGCAGGAGCCACCAGCTAGACAGGACCCAGAAGCTGGAGAATAGCCACTTGCTGAACAGGAGCCACCGACTAGGCGGGAGCGACCAGCTGAATAGGAGGCACCAGCTGCGCACGAGCCAAAATGCGGACAGGAGTCACCAGCTGGGCAGGAGCCACCAGCTAGACAATACCCACAAGCTGGACAAGAGCCACTTGCTGAACAGGAGTCACCGACTAGGCAGGAGCCACCAGCTGGGCAGGAGCCACCAGCTAGACAGGACCCAGAAGCTGGAGAAGAGCCACTTGCTGAACAGGAGCCACCGACTAGGCGCGAGCGACCAGCTGAATAGGAGGCACCAGCTGCGCACGAGCCAAAATGCGGACAGGAGCCACCAGCTGGGCAGGAGCCACCAGCTAGACAGGACCCAGAAGCTGGAGAAGAGCCACTTGCTGAACAGGAGCCACCGACTAGGCGGGAGCGACCAGCTGAATAGGAGGCACCAGCCAGACAGGACCCTTGCCAGAATCTGCACCACCGTCTAGCACCCGGACAAAAGCCATGCAAAACACGCTGGCAGATTATTTTTTATCCTTAGTTTCTTTATTTTGTCCCTAAATTGTAAAATCCCTGTATCCTTGTATCCATTTAACAGTTCAATAAAGAAAAAAAAAACTCAAAAAAGTATTTTTCTTGAAAGTCAACCTACATGTAAACAAACGCAAACAAAAGGTCCTTTTCAGGATCAAAAACCCAAGGTAAACAAGGCAAAGTAAGTATATGTAACAAGGTATGTAAACAATATAAGGTAAGTATGTGTCTTCCCACAGAACAACAACAACACCACAGCGAAAAGTAACCCTCCACCCCATTCAACGACGTCAGAGCATCAAAATCGCGATTTTCATACAAAATTTCATCTGAAATACCAGGCCACCAGAAACTCAGAAAAAGCAGCAGGTATCCAAAATTTCAGCCCGGACGATATGCAATAAAATTTTGCCAGCCAGGTCAAGTGACCCATTGCAAAAATCGTTGCATACCCGCCTGGCTGAAAATTTGGTATACCTGCTGCTTTTTCTGAATTTCTGGTGGCCTGGTATTTCAGATGAAATTTTGTATGAAAATTGCGATTTTGATGCTCTGACGTCGTTGAATGGGGTGAGCGTCACTTATGGCTGTGGTGTTGTTGTTGTTCTTTGGTATTGTTGTTGCTGCGTGCGCTTTTGACGCTCTGCGGTGCGTCTATAGGGGATCTTGAGGAAATGCAGGAAAGTGTTGTACGGCATTTTTGGTTAATTTCATTGAGTCTATTGATTTCTAAAGCTGAAATTATCGCACATACTTACTTTGACTAGCTTCCATTTGTACTTGTGGTCCCAAAGAGGACCTTTTTGTTTCATGACAAGAAGTCAAGAAAAGAAATACTGTTTTAATTTGTTTTTACTTCTTTATTGAATTATTAAGAGGGTAGAAGGAGTAAAGGATTTTACAATTTACAATGAAGAGACTATGAGTAAAGATTAAAGAGGAGATCAGGAGCTGACAGCTGGACAGCAGCCACCGACTAGGCAGGAGCCACCAGCTGGGCAGGAGCCAAAATGCGGACAGGAGGTACCAGCTTGACAGCAGCCACTAGTTGGTCAAAAGCCAACCGCTGGGCAGGAGCCAAAATGTGGACAGGAGGCACCAGCTGCGCAGGAGCCAAAATGCGGACAAGATTCACCAGCTGGGTAGGAGAAAATTGCTGTACAGGAGCCACCAGTTGAACAGGAGGCACCAGCTGTACAGGAGGCACCAGCTTTACAGGAGCTTAGGACTGGGCATGCCACCAGCCCAGAAGTCATCTGCTGGCCAGGAACCACCATCTCGACAGCAGACATCTTTTCGGCAGGAGCCACCGGCTATGCCGGAGCGACCAGCTGGACAGGAGGCACCCGTCGGACAGGAGCTACCAGCTGCGCAGGAGCCAAAATGCGGACAAGATTCACCAGCTGGATAGGAGACACCTGCTGTACAGGGGCCACCAGCTGGACAGGAGCCTCCAGCTGGACAGGAGCGACCAGCTGGACAGGAGGCACCAGCTAGAGAGCAGCTATCGACTTGGCAGGAGCCACCGACTAGGCAGGAGCGACCAGCTGGACAGGAAGCACCCGCAGGACAGGAGCTACCAGCTGAATAGGAGGCACCAGCATGACAGCTGCCACCAGCTAGATAGGTGGCACCAGCTGGATAGGAGACACCTGCTGGACAGGAGCCTCCAGCTGGACAGGAGCGACCAGGTGGACAGGAGGCACCAGCTGTACAGGAGCTTAGTGCTGGGTAGGGGCCACCAGCTGGCCAGGATGCATCTGCTGGCCAGGAACCACCATCTCGACAGCTGCCATCTGTTGGGCATTAGTCACCGGCTATGCAGGAGCGACCAGCTGGACAGGTGGCACCAGCTGGGCGGGAGGAACCAGCCAGACAGGAACCTTGTGAGAATTTGCACCACCGTATAGCTCCCGGATAGACGCCATGCAAAACACGCTGGCAGTTTATTTTTTAGTATTAGTTTCTTTATTTTGTCCCTAAATTGTAAAATCCCTTGATCCTAGTATCCATTTAACAGTTCAATAAAGGAAAAAAACTCAAAAAAGTATTTTTCTTCAAAGTTAACCTACATGTAAACAAAAGGTCCTTTTCAGGATCAAAAACCCAAGGTAAACAAGGCAAAGTAAATATGTGTAACAAGGTATGTAAACAAGATAAGGTAAGTATGTGTCTTCCCACAGAAACACAACAACACCACAACCACCAGCATGCAACGACGTCAGAGCATCACAATCGCAATTTTCATACAAAATTTCATCTGAAATACAAGGCCAACAGAAATTCAGAAAAAGCAGCAGGTATCCAAAATTTCAGCCCAGGACAGGAGCTACGAGCTGAATAGGAGGAACCAGCAGGACAGGAGCGGTTTTTTTTCCTTACGATGTACTTTCTGGGCAAGTTTTCCGCGAACCTATTGGGGGTAGCGGCAAATGTTTGGCATGCCTACTGCGCAATTCAATCTTCTACCGACGCCCAGAAGAAAGCTTGGAGGGCGGACTCACCGTTTCCGGGATATGGCCGATTTTCTGAAAAAAGTGCTATCGGGCAGGGTTTTTTATACTTTTTCCTACCTTCTACTGGCGCTAGGGGCTTGGTTTTGGACTCAAACGAAGCGTCATTTTGCAGCGCATCTTTTGTTTAAAAACTTTACCAAAAGCAAAAACGCCGAAAAACGCACCGTTCTCGAGATATGAGCGATTTTTCCTTACGATGTACTTTCTGGGCAAGTTTTCCGCGAACCTATTCGGGGTAGCGGCAAATGCTTGGCATGCCTAGATGCGCAATTCTATCCTCTACCGACGCCCAGAAGAAAGCTTGGAGGGCGGACTCACCGTTTCCGGGATATGGCCGATTTTCTGAAAAAAGTGCTATCGGGCAGGGTTTTTTATACTTTTTCCTACCTTCTACTGGCGCTAGGGGTTTGGTTTTGGACTCAAACGAAGCGTCATTTTGCAGCGCATCTTTTGTTTAAAAACTTTACCAAAAGCAAAAACGCCGAAAAACACGCTGGCAGTTTATTTTTTAGTATTAGTTTCTTTATTTTGTCCCTAAATTGTAAAATCCCTTGATCCTAGTATCCATTTAACAGTTCAATAAAGGAAAAAAACTCAAAAAAGTATTTTTCTTCAAAGTTAACCTACATGTAAACAAAAGGTCCTTTTCAGGATCAAAAACCCAAGGTAAACAAGGCAAAGTAAATATGTGTAACAAGGTATGTAAACAAGATAAGGTAAGTATGTGTCTTCCCACAGAAACACAACAACACCACAACCACCAGCATGCAACGACGTCAGAGCATCACAATCGCAATTTTCATACAAAATTTCATCTGAAATACAAGGCCAACAGAAATTCAGAAAAAGCAGCAGGTATCCAAAATTTCAGCCCAGGACAGGAGCTACGAGCTGAATAGGAGGAACCAGCAGGACAGGAGCGGTTTTTTTTCCTTACGATGTACTTTCTGGGCAAGTTTTCCGCGAACCTATTGGGGGTAGCGGCAAATGTTTGGCATGCCTACTGCGCAATTCAATCTTCTACCGACGCCCAGAAGAAAGCTTGGAGGGCGGACTCACCGTTTCCGGGATATGGCCGATTTTCTGAAAAAAGTGCTATCGGGCAGGGTTTTTTATACTTTTTCCTACCTTCTACTGGCGCTAGGGGCTTGGTTTTGGACTCAAACGAAGCGTCATTTTGCAGCGCATCTTTTGTTTAAAAACTTTACCAAAAGCAAAAACGCCGAAAAACGCACCGTTCTCGAGATATGAGCGATTTTTCCTTACGATGTACTTTCTGGGCAAGTTTTCCGCGAACCTATTCGGGGTAGCGGCAAATGCTTGGCATGCCTAGATGCGCAATTCTATCCTCTACCGACGCCCAGAAGAAAGCTTGGAGGGCGGACTCACCGTTTCCGGGATATGGCCGATTTTCTGAAAAAAGTGCTATCGGGCAGGGTTTTTTATACTTTTTCCTACCTTCTACTGGCGCTAGGGGCTTGGTTTTGGACTCAAACGAAGCGTCATTTTGCAGCGTATCTTTTGTTTAAAAACTTTACCAAAAGCAAAAACGCCGAAAAACGCACCGTTCTCGAGATATGAGCGATTTTTCCTTACGATGTACTTTCTGGGCAAGTTTTCCGCGAACCTATTCGGGGTAGCGGCAAATGCCTGGCATGCCTAGATGCGCAATTCTATCCTCTACCGACGCCCAGAAGAAAGCTTGGAGGGCGGACTCACCGTTTCCGGGATATGGCCGATTTTCTGAAAAAAGTGCTATCGGGCAGGGTTTTTTATACTTTTTCCTACCTTCTACTGGCGCTAGGGGCTTGGTTGTGGACTCAAACGAAGCGTCATTTTGCAGCGCATCTTTTGTTTAAAAACTTTACCAAAAGCAAAAACGCCGAAAAACGCACCGTTCTCGAGATATGAGCGATTTTTCCTTACGATGTACTTTCTGGGCAAGTTTTCCGCGAACCTATTCGGGGTAGCGGCAAATGCTTGGCATGCCTAGATGCGCAATTCTATCCTCTACCGACGCCCAGAAGAAAGCTTGGAGGGCGGACTCACCGTTTCCGGGATATGGCCGATTTTCTGAAAAAAGTGCTATCGGGCAGGGTTTTTTATACTTTTTCCTACCTTCTACTGGCGCTAGGGGCTTGGTTTTGGACTCAAACGAAGCGTCATTTTGCAGCGCATCTTTTGTTTAAAAACTTTACCAAAAGCAAAAACGCCGAAAAACGCACCGTTCTCGAGATATGAGCGATTTTTCCTTACGATGTACTTTCTGGGCAAGTTTTCCGCGAACCTATTCGGGGTAGCGGCAAATGCTTGGCATGCCTAGATGCGCAATTCTATCCTCTACCGACGCCCAGAAGAAAGCTTGGAGGGCGGACTCACCGTTTCCGGGATATGGCCGATTTTCTGAAAAAAGTGCTATCGGGCAGGGTTTTTTATACTTTTTCCTACCTTCTACTGGCGCTAGGGGCTTGGTTTTGGACTCAAACGAAGCGTCATTTTGCAGCGCATCTTTTGTTTAAAAACTTTACCAAAAGCAAAAACGCCGAAAAACGCACCGTTCTCGAGATATGAGCGATTTTTCCTTACGATGTACTTTCTGGGCAAGTTTTCCGCGAACCTATTCGGGGTAGCGGCAAATGCTTGGCATGCCTAGATGCGCAATTCTATCCTCTACCGACGCCCAGAAGAAAGCTTGGAGGGCGGACTCACCGTTTCCGGGATATGGCCGATTTTCTGAAAAAAGTGCTATCGGGCAGGGTTTTTTATACTTTTTCCTACCTTCTACTGGCGCTAGGGGCTTGGTTTTGGACTCAAACGAAGCGTCATTTTGCAGCGCATCTTTTGTTTAAAAACTTTACCAAAAGCAAAAACGCCGAAAAACGCACCGTTCTGGAGATATGAGCGATTTTTCCTTACGATGTACTTTCTGGGCAAGTTTTCCGCGAACCTATTCGGGGTAGCGGCAAATGCTTGGCATCCCTATTTGCGCAATTCTATCCTCTACCGACGCCCAGAAGAAAGCTTGGAGGGCGGACTCACCGTTTCCGGGATATGGCCGATTTTCTGAAAAAAGTGCTATCGGGCAGGGTTTTTTATACTTTTTCCTACCTTCTACTGGCGCTAGGGGCTTGGTTTTGGACTCAAACGAAGCGTCATTTTGCAGCGCATCTTTTGTTTAAAAACTTTACCAAAAGCAAAAACGCCGAAAAACGCACCGTTCTCGAGATATGAGCGATTTTTCCTTACGATGTACTTTCTGGGCAAGTTTTCCGCGAACCTTTTCGGGGTAGCGGCAAATGCTTGGCATGCCTAGATGCGCAATTCTATCCTCTACCGACGCCCAGAAGAAAGCTTGGAGGGCGGACTCACCGTTTCCGGGATATGGCCGATTTTCTGAAAAAAGTGCTATCGGGCAGGGTTTTTTATACTTTTTCCTACCTTCTACTGGCGCTAGGGGCTTGGTTTTGGACTCAAACGAAGCGTCATTTTGCAGCGCATCTTTTGTTTAAAAACTTTACCAAAAGCAAAAACGCCGAAAAACGCACCGTTCTCGAGATATGAGCGATTTTTCCTTACGATGTACTTTCTGGGCAAGTTTTCCGCGAACCTATTCGGGGTAGCGGCAAATGCTTGGCATGCCTAGATGCGCAATTCTATCCTCTACCGACGCCCAGAAGAAAGCTTGGAGGGCGGACTCACCGTTTCCGGGATATGGCCGATTTTCTGAAAAAAGTGCTATCGGGCAGGGTTTTTTATACTTTTTCCTACCTTCTACTGGCGCTAGGGGCTTGGTTTTGGACTCAAACGAAGCGTCATTTTGCAGCGCATCTTTTGTTTAAAAACTTTACCAAAAGCAAAAACGCCGAAAAACGCACCGTTCTCGAGATATGAGCGATTTTTCCTTACGATGTACTTTCTGGGCAAGTTTTCCGCGAACCTATTCGGGGTAGCGGCAAATGCTTGGCATGCCTAGATGCGCAATTCTATCCTCTACCGACGCCCAGAAGAAAGCTTGGAGGGCGGACTCACCGTTTCCGGGATATGGCCGATTTTCTGAAAAAAGTGCTATCGGGCAGGGTTTTTTATACTTTTTCCTACCTTCTACTGGCGCTAGGGGCTTGGTTTTGGACTCAAACGAAGCGTCATTTTGCAGCGCATCTTTTGTTTAAAAACTTTACCAAAAGCAAAAACGCCGAAAAACGCACCGTTCTCGAGATATGAGCGATTTTTCCTTACGATGTACTTTCTGGGCAAGTTTTCCGCGAACCTATTCGGGGTAGCGGCAAATGCTTGGCATGCCTAGATGCGCAATTCTATCCTCTACCGACGCCCAGAAGAAAGCTTGGAGGGCGGACTCACCGTTTCCGGGATATGGCCGATTTTCTGAAAAAAGTGCTATCGGGCAGGGTTTTTTATACTTTTTCCTACCTTCTACTGGCGCTAGGGGCTTGGTTTTGGACTCAAACGAAGCGTCATTTTGCAGCGCATCTTTTGTTTAAAAACTTTACCAAAAGCAAAAACGCCGAAAAACGCACCGTTCTCGAGATATGAGCGATTTTTCCTTACGATGTACTTTCTGGGCAAGTTTTCCGCGAACCTATTCGGGGTAGCGGCAAATGCTTGGCATGCCTAGATGCGCAATTCAATCCCCTACCGACGCCCAGAAGAAAGCTTGGAGGGCGGACTCACGGTTTCCGGGATATGGCCGATTTTCTGAAAAAAGTGCTATCGGGCAGGGTTTTTTATACTTTTTCCTACCTTCTACTGGCGCTAGGGGCTTGGTTTTGGACTCAAACGAAGCGTCATTTTGCAGCGCATCTTTTGTTTAAAAACTTTACCAAAAGCAAAAACGCCGAAAAACGCACCGTTCTCGAGATATGAGCGATTTTTCCTTACGATGTACTTTCTGGGCAAGTTTTCCGCGAACCTATTCGGGGTAGCGGCAAATGCTTGGCATGCCTAGATGCGCAATTCTATCCTCTACCGACGCCCAGAAGAAAGCTTGGAGGGCGGACTCACCGTTTCCGGGATATGGCCGATTTTCTGAAAAAAGTGCTATCGGGCAGGGTTTTTTATACTTTTTCCTACCTTCTACTGGCGCTAGGGGCTTGGTTTTGGACTCAAACGAAGCGTCATTTTGCAGCGCATCTTTTGTTTAAAAACTTTACCAAAAGCAAAAACGCCGAAAAACGCACCGTTCTCGAGATATGAGCGATTTTTCCTTACGATGTACTTTCTGGGCAAGTTTTCCGCGAACCTATTCGGGGTAGCGGCAAATGCTTGGCATGCCTAGATGCGCAATTCTATCCTCTACCGACGCCCAGAAGAAAGCTTGGAGGGCGGACTCACCGTTTCCGGGATATGGCCGATTTTCTGAAAAAAGTGCTATCGGGCAGGGTTTTTTATACTTTTTCCTACCTTCTACTGGCGCTAGGGGCTTGGTTTTGGACTCAAACGAAGCGTCATTTAGCAGCGCATCTTTTGTTTAAAAACTTTACCTAAAGCAAAAACGCCGAAAAACGCACCGTTCTCGAGATATGAGCGATTTTTCCTTACGATGTACTTTCTGGGCAAGTTTTCCGCGAACCTATTCGGGGTAGCGGCAAATGCTTGGCATGCCTAGATGCGCAATTCTACCCTCTACCGACGCCCAGAAGAAAGCTTGGAGGGCGGACTCACCGTTTCCGGGATATGGCCGATTTTCTGAAAAAAGTGCTATCGGGCAGGGTTTTTTATACTTTTTCCTACCTTCTACTGGCGCTAGGGGCTTGGTTTTGGACTCAAACGAAGCGTCATTTTGCAGCGCATCTTTTGTTTAAAAACTTTACCAAAAGCAAAAACGCCGAAAAACGCACCGTTCTCGAGATATGAGCGATTTTTCCTTACGATGTACTTTCTGGGCAAGTTTTCCGCGAACCTATTCGGGGTAGCGGCAAATGCTTGGCATGCCTAGATGCGCAATTCTATCCTCTACCGACGCCCAGAAGAAAGCTTGGAGGGCGGACTCACCGTTTCCGGGATATGGCCGATTTTCTGAAAAAAGTGCTATCGGGCAGGGTTTTTTATACTTTTTCCTACCTTCTACTGGCGCTAGGGGCTTGGTTTTGGACTCAAACGAAGCGTCATTTTGCAGCGCATCTTTTGTATAAAAACTTTACCAAAAGCAAAAACGCCGAAAAACGCACCGTTCTCGAGATATGAGCGATTTTTCCTTACGATGTACTTTCTGGGCAAGTTTTCCGCGAACCTATTCGGGGTAGCGGCAAATGCTTGGCATGCCTAGATGCGCAATTCTATCCTCTACCGACGCCCAGAAGAAAGCTTGGAGGGCGGACTCACCGTTTCCGGGATATGGCCGATTTTCTGAAAAAAGTGCTATCGGGCAGGGTTTTTTATACTTTTTCCTACCTTCTACTGGCGCTAGGGGCTTGGTTTTGGACTCAAACGAAGCGTCATTTTGCAGCGCATCTTTTGTTTAAAAACTTTACCAAAAGCAAAAACGCCGAAAAACGCACCGTTCTCGAGATATGAGCGATTTTTCCTTACGATGTACTTTCTGGGCAAGTTTTCCGCGAACCTATTCGGGGTAGCGGCAAATGCTTGGCATGCCTAGATGCGCAATTCTATCCTCTACCGACGCCCAGAAGAAAGCTTGGAGGGCGGACTCACCGTTTCCGGGATATGGCCGATTTTCTGAAAAAAGTGCTATCGGGCAGGGTTTTTTATACTTTTTCCTACCTTCTACTGGCGCTAGGGGCTTGGTTTTGGACTCAAACGAAGCGTCATTTTGCAGCGCATCTTTTGTATAAAAACTTTACCAAAAGCAAAAACGCCGAAAAACGCACCGTTCTCGAGATATGAGCGATTTTTCCTTACGATGTACTTTCTGGGCAAGTTTTCCGCGAACCTATTCGGGGTAGCGGCAAATGCTTGGCATGCCTAGATGCGCAATTCTATCCTCTACCGACGCCCAGAAGAAAGCTTGGAGGGCGGACTCACCGTTTCCGGGATATGGCCGATTTTCTGAAAAAAGTGCTATCGGGCAGGGTTTTTTATACTTTTTCCTACCTTCTACTGGCGCTAGGGGCTTGGTTTTGGACTCAAACGAAGCGTCATTTTGCAGCGCATCTTTTGTTTAAAAACTTTACCAAAAGCAAAAACGCCGAAAAACGCACCGTTCTGGAGATATGAGCGATTTTTCCTTACGATGTACTTTCTGGGCAAGTTTTCCGCGAACCTATTCGGGGTAGCGGCAAATGCTTGGCATGCCTAGATGCGCAATTCTATCCTCTACCGACGCCCAGAAGAAAGCTTGGAGGGCGGACTCACCGTTTCCGGGATATGGCCGATTTTCTGAAAAAAGTGCTATCGGGCAGGGTTTTTTATACTTTTTGCTACCTTCTACTGGCGCTAGGGGCTTGGTTTTGGACTCAAACGAAGCGTCATTTTGCAGCGCATCTTTTGTTTAAAAACTTTACCAAAAGCAAAAACGCCGAAAAACGCACCGTTCTCGAGATATGAGCGATTTTTCCTTACGATGTACTTTCTGGGCAAGTTTTCCGCGAACCTATTCGGGGTAGCGGCAAATGCTTGGCATGCCTAGATGCGCAATTCTATCCTCTACCGACGCCCAGAAGAAAGCTTGGAGGGCGGACTTTTGTTTAAAAACTTTACCAAAAGCAAAAACGCCGAAAAACGCACCGTTCTCGAGATATGAGCGATTTTTCCTTACGATGTACTTTCTGGGCAAGTTTTCCGCGAACCTATTCGGGGTAGCGGCAAATGCTTGGCATGCCTAGATGCGCAATTCTATCCTCTACCGACGCCCAGAAGAAAGCTTGGAGGGCGGACTCACCGTTTCCGGGATATGGCCGATTTTCTGAAAAAAGTGCTATCGGGCAGGGTTTTTTATACTTTTTCCTACCTTCTACTGGCGCTAGGGGCTTGGTTTTGGACTCAAACGAAGCGTCATTTTGCAGCGCATCTTTTGTTTAAAAACTTTACCAAAAGCAAAAACGCCGAAAAACGCACCGTTCTCGAGATATGAGCGATTTTTCCTTACGATGTACTTTCTGGGCAAGTTTTCCGCGAACCTATTCGGGGTAGCGGCAAATGCTTGGCATGCCTAGATGCGCAATTCTATCCTCTACCGACGCCCAGAAGAAAGCTTGGAGGGCGGACTCACCGTTTCCGGGATATGGCCGATTTTCTGAAAAAAGTGCTATCGGGCAGGGTTTTTTATACTTTTTCCTACCTTCTACTGGCGCTAGGGGCTTGGTTTTGGACTCAAACGAAGCGTCATTTTGCAGCGCATCTTTTGTTTAAAAACTTTACCAAAAACAAAAACGCCGAAAAACGCACCGTTCTCGAGATATGAGCGATTTTTCCTTACGATGTACTTTCTGGGCAAGTTTTCCGCGAACCTATTCGGGGTAGCGGCAAATGCTTGGCATGCCTAGATGCGCAATTCTATCCTCTACCGACGCCCAGAAGAAAGCTTGGAGGGCGGACTCACCGTTTCCGGGATATGGCCGATTTTCTGAAAAAAGTGCTATCGGGCAGGGTTTTTTATACGCACCGTTCTCGAGATATGAGCGATTTTTCCTTACGATGTACTTTCTGGGCAAGTTTTCCGCGAACCTATTCGGGGTAGCGGCAAATGCTTGGCATGCCTAGATGCGCAATTCTATCCTCTACCGACGCCCAGAAGAAAGCTTGGAGGGCGGACTCACCGTTTCCGGGATATGGCCGATTTTCTGAAAAAAGTGCTATCGGGCAGGGTTTTTTATACTTTTTCCTACCTTCTACTGGGGCTAGGGGCTTGGTTTTGGACTCAAACGAAGCGTCATTTTGCAGCGCATCTTTTGTTTAAAAACTTTACCAAAAGCAAAAACGCCGAAAAACGCACCGTTCTCGAGATATGAGCGATTTTTCCTTACGATGTACTTTCTGGGCAAGTTTTCCGCGAACCTATTCGGGGTAGCGGCAAATGCTTGGCATGCCTAGATGCGCAATTCTATCCTCTACCGACGCCCAGAAGAAAGCTTGGAGGGCGGACTCACCGTTTCCGGGATATGGCCGATTTTCTGAAAAAAGTGCTATCGGGCAGGGTTTTTTATACTTTTTCCTACCTTCTACTGGCGCTAGGGGCTTGGTTTTGGACTCAAACGAAGCGTCATTTTGCAGCGCATCTTTTGTTTAAAAACTTTACCAAAAGCAAAAACGCCGAAAAACGCACCGTTCTCGAGATATGAGCGATTTTTCCTTACGATGTACTTTCTGGGCAAGTTTTCCGCGAACCTATTCGGGGTAGCGGCAAATGCTTGGCATGCCTAGATGCGCAATTCTATCCTCTACCGACGCCCAGAAGAAAGCTTGGAGGGCGGACTCACCGTTTCCGGGATATGGCCGATTTTCTGAAAAAAGTGCTATCGGGCAGGGTTTTTTATACTTTTTCCTACCTTCTACTGGCGCTAGGGGCTTGGTTTTGGACTCAAACGAAGCGTCATTTTGCAGCGCATCTTTTGTTTAAAAACTTTACCAAAAGCAAAAACGCCGAAAAACGCACCGTTCTCGAGATATGAGCGATTTTTCCTTACGATGTACTTTCTGGGCAAGTTTTCCGCGAACCTATTCGGGGTAGCGGCAAATGCTTGGCATGCCTAGATGCGCAATTCTATCCTCTACCGACGCCCAGAAGAAAGCTTGGAGGGCGGACTCACCGTTTCCGGGATATGGCCGATTTTCTGAAAAAAGTGCTATCGGGCAGGGTTTTTTATACTTTTTCCTACCTTCTACTGGCGCTAGGGGCTTGGTTTTGGACTCAAACGAAGCGTCATTTTGCAGCGCATCTTTTGTTTAAAAACTTTACCAAAAGCAAAAACGCCGAAAAACGCACCGTTCTCGAGATATGAGCGATTTTTCCTTACGATGTACTTTCTGGGCAAGTTTTCCGCGAACCTATTCGGGGTAGCGGCAAATGCTTGGCATGCCTAGATGCGCAATTCTATCCTCTACCGACGCCCAGAAGAAAGCTTGGAGGGCGGACTCACCGTTTCCGGGATATGGCCGATTTTCTGAAAAAAGTGCTATCGGGCAGGGTTTTTATACTTTTTCCTACCTTCTACTGGCGCTAGGGGCTTGGTTTTGGACTCAAACGAAGCGTCATTTTGCAGCGCATCTTTTGTTTAAAAACTTTACCAAAAGCAAAAACGCCGAAAAACGCACCGTTCTCGAGATATGAGCGATTTTTCCTTACGATGTACTTTCTGGGCAAGTTTTCCGCGAACCTATTCGGGGTAGCGGCAAATGCTTGGCATGCCTAGATGCGCAATTCTATCCTCTACCGACGCCCAGAAGAAAGCTTGGAGGGCGGACTCACCGTTTCCGGGATATGGCCGATTTTCTGAAAAAAGTGCTATCGGGCAGGGTTTTTTATACTTTTTCCTACCTTCTACTGGCGCTAGGGGCTTGGTTTTGGACTCAAACGAAGCGTCATTTTGCAAGTGCTATCGGGCAGGGTTTTTTATACTTTTTCCTACCTTCTACTGGCGCTAGGGGCTTGGTTTTGGACTCAAACGAAGCGTCATTTTGCAGCGCATCTTTTGTTTAAAAACTTTACCAAAAGCAAAAACGCCGAAAAACGCACCGTTTTCGAGATATGAGCGATTTTTCCTTACGATGTACTTTCTGGGCAAGTTTTCCGCGAACCTATTCGGGGTAGCGGCAAATGCTTGGCATGCCTAGAGGCGCAATTCTATCCTCTACCGACGCCCAGAAGAAAGCTTGGAGGGCGGACTCACCGTTTCCGGGATATGGCCGATTTTCTGAAAAAAGTGCTATCGGGCAGGGTTTTTTATACTTTTTCCTACCTTCTACTGGCGCTAGGGGCTTGGTTTTGGACTCAAACGAAGCGTCATTTTGCAGCGCATCTTTTGTTTAAAAACTTTACCAAAAGCAAAAACGCCGAAAAACGCACCGTTCTCGAGATATGAGCGATTTTTCCTTACGATGTACTTTCTGGGCAAGTTTTCCGCGAACCTATTCGGGGTAGCGGCAAATGCTTGGCATGCCTAGATGCGCAATTCTATCCTCTACCGACGCCCAGAAGAAAGCTTGGAGGGCGGACTCACCGTTTCCGGGATATGGCCGATTTTCTGAAAAAAGTGCTATCGGGCAGGGTTTTTTATACTTTTTCCTACCTTCTACTGGCGCTAGGGGCTTGGTTTTGGACTCAAACGAAGCGTCATTTTGCAGCGCATCTTTTGTTTAAAAACTTTACCAAAAGCAAAAACGCCGAAAAACGCACCGTTCTCGAGATATGAGCGATTTTTCCTTACGATGTACTTTCTGGGCAAGTTTTCCGCGAACCTATTCGGGGTAGCGGCAAATGCTTGGCATGCCTAGATGCGCAATTCTATCCTCTACCGACGCCCAGAAGAAAGCTTGGAGGGCGGACTCACCGTTTCCGGGATATGGCCGATTTTCTGAAAAAAGTGCTATCGGGCAGGGTTTTTTATACTTTTTCCTACCTTCTACTGGCGCTAGGGGCTTGGTTTTGGACTCAAACGAAGCGTCATTTTGCAGCGCATCTTTTGTTTAAAAACTTTACCAAAAGCAAAAACGCCGAAAAACGCACCGTTTTCGAGATATGAGCGATTTTTCCTTACGATGTACTTTCTGGGCAAGTTTTCCGCGAACCTATTCGGGGTAGCGGCAAATGCTTGGCATGCCTAGATGCGCAATTCTATCCTCTACCGACGCCCAGAAGAAAGCTTGGAGGGCGGACTCACCGTTTCCGGGATATGGCCGATTTTCTGAAAAAAGTGCTATCGGGCAGGGTTTTTTATACTTTTTCCTACCTTCTACTGGCGCTAGGGGCTTGGTTTTGGACTCAAACGAAGCGTCATTTTGCAGCGCATCTTTTGTTTAAAAACTTTACCAAAAGCAAAAACGCCGAAAAACGCACCGTTCTCGAGATATGAGCGATTTTTCCTTACGATGTACTTTCTGGGCAAGTTTTCCGCGAACCTATTCGGGGTAGCGGCAAATGCTTGGCATGCCTAGATGCGCAATTCTATCCTCTACCGACGCCCAGAAGAAAGCTTGGAGGGCGGACTCACCGTTTCCGGGATATGGCCGATTTTCTGAAAAAAGTGCTATCGGGCAGGGTTTTTTATACTTTTTCCTACCTTCTACTGGCGCTAGGGGCTTGGTTTTGGACTCAAACGAAGCGTCATTTTGCAGCGCATCTTTTGTTTAAAAACTTTACCAAAAGCAAAAACGCCGAAAAACGCACCGTTCTCGAGATATGAGCGATTTTTCCTTACGATGTACTTTCTGGGCAAGTTTTCCGCGAACCTATTCGGGGTAGCGGCAAATGCTTGGCATGCCTAGATGCGCAATTCTATCCTCTACCGACGCCAAGAAGAAAGCTTGGAGGGCGGACTCACCGTTTCCGGGATATGGCCGATTTTCTGAAAAAAGTGCTATCGGGCAGGGTTTTTTATACTTTTTCCTACCTTCTACTGGCGCTAGGGGCTTGGTTTTGGACTCAAACGAAGCGTCATTTTGCAGCGCATCTTTTGTTTAAAAACTTTACCAAAAGCAAAAACGCCGAAAAACGCACCGTTCTCGAGATATGAGCGATTTTTCCTTACGATGTACTTTCTGGGCAAGTTTTCCGCGAACCTATTCGGGGTAGCGGCAAATGCTTGGCATGCCTAGATGCGCAATTCTATCCTCTACCGACGCCAAGAAGAAAGCTTGGAGGGCGGACTCACCGTTTCCGGGATATGGCCGATTTTCTGAAAAAAGTGCTATCGGGCAGGGTTTTTTATACTTTTTCCTACCTTCTACTGGCGCTAGGGGCTTGGTTTTGGACTCAAACGAAGCGTCATTTTGCAGCGCATCTTTTGTTTAAAAACTTTACCAAAAGCAAAAACGCCGAAAAACGCACCGTTCTCGAGATATGAGCGATTTTTCCTTACGATGTACTTTCTGGGCAAGTTTTTCCGCGAACCTATTCGGGGTAGCGGCAAATGCTTGGCATGCCTAGATGCGCAATTCTATCCTCTACTGACGCCCAGAAGAAAGCTTGGAGGGCGGACTCACCGTTTCCGGGATATGGCCGATTTTCTGAAAAAAGTGCTATCGGACAGGGTTTTTTATACTTTTTCCTACCTTCTACTGGCGCTAGGGGCTTGGTTTTGGACTCAAACGAAGCGTCATTTTGCAGCGCATCTTTTGTTTAAAAACTTTACCAAAAGCAAAAACGCCGAAAAACGCACCGTTCTCGAGATATGAGCGATTTTTCCTTACGATGTACTTTCTGGGCAAGTTTTCCGCGAACCTATTCGGGGTAGCGGCAAATGCTTGGCATGCCTAGATGCGCAATTCTATCCTCTACCGACGCCCAGAAGAAAGCTTGGAGGGCGGACTCACCGTTTCCGGGATATGGCCGATTTTCTGAAAAAAGTGCTATCGGGCAGGGTTTTTTATACTTTTTCCTACCTTCTACTGGCGCTAGGGGCTTGGTTTTGGACTCAAACGAAGCGTCATTTTGCAGCGCATCTTTTGTTTAAAAACTTTACCAAAAGCAAAAACGCCGAAAAACGCACCGTTCTCGAGATATGAGCGATTTTTCCTTACGATGTACTTTCTGGGCAAGTTTTCCGCGAACCTATTCGGGGTAGCGGCAAATGCTTGGCATGCCTAGATGCGCAATTCTATCCTCTACCGACGCCCAGAAGAAAGCTTGGAGGGCGGACTCACCGTTTCCGGGATATGGCCGATTTTCTGAAAAAAGTGCTATCGGGCAGGGTTTTTTATACTTTTTCCTACCTTCTACTGGCGCTAGGGGCTTGGTTTTGGACTCAAACGAAGCGTCATTTTGCAGCGCATCTTTTGTTTAAAAACTTTACCAAAAGCAAAAACGCCGAAAAACGCACCGTTCTCGAGATATGAGCGATTTTTCCTTACGATGTACTTTCTGGGCAAGTTTTCCGCGAACCTATTCGGGGTAGCGGCAAATGCTTGGCATGCCTAGATGCGCAATTCTATCCTCTACCGACGCCCAGAAGAAAGCTTGGAGGGCGGACTCACCGTTTCCGGGATATGGCCGATTTTCTGAAAAAAGTGCTATCGGGCAGGGTTTTTTATACTTTTTCCTACCTTCTACTGGCGCTAGGGGCTTGGTTTTGGACTCAAACGAAGCGTCATTTTGCAGCGCATCTTTTGTTTAAAAACTTTACCAAAATCAAAAACGCCGAAAAACGCACCGTTCTCGAGATATGAGCGATTTTTCCTTACGATGTACTTTCTGGGCAAGTTTTCCGCGAACCTATTCGGGGTAGCGGCAAATGCTTGGCATGCCTAGATGCGCAATTCTATCCTCTACCGACGCCCAGAAGAAAGCTTGGAGGGCGGACTCACCGTTTCCGGGATATGGCCGATTTTCTGAAAAAAGTGCTATCGGGCAGGGTTTTTTATACTTTTTCCTACCTTCTACTGGGGCTAGGGGCTTGGTTTTGGACTCAAACGAAGCGTCATTTTGCAGCGCATCTTTTGTTTAAAAACTTTACCAAAAGCAAAAACGCCGAAAAACGCACCGTTCTCGAGATATGAGCGATTTTTCCTTACGATGTACTTTCTGGGCAAGTTTTCCGCGAACCTATTCGGGGTAGCGGCAAATGCTTGGCATGCCTAGATGCGCAATTCTATCCTCTACCGACGCCCAGAAGAAAGCTTGGAGGGCGGACTCACCGTTTCCGGGATATGGCCGATTTTCTGAAAAAAGTGCTATCGGGCAGGGTTTTTTATACTTTTTCCTACCTTCTACTGGCGCTAGGGGCTTGGTTTTGGACTCAAACGAAGCGTCATTTTGCAGCGCATCTTTTGTTTAAAAACTTTACCAAAAGCAAAAACGCCGAAAAACGCACCGTTCTCGAGATATGAGCGATTTTTCCTTACGATGTACTTTCTGGGCAAGTTTTCCGCGAACCTATTCGGGGTAGCGGCAAATGCTTGGCATGCCTAGATGCGCAATTCTATCCTCTACCGACGCCCAGAAGAAAGCTTGGAGGGCGGACTCACCGTTTCCGGGATATGGCCGATTTTCTGAAAAAAGTGCTATCGGGCAGGGTTTTTTATACTTTTTCCTACCTTCTACTGGCGCTAGGGGCTTGGTTTTGGACTCAAACGAAGCGTCATTTTGCAGCGCATCTTTTGTTTAAAAACTTTACCAAAAGCAAAAACGCCGAAAAACGCACCGTTTTCGAGATATGAGCGATTTTTCCTTACGATGTACTTTCTGGGCAAGTTTTCCGCGAACCTATTCGGGGTAGCGGCAAATGCTTGGCATGCCTAGAGGCGCAATTCTATCCTCTACCGACGCCCAGAAGAAAGCTTGGAGGGCGGACTCACCGTTTCCGGGATATGGCCGATTTTCTGAAAAAAGTGCTATCGGGCAGGGTTTTTTATACTTTTTCCTACCTTCTACTGGCGCTAGGGGCTTGGTTTTGGACTCAAACGAAGCGTCATTTTGCAGCGCATCTTTTGTTTAAAAACTTTACCAAAAGCAAAAACGCCGAAAAACGCACCGTTCTCGAGATATGAGCGATTTTTCCTTACGATGTACTTTCTGGGCAAGTTTTCCGCGAACCTATTCGGGGTAGCGGCAAATGCTTGGCATGCCTAGATGCGCAATTCTATCCTCTACCGATGCCCAGAAGAAAGCTTGGAGGGCGGACTCACCGTTTCCGAAAACGAAGCGTCATTTTGCAGTGCATCTTTTGTTTAAAAACTTTACCAAAAGCAAAAACGCCGAAAAACGCACCGTTCTCGAGATATGAGCGATTTTTCCTTACGATGTACTTTCTGGGCAAGTTTTCCGCGAACCTATTCGGGGTAGCGCCAAATGCTTGGCATGCCTAGATGCGCAATTCTATCCTCTACCGACGCCCAGAAGAAAGCTTGGAGGGCGGACTCACCGTTTCCGGGATATGGCCGATTTTCTGAAAAAAGTGCTATCGGGCAGGGTTTTTTATACTTTTTCCTACCTTCTACTGGGGCTAGGGGCTTGGTTTTGGACTCAAACGAAGCGTCATTTTGCAGCGCATCTTTTGTTTAAAAACTTTACCAAAAGCAAAAACGCCGAAAAACGCACCGTTTCCTTACGATGTACTTTCTGGGCAAGTTTTCCGCGAACCTATTCGGGGTAGCGGCAAATGCTTGGCATGCCTAGATGCGCAATTCTATCCTCTACCGACGCCCAGAAGAAAGCTTGGAGGGCGGACTCACCGTTTCCGGGATATGGCCGATTTTCTGAAAAAAGTGCTATCGGACAGGGTTTTTTATACTTTTTCCTACCTTCTACTGGCGCTAGGGGCTTGGTTTTGGACTCAAACGAAGCGTCATTTTGCAGCGCATCTTTTGTTTAAAAACTTTACCAAAAGCAAAAACGCCGAAAAACGCACCTTTTTCCTACCTTCTACTGGCGCTAGGGGCTTGGTTTTGGACTCAAACGAAGCGTCATTTTGCAGCGCATCTTTTGTTTAAAAACTTTACCAAAAGCAAAAACGCCGAAAAACGCACCGTTCTCGAGATATGAGCGATTTTTCCTTACGATGTACTTTCTGGGCAAGTTTTCCGCGAACCTATTCGGGGTAGCGGCAAATGCTTGGCATGCCTAGATGCGCAATTCTATCCTCTACCGACGCCCAGAAGAAAGCTTGGAGGGCGGACTCACCGTTTCCGGGATATGGCCGATTTTCTGAAAAAAGTGCTATCGGGCAGGGTTTTTTATACTTTTTCCTACCTTCTACTGGCGCTAGGGGCTTGGTTTTGGACTCAAACGAAGCGTCATTTTGCAGCGCATCTTTTGTTTAAAAACTTTACCAAAAGCAAAAACGCCGAAAAACGCACCGTTCTCGAGATATGAGCGATTTTTCCTTACGATGTACTTTCTGGGCAAGTTTTCCGCGAACCTATTCGGGGTAGCGGCAAATGCTTGGCATGCCTAGATGCGCAATTCTATCCTCTACCGACGCCCAGAAGAAAGCTTGGAGGGCGGACTCACCGTTTCCGGGATATGGCCGATTTTCTGAAAAAAGTGCTATCGGGCAGGGTTTTTTATACTTTTTCCTACCTTCTACTGGCGCTAGGGGCTTGGTTTTGGACTCAAACGAAGCGTCATTTTGCAGCGCATCTTTTGTTTAAAAACTTTACCAAAAGCAAAAACGCCGAAAAACGCACCGTTCTCGAGATATGAGCGATTTTTCCTTACGATGTACTTTCTGGGCAAGTTTTCCGCGAACCTATTCGGGGTAGCGGCAAATGCTTGGCATGCCTAGATGCGCAATTCTATCCTCTACCGACGCCCAGAAGAAAGCTTGGAGGGCGGACTCACCGTTTCCGGGATATGGCCGATTTTCTGAAAAAAGTGCTATCGGGCAGGGTTTTTTATACTTTTTCCTACCTTCTACTGGCGCTAGGGGCTTGGTTTTGGACTCAAACGAAGCGTCATTTTGCAGCGCATCTTTTGTTTAAAAACTTTACCAAAAGCAAAAACGCCGAAAAACGCACCGTTCTCGAGATATGAGCGATTTTTCCTTACGATGTACTTTCTGGGCAAGTTTTCCGCGAACCTATTCGGGGTAGCGGCAAATGCTTGGCATGCCTAGATGCGCAATTCTATCCTCTACCGACGCCCAGAAGAAAGCTTGGAGGGCGGACTCACCGTTTCCGGGATATGGCCGATTTTCTGAAAAAAGTGCTATCGGGCAGGGTTTTTTATACTTTTTCCTACCTTCTACTGGCGCTAGGGGCTTGGTTTTGGACTCAAACGAAGCGTCATTTTGCAGCGCATCTTTTGTTTAAAAACTTTACCAAAAGCAAAAACGCCGAAAAACGCACCGTTTTCGAGATATGAGCGATTTTTCCTTACGATGTACTTTCTGGGCAAGTTTTCCGCGAACCTATTCGGGGTAGCGGCAAATGCTTGGCATGCCTAGATGCGCAATTCTATCCTCTACCGACGCCCAGAAGAAAGCTTGGAGGGCGGACTCACCGTTTCCGGGATATGGCCGATTTTCTGAAAAAAGTGCTATCGGACAGGGTTTTTTATACTTTTTCCTACCTTCTACTGGCGCTAGGGGCTTGGTTTTGGACTCAAACGAAGCGTCATTTTGCAGCGCATCTTTTGTTTAAAAACTTTACCAAAAGCAAAAACGCCGAAAAACGCACCGTTCTCGAGATATGAGCGATTTTTCCTTACGATGTACTTTCTGGGCAAGTTTTCCGCGAACCTATTCGGGGTAGCGGCAAATGCTTGGCATGCCTAGATGCGCAATTCTATCCTCTACCGACGCCCAGAAGAAAGCTGGAGGGCGGACTCACCGTTTCCGGGATATGGCCGATTTTCTGAAAAAAGTGCTATCGGGCAGGGGTTTTTATACTTTTTCCTACCTTCTACTGGCGCTAGGGGCTTGGTTTTGGACTCAAACGAAGCGTCATTTTGCAGCGCATCTTTTGTTTAAAAACTTTACCAAAAGCAAAAACGCCGAAAAACGCACCGTTCTCGAGATATGAGCGATTTTTCCTTACGATGTACTTTCTGGGCAAGTTTTCCGCGAACCTATTCGGGGTAGCGGCAAATGCTTGGCATGCCTAGATGCGCAATTCTATCCTCTACCGACGCCCAGAAGAAAGCTTGGAGGGCGTACTCACCGTTTCCGGGATATGGCCGATTTTCTGAAAAAAGTGCTATCGGGCAGGGTTTTTTATACTTTTTCCTACCTTCTACTGGCGCTAGGGGCTTGGTTTTGGACTCAAACGAAGCGTCATTGTATCACGCACACGTAATAACCACAACGAAAGGGAAAAAATGTCGAAAAACGCACAATTTTCGAATCATGGTTTTTGACACTTTTTCCTATCTTCTATTGGCCGTAGCGACAGTATAATTGGATCCTCTAACTGCGTCTATTGCTCAATCATCTATACAGCTATTGGCAAGGCTACGGAACAACCGCGTCGTGCGAGGCCAAAGGTACTTTTGATAGAGCTGACCTTCACATTTACTGAGGAAATGGTCGTGTGTCACCTCAGATAGCCTCATCGTAAACATCCCTTGATGGCCACTTACGCTTAAGTGTTTCTGTTTGGTTTCACTGAGCGGAAATTGCATTGTGTTCAAACATAATTACCAATGCGATTGCGATTCTCACCACTCACCAGTCAACACTCGCATACTTGAGATGACAACAAACTCTCTACGGACACTGTGATAAGGCTCATATTCGCCAAAGCGTGCATTAAGTGGTTCTTCGTTTTATCAGCAGGCGCTATCGAGTGGAAAATTTAAATTGGCATGCCAGGCCATGGCTGGACGGCGTGATCGAACTGCAAAGGCGCCCTCGGGGCCCCGCGGGTCGTTCTGGCCAGTTCACGATTCCTCGTAGCGATTCTTTGTGATGGTCAGAGTCGATCGTGCGATTTAGTGTTATATAAATCTTGAAATGGCAACAACAACGAATATGGCTTAAAGTAGTATTCACCAGGCGGCCGATAAAAAATTCAACGTCTACGTGACAAGCAGCGGTATCATGTGATAGCTGTTGTTCGGCTGGAGAATTCGGTCTTTAAATAGCCGTCTTGTCGATGTTTGTGTTGGCGTGTGTTTTTGCATTGCCAACAATCACGGTTATCGGGAGTGTTCAGTGCCGTGGAGGGTAGGCCTGTTAGGGCCGTATACACCAGGCGGGCGATAAGATTCTTGACTTTGGTATCTTGTGATCGGCTGTTATTTTTCCGCTTGTTTTTTTGTTTTTCTTGCTGACCGAATGACAGGGGATTAGTTTCAGTCAAAGCGGCGACAACACGTCGCGGCTGGCAGTAATGACCTAAGACCGTCACGATAGTTGAATCTATGGAATTATGAAATGTTCACTCAATCATAAGTCCCTTTGAATGAGACTAGAGCCCATCACATCTTGACTGCGAAATGCATCTTAATCTGTGTGTTGGTTAATTTATCGAGGGAAAATCATCGCTGGCATCAAACAAGTCTTTCCCGCATCGAATGAAACAAACCGGTCCAAGGGGATTTTTCGACGACGATGCCTTTCAGTTGCGTGGTTTTCTCTCGCGAAAGGTGATTTCCACAGCGCATCGCTTGCGCTCTGGCTGTGCCAAAGGAAAGTTGCTTCATTTAATTTTTTTTTTGTCTTCCGGATTTACCCAATCCCCGAGAGTGATAGAGAGGGGGGATTAACCTCATCGTCAACGAGCTCGCTGTCTTGCCTTTATACTGGTCGTTCTTATAGATGATGTCATTGGTCGTGCGATTCGAGTGCAATTTCTTAGCCAGTGGAGTACACAAGTAGACATTGATTTGCAGGTTTGTTGGCAGTGAACGTTGCCTCTTTGAGGGGGATCAATAGCAGCAAAAAAAAAAAAACCCGAACCCCGTAGAAAACGGAACAAAATTTATTCAATCGGCAGCCGTGTACATCAAGGTACGTGATGAAATTGACAATCTATGCTGGACTGGCCACCAAATTGTTTGGCAATTGAGAAAACCGATCTTTGAGTGGCCACAGCGTGCACACTGCACAGTGACTATTGAAATTTGACGTCGAAGGCAACGACACGACGTGTGTTTGGTGGGCCACCACCATCTACCAGAAATCTTATGGCCTGAAACTATTATTTCATCATTACCACCAATCAAGTCACAACAGAAGACAGTGTCGATGACATTTTTTTTTTATGATGGGCTCAATATCCCAATCAACTTCACGTCGAATCTTGTATTTATCCCCTCGCGACAAGGGGCCCGTCTACCTCAAGCCTCTTCAGGTGTATAAAATCCCCCTTCGTTCGTTATCGCACTTCAACTCTTGGCTAACAAGGGCTCAGACTTTAATCACCCATGCACTGACATTGTAAGACAAAATCATCTACACACAGTGACGAGGACGGGATTGCGGCTATCTTATCAGCTGGCGATTGCTGGCTGCCGACCCAAAATGAGGAGGGTATGAAGGAAGGTCGACGCAAGAGAAGGCCAACCGACGATGCCATAAAACATCATGATAAGTTCACACGTTAGACAAATAAACGTCTAAAGCTGCCGGTCTTTGCTTGTGTCATACTTTTAAATTTCCACGCAGTGTCTCATGTATTTCCTCCTCCACTGTAGCAAACCAACCGATCGCACACGGAGAGATTCGCAGAGAGAGAGAGTGAGAGAGAGTAAACATTTAGACCAGCACACTTCATCGTGCTCCCTACAGCGTCGAACCGTCATCGCATTGTGTATCTGAGCACACGCCACCGCCGCCACCGCCATTCACCGCGACCACCATCACTAGCGCCGCTCCGCCAGTGTCATCGGTTCGATCGAACATGTTGCCAAACCGATACGTAGACACGGTGGAACGGCAACCATCCCCCCTATAAAAGATAGCAACACCTGTGCAATAACTCCATTAGTTCAAATTCTGTTCTTCGGTTGCGACCGGCCTTAGATGAATTCAGACCGTTGTACCAGTCACAGTCACAGCCAGAGACAGTGTCGGAGTCGTAGTCGTTGTAGTCGCAATCACCTTCCATTTGAATTGCCGCCGCAGCAGCCGGTCTTAACGTCTCGCGCAGTTTTTGAACAGTTTTCCTCCCGAAGTCCTTGAACGTGTGCCGGGTTAGGTAGCTCTTGGTTCAGTTTTGTGTACTTGCTCCAGTAGCCCGCAGTCTTTGGTTCAGAGGCGTGTTTGCGAAGGACAATCCCGACCTCTGAGCGTATTTTTTGCACGTGTTTTATTTTGTTAACGGTTCTCGAGTGAATGACGATGAATCAGTCGGAGATAAATAGCTTCCTGCAGTGCCTGTCACGGATGTCGACGGTGGCGAGCCACGAGGATGGACACGACCACGATCACGACCACCATAACTCGCACGGACACAGTCATGGCTCGAGCGGCGTGAATCTGTCGCGGGCGACAACGTTGACCGACTCCTCGGACTTGGATGCGCACAGTGTAATCGTGGCAAAGGGTACTGCAATGGCCGTCCTGTTCTGCGCCACAGCACTGTGCGGTGCAATCCCCTTTTTGCTAAATCGCTATTTCAAGTGGACCGAGAGCAACACGAATGCCCGTTCGGCGACTGTGGTCAAGTGCCTGTTGTACTTCGGGGGAGGCGTGTTGCTATGTACAACTTTCTTGCACTTGCTGCCGGAGGTGCAGGAGACCGTAGAGAGTCTGCAGGAGTGCGGCACGCTGCCGGAACTGACTTTCCCCCTTGCCGAGCTGCTGATGTGCGTGGGCTTCTTCGCGATGTTCCTGATCGAGGAGATAATTCACGCGTACATTCACAACCACCGGCGCACGTTGGAGGACAAGACGACGGCGGCCTTCGAACGGGGACACAGCATCCGGCAAAGCTACCTGATGCGCAACGCGGAGAAGGATCAGAAAAAGACAGACGAGGACAGCTTCAGTAACGATGGCACGGTGGCCAAGCTCTCGGTGCAGGACCTCTTGGTCAACGACATGGAGAACCAGAAGTACCAGCTCAACCTCAAGGAGCAAGCGCCCATTCAGGAAGTCGCCACAGCCCCGCCCCAGCCCCAGCAGTACGACCAGCCGGCTCACAACTATTCCCACTCGCACTCACACTCGCACTCGCACTCGCACTCGCACTCGCATTCGCACACACACTCCCATGAGCATCACTCCCACAGCCACATGCCACTGGACGACGGCGAGGACCTAATCGCATCATCCTTACGCGGCCTTCTCATCGTGCTCGCCCTCTCCCTGCACGAGCTCTTCGAGGGACTCGCCATCGGCCTGGAAGGCTCCGCCAGCACTGTATGGTTCATGTTCGGCGCTGTATCAGCGCACAAACTTGTCCTGGCCTTCTGCGTCGGAGTGGAACTGATCGTCGCTCGCACCAGGACCGCCCTGGCCATTGTTTACGTGCTCACCTTCGCTATTGTCAGTCCCCTCGGCATCGGTATCGGCATCTTGGTCAGCAGCCATGACAGTACAGCGGCCAGCATCCCATCTGCCATTCTGCAGGGGCTCGCCTGCGGCACCCTCCTCTATGTCGTCTTCTTTGAGATCCTCTCCAAGAACCGATCGGGCATTGTTGCATACATCGCCCTTTTAGTAGGATTCTGCGTGATGTTTGGACTGCAACAAGTTGGTGAGTTTGAATTGAATTTTGTGTTAAGACTTAAGCGTATTTGGACCGAACTGCCCGGCGGGTTGTTTGGTATGATTTGTTCTCAGCGACTCAGTCGCGTTTATTGCTTTTAAAATAATCCTCTTGACACAGTTTTTTTTTACATTTACTTGATATTTTGCCAACTCCTCCGACGTCTTACATGTCTGGAGTGACATATCTGATGTTTCGAAACGGATTAACAACTCAGTTCGTTTTTTTTTTTTTTTGACGTCTCGTCTGACTTCGTAAACGACACATTGGACATGTTTGTTGATATCTTGTTCGTCTCTCCTGCGAGGAATGGCACATTTGACATTTCCGACTCCCGTCTCTTCTTCAGCGGCCCTTCCACCTGCCTGAAATGCTTCCTCCCGAGCATGTGTGACGGCACATCAGAAAATGTATTGCAAATATGTTGCGGTTAATTTTAGAAATCCCCAAAAACGTGTTAAGACGGTTGTCACGTTTTCAATGATTAATGCTCTCTATCGTATCTTGCGGGGATTCACTGAAGAGAGAAGCAATTACCGCCATCGTCGTCCACGTACCTGATTATTCGAGTGACACGATTGAAGTGCACTCAGTCTAGTTGGTTGTACACGATTTATGCCTGTTTCATTTCGGTATGTCACGTCATTAAAAGAGATACACTGACATAGTTCCTGAGATAGTCTGTGTTCTGGTCATTAACGTGGCGACATGCATTGAATTGTAGAGCTCTACATTTTCATAATTAATGCTTTCTTAACCTGCTCTGTAACTGACTGAGTGAGTAATCTGAAGGGAACTGCAAAATGATGGAAACCACCGTCAGCATGAGAGTATGTGTTCGCCATTATTTGGACAAAATTGAAAGAAATGACTAACACAACACAGCGAATCAGGCCTTTCCCAAAGTTGGTCTTCGAAGAAACGGGAGAACAGGTTTCAATTGAATGGATTTTCGATGGAAGTCGGTACACTTACACGCGCATGCAGTGGATGGCACAGCCCATCACTCCTTAAGGAGTGATTGACCTGAGCTCCAATTAACCTGAATTTCCTCAATAAATATTCTCGATTATCTTGCCACATTCGGTCGGAGATCATTTGGTGGTGATCACTCAAGTCACAAGCTGGTGTGGTGATCACAAGCTGCCGTGATCGCCAAAATGATCTAGTTAACTCGAAGGAGGCCTTGCAGATCTGTAAAATATATGCACGATCACCAAGATCAAGAGGAAGGTTGAATCGGCCTACGATCACCTTAGACAGCTTCCTGACGATCACTCCCTGTCGCGTGAGCTACCATCTCGTGTGGATTGCATCAAGATCTTGAGCTTAATCAGACATCAGACCGGCCACATCGTATCACATTACAGCTTCCACATGTGACAAGCCCTGCACACTGAACAGACCCGCGTTCTCTTCTCTCGAACGTGTAGGAAATTTCAATGAATGGGTGCAGCTCCCGTCGCATGACAAGATCACTGATCAATACCCACAGCTCTTCCGTTTTGTTCTCTCACTTCGCTTCGAATTACTGTGAACTTCGGGCGATTGAATTTCATATATGATGACGGTCATGAAGTACTCCATGCATTCCCTCGAGGCTCAACTCAAGGCCGATCAGTGAACACAGCCACGCTCTTATTTACACAAGTTTGCGATTCATATGTTCTGCCAACTGTCACTTATCATTAGCCGACGATTAATTAACGGATTAATCTGCTCTTATCTGTTCAATATATCAAGTGAGAGTACAGAAGAGTACGGTTAGCCGCAAGAGGAGAAAGTATATTGTTTATGATAGAGGGCTTACCGTCTCCTGGCACTTGTCTGAAGAGCTGTGACTTTGTCACAATGAATGCCGCACGGTTGAAGACGCTTGTAAAACGTGTTTGCCTCTCGATGGGAGTCAGTGACTGGCTTTTCATTGCATTCTGCTTCGTGCATGCATTCCGCACTCCACTCATGGAGCCAGTTGCCCGAGTGTGCTCGCTTGAAAGCCGATGAATTCAATAAAAGTTGCTTTCGTGAGTCACGGGCGGAGTGGGTGTGCAACTGAACCTCCACTACACTAACAATAGACGCCTATCGGATGTGTGATATACCTGAGAAGGTGGTTCCCTGGAATCAACAGATCAGATTACGAGAGTTGCCTTGCTCTGTTGTTTGTTGTACACGCCACACCGTTGCATCGTATCGAAGCAAAAGAAAATGTAACTCTTTTGCCTCACAGGCCTTGTGTAATCCTCATAATTATCGGCCATTCGACCAGTGCTCACACAATGCCCTTAAGTCGAATGATGAATCATTTCGCTCGTATTCGCTTAAAGAAATGAATTTTCGCCTTAAAGCAAGAATTCACAGCGCGCCACACGCCACAAAACCGGTATAACACCACTACTTTTCTTCATTCCTTGTTTGGGAACAACTCGACGTTTGACTATAAATTGACTTTTGTTTTTCCCTCAACATAAGGTCAACATGTTTTCGACGTTAGTCGTGCCCCCGTTCTATTCGAATACATTCACGTATACCAACCAACCAACCAACTCTCACACACACACATACGCACCCGGAAAGAGGTTTTGTTGTCTGTTTTGTTTCTTCATTCATTAGCAACGAACCACGTCTCGTAATACGAAACAAACCGCTTGACCACGTCGCACTCTACACTCCGCGCGTCATCGACGAGACGGAGGTGAGTTGTTTGCGATCGAGTTTGTGCCGTAGGTCGGTGGTGTTGGTGTTTTTTTTTTTTTTTTTTCGCAAGAGAGAAATACGACGAAGCCTACACCTGCCCTCTGACATAAGTAATAGATGCGTCTCACTGACCTTGGCAATCTGCTGCTGTACCCGACCACTTCAAAAAACAACAAATTACGAAATCAACACGGTCACGATCTCCTAACTACCGGTCTCGCGTGTTATGATCGGCCGCGATCACCAGAATTCCCAAAGACCCACCGATCGCTTGTCTCGTAAGTTACGATCATCAAAATTCCGAAAGACCCACCGATCGTCGACGTTGCAGCAACGAATGCTGACTAGCTGATCAAATCACACCAAGTCCACTATCCAGAATCACGAGCAGACCGCCCGACTTTCTTTGTCCAACCTCGGTCGAATTAAACTTTCACTTTCCCCAAGAGCTCTTCCGGTCAAACACACCACCATCCAAGGCCATGGTCATTTACTAAGAGAAAGAAAAAAATAACATGATCTACATTCACCGCGAGGGCATTCCATTCTTACGGGCCGGTTAATATCTCTTCCACTCGTGCCATCCATCCACCCACGTGTGGCTTATAAATGGGTTGGCATTCTCCTCCCACAGGCGTCAAGAAACTCGGCTCAACTCAAAAAATTACTATCACATGCGATAGCACTTTTGAAACGGTGAGGCGCTTCTCTTCCCTCAATCACCCGATCGTCAGTACCTGGGCGGCCGTGATTGTCTTCTCTTCTTAAGGCGTCTTGAGTTCTATTTTATTTGTGCTTCTTCGTTCGTACGTGACCAAAATTCCAACGGGACAGAAAGAACGAAATGTTTTTTTTTTTTTACGTTCAGGAAGAGGCCCTCCACGACATTGCTCGGATGATCAACTTTGACGAAGTGTCGGCCCACAGTGGCGGCCGTAAAAAATTATATGAATTTGTGTGGAGGAGGAATTAGATCTTACTAGTCTTCAGGAAAAAAAATCACAGTCAATGGGTGCGATCATTGAGAGCGGATCCACTTCTGGAACCCAAGGCACTTGGAAAAATCAGTCACCAGGCACCACATTCTCGAAAAACCCGCAAGCAACAACAAATAAACAACTTCCCAGTTGCATAATACGCACCACCTTACACTCTCTCACGTCGTCGCTTCTGTGCAATCTAATCTCCTCTTCACCCCCCCTTCCACCCCTCCAGCAAACCACGTGACAGGTGAACTACTTTCACGCTCAAGTGATAATTCTTCTTCGCAACTGTCAAAATATTTGTCAACATCAAAACTACACGCAATGCTGCGCCGAGAAAAATATTTACAAACCAAATTGTCAAACAAACTTGTTCTTGACTGTGGGACCGCTGTAGGGCCCTTAAAGGTGCTTGCCACATCGTGCTGCTTAGCCATATTAGACATTGTTGCCAAATTTTTGCAAATAAATAGCCTTCCGGACTTTTTAGTACCAGCAAGCCTCGCGCCGACGGAAGGCTCTAATTAGTCCGGTATTTTTTGTTAAAAAAAAACGTGTCAAAAACTTACCACTAATTTGAGTTCATTATTTACTCTTTGATTAATTTGGTGTAGTCTTTGGGTATGGGCTTTCCGAAATTGAAGGAAAAACGGACACGACGCCGGACATAATGAATGGCTCACGGATCGATGCAATTAAGTCGCACACAGCATGGAAATTGGTCGTGTGCAAAATCACCGCAGATTGCCGAACCCCTAGTGTAGACGTTCTAGAATCACAGGGAAACATGAAGCATGCTGATGGGATGCTCAAATTTGATTTCCAATTGGGAGAGATATAGGACGGTTGACAAACTTGTTTCGTTTCACGGCACCTCGCATCAGTGGGTTTTCGTTCTGAGATGTGTCAATCGTCGTGATGGTGCTAATGATGCTTTGCTTATCGAAAAAGTAAACAATATTTGATTATTCAATTTGTCATGAGTGTTGTGGCTTGCATTGCCGTTCGATGAAGCTCAGCCGTGGCGCTTGAATTCTCTGGCGGGAAGGAGCCATTTTTTTAGATTCTCTTTGTGGCAACAACACAAATCCTAAAAAATCTTCACCTTAAGTGAAGTTGCCGCAGCAACTCTATTTATAGACCCACCCGCCCGGCTCCCCGCAATAGATAATAGGTTTAAAGTACCCTCTAGTCGTTATCTCTGAAGTGCGTTGCCTTCTCCATTGTGTGACACCCGAGCTGATTGATTTGCGAACACACCGCCACTTGATGCGGACAACATGCCGCCCGATAAAAGCCATTCCTAATTCGCAATTTTGATAAAATGAACTCCTCTGCAGGTATCTCTACTTTTCTAATGACTTGATTATGTTCTTTTCATTGCAGCTGCCGGCCACGAGCACAGTCATGGTTGCACTGCGACAGACACGACGACCACAACAAGCGCCCCAGCATCAGCAGACAAATCGCTCACCGATAGCAGTCTCACCGATGAGCAGACACGGTCTTTGCAGCAGCAATTGGATATCCTTCGCGGTGCTTCGTCCAGTCTCAGTGATATCATTAAGAAGAATGCCAGCAAATGATTGGAAAACCTTCGTTGTCTTCAACTGTGTTGCCATGTCTTTTGTATGTTATATATATACACATATATATTTGTTTTATTTCAATGAAGATAAGATGAATAAATCATAACCGTTACACTTTGTTGTGTATGTACTCCACGAGTTAAAGCGGGGTCCATGCGATGTAAATGTGAACAATTCGAACTGAACGAACCAAAAATATTAAACAAAAACAAAAAACAAATCAAGGCTTTCGTGCATCAACTAAGTATTATTTTTTATAACGAAAAGAAGAAAAAAAGAACACATTTATTAGAAAATAAAGAAAACAAAATACCGTTTGTGAGATTTTTTATATTTCTTCAAGTATTCCTTCTGGCATTTGTCATCAGATGTCGCCTGTCATCTCTAGACAACCGAGTACGCCGCATAATTTGATATCCCGCACAAATTCTTGCCCTTTCGAATTCGCATGTAGCCCTCTTCGCCCCATTGTTCTCCCCACCAGTTTTTCAGAATCCAATAGTCCTTGCCATAGCCCACGACCAGCATTGCATGATTCACCGAACTCGACGAGCAGCTGTCATCATCGTACACTCCATCACTGTGAACCAAAAAGAAAGAACAATGCAGTTTCTGACAGTTGACACACACAGAAACTCACCTGTAAAGTTGAAAAGTCTTCGGAGTGGCATTGATGGACACAGCCACCGGTCCGATATGCGCCACAGCCGCTTGAATGGTCTCCTCATCGCGGGCCGGCAGGATGGCCCACGACGTGACATTCACCACAGCAAGCTCCTTCACAAACTGACATTTTCCTTTCTGCCAAAGACGAGATATAGATGATATGAGAGAAGAAACAACATCTTTATCTTACCTTCGCTGCGTACTTGTAGTCCTTGTCTCGCATGATGCCACCAGTGGCTTGCAGATACCTCAGAGTGTTCCTCAGGGATCCTCCCGTGCAGCCTTTATTGCCGAAGGACACACTGCAATCCACAATTTGCTGTGGACTGAGAGAGTAATGTCAGCTTGCTTCCATCTCTCATCTCGTTTCACTCACCTCAAACTCAGTACCCTCCCGGTTCGTCGAAAGACCTGCCCCTCGATGCTCTGCGCGATGCTATAAGCATAGCACGACCCGCACGTTCCCTGATTCTCCGACTTCGTGATGAACCCCTTCTCGCGCCAGTCAAGCGCCTCTGGGATCTCTTGTATATGTGTTGAGCCGACTATTTCCGACATCAGGTCTTGGGCCTCCATCCGCATGCTCCGCAGCAGTCGCAGGAACTTCTTCAGATACGAGTTGTTGCTCTGTGGGGTTAAAGCGCTCCCAATCAAATTCACCAATCTTTAGCGAAAGACTTACTAGGTCACTCAGCGTGTTCGTTCGCAGTCTGAACGAGCGTTTGCCGCGCTTGTACTCCTTGTTGTGCTCCCGCACGCTCTTCAGATTATCCTGGAAGGCAATGCGGCTGCGGAGCTCCTCGAAAAAATGCGGATAGCTTCGGTTTGACATGCTCTACACGATACAAGAGGAGTGAGTGAGGAGGAGTAGGATGAGTGTCTTCGTTACCTTGAACTCATCGAAATTATCGTACTCGATGACGCGTCCGTCTTCCTCTACGTAAGCCGTTGTCAAATGAATACAGAGCAGGCCAGCTGTGAACAGAACTCCTGGCCATAGGTTCGAACTCATGTTAGCACTGGACGAATGCTCGCGCGACACTAAGCGTGGCATGTGTGTCTTACGTACGAGCACAGCTCGATTGCCATATGTGACATGGTGACAGGTCAGCACTTCGGACAGTTGTGCTGTTGGCGAAATATGATGAGTGGCCAGTCTTCAAGAACAGCGAGGTGTTGCAGTTCTGGCATAGTTCTTGGGTGTCAAACGGGAAGTGAGTTATGCAGCCAGGAAGGGCATGGAGTGCTAGTGAGATGTGACTCATCTGAAATTGTCTGCTGGTCTGCTGGTCTGCATATCAATCAGATTCCGAGGAATGCCTCAAAACCGAAACGACTAATCGACCATCCATTCCCAACCTTTTCGTGTCCGCAATCAGTTCTGCAAGCCACACAATGCCAACTGCACATGTAAACACATGTGCAGCAAAACATTGCGCAAACAAACAATTATTCACACATATGCTTCGAATCAAAACAAATTGCTTAACCCTTGATTGAGGCACGAGCTCTTAAGCGGCTGTGGCACAGACAACGAATATTCGCGTCCCGCTTCCCCAAGAAACACACATCCGCGGCGGCGGAACCAATTCATAGCATGTTCCGTCGACTATTAACGCAGCACAATAATAAACCTGATTACATCAAGTAGTCATTACGCGGCGCCCGAAGAAGCTCATGTAACCCTCCTCGGCTGAAGAGGCAAATAATCTGGACATCTGTGAGGTTTTTTTCACCACCACCCCTCAATGTGGACGAAGACAATGACAACGACAGGCACGACGACGATGATAGCGATGAGTGCGATTATGAGTTGCCGCGCGTGGTCCTTTGCACCAGCACCGTGATTCTCATTTCACCGTTGTTTGCACTTTGAATTACCACTCGGTTCTGGGGGTGGTGGGATGTGGCGTATATCGCTGCCAGCTCTCGCTTGGGGGTTGAGGGAAAACAAATTAGATTCGGATGTGGATTCAATTAATGTGCAGCAGGAGTATTCAAGGGTATGCCCCGATGGATTTGCAAGCAACAAATGTTGCGGATTTGGCTGAATCCCCGCCGGCGATGGGCTCATCGAGGGGGTGGTGGTAGAGGGCACGAGTTGTGTTCAGTGGAATTTCAAGATGTGCTGCAGATCGGAGTGCAATTAACTCAAAATTTCCAAAAAAAAAACTGTTCGTTTGCTGCTTTGCTAGCTATACCACGATGACCTCTAGAATGTGTCCGCGATGGAAATGTCCCTAATACTTACACTCTCGGACTGGTCTAAAGGATAAGGCTGCAAGTATTGATGGAATTCAAATCGTAATCGAAGCATTTACTGTCCAACAATGCTCCAACGATCCATCACCGTCCACCGTCCTACCCAATGGAAGCAAAATAAACGCACTAATTTGTTTGACTTAGCATTAATTTTGCTTTCTTGTTTTCTTTTATTTTTTGTTCTAATAAATCGTGTCAATTTAACTCAATTCAATTATTTACAATACGGTCATGCGCCATTCCTTGTTGTTTGTGTGTGCTCAACAACATAACGAAAGAAAAAAAAAAGCAAAAACAAAATAGGAGAAAAGACGGAGGATAAGTTGAGGAAGGAACAGAATAGAAACTAAACAATGACTAAGATGACTCAAAGACCAAAGATCTGTACAATAGCGTAACTTTATAGCTGAAAAGTGTATCTTAGTGTCTAAATATAGCTTTAAGCGTATCTGCATATTTTTTTCTTTTTATTTTTTTTTTATTTTTGTGTGTCACTAGATTGTTGGAGTGGAGTAGCTTTTGGTAAATGTGAGCTTACACATATTCGATTGCTTTTGACCTTTGATTTTTTTTTTTTGTTTTGTTTACATTTAACAATTTGACATAAACGCACTCTACAATGCTATTAAATGGTGTACATATATTTTTTTTTGTTTTTAGGATTAAATCGTGATTTTTGATCTTAAAGCTAAGTGCTTAGGTAGACCTGGTAAATCGATAATGATTACTTTAAGCAGTCTGCAATTGTTCACTGTCAAATTGGTAGCACTGAATGTGACACTTGATGTGAAGCGAGTCTGAGGGATCCTGATCGTCGGCCTGAGGTTGAAGATGCGCTGTTAGATGGCTGTCAGTTTCTTGTGTCACTTTTCAAAGTCACGGTCTTCGATTGTCAACAGCCAGCCAGCTGTCAAGCTATGAAAACCTACCTGGTAGACGTTGATGAGTAGAAGGACGGACCCTGATTTGAGCGTATGTCATCAGCGAGTGTCAGCAAATTCCCTTTGTCCCTCTGTCACTTCAAGTGTCACATTCATGATTAACTGCCAATTCCTCACAGCGAAGCCTGACTTTCTCCGTCCGGAAGAGATCTCCCCTTACATCGTCTATATCTATCTCAACTATAATTTCCTACAAGTATACTATACATGTAACGGTAGTGCAAAAACCAAAGAAATAATCAATTCTTTTTTTTTGTGTCTCATTTTGATTTAGAAGCTAACTTAAATCTCACAGCCCACTAGCCAACACCATTGGTTTGAGTGGGAGTCTCGTGGCCGTGGTGGCGGAACGCTTGAAAGTGCTTCGTGATGTCGTGGTGGTGTCTGTGGAACGCCGCGGTCAGGGGCAAGCGATGATGACTGCTGTAGTCGCTGGGCTGCGGCCGATTGAAAGAGAGGCGGGCAACGCTCCAGAATTCGTTGTTGACGCACGGCGGGATGGTTGCGCCGCCGTTGAGGATGAGGCCGCCATTGCTCGTGGTATTGGTGTTCGGGTTGGAGGCAAGAAACGTTGCACTGGGCTTGGTGTTGGGGTTGGTGTTGCTTGAAATCGCCCCGAAGAGCATGCTGCTGTTGCTGTTGACCAGCGAGGCCGGCGAGAGTGATGGCGAGCCATTGAGCATGGAGCCAGCTGTAGGAGCCAAGGGCGGTGGCAACTGCGGCGAGTGCGCTGGTTGCTGGCGTAGAGGCTGCTGATGCAGATGCTGGTGACGATGGTGACTGAAGGCCGAAGCTATGGCGGCGGCCACATTCCTCTGCTGCTCGGAATTGCAGCTGTGATGATGTTGCTCGATGAGAGTGGCTCCGGGTGCTGGGGAGCCTGGAAGAATCACCTCTGGGGTGCTCGATGTGGACTTGGTGGCCAAGTGAAAGGATACATGGTGTTCGCTGTTGATGGACGACGCCGGCGAGTGTGATAAAAGCGACGACGTAGGCGTGTGAATCCGACAGTTGTCTAGTGGATGTATTGCATGCTGGAAAGAGAAATGTCGAGGGAGATCGATAGAGAGGATAGAAAATAATGAGTGCCTGACACCATGGGAGCCAAAGCTCCTAAACTCCATGCCACTACTGAATAGGTTTCCCCAATCGGTTCCATGTACACTCTTAAGCTCCCTAACCTACTTGACATTTCATACACCTACAACCCTTCGCCAACTCAACTTCCTCCTGATAGTCGTCACATTCCAACAAGGACTCCGTTCCTCCTGGAGGCGTTCCACCACACAATTGTGTGATGTTGGTGGGAAAACTCAAGAAAATTGCTCATTCTCCTGTGAAATATTTGAAATCACAAGCATCACATTATTTTTGAATTTTCTTCCGCCCAACAGCAAACCACCTCCTTTAACGTTGAATACTAACCCCGTGGAGTGGGGCTAGGACTAGCGTGGAAGCAGGAGCAGCAGAGGGAAACCCAATTCAATTTACTATGTAAATTGAGATTAAGGTAATTCAATTTTTGGTTTATTCTCTGAGTGAGCAGCATATTGAGCGATACAGCAAATCCTCTTTAAGGATTCACAACCTCTTACCATTTATTTTTTTCCCACACACGCACCCCCTCCCCGGATTGGGAGTGAGTTGTGCAGAGAGAGATGGAAAAATTCAATTAAAAAGGAATCACATTCTGGTCTCGGAAGGAAAAACTGGAGAATAAGCGCAACCAGAGCAGAGTGCAAAGTGTATCCCTGGGACATAACCGTAATTATCGTCATTTAAAATCACTCGCATTGACACCCGTATTCAATTTAAATTTATCATCCACCCCCACCCGGCGCACACAGCATGGAGCGTGTGCCAGAAAAAGGAAGCTGTCTCCCTTCTCACGGCATGGAGAAGCGAGCAAAGGAAAGCGAATGAAGGAGTGGCCATGTGCGAGCACGCCTCTTGAACAAACATATAGCAGACGTTGCAGTCTGTCTCACTTTGACATCTTCTGCCGAAGGAGGCAGGATGTCCTATGCTGGGACAGAGCGAGAGAAAGGCGAAGTGGAAGATAATTCAACTCAATTCAGGCGAGGGTTGGTTCGCTGTGGTTGGCTGGCTCTGCCAACAAGGACTACAGGATTTTGTGGTTTTCCGCTACTCAGTTAAATTAATTAACTCATGCTTCTGTGGTGTCTGGTGGCTCGGTCCGATCGTGTGCCTCTCTGTGGGGGTTTGTGTGCTTGTGTTTCACTGTGCTTTGATTGCGCGAACGAAGAATGGGATTACAATTGAAAATTTAATTGAATGTAAGAGGCAGGTGGCTTCTGAAGCGTAAATAACGTAAATTAATTTGCACAAGCCTGTCAACGGAGGAGGACACGGCCCAGACTCATCAGTAATCGAATTACCCAGCAAATGGGGGAGGATCGTGAACGAAAAACTGAAGGCACTGACATGGGATCATTGAAACTGAAAAACTGTCCAAAATTTGAGTCCGGTCGCACTTGGAGTCCTGAGTCGGCAGACAGGCGATCGAAACCATGAAAAACAAAAGCTTATATGGACTTACCTCTTTCTTCATGAGTCCCTTCCAAGTCAGCTCGTCGCTGGAGTTATCCACATCGATGGGCGCGTCCAGCTGATCGATTATCTGATGGCGAATGTCGTTCTGCTGCTCATCCCGTCGCACCACATGCAACTGCTGCTGCTGCTGCTGCTGTTCCAAGTCGAATGGCTTCTCCTCCTCCTCGGTCGTTTCGATGTCCACCATTTCGTCGTCGGACGAGAACGACTCCTTTATGTGGGTCGCCGCCATGGCCGATGCCTGAGAGTCCGCGGCCTGTGCACGGATCAGGCTCTTCTGTTCGTTGTCGTAGGAGGAGGCTGCCGCTGCGGCTGCTGCTGCCACCGCCGCCACAGTCTCGAGGGCCAAAGTCGTCGAGGCGGCTGTGTACGATGACGCGGACCGGTTCACTTGGATGACGGGCTTGAAAGCCGAATTGTTGTAGAACCCCGAGAGGGCCTTCACCTCGGACGTCGCCGTGGGGTAGGTATGCGTTGGCGGAGAGCCAAACCGCTCGATTGACCCGCTGGGCGAGTTAGTGCTTGTGGGTGTCTCCGGATTGGTGGAGCTTGTCAAGGTCTGGTCCTGCGTGGGGCTGGTGGTAGACGCGGCAGCAGCACCCGCGTTTGAGCTGTTATTGCCGAAGATGAAAGAGCCAGCGGTGCTCTTTATCCAGGGAAGGCTACAGTTCGGAAAGTGAAAGTGACTGTTGGATGCCTTGTTCTGGGCGTGAGCGTGCCACATGTAGTCCATCATGAAGTTCCGCGAGAAGGGCAGTGTGATCTCAGTGGACGCCGTGCTGCCTGGCAGGGCTGGCATGGAGTTCGTAGTCGACGTGGTGCCCCCGGTGACGTGATGGTGATGGATGTTGAGCGGGCGCAGCGGAAATTGGCCCCCTGTAGTGCTGGCAGCGGGGCCAGTTCGCCCGGGCGAGCTCTCCTTCAGCCGCTTCGGTGACTGTGCGGCTATAGACGAAGAGGAGGACGAGGACGACGAAGATGTGGACCCAGTGGTGACCACAGCCGCTGCGGTTGCTGCAATCGAGCTCGATGAACTCGCCGTGGTCATCAGGCGCTTTCTCGTGCCGCCATTGAACATTGCCTTCACGTCCTCCCAAGCGTGGGTAATCTCCTCCGGCGGGTTCCCGCTCAGTTTCATGTGCCGCCGCCACGAGTTGAAGTTCGCCGCGTCCGGCTGCACGTACTTGTCGCCCGGCCCGATGCGGTGCGAGTGAAAAATGAACTTGTTCGGCGAGAAGAACAGCCCGCAGTAGGAGCACTTGATGCACTTCGCCCGCGACGAGTTGTACCGCGACGGCAAGAACGACCCGCGACAACCCCATGCGCACTTGTGATGCACGCTGAACGCGAAGTCCTCTGGAAGTCGCGGCGGCGCATTGTCCCCCAGAAAGGACTTGCACAGCCGCTCAGCTTCGCGTCGTGTTATCATCCCGCACCGCCGCGAGCTCACCGGCATCGCGCCCGCCCGCCGCAGGATCTCCAGCTGCACAGGAGTGCACTGCACACATGTGATGCCCAGGGCAACGCGCCGATTGTGAATCTCATTGTAGCTGAACTGCTTCAGGAGCGTGTTCGATATCTGAGCCAGACACAGGCGCTCCTGCGACTCGATGTACAGCGAAACGATGGGGATCCCGTACAGCAGCACCGTGCCCACCTGCGAAAGAGAAATCATTAGGACGTCGCTGGCGACAGATAAATCAGAGGTAACTACGTGATGTGTTGCTAATCTGATCACGTTCTCAATTATTTTCGACAAATCGTGCAATCAAAAGGGCGTTAAGGATGTTAAGAACGTTGCGAACGGTGAAGACCCACCCCAGATTGGGGAAAGCAAACCATTTTTTGTTCCCGTGCAGCAGCCGACTAGTGGGTTCGACACTCCCAGGGGTGCGATTCATTCGCCACCCAAAAAGGGACCAGCACATAACACACCGAGATGTGTATCATTACGAGTGCTCTGCGAGGAAATTACCCAAGGAATGTCGTGGGTAAACTACAGCGTGCCCCGTTGAGGTCATTGAGTCATTGTGCGCTCACATAAACAACGAACTCAGGTGGCTGTCGTGCCATTCGATTTCGAATGAATGCAGAGAGTGGACTAAAGCAGTCGTGGCGACTGCTTTGAGGATGTTCAGCTTGACTGGCATTCACAGATACTGAGAGGAGATTGTGGGAGACGAAGGATTCGCAAAAGACAAGTATCTCCTATACTCCGATTCACTTAGATGGACGTGATCGTCGAGGGTCCCATTCGCATCCCAAAGGACCCTTCAGCAGTACTAAATCCACCCAAGGACCATTCGCAAAATTCCTCCGAATCAGCCCCAAACGAGTCATTAAATCCCTCCCAAGCTACCAAGGGCTTGTTTAAGCCCGCGCTTCATTTGACCCGCCCACAGTCTCGATTTAACGTCAATCACTCACCTGATTGGGTTTCGGTGAAGAGGCGACCGACGCCAATCCGTCAGAGTCCTGCTGCTGCTGTTGCTGCTGTTGGGCCTGAAGGATATTTCGAGCAGCCTGCGATGGCGTCGACGTTTGTTGGTGAGGATGATGCTGTTGATCTTGCGGCGGTTGTCCCTTTGTTGATTCATTGAGCCTCTTGATGAAGTGATGATTAGGCGGCGATGTCCCATCCGAAGGACCCACGCTGTTTGTCTTCCCGCCGACGGGGCTGCATGAATATGCCAAACCTCCGTTGCTCGTCGCTGACAGCTCCATCATTCGCAGTCTGTTAAGCAGATGGCTTCCAGAATTCGGTTCGAATGCTTGTCGAAGATGTTTACCAGGGCCACGATCAAGTGGGCATTGGATTTGCACCAGTTCGCTGATGGCAACCTGTAAGCAAGGAGAATATGAAAAAAAAAAAATCGAATTCCCAACCGTCACAGGGGTTGAAAGGACAAACAAGGATGCGCCTCAGTCATCATTTAAATTCAATTAAAACCGTGTAATCACCAGTTAAGCTTAATTTAAAATGCATGCCTCATTTAGCTTGTGTAAACAGGACTCCATCCCCCCCACACACACACATAGAATCACAACCAATGGAATAGAACCACGAGAGCGAGAGAGAGAGAGACGGGTTTTATATTATCGTCATCACCGGTCCGCCGGTGACGCGTGGATGAAAGCAGTGACGTAAGAGTGTTAATTATGTTTACACAGAACCTTCCCGATGTTGCACGACATCCTTAATTGAATTTTTAATGTCACCCTGTAAAGTGACATAAGCTGGATAATTTAAATTAATTCCATATGCGACAGCGGCTCGACACCATCTCATGGGAGGACTGAATTCAACGAGGGCGGCGGAGTGGAGGTGCGTTGAAGCATGGCTTCGGAGGTGGATTAGTGAGGATTAAGCAAAGTTGAAGTGGTGGACGGTACCCTTTGGAGGATCCCGTGAGTTCAGGTCTTCAAAGATTATCTGCGAAGGACTTACGGTTGGTGGATAGGCCTCGAGTTGGTCGAGGGTGGCGAACGGACCACGGTCTCCCTTCATTGACCGCGATTGCTGCGTCACGAGGAGGAACGTGGTGTTCAACTGATCAGAACTCAGCAGATCGCTAGAGCTTATGCCTAAGACTCCGAACTAACGTTCGCACGGTTCCTTCCGAGTTCAGACTGGAAAACTGTTGGAGACTGACCGCTGATGTCATAGTTGTCGAATTTTTCAAGAAAACTGCCGAGGTATTACTTCAAGTTGATGGAATGGTGGATCATGAATTATACCTTTGACCCAAAAGCATTTCACGTCCCAACTTGCGCATTTTTTGGATATTCGAAAAAATGTCCGATTTCGCCGAAAAATACAGTAAATTGTGAAACGAATCGATTCACCTTCTTTTGCTGCGAGAGTGTACTTTTAAAACTCATTTTTTTTTTAAATTCCGCCGTGTTTTGATTGAAAATTGGGTGAGGGGAGAGTGAGTATGTAGTTTCTATCGGGAATTTGGGTAACAATTGGGTGTTTTGATGAAAAGGCGCTTTATGATATGTAAATGAAGAAATGTCAGCCAAGGCTTGTCTTTTTAGATCAGACAGCCACCTCTGGCTCAGAGAAAGAAATTTCGTTCCAATCCGCGTACAATCCTCATTCCATCTCTCACCAGAAACCACTCGGAATCAACGGTCGAATTGCCTTCCACTTAAGTATGGCCAGAATCAACTCGATGACTGTGAAAATCTTACCAATCTCACACCAGAAACAATCCGAAAAAAACGCACCGCATAATCGACCATCGCCATGCCTCCAGCTCAGCCATCCACTACTTTGTTGCACACACTCACTCAATCTATCGAACTGCAGTGCGACGTTCCACAAGAGCTGCGTCCCATTCAATCAGCGAGCGTGGTGCTCAAACCCATGCCCCATTCGCTTTTTTTTCGTCACTCGGAAAATGGTTTTAATCCGACATTTCAATTAAGCTTTGCAGATAAATAATTAAACCAATTCAGGCGCACAATGGTCCTGGCCCCCCTCTATCGCTCTCACTCTCTCTCTGTATATATATATACATATCTCCTCTCTCCCCCTTTATGTGTGTATTTTGTTCGGACGGCAGTCTCCTGCTCCCGGGTACTGTTGCTGGCCTTGGATGGTTGGATGGTTGGATAGTCGGATGGCTGGCCCACTGTGGAGAGGGGTAGAGTGGCGATTGTGGCGATGGTGGTGGAAAGGATTACCTAAGAGTTGAGTAATGCGCTCAGGACTTTTTGTGTGTTGTTTGGAATCGGTTTTGACCAAATGTTCAAATGTTCGCCCGTTCGGGACTTTGAGACGCGGAACGGCTTAAGCCGCTCGGGTGCTGGTACGCCGGAGAGAGGGAAAGAGAATTGAAATGAAACATTGTATTTCGATTGAATGAGTTTCGAGTGCCCGTTTGGTCCCCTTGCCAATCTTCAGACAATAACTGGCGGAATTTTGTTTTTTTTTTTCTGTTTTTCTGCAACATTCTTGTCTAGGAGCTTCTTCTTTTTCTTCTTTTGTGTGGCAGCTGGTGGTTGCCTTTGCAGAAAATGTCCTTCGAACACATGGCATTGTTGTAAATTGATTACTGCCTGTAGCTGGGATTTAGGATTTTAGGACAGTGTGGAGGGGGGAGCATCGGGTGCAACTAGTGACAATGGAACGAACAAACGTTTAGAGAGACGAGATGCAGACGGACTGGCCGATAATAAGCATATATAGTGGATGTGTATGTGGGATAAGGGCGTATTTGCAGTTGAATTTCAAGTGAAGTGGAGTTGGCTGGAATGCTGATGGTGGGTCAGGGATTTCTAGTGGATCCAGTGCAGCTGATGTATGTGATTTTTTTTTTGAATTTTACTGTTAGAGGCTCCTCTGGTGCTTCGTTTTGGCGGCCACCCAAAGAGGAGACGGAGTCCGCCAGAGACAGAGTCGTATTCGCTAGAGGTAGCGTCGCCACAAACAGAGCACCCCACAAATAGTTAAACCATCTCAGGCGAAGTCTCCCACATAGCCTTTTGATCTCCGTGCTCTCATTTGCATACTGGTCGACTATTACTGCCTCCACTCCACCGTTTTCCACATCTTCACATTCAGCTTCATCATGCCCCTCCTCAGCCATGCGACCGTCTCATCCGGGACGCCCTAAATTGAAATTGATGCCGTAAAACAGTCGCGAACAAGTCCCATGCCAGTGCTTCCGACCTCTCCATCCAGAACACACACACAGTCACGCAGAGATTCAATTGAAATTCCACTTGAGCGCAAGCAATGGAACTCCGAATTAATTCCGATTAGTGTACGTATGCGTCCCCAAGGACGAATCCCCGTAACGACATAGTTAACGGGAATAGCGCAGCGCACAACTGAGTCAAAAAACCCGACAGATTGAGAGCGAGAAAGGAAACAAACGTCTGTCGTTTTCTTGTTCTTTTGTTTAAAAAGTTTTATTGGAAAACTTGTGGAAGTCGTGCAGTGATTTCATGTGTGAATATGCGTGTGTGTGTGGCCTCTCCCGCGCCCCCCACGCATAGACCATCAGTCCACCTGGAGCTCGGCGGAATGCCACATTCTTTCGGCTGAACACCGTATGGTCATTTTAATTATGTCTCGAATGCAGTGCATTTTGGCATCGACGCATGCAAGCAGGCCTCCGCCGCCGGTGGGGAGGGGGGGGGATGAAGTTTTCATTTCGATTTCACGGACGGTTGACTTTTAAACTTTAAAAGAAGATTTGTCAAGTCGGGGGATGACGACACTCGTGGTCCCCAATGGGGAATATCCTCTGGATTAACTGCACCCACTCACAGATCGTCTTGGAGTTTTTTGTTAACACAGCCCTTGTTTTGCGTCCCGCTGGGACTGTGCAGTTAATCTGTTCAAGTTAATGCACGAACAAAAAAAAAACGTACGAATCGATGTCGGAATCGTTGCGAAGCAGCGATGAGACTTGAAGCGATGCGGCTGACTAAGCAATGTGAGAGTCGAGCGACTTGACTGAGCTCGAATGAGGCCCTGTGCTGAATTTAGACTTGAATACTTTGTTGGATCTCATAGCTGGCTTGACTGGGAGCAACAACAGTACTCACAATACAGCCTTGTGGAACCAAACGCCTCTGCTTGAAACTGGGTTTGTACACATTCCTGAATGTGAATTGTACACATTCAGGAATGCGTGCATTTCAATTTGAATTCATCAATAACGACAGGTTTCATCTAGCGCTGTGAAATCCCCTTTCGGCTCTCAAATTGCTGATCCATATCGTGTCCAAAGTGGTTCCCCTGCTGCAATATTTGCAAATTTGCATGGAAATCGCCTTCAAATCGCCACAAACGTGCCCAGAGCTCACTTGTTTGGCTAATGGACGCGCCAGTACGTCCATTTGTTGTTTATCGTGGATGCCAAACATGTGCTGCTGAATTCTTCGAGAACGGCCTTATTCCGTTCGCTTTGGGGAGTCATCAGTCGCCGCTTGACAGAAAAGTGTGTGTGGAGACGGTCAAATCAAAAGAAGGAAAATATCGGTTTTAGGAGGGCGCGTTAGACGGTACACGGTACACGGTCTCTTTGGACGCCAGCATCTGCCTCTGGCCTAGACTATTGCTCACTTGAGTCGGGACTGAGTAAGTCAGAGACGGAAAACGTTCCTCCGAGGAAAATCGTCAATGAAACGTCAGTTCAATGACCACAATCACGATCCATCCATTCAACAAACAGTTCCAGGAACTTCCTGATTCCAGAACGTAAGCCGCAGAGTCAATGTGCTCCTCTATTGATACCTATTTCCGAGAAAACAGTTGATGCCGCATCCACAGAAATTTTTTTAACCCAGTTACTAATAGACCACGCCAGACAGGGCAATAGAAAATCTGCACACTGGAAAAGCGCTCGTCAATTGAAAAACGTTCATAATCAGCTTACGATTCGTTTTCAATGGTACATTGAACGAGCAAGCATTCGCGCCCCCCCCCCGCCGCCGTGCAGCCGGCAAACTGTAGCTAATAGAGCAGCCGGGTGGAAATTGTGCTAGCGTCCTGGTGAAAACTTCGAAATTGAAAGTAAAAACATTTATAATTAGACGCGTATATGAGATACACAAATTTCCCAACGGCGCCGGATGACCTGTCATGGCAACCACTTGAAAGTGAGACGTGGTGCGTTTCCTGTGCGATGATGATGAGTGTGATGAATGCTAAAAAGGATTTGCAGAGAAAATAATTGACACGAGTTGTGTTGTTAGCTTGTAAATGTGGGGCACACGTGCGTACTGGATCTTGATCTTTGCAATGAGGAGCGATGCTAGCGTTGAGTTCATCAAGGGTACTGGCACGGATTACTTGACGAGCAATTGATAAACTGCGGTGTTCCACAGGAATCCGCACTGATGTCAGTGTTATTATGAAAGTCCTGACAACAACCTTAATGTCCTGACAACAAAGCACGGGGTCTGAGAAGGGACATGGAAGAAAAGAGAAAGGGATCCTGAGTAGGAAAGTGTGCTGCAGAAACGCCACCAGGAGACCCTTAATGTCAGAATGAGTCGTTGACTAGAGACTTAAGCTACAATCTTTCGCACTCCTTCTGGCACTCGTTGATAGACACCACCAGCGGTCATCCACCCTCAAATCCGTCCATTCAATATAAACTGGATTTTTTCCAAAAATTCCACTCAGCCATGTCCTATCTGCAAACGATTGGCGGAGACACCCACCTCATCAGATGCTCACCGATGACGTCAGAGTGTGGCGAATTTTAAATAAAAACTGCTGGGAGTCCACTTGAACTTGATGGAATCGTAGATGGGACTGTCGAACCTATGATTCAAAAGCATTTCCCGTCCAAAATTAAGGGTGTTTTTTGGAAAATCGGGAAAAATGTACCATTCCTCTGAAACAGTGCAGTAAATTGTGTAACGTCAAATGCACGAGGGTATAAAACCTGACACTGCGGTCATCGCAAACCCAAATTGAATTGTGCGTTTGTTTTATTCTTACAATTGTGAAGCGAATTGAGTCGACTTTCTCTGCCGCGAGAAATTTTCTTTTTGTTCGACGTGTTTTGCGTGGAAAATGGGTGGAATGGAGTGTGCGGAGAAGGAGCATGAAGTTTTCATCGAAAATTTGAAAGAAATCGACGGGAATCTACGAAAGTGAGATGATCCCAAAGTCGGCTAGAGGCTGAATGGGTGTCCATTAAGAGGTTACAATTGGATGTTTCCTGCGTGATCTGTAAATGATGAAAAGTCAGTCAAAGCCTGCCTTTTTGCCAAGGAAAAGGACTTTACTGAGTGAGGATAGGACGTGCTTGTTTTGTGCTACTTCAGGAGTGCTTCAACGAGCGAAAGGGCAGACTAAAAAATTTATTTCATGATTTATTGCAAAATTTGACGGAGTTTTTATGGAGTTTTGGTGGAATGGATTTGTGTAGCCATGATCGAAAATTTAAAGAAAAGCGACGGGAAAACTAGGGAATTACAAGGAGAGAAGGTTTTGAAGGCGGGCGGGTGTCGAACAATTTCTGACGCCGTTACTGACTACTAAGACCTACGGCGCTAAACTTTCCCCTAATCACGTCGCAAACCATATTTTCAAAAACTGAGGATCAGAGTGAGCTAAGACGCGTTTTCATGTTGGGTCAAGTAATGTTTACCCAAAAAGACATCGTATCCAGGAGCCTCTGCCTGAATTCGCGTTTCCGTCGGGATATGTTAAAAAAATCCAAGGCAGTTAAGACTCGGCATGACGGCAGTGACAGCCTTAGACGAACAACACACTTAAGCGGGTAGCATCCTTAGGCGGACAGCTCCTTTAGACTGAGCAATGCTCTAGGCGGCCAGCTCCATTAGACCGCTGATTCCTCCACGCACACCCGCCCTAAACGGACAACTTCCCTGATCGGAGAACTTCCCTGGAAATCCATTTTTCTTCCTGGTATTCTCGGGCGGAACTTAAAAACAAAAAACTGTTCTAAGCCAATATCACGCTTAGATGGAAAACCACCTCCGGCCGTCAATCTTCACAATCTCCTTGCAATGGTCATCGCCACTATCAACCTCCTCGCCAAACACGCACGCCGGCGACGATAACTCTTTCAACCGAATTGCAGTAAATATCCAAAATTCCGAAAGAGACGAAAAAGACGAACAAAGTCAAAAATCTAGAAGAAAATATAACCAAAGTCTATGCTCACTCAGTCAGTCCAGGTTGTTTCAATAAATTCGACTTAGTTGAGCAAATCCTCTTGCTACATTTTTTTGCAAAAAAAAAAAAAAAACTAAAAGAAAACTAATCAGAAATCAAAATTGAACTACTCATCGTCGGTACCTTGTTCGAAAAACGGGAGACGATAGTTGGAATCCGTGATCTGGTCGTTCGCTCGTCCAACGTGCAGCCGATCACACTTACACGCAGTGACACAAAACCCCCGCTGTAAACCGTCAACGCACGTCACTTAATTTTTGTCAAGCACTGTCCCTCGAAATGTTTGCGTTTAATTTTTAATTTTTCTACTTTTTTTCACTCGACACTGAATATCCCGATAAAAACTTCCGCGAAGGTTGCGATAACACGGAGTACCCGTCTACCGGTGAGGTGACTTGGAATGACAAGCCGAATCGGAACACACTCTCTGTGGAAGTGGTTCCGCGCTCTCAACGACGACGTCCTGACTGTGTGCGTGTCCTGTGAACGAAAGCAAATCAACCACCACCAGCGCTTCCAGCAGCAGTCTGCCGAAGTGGTGTGAAGCATTTGTAGCGGTGGGATTAAACAATTGACAGAGGATATCGTACCGCATAGAATAAAGGGACACCCCTCTTCAAGAGAATTTGGGGGATGACAATAGCGTAGGACTAAGCGAATCGTGGCCCCTTAGCTCGGCAAGAAAAATCGTTGTTGTTTTTGCACACTCTGCCTAGTTATTGGCGGCCAGGCCAAGGGCAACAAATGCACCGCCAACCAATCATCGAACGCTCGAATAAGGGATGCCCTTACAGTCCTGATTAGAACTGCGCGTACGAACGAGACGGATAGTCTGTTGCAATGCAGCGATTGCCAAGCCCCCATTTGAGTCCATAAGCTCACGTACACAAAGACACGCGTATTTCCGTTTGGCTCTTGGGCCGAATGTGGCAAGTGCGCACGACTGCGGCGGATATCTCTTGGTACCATGGCCCTGGAGTTCCTGTATTTTGGGGTTTTCACAGCATAATCGGTGTGTCACTAATTGATTATTTGAATTTCATCATACCTAACTCTCTATACTCTCTCCCTGCCCTCCCTCCCACTGGTACAATTGCCACACTGACATCTGCCGCGACGACGGTGACAAGGGAAGAAATCTTTCTTAGTAACACTCTTGAAGTTTGATTTGATGTTGTTCTTGACAGGGTTTAATACATTTCTACCGAGAGGTTTATTTAACCATCCTTCCTCTCTCCCTAACTCCCTCCCACCAACCATGGCAGTTGTATGAATGACGACTAGGACTAGGACGAGGACGACGACGAACGAAAGGGAATCGGCTTAGGGGACCCTGTTCAGGTTTCGAATTCCAATTATTTTTGATTTCGATTAGGTGTACAGTTAAGGAGGAGGCTTTATTATTTATCAGCCATTGTTATTTTGGTATCTGGTACCCATCCAACGACAGACAATTGTGGCTGTGGTTCGATTGTGTTGAAATAAAATCCGATTTGGTGAAGGTTTCTTGGTGACGTCTAAAGGATTGTAGTACACCGAAGAAAAGCTTATTTCCTTTTTTTCGATTCCTGATGAAGGCCCCGTGGTTTGTGTGGAGTCTCATACACCAGGGTCAAGCCTCAGCAGGTGCGGAATACACGGGAAAGTGAAACTATTTGGAGCTGTACCATCAGTAACGACTTTCAGAACAGTCAAAGGAAAGTGCTCTGAGCGTTCTTTGAAACCAGAAAACCAGAGGCCGCCTCTGACAGGGGAACCGTCGCTCGATGACGAAGCGATAGGGCTTCTACTCGGGCTTTGGAGGCAGATCAGGAGAGGCTCCCCTTGACAAACGGGCCGTCGACATTCATGGATCGAGCGATAACGTGAAGGCAGGTCTTGAAGGAGCAATAATTCACGGATGTGAGTTGAAGGAGTGCTGAGTTCAGCAAAGCTCCTAGAGACTGTAGAGTAAGCGAAGCTCCTAGAGACTGCAGAGACCGAAGATCTACGTGTCGGAGGAGATTTTAAAGAAATCAGAGAGTGAATGGGCCCCTGTGAGCACAAACTGTGACTGAAGACAGAACTCTACGAGAGAATGACCTCACATTTTCATGCTCGTTGGATATGGCTTCCAAAAAAAAAAGAACTTGAAGCGATCCAAAACAACAAGAAAATTCGCTACGTCCTCCACGTCAGAACTTTACGCCCGACTGGGAGAGGGGACATCCCTCGACCGACCGAATTTTCAACCATTTCACCGGCGAAACCGCCTAATGTCACCTCAGAGACTTAAATGCCACGCAAAATATTTCGAAAAGCCAAACACCATCAGCAATCAACATTTAAGGGATTACGAAAGCAAAAACAAAAATTAACAACCGCCAAAAGTCATCATCATCATCGCCGTCGTAATCATTCCCCGTTGGTGCGGGGTTCAAAATCATTACCAACCCCTTGCGTCGCTCGCGGCCAAATCGTGGGCCGCGGGCCGATCATTTAGTTACCTATATTAAGAGATAAGCAAACAAACACACAAACATACGAACGACAAGGGTTGACTGCCGGTCGAGGTGGGGGCATCGACACCGTGCAAGTTTGTTGAACACAAGTGATACCCCACCCCGGGGAAGCGGGGGAGAGGAGGGCGACGTCGGCGGCAGCCTGGAAATATATGTTTTCAAATAGGTAAACACAATTAGTAAATTGAAACAAGTCGTTTAGTTAAGTCCTATGAGGGAGGTGGAAGTGGTGGTGGTGGTGGTGGTGATGGTGTCTGATGACGACTGTATGCGATTGATGAGCGAGCGTGTGTGGGAAAGAGTTTCACAGGACGAGAGGGAGAGTTTTAATTACGCTTTCGATGAAGTATGATGAAGTGGCTGCTCTCGAGGAGATGAATATCGGAACAAGTGGCCTTTGTACGTTGAATTGAGAAAGGGTTTGTGCAGGTGAGTGACTGCAGTGAGTGACTACGACGATTATGAGGGACGGAGGGAGTTCGAGGCATAGACGCACAAGTAGTGTGTATGGTCTGATGGGAGACAAAAGTTGCAAAACGATGGAGTTAATGAAATGGTTTCTGGGAATCGAGTCAGCTTTAAAATGAAGGCACTTCTGCGTGGTCTTCGGAACCTGAAAAGCAGAGACTGCCTCTGAACGTATCTAGACCATCAAGGAAAAGAGAGCCCCTCTTCAAAACTGTTATTGCAGTTTTGCCTCATAACTCCCCATGCAAACAAACACAGCACAACCCGACAAGGGCTCTGAAATCAATTGTGCTCCCTGCAGGTGCATCTCGTGTCCGCCCACCACTCCGCACAACGAATAACTGCAAATCCATAAGTGAGTGAGTGGGTGCTTCAGCATGAATCTCCTCGGCCACTTTAATCGTTGTTCCGTCTTGAACAAGACATCGGAACGCCCTTATGTGTTGCTGTTGGACAAATATTTGACTTTCTCACAAAGGGACCAGGCAAGTGCCACACTCCATGCGTGAACACACAGGCAACGGCACCCATACGCATCCCCACACATCCCACAACTGACACAGGAAGACGCACGTGACCCAGGTAAACAAAAGAAAAAAACAGTTGAGGGAGGGGCTCAAGTAATCAAGGGAATTTGAAGTTGTTTACGGGCGCCATAACCGTGAGCCGTATTTCAATTGTAACGATTAAACAAATTACCGACACTCCAGCCCCCAATCCAGCACTCATAGTTTAATTGCCAAATGTTGGGGGAGGGGTGGGGGGAGGGGCGTCGGTGATGGTGCGAGATATGAGACTGATACGCGCGAACGGAACGCTTGGAGTAATTGTTTGTCCGAACGGAGGACACTGCAGGGGACACACTTGTTACTCGCCGTATTCCTTGAGTGGGTCGCCACCCAAAGGAGGCAGCCGCAGCCATTGTGTGCGTGTGGGAGGACGGGTGTGACGCGTTTGAGTTAATTGAATTGTCTGGCCTCGCTGTGGGGAGTGAATGCGTTTGACCATAAATAACTTTGTTTTGTCGAACAATTCAGGTTATTCTGGAGAGAAGATGTCCCTTCCCGAGACATGGTCGACACTCTTTCTACCTTCTTCCATTAAACCGTTCCGAGATATGACACATCTTGTATCATCTAGGAGGTTATCCCGGATTTTGCTGAACCAGTCCACTTTGTGCACTCTCGTTAAAAAATCACACCTTATTCCGCTTCTTTATTTCAAATCCTTTCCATTCTAATGCCCCTAAACCTCCGGATCGTCAGAGTTGTTGACATACTTGTTTCACAAATCAGCGTATATAGGCTATCGCGCATTTTGACTCAATAAAAGCACTTAACATACTCCCTTTAAAAACACATACCTTAATACGCTTCTACATTCAAAGACCTTTCAAGTCTGATATCTGTCAACCTCAGAAGCGTCCGAGATATTTGATTCCCAGGTCAGTGATTCTTCGGTTTCAGTGCTGATTTCGCCTCTAGAAAATCACCCAGTGCACCCCCATTAAAAAACTGCACCTCATTCGGCTTCTACATGAAATTTCCTATCCACTCTGGTACCCAACATCCCCAGATTCTCAAAAGTGTGAGGTCATAAAATCGAATGCGACGGAAGTGCGACCCAAATGCGATGCCGGTTTACTGCATTTTTTCGTACAAAATGTGCATTTTTTTCTGAAATCGATTTTCTGAATGTGCGGTCCGAAATGCTACCTAAAATGAATGGGGCTGAGTGTGAAAATGATAATCTAAGTGAATTCCATCAAAAAATTCCTTTGGGGTCCTTGGAAATTCGGGAAAACTTCGTTTTTAATTATTCATGACGTCATCGATGCACTCATTGAACTCGAAGAGAATGTTTGCATGGACAGACATAACGAGTTGAAGTCGAGGGAAACAATTTTTTGGAGAGAACTCTTGGAGATTTTGAGTGAAGTAGTGAACTCGAGGAATGGTTGAAACCTGATTTTGTTACAAGGTGATGGTAAAAGATGAAAAATACTGGAGTGGTAGTTTTGCTTGCAACCAACAATTATTAAGGAACTCAATTGGATCCTATTTTGGTGCCCAGAAGCAAGGTCCGAGAATCGACGCACCGTTCTCAATATATGTCGCATTGTGTCCTCTCCGATACCCTATACCCCGTCTCGGACGAATTTCTCGATCCCCGTTGTCAAGGCCACTTCATCAACTGTACACAATCAATGCTGGCCCATTGACAGTAACCTGTAACATCGTTATGCATCCACTTCTATAACAATTTGAGCGGCGGCAAGACAATTACACGAAAAACGCCGCCCGAGCGTACACACCACCCAAAAGACCAAAAGACGACTCGCTTCTCCCATCCATCGCAACGCCATCCACTGCGCGTGGAAGACCCTTTATGGAATTAAAATCTCAGTAACTACCCATGATTACCCTCCCCAGTGGCAATTTTTGTTCACCGCCCTTGTGTGTGTGCAATATTTTTTTGTCTGCCAGTCCTCGTCTTCGTCTTCGTCGTTGCCCTCCGTCGTCTTTGCGGGTCCTTAATGCCGGTAATTGATTATTAAATTTTATTGTTGGCGTGTGGCGGGCATTAATTCAAACACACTCTCGAATGGCTGTTGAAACAAAACTTTACGTCTAATGGGCCGTCCGTCGCACGTATGATATGCCTCCATTATTTTGGCCCAGGACGTCCCCAGTGGCTGCTGCGGGAATGTTTCTCTTGATTGGGTGGTGACGGGACATTAATGTCGATTGATGGTTACTTTGGCTACACGATAATGAGGTGATGGTGAACATGTGACGTCTAAGACGAGGCTCTCGCTCAGCTCTCACAACGTCAAGTGAAGCTCCGGCTACCGAATATACCAAGACCGACTGACGTCCCAGTCCTCCATTTGAATAGCAATAGTCCCCATCGGGTCCCTTGACATAACTCCATACACTGTACGACAAGGCAGCCCCAAAGTCCAATCAGCCGGTACACATGTCACACATGTCAACTAATAAACCCCAGCCCCTGGGACATTTCATGCCCATATCCTTTATTACACCATCAATCCGCAATCAGGACTCGAGTAACATGAAATTGCTACTCTTTCAACCACCTCATGGCAACCCTCAGCGGCCAGCAAACCACCACCAGCCACTAATCACTTTGACGTGATTAACTGCTTCGCGAATGCCGCTGCCACCACCACCACCATCCACCGTCACACTGCACGAAACGATTGAACGAACGGATTGGCATCCTTCACCGCTGCGGGTCTTATCTGATTCCAGCCTAATCACTTAAATGTTTGAATAGACTTTACAATATAACCACACAAAGTTGCAAAATACAAGAGCAAACCTGAACCGAGAGAGAGATAAAGTGAGAGGGAGAGAGTGGAGGTCTAAGCAGGGGTCTCGGTCTCAGTCGGAGGACATGGCTGCACCCCTGGGCAAATGAGGTTGTCACGGAAATTGAATGTTATCACGTAACACACAAAAGTCCACAGGAGGGACGACATCATCATCAGAGTAAACCGTCTGTGATGGCATCAATAACAAATCAATTCCGCAGGCCTCCAAAGCGAATGACAACGCCGACGAGGATGAGGAAGATGTGGAGTGCGACGACTACGGCGAATGGTAATGACAGTCGGTGACGATGACACGTAGTGCCCCCACCTTTTCGGTGGAGATTGCCTGTGAAAATTCCATTCAATTACCGAATTAAGCCCTACACCGGATGGGGAGATAGGAGGCAATAGGCACGACGAATTAAGGCTTACAGTTTGACAATGAAGGAGAGGCAGTGGCTGATTCAGTTGCTTGGAGCGTAAGCCAACAAGTATGCTGTTTTCTTTTCTTTAATTGTAGGGAGGGGGGTTTGTTTGCATCCAGAAGACACACAGGAGTGGGAATGGGAATGATAATGAGACTGGGATGAGACTATGCTGAGAGAATGATGCTAGATGGAAGGAGAGACGGAGCTCTTAGGAGGGCATGAGGACAACACGATGGAAAATACTGTCAAGCACCTGTCTCAGGAATAACGATGCAGGCAAGAGACGTCTCTTTGTGATCAGCTCTGCTAAGAACCCTGGGAACTAGGGGGAATCGGGCAACGCAACTCAAGCGCCATTCAAACTCTGCCAAGGAGCTAGGGAACCAGGAGCATCAGCCAGAGCAGGCATGCAGGCGCTCACAAGGAACGAAGTTGCCAACTTTTCAACGTTCAACGTTCTTTAAATACTCATTGTAGCAAACGAGGTACTTCTCTGAGATTTGAGAGCCAGGGCGAACAGGCAGTTTTTCGAACAGACAGACAATTCATTCATCCCCTCGCTGGGCAAACACCTCATGAATCCTGCATTGCATCACGAATAAAAACGCACGTGACTCCCTCGCGTCGGCCGGACACACATCTGCTAAGTAAAGAGACCAGGCGCTAGTACGACTGGTCGATAGGCGTCCACAACAATTGGCAATAATAATAAACGTGCCCCGCCCCATTTATGTGGGCCATTTGATGGGTGCTTGCAAAAAAGAAAGAAAAATATTCCATATTTAATTGCCTCGACACGCTGAATCAGTGCCCGGGGATGACTAAGGACTAGCCGTGTTCGATTTGCATCACACGCCGTGAGTACCTGTGTCCATTCATCTGAGGGTCGCAGAGGGATCAATTGTGCGCTCAACTCACCCCATATGTAGGATATTCCTCAATGGACTGTGCCCCCGGATGCCAGAATGCCAGGCGAAAATGTAAATACGTGTCCTTATTGGAATTTTATTACGATTCCGGAATCTATCGTAAATCATTTTATGGAGCGACGACTGGTGCACGTGTGAATAGTGACACGGGCAGGACCAGCGTATGGAAAGGAGGGCGGGCAGCCGGAGCGATGATGTTACGAGCTAATAATGTGATTCAATAGACCGGACAGGACTCACCAATTGATGATTAATTCAGTGATTTGCATTGCGTTCAGAGCATTTGTAGGGCTGATGGGGGAGATGGTGACTAAGGGGATAGATACATGGTCAGGTGGCCTGGAGATCGATCTTAACATACGCATCGTGTCATGTTGTTAACGGAGTCATTGTGGCCAGTAGAGGCACTGGCGTCTTATCAATGGGGCAAAGGAGAACGTTTAGGATCTTCGTTTCGTGCTTTTTCCTTTCTTCTAAATTTCAAAACCTTTCAATTCTGATATCTCTCAACCTCAAGATCGTCCTGGTTATCGAGGTATTTGTTCCATAAGTCAGCGTGTCTTCCAACTCTACGATTTTGATACGGAAACGAGGTTATTCCATTTAACGAGTTGAAGTATAGTGAAAACGTTTGTTGCTCTACTTCACGGGGTCTCTACTTCACGGAGGTGTGCGTGGTCATTGGATCTTCTACTGATGCTCAGAAGCAAGGTCCGACAGCAGACCGGATCTTTCTTTTACCTTCTACCTTTGTATATGCTTCTACCTACCATTCCTATCCTCTATGGCGTGGTTTTCAAACGAAGCGTCTTTTTAACACGCATACACATTTACACTGAAAAACCGCACAGAGATATGAGCGATTTGTCCTTACGATGTACTTTCTGTGCAACTTTTCCCAGAACCTATTGAGATTAACGGCAAATGTTTGGCATGCCTAGATGCGCAATTGGAAGCAGGGTTGCCGAGATACTGGGTTTTTTTTACACTTTTTCTATATTCCGCCATCTGAGTGAATGGAGCGATTTAAAAATTTATTTGAACGGACAATAATTTTTACAATTGAGATTACAACTAGACTTACAAAAGCAGGGTGTTGACTCAAGAATATGGGCCCAACTGATGTACTTTGTTTAATTTAATGTTTATTATTATTGTCGGTTTATTGTTTATTTTTGATGTCCTACAATGGCTGGTGCTTACATCGTTGTTGTTGTTCAAGTCCTGACTTCCTCGTTCGGATGGTTGTTGAAGTCTAGTAGCTGCTTTTTGAACAGTGTCACCATGTACTGTTGCAGGGGGAGGATGTGTGCTTGGTCGTAAAGCCTATTGTTGCTGTGGTGCCTTTGACGGTCCCTGTCGAAGGTGAGTCCGGTATATATTCGCAGTATTTTTCTTTCGAAAATTGCGATCTTCGTCGTGCTGGTCTTAGAAGGGCCATTAGCGTCTCCGTGGGTGTTACATGGATTACTACGGTGGCCTCAAATACCATTAGGTTCGGAACCACAATCTTGGTGCAGTTGATGGTCTTCCTGACGAGAGCGGCTGTACCCCGTTTCCCATTTGTACCGTCGGATCTGAAAATAGAGAAATCCTTAAGGGATATGTTACTTTTGCTCGTCAGACGGGTTTCGCTAACGAAGACCATGTCAGGTTGGTTAGCTTTTAGGAACAGATTAAATGCTGTTCGCCTGGCTGCACAATGAGTTAACATTGTATTGAGTGAATGGACCTGACATCTATCGTCCATCACCTTCCCAGGAAAACTCGATATAAGGCGAGTGCAACATCCATTTTTGACAATGGTTGCAGAACCGGCTAATGTGCCATCATTTTCTCCGTTGACAGTGGTTCTGCCACCAAATGCCACTGAAAACGCCCTTGACAACAACTCTTGAAATAAAGTAAATCCGACATAGACACTAGCGACGCCTCATAGCCAGCTTTCCGCTTCTCGCATAGCCCAACTTTATTTCATCCACACACCACCGACTCTAATCTCACCTTCAACAAAACTCACCATCACCACAATTGCATCACATCGCAAGGCAACGCAGTGAACAACCTGCTCCGTTGCCCAAATCACCATCGACTTCAACAGTGTTCAGTGTGACTTCCCATCAATCGGTTGGGTATCGTCTAACCGAGGACGGATCGTCGTACTTCGTCGTTCCTCCTTAATTAAGGAAAGAACAATAAAATAAAAACCTAAACAACGTGAAAATTGGGTGATCAAGTGAATAAGTGTATTTCTTTTATTGTTTGGCAAATTCTCGCCCCGGAATTTAAGGTCAAATACCCACCGGAACCCGAAAATAAACAACAAATTCCTGAAAAAGCAAAAAAAAGTAAATTCTGCGAGTCTGTTTTTCCTTCTTCTGCATTCGCACACAGTCTCGTTGTCTCTCCCTCGCTCTCTCGCTCTCTCTTGCTGCGTTCGGTCGGTTGTCTTCATCTATCGTCAGCTCTCTTATACCCAAGAAATTCTTGTTTTGGTATCTAACGTTCCACACACAAAGCCCAACCCCTCTACCCTGCCGCCAACAACATCGTCGAGATGAAATTCAGTTCAGTTTTGATGTGAATTTTTTTCAATTTTTGTTTGATATTTGGCTTGCGCTTCTCTGTGCGTGTATGAGTGAGTGCGTGTGTGTATTTATTTTTCGCATACAATCCATCGATGGTAGAAAGTTTGTCCAACTCGAAAGTGTGCGTAGGCTTGTCGCGATAATTTCTGTGGAAAAAAGTATCGAAAGGAAAATAAAAGAAATAAGGGCCTGCTTCTGCTGCTGGTTTGGCCGAGAAGAAAATTGAAAGGGTGCCCCGGGACGCAAGACGGCCGAGAAGACAGCAGCAGAAACAACTGAAGAAAAAAAAAATGTTTATATACAGTAATTAGAGTGAAAAGTGAAGAAGAAGAACGCAGAAGCTGCTCCGATAACACGAACGACGGAAACGACGACACGTAACTCAACGCAAGCAAGAACAGATTGTGGTGAGCCAAGTACCTTATCCGTATACATAGTATGTGCATCTAATGGACATAAATGTATTTGTGTTTGATTTTTTATTATTTGCGCCAGTTGATGGATGTGGAATCTTCCAAACTGAACCGCTGCCCCCACCTACCACACTCCCTGTGGACTATTGCTGCACGACTATTGCTCCACTTATGACGGGGAACTGCTAGTCTCTCTTCAATGTTTCTCTATGGATAAATTATCTCCTTCTGCGAAGACCTGGAAGACAGGTTCTTCTGCAAGGTGTCGGTCGTCAAAAGAACTGTGCCGACTTCCACATTTGGCCATTGAGCTATCGTTTCTGCTGCATTTTGTCAGCTCAACTTCCTTCACCGCACTCGTCCTCAAATCTCGTCATTTGGAAATTTCGCTGTGCCGACTATGTTGTTTTCCACATTCAGGCAATCCTAATAGAAGCGTTGAACAATGAAATGTGTGAGACTATGGAGAAGGGTATAAAAACAAAACCTTATGGGATTTGCTTGGCTTGCCTGAGGCTTAATGATCCTTGTCGTAGATTAGTTCAGAAGAAGACGGAGCATTCCTTGCATTTGAAGATCTCGCTGAAACCGAAGAAATGCAAAAAACAGACTGAGGCGACTACACTTGCCAGAAAAGTTCTGTCTTGTCTCCGTGACGCCTGCCTATAATTCTTAGATATTCCATCACATCCACTTCATCCCGACATTCCCATTTCCTTCGCAATGTGGCAACGGCGTAGTTTATCGCTCCTTCAAGAGATCTCAAATCACCCACCCCACAGCAAATCCGAGCTCCCTTCACCGGGCCAGTGTGTCACTTAAGAGGGCATCCACTCGTGCGTGTATCCTCCGATGTCCTCTGGCGTGAAACAGGCAAGCCAAACGGGATGCAAACCAAAACATGGTTTTCGCGACCCGAACGATGTCTCCCTCTTGGTGCTCTCCTCACACATCTGCTGCTTCTGTTCTACTCCCCTTTCGTCAGATTCGTCGACACTCTTCACTCGGTGGGTGGACGATGGTCGATTCTGCTTGGGTACACATTTCCCTTCGGTCGGAAGGTGATACGGGGGCTTTTTTGTTTATGAACCTACGGATGTTTATTTGTTGGACGTACAAGCGTCTAGCGGTGGCATCCTTTTGTTATGTAAACTTGTAACGCTGTGTGTGTGCGTTTATGTGAAGGAACCAATATCGATGAGAGCGGTGGTTTGAACTGTTGACTTGGCACACTCGACGTGGCCTTTGTTTGGGAGCCAAGAGCGCCTCAATGACCCATCAACTGAAGGGCATACGCGCGTGTTGTTGGTGCTGACAACGCTAGCTGCTTGGACTTACATACGTTACCCTCCCTCCATCGCATCCGGCGCGTCGCTAAAATGCAGCAGACCTCGAACAGAAAACTTGCTCGTCAGCTAGACAAGCTGCTTTACGCAACGCTGCCTCCGCGGTTCGACACATGTTCACTTGTTTTGACTTCGGGCCTCCCGCTTCAGCGCATCTCAAGGGGATTGCGTTCTTGTTGAGTCTCACAAAAATGGAACTAAATGTAATGTATTCATCGGATGTCGCACACATCCTCTATCTGCAAGGGAATGTCTCAAAACCCGATAAAGGTGTCTCCTAATCCCTTTGCTCGAAGCCAGGCTCCCATGGGCTTCACGGAACACAAATTCAGCGTTGAATTATGAACGGTAAGGCTTCCCATTGTTTCCAGAACGATCCACAGTTGTGTTCTCGCCTGTACTCGGAGAATCGATAACGATCTAGGTGCCGGTGGTATTGTTATCTGTTCGTGCAGTCGGAAGGGATCAAACGGCGGAATATTCCGTGACGTCCTCCTTCTCGTCTCGCCACTGCTCGGGAAAAACATGCTACACCCAATAGATGTTTCAAGTCGGAGCGAGATAGCGCAGCATTCAAAGTCGACAACTTGTCAGAGAATCTGTTCTTTCGTAAGATGCTCCACAAGCAGATGACTTGCTTGTTGACGACCAGGCAACGTGATAAACCACTCGTTTGACGTCCCTTATCGCGCTGCACAACGATAAGAGTGTCTCAAAAATGGGGGTCATACTCCATGGCTGGCAGTGACAACAGAGACTAACGACACACACTGTCACGGGAAAACACACACAAGCACTTTCATTTCCTGGTCACTTTCCTTGTTCCCTTGAGGAGAAGTGGCTCTTTCTGTGACAGGGGGAAACAGTGCTGATGGATGGTTGAGGGGGGGAAGGCTGCACACGAACTTGACCTCATTGCGCGATTCCCCGCGAATATGCTCTTCACGTTTAATTGCATTGGCATTGCTTCTAACTCAAGGCATCTCTGTCTTTTTTTCCTTCTCTCTGCTTTGAATCTATTTTCAGATTTCCAAAGTGAGTTCTATTTTTCCCCTGTCCCAAGCAACAGCCGCCGCAACACACTTGCACATCCAAGAACAGAAGCAGACAGACATCAACAACAGCAAAACATTGTCATTCGCAACGTCGCATAGCATCCATAAAGCGTCGTCGTTCGCGGGTGAAGTCGTCCGCATCACGGTATAATTGGATAATTGTGGACTTGTAACCATGTGGAGACGTTCCAGCTTCTGGGCAAAGCATTAAATTCATTCTTCATACGCGAGCAAGCGACTGTGTGCGTGTGTGTGTGTGTGTATGAATGCTTGGACTGAAACAGGATGCGAACGGTACGGATTGAAGCGAGTTAATGCCGCCGACGCCGACACCTCAACATCAAGACAGACCACAGTCCAGGGAAAACCATGAAAAAGAGTAAAATAAAACCAGGATGTTCTGCGGGGATTTTCTACGTCAGTGTAAGTAGATTGTGTTTTGATTTCAGAGTTTTCAATCCCGCAGCAAATATGTTTCGTCACAGGGGGAGGCAATGCAATCATTTCCGCTAGAGACCCAAAGATTGTACGAACATTTCACCCACATCATGATGATGACTGCTCTATGCTTGGCGTTCTCTGGCCGCTCGCATGCTCTTTGGCTCTCTATGTGTCCCTTCTGTCAATCGAGACCAATAAAACATGGTATTTCCAGATTCAATTGAATTTCCTATTGTCGCGGCTGTGGGCGGCCCCAAATATCATTGACGATTAATTAAAACCAATTTAGCCCGCATTCCGCGTCGTTCTTAATACTCCCTCAGGGCTCGCGTACCGAATCGCCGAACAGCCGTCATGAGATTTCACTCTCCGCGGAGAAGTGGCATCCGCCGATATGTGGGCACGGACCGTCCGTTACAGTCGCCTTTTGTGTCACTCGTAAGAGTTTGCATGCATGAAACAAGTTCCGTAAGAAGCATTCCTCGGGACAGTTTTCTCCCATCCGGTTCGTTTTTCTACGGTAGCATCATTATTTTTTGCTCTTGTATCTGAATTTGCCTGTAGGAATGTGTGTGTGAGTGAGTATGTTTGTTTGCGCGAGAGAGTTGGTGCTGTGTGGAGCATAACCTACTTTTGGTCAAAAATCGATTTATTTGCCATTGGGAGCGATGGTTTCGCTATTTTAATTTGGATTCGCTGTCACGAGGTATGTTGACATGTGTGACTGCAGGTGCTGTGAAGCTGTGAATGATAAATGCGTGAGTATCTTGACAGCTTCGCTTCTGAAGGGTGCCACAGTTGTACATTCCCTGTTGTCTTGAGTGGATGTGACTGAACTAATCCAATGCAGTCATTACATCCGCATCCCACATTAGCTAGTCGCCCAAAAGCATCGCAGATATTTCTGTACCCCGAATTCAATTCGTTTCTATTTCCATAGCAGTCTCAAGCAAACATTGGAATGCGGTCGTGCGGTGAAAGCTGCGAATGCGAAACAACTCACAGACAGCCCCAATCGATGCAGGAGTGATTCTAAATAAAGGAATGATTCATTTATGTCAAACCTGGATTCCGCTGATGAGGCACAAGTGGTTCGTACGCACGTGTACCATCGTCGTGTAAGGACATGTGGCTTCGCAGTGTGAGTCAGAATTGAAAATCGATATTCAACTGCCACTTACAGCTGGCTGGTAGTGGTGATGCATGTGCTGACGGTGGAGACATGGTGGCAACAATATTCACGGTTTGGCTTGTACGTAGACAAAGGACCTCCGAATGCAACGGTTCGCATAATGTGGGAGACGTCTGTCGATGATGTTGATCGGGGGTGACTCACCACAAGTAGCTACATTCGACTTGACAGAGGGTTATATCAATGTCATCACCACCGGCACCGAAATTATCCTTCAGTCGGCTTTGCAGAAGCCAACCGAAAGCACTATACTGTGTTCTGCTGTGGTGACACTGCTTGAATTTCTAACTTATAATATCCCTCCTTCAACCAGTGAGATATCTAACGGTGCTCTCTCTTTGTCTCTCTCTTTGCAGATCTAGATCATACCGCTATGCATGGTGCTGTGATATATCAGCCTTTCTTTTATACCGCAAATTAAAAAAAAAAAAAACAAACAAAATAACGTAATTAAACAAATTAAATTTAACAACGATTGAAAAACGGAAGGGAACGGACGAAGCCAGCAAGAAGAAAAACAAGACACGAAGGACAGAAGCATCAACGCAACAAAAACGCAGCTCACTCAAAGACTTATAATATGGGGGCAACAATGGGAAAAAGCGGAGGAAATTTACTGGATTCTCTGCCCACGCAGGTATACCACTTAGCCGATGCGGTACAGGAGATGTCATTCAATACTCTGTCTCTTCTTTAGGGGACCTTGCATGTAGTTATGCTTGGCCTGGACTCGGCGGGAAAAACAACAGCTTTGTATAGACTTAAATTCGATCAGTATTTGAACACGGTACCAACGATTGGATTCAATTGTGAAAAGGTGAGTGAAGGAGTTTCAGATACACCGTGACAGAGCACATCTCACATCTGTCAATTTCAGATCCAAGGGACAGTTGGAAAGGCGAAAGGAGTACACTTCTTGGTTTGGGACGTCGGGGGCCAGGAGAAACTCCGACCCCTATGGCGTAGCTACACAAGGTAAGTGAAAATCCCTAGATCTCCCATAGACCCATCTAATTGCTTTCCTTTCAGATGCACAGATGGCATTCTTTTCGTAGTTGACTCGGTTGATATGGAGCGGATGGAAGAGGCTAAAATGGAACTGATGCGCACAGCCAAATGTCCCGACAACCAGGTAAAGGCAAAGTTAACTCACGCAAGCATTGCAATACAATCCCTCTGTCTTTTGTAGGGCGTACCCGTTCTTATATTAGCCAACAAACAAGACCTACCCGGTGCACGTGATCCCAAAGAGCTAGAGAAATTTCTTGGCCTACACGAACTATCACCTCTATACCCAAGTCTGAATCTAACCTCATTAAGTTCCAGTTCATCATCGCATGCGACAAACACCACCACAACTACACCAAATTCGGGCCAAACGCCCAGCATAACACCAACATCGCAACAGTATCATCATCACAAGTCCATCAGTCAGCAAATCTCAACATCAACCTCCACCTCGTCAGCGCTCTCATCGGTGCACAATACGAACACAACCAAAGGTCCAAACAGTGATATCACCTATCAGCAGCAGCAGCAACAGCAGCAAATTCATAACCAAACTTTGCTTACCATCACCCAGCAGACCCCGACGAATCCCCATCAGAAGAGCGGAGGCGGTGGCAGCGGTGGCGGTGGTGGCTCCCAGCTACAGCAGCAGCAGTTCAAGGGCTGGTACATTCAGCCAGCCTGTGCAATAACGGGAGAGGGTCTGCAGGAAGGCCTAGAGGCTCTGTACGACATGATCGTGAAAAAGCGCAAAATGACCAAGGCAAACAAGAAGAAGCGGTAATGTGGTAGTTGAAGCCGAAAACCCGCTCCACCGCACCATCGCATCATCGTGCCATCGTGCAAGCGCGGTAGCTTCAACCGGGGAGCGGCATATATTTTATTTTATGTGTTTAGTTTGTAGATACTCTCAATATACTATATATATATTGATATTACAACACAAAGATTGATATGAAATAAGCTAAGTTATAGTTCGCTGCACAAAATGAACCCTTTACACCACAGACACACCCCGCCACAGACAACCAACCACTTCTTAATATGTATGTATGTATTTAATGTATTTTTTTAATTATTTTGTTCATGTTTTTGAATACCAAAGCCCTGAAATGGGAGACGGAGTGAGGTTAGTCGTCTGTTGCAGCGCCCATGGGAGACAGCATGCTCTAGTCCGAATGCTTGGGCGCTCGGATGGACTCAGGAATTGACTATCCTGTCTGACTGACTGTGGAGAATAGGTTTTTTGTTTTTCTTTTACGTTTCTTTTTCTCACGCGGAGTAAGGTGACTGATTACTATTCTATATCGCGCACGCTAATGTGCCAGAGAGCGAGAGGAGGAGCGACTGATTCATATGATTCATATGAAGGAGTACCATGCTGGGACTTTCTGCTGATGCAAACGTTCATTTACTGACTTTTCAGACCAGCGACCTAGCTGAAGCTGCTTGCAGTCTGTAACTTGACGATCAGTCACCAAAACCAATCCGTCTGGGCCACCAGCCGCTCTTAACTGACGCATTGGTCGTATTTGGATGTCAATGTGAACGGAAATGAAGGATCAGTTAGTTTGTCCCCGCTCTTCAGCACATCAGTCCCTTATCTCTCGCTTCCTTTCGTCATTTGTTGATCACACACATTCAAGCTCGACCAAGAGAGAACGATTCAGAGGAGGAAGCGAAAGCAAGCGAAGTTCCTTAAAAGGGCAACTAGATATTTAACCAAAATTCTTGTTTATACATATTTTACCTATTTTAAGAGCGATTTGTTTTACTTTGAGTTTTGTTTTGTTTTTTTGTGATTTGTTCCATTTGGAGAATTGTTACCAAAGGAATGCTATGTTAACTCCAACTGTGTCTCGATAAGGACCCTATATATACTTTCTTTATATAAATAGACAAATTCAAAACAACATTTATATATATATTTGTATATATATATCTTATATTCATATTTAATTGCACTTTGATGTGATTTATCTGTGTTTCATTTGGTCAGGACTATTCTCTCTCGCTGAGGACGTCACAGATTGTTTTATATGGATCCCATTTGTCATTTGCAGTTAGATGAGTATTTATTAGGTAAAGTAACGATACAAAACTAACGCAGCTTAACGTATTGTGTATGTGATGTCTTCTGTATTTCTGCATATGTTTTATTTTCCATCTGCATTTCGGTCTTAACTGCCTCTCAGATTTATTATTGATTTTTCAAGTCTTTTTGTTTGTTATTTAGTGAACTTTTTAAGGAAAAATACAAAATGGAAAACAGAAGAAAATAAAGAAAAATAAAAAAAATGGATATTTAATATAAACTCAAAATAAGTGAATGGAATATGTTTCATTTGTTAACGTTTTCTTTGATATTGCTTCTTCTTTGGAGAGGCTGTGCCTGCGTGATGTAACAACGTCATGGAGTGTGAGGAGATGGCTAGCAAGTTTTCCCTCCCTGGTCTTTGAATGTTCCGTGCTATATTGTGCATTTAAAAAGGGTGTGGGAATACTATGATGTCCTTCCCCATTGCACACAAAAAGCGTAAAGTCAACTTTGACGCCATCTGATTTTCGCATTTCCCAGTCAATTTGCCCCCAAATTTTCGACACACAATTTGTCCAAAAATGCTGTTGGCTCATAGGTTCAACTGTCCCAACCACGATTTCAGGCAATCAGCAGGAAAATTCGACGCTTGAAAGTCCAATTTTGGACCCTAACGTCATCGGTGGACCGCGGCTGAAGAAAATATGAAAAAAGTTAGAGAAAAATACTAAAATCTTATTATTCCCCTCTGAGGGGTGACCGAGGGCATATAAGGGTGCACTGTGGGGGAAATTTTCTCAGTCTGCTGGTGATCGTCGAGGGGTGTACATCGGGCAGGAATTTTTTTCAATTTTTTTTTGTTGCGACTCTGGGTAGACGTGCACCCACCGACCCACTTACACTGGGATTCTGGGATTCATTTCATCATCATGTTAGTCTTCCGCGTTCCTAAATGTCCAACATAACCGCACTGGGTTCCTCGTTTATACGTGACCTCGAACAACAGAAACAGACACTACATTTTTTAACCATTTTTTATTTGTGTTAAAAATAGTTTTGTTTTACGAATATGTTTACAAAGGAGAGATAAATTGAAAACATTCCCTTAGTGAAGAGAACGTGGGAACATAATAAAACAAACTAATTTTCTGTTTTTTTTTTTTTTTTGTTTCTTCTTTTCAACAATTTCTTACGATCTACAGTTAAGAATACATATGAAGTTTAGTTGTTTACGTTTGCTTGCTGCCGGAGTATTGCATAAGCATAAATGGAAGGATTTAAGGAAATATGAGGACTGGGACAAGGGAAGAGGACAAAGCAAGCGTCAAACATGAATATGACTTTAAAAATTTTGAAAGCTATTCGACGTATTCGAACATAACAAGCAGAGATAAGCTACAAAAAAAAAAGGAACGAACACAAATAATATCAAAAATTCTCAATTCTTATTTTTCAACGGTATATCGTATATATATATATTATGTAGTTTAATTTATGTTATTTTTTAATTCTCAACAAGTACAATCCTTAAGGGAGGCTTACAATAGAGGTTTTCCTGTTGTTCTATGTATGTACTATGGACTTGCTGACACGTACGTTTTCTTTAAGCCTGACATTGATGCATGAATATATGTATGTAATAATTAAATGTGTGTATGGATGTGTAAATGTCCATGGATTGAATGCTATTCAGCGATGAACGAATGTCACCTCTCTTTTCCTGTCATGTCTGTTTGTCGGTTTGAGTTCACATCAATCTCTTAACCTAAAAACTTTGGACTTACATAAATGCGTCCAATGATTTCTATATGTGTGTGTATGTGTGTAATGTTTGATGAATAAGATTTCGGAGGTTTTAAGCGGTCTTAAACTACACTTTGCTTCTCTCAACTTTTTTCTCTTATTCAATGTCATGGAATCGAAGAATGGCTCGTCCAGGAATCTCTGAATTGCATAGTTTCTGTATGACTTCGGCTGCCTGATCACAGGGGAACACTGAATGCGGTGGCGGTTCAATCTGCAAAGTATTAACACGTTATCGAGATTCTCAAAATGCGGGCGTGGGTGCGTGACGACTTACCTTACGATTTGCAACCAATTCGACGAGATCATGAAGTTGCTGGACGCTACCATTCGAGATCGGTATGATCTCTTGATTATTTTCGCTTGAGAGACGAGCGAACTTTGGAAGAAGCTTCTCGGCAACCTCCTCACTGATGAGGATGACGCCACCCTAGCAAAAGAAACCAAAATATAGTTTATTCCTTGTCTTTGTGGGCATGCTTCGGGAGCTAAGTATACACCGTCAACTAACGCATCGACAATGCTTGTCAACCAACCAGACTCACCTTAGACAAGCAATTCATCGAACGGTGTAGACTCCTTGAAGTGGTTCCAAAGTCAATAACCACATCCACGGGTCCACCACACACATTCTTTGTTCTCTCAATCAACTGTGGCTCGTACAAGCACTCGTTCCACTGGACCACGTTTACACTGCAAAACGAATTCGATAAGTCTCTCTCTCCCAATCACCAGCTCAAACTTACTTTTCAATCTCTGTAGCTAAACGGAAGCCCTCATCTCTCAAGCTGGCCACTGTGATGTCGACGAAGTTGTTAGCGCCAGACTCGGCAAAGTGATATGCAGCGATTCGAACGGCCCACAGAGCCAGGCCTCCTGTGCCGACGATCAGAATCTTACATCTGCCGCCTTGCTCGTTGCGTTGCTTCAGGATGTCAGAGACCACTTCGTGGGCCTTGAATACAGCGTGCATGGCCAATAGAGCGCCAGTTGGCAACATTGCCGCCATACTGATGGGCAATGCGTCCGGAATCGGGACGATATACTTCAGATCGGGAACAACCATCAGTTCGGCATAACCGGACGGGGACTCATCGAACGGATAGACAATCACACGCTGGCCAATGGTCAAGCCACAGTTTGGATCAACTTCACTGCCGAGACTCTCAATGACACCAGCCACTTCGAAGCCTGGGAATAGTGCTCCTTCGCGAATCCCCTGATGGGCCGGTGAAGTTTGCTGTGTCGGGCACGTTGGTGTCGGGGTATAGTCGCTCAGCTCCGACGACACCGAGGACATGGATGTGATCGAAGCGGAACGATTGCGTTTGTAACAGGCACCGGCGCAGACAATCTTTATGCGGGCACCCTTCGGGGGGGTATCTTGTATCGGCACGAAGAAGTTGAAAACGCAGTTCTTGACCAAAGGCCCGGGAGACTCGATGGACACCTGACGGCATAGTTTGTTCATCTTGCAGTGCTCGGTTCTGAAATGGAGAAGAAAGGAGAGAGAAAAAATGAGAATTCGGTTGAATAAATGAAGGCGGAGACCACATGTCTATTGGAATTCGTTTTGCGACAGAATGACAGGAACCAAGTCGAAAAGAGGCCAGAGATGTCAAATCTGATCCGGGGATCTCTGCTAAATAGAGGAACGTATCGTTCAGAGGCCATAAAGTCAGCGAAGAATCATTGCCGCTTAAGGATAAAATCAACGAGGTCAAAAGCGATGCGAAAATAATAGGTAAGAAAAAATAGCCGATTAGCCTCATCTATATGCAAGTGGGAGTGTCCATGAAACAGAGTTTATCGATGTCGGCCCTATGATATTACATACAACACAAAGTGTGATTGCGAGAATGCGAATGCGTATGAAATTGAGAACGGAAACCTCGTCGATCGATAAATCGATAACATCGAGGAGGTTACACCGAACCACTGAGCAGCTATTTACCCCTTGGTGTGAGTGAAAACCTCCAGGGACATCTTGTTATGTGACGGTGTGCTTGTGTTTTTGTATCGATGGAAGCGCACTTAGATATTTCCAAGATTTCTGGAATATTTAAAAATTATTTTGCAACGAAAAGCAATAACTGCACTATGTATTCTGCCGGTCACTACTGTCTAACGACACTCAATGTTTGCTATCTACTAAAGTCTACTCTCAATGCGCACTTGAACTGCACAACCCTCCGACCTACGTCACTCAGGCGAGAAGAGGACAAGAGGACAAGAACTCACTCAACGGCCAGTGGGGTACAGACTTAGCGATTTTTGCATAATTAACAGAAGCTTAGTGGAATCTGGGCAGTTTCAGATTGCATTTCATCGGAGCCATCACTGGCATCCTCAGCTCATTGACATTGTGACTGAATGAAGGGAAAATGTGTAAAAGATGGAAGGCGTTTTAGTGACGTCCCATGAGAGTACGAAACGTTTGTGAAAAAACACTCAAATCCGCGGTGAGCGAGAAGAGAAAAGCCAAATTAAACCAATGTGGATGGAAAATAATGGAACAAAACAGTGAAATTAATATGGACACACCAAACGATCCACTCGATCCATAGAATCTCCACTCAAACTATGACACACCCACAGAGAGCTTGTTGGTAAACAAAATATGATCAGTTTTCAGCTGAAGCCATCGTGATCGTAGCAGCCGTGTAAACAGTGATCATTCACTGACGGCGTGTCAGACACCCCCACCGCGCAACAGTTCAGTTGGAACTCCTCAGCCGGCGAAGGGAAACGAGGAGAGGACGTTTACTCGTTTTTCGTATCTTTCTCGATTTGCATACACAGCGCAGTGTATGAGGTGACATCATTCGTGTAGAATGGGCAAAGAGGCCAAAATAAGAGGAGAAAACTCCTTGCAAAATAAATCAGAGGAACAGAGGAAGCACTTTTATGGAACAGATTGCCCAGAATTTGAGGTCATCCAGCCGTCGCCGTATTATTTTTATCCACAACCAAAATCAAAAAAATGAATGCCTTGTTCTTGTTTACAGCGTTTTTGTGTACATTTGGCGATCGTCGATGTTTTGTACGCGCGCGTTTACAAATTTGACAACAAAGCCAGTCACCCGATAAAGATTCCTTTAGGATATCCGATACGAACTGTGGTGGCAGCGGCGGGAACGAACAATTTAAGGCTGCTTGCTTTTGAGCTAGAAGACGTGCACTCGAGAAGCCGGAACCAGCTGAAGCCGCAATATATATTCTTGGTCTCTGCCTTTTTTTTGCAGGCACAATTTTTAAGAGGTGATTAGAATTCAGTAGGCAGATCACAAGCACAGTTGGGGTGTGCACTTGGACGTGGTGTACACAACAACGCTCCCCGCCCGACCTGGAGGTGATGGACAAGACGAACACTCAGTGGCTGTCAATTAAAAAGCACTTATGCGTACTTTATGCCACAATGAAGTGTGTGTGGGGTTTTTGTTCTCCTCTCACAGTCAGCAGAACAAAGGGGCATAATCGTCTGTCGCCGCCCGCTCGCTGGCGAATCTGTGATTTAAGCTTTTGCGATTTCAAGGACTGCTCCGATATTATGCAATCCAGCGTGCAAAATCACAGTGGTCACACACAGAAACACCTGTTTGCAATAAAACAACAACGATTTAAGCGGTTTGCAATAAGGTTTAATCACTTCATTGAAACCTGTTCAAATGGTCGTAATACGTAATAGTGCAGAGACGGTGATCTTCAGACGCAATTAGTCACATAGTAGCTGCAGCTCTTTGAATGTTTCGCTATGAAGCGCTTTTGCTTTGGTGAGTCAAGGGAGATGAATGAACACTTGCTTACCATCGCACACTGTGTTTTGGATGGTAACGATTTTTTGTTGGAAACTGAGGATGAAGGAAGACGACAGTGTCTTCCAGTTAAAATCATCTAGTGTCTTAGGAACCACTAGGCAAATCTGTGGCTGGCATAATTTGTTACCCAGTCCCCCTCAACGATTTGGCGTGTTCACAATTTACTGCATTTTTTCGACATTGCAATTGTGGACGGGAAAACCCTTTGATTCACATTTTCGACTGTCCCATCCACTTCATCAATAATTTCAAGTGAATCGTGGGCAGTTTTCCGTGAACATTCGACGATTTAAAGTTGCATTTTCACACTCTGACTTTATCAGTGTCTTTGCCGTGGATGGGACGTGGGGAGTGCAATTGCCTACAAAAGAATCAACACACATGAGAAGCTCGCCTCCTTCAGTAAGACCTTTACTGTATCACTTCCTCAAAAGCAATCCGACTTCGACTTCCCCACTACCTGTTGCCAAGCTATCGAAACATCTACTGTACTACTAATTTTTCTGTTGCCTCGCACTCGAATCTAATCCCTATTCAATACACAATCAACTTGCCCTTGTGAAAATCAAACTTGTTTACGGCGATAAACACACGCTCCACGGCAGAATCTTCCAAAAAGTCTTTGTCCCTCGTAGGTGGTGTAATTCAATTGCTGACCGAGATAGCCGGCCCCAAGCCTTCTCGTCTCCTCCTCTGTCAGTCGATTACAACGAAATGAAACGAATGAATGCTATTTACCCCTTAATGAGACTGAAAACCTCCACCGACATCTTGGCGTTAGTTTGTTATTCTCGTTGTTCACTTGTCAATTTGTCACTCTGCGCTGCACATCTATGAAGAGTCTCTTTCTCTCTCGCTAAACACAGGGATACACTGTTGGATATGGGACACTGGACACAGAACAATGGATCTTCCAAATCAATTGAAATTCTTGCAGAATTATTTTGCAACGACGTAACAGAACTTTCGATTTCAAAATCAAGGACACTTTTAATTTGCAGGTAGGCACTACCACACGATGTCTAACAAAACAACTACAGTCAATGTTTGCGGTCTACTAAGGTCTGTTCGGAGTGTACACTTGAGTTTTATATCAACCGTTCATTCCACTCAGACTGGAACACCACTCAATGGGGACAGAGAGAGAGTGTGAGAGAGAGAGAGAAGCAGCAGCAGAAGCACCACCAGCGCCAGCACCGTCGCAATTTCCATGTGAACAGGAGAACGATAAGCAATGTTTGTTTGACAAACGAACAGGCCAAATCAAAACAAAACAGATTTGCCGATACAAAAAGTAATTTGAAGCGAAATCATATCGGAAAGTCAGGCAGCGGTTACGTGTTAGCCAGTGTTCTTGGAATTAACATTGTGCACATCACTTGCTTGCAATTAAATAAGAGAATCTACACCACACAAACACACACGCGGGCACTCGCACGCATACATCTCATAGTTTGTTAGTAAACAAAAGCCAAACACCGCTGCGAAAGAAGACAAGCGTTCAGCTGAAGCCATCGTGATCGTGGCACGCATGTAAAGAGTGATCACTCGTGCCGCACCCCACCGCAAGCCCGCCTGATGGGCCTCTTTTCTGGTGTGTGTTTGTGTTCACTGAGTATTTCCCATAATCACTAGCTATGCAAAGGAACGGGGTCGTGTACTCGTTCGTGGCTTCGGTCTGTTTGCTGCTGCTACTTCCCTGGCTATTGTTCCGTTGTGTGCACATCTCATCCCCAGTTCTAGTTCCAGTCCCCTGGAAAAGGGGTGAAGATAAACGAGGAAGGGAGCACGCCAAGTCGAAGGCCGTCGTCTTTTTGTTTACAAATCATTTTCTCCGCTTCTCAAGCAGCATTGCACATTTTTTTTTTGTGAATTTCATTGTCTTTCCATTCGGAACTCAGAGCATTCCCAGGCAGACCGGGTCTCCATTGGAACGTGCTCAGTGTGCATTCAATTCTTGAAACTGCATGAATACTCGTGCCAATGCCAGGTGGTGACAGCTTGAGAATTAACTTCCTTGTTTCGCGTGTGTCAGTTCCTATTTCACAGCGACGCTAATTTTCCGGGTTTTACGGAGATCTATAGATAACACAAAGACTGATTGTGTTGCCCGGCCGACTAAGGCTAAACAAAGATCAACGAAGAAAGTTCCATTGGGTCGTGGCCGGCGGATTGGAGACCTCAAAACCAATGAATGAGTACCTGGCCGCTGTGATTAATGGAGAATTAAATTGTACTCGGAATGAGTTAAGCGGCGAGAGAGGAGGCCACATGCCTTCACGGGGTACTTACGACGAGTTAAGAGGCACTTAAGTGGTTCTTAGAAATGTGGAGCTTAGAGTAACTCGAAAATGCTTCATTGACAGACTTAAGGCCTTCTTCGCAAACTTGTTCTCAACCTTGGATTGCATAATTTGTTCCCCCAGACTCCCTCGCCTGGCCGTCCACGCCAATTATATTTTTGTGCACGTGTTTTTCCAGCACACAGAACACTACGTTCTGAAACCTCACTATCGGCTTACACAGCAGTTGCTGCGCGACAAAAGATTATCTACCGATTTTGCATGCCATAGATTTCATCAAACAAACAACATGTAATAATTAAAGAATAGCGTTTGTGTATAGTTTTAAAACTCCAAGCGAGACAAGCTAAAATCAATTTGGCCGCAAAGTTCATTTGAAGTTTGTATACACCTTGTCATAGGCCGGTTGATACTCTCCCTTTCCTCACTCCAATTCCAGCAGGTGAGGTGTGTGTGAATGCATTCAGGCAGTGAGCCTGAGTATGTCTTTTCAATTAAAAGTCAAATCTCGATAGTGCACCCGTATTGTTGTTCTCCTTCTAAACAACTATTCGATCCCGTGATATAATAGACTTTGTATCGTTCGAGATCAACGAGTGTGTCGTTAGTTTGGCCGGTATCTTGTTTTGCTGGCCATCGACGATAAGGGACACCCTTAACAGGCTTTTATCACCCAGGCGTTTGATTTAATTAAAAGGCGCTTATCGCTGTTCACTGAAGGCCTATATGCAATGACTTGTTTTGTAAACAAGTGGACAGCGGTTTCCGCGCACAGGGTGTTCGTATATGCGTTGTGGTGATTGACACTAGAAGCAGTCAAAGCAGAGCGCCACCATGTACCTCGCGACGCACCTTGACTGACGTGATTTGCCTTTGATTCAATTCATTTGAGCAATTTTAATAAAAGTCCCCACTTTAGACTCCATATGTCCAGCCAAACAGCCTCACACTCTAGCAAACTGTAACTACCTCCACGGTGACTCTCTTGGCTGCCCTCATCAATATTGACAGAGAGTGAGTGATGGCGAGCGCGATGGTGGGTTGGGGATGCTGCGCAGTAAGGCACGTTTGCTGATTCGTTAACCATCAGTTAAGAACCGAACGTGCCTCCCTGCGGCCTAAAGTGGTCACAAATTGAATTCAATAGAAGAAATTCACTTAGAGTGGCTTTCATTTGATATGTCATTCGCCCGGCCACCTCGAACTGGCAACCGCATGCCCGACCAGCCGGAGACAGTCGCCCGATTGACTAAACGACCGGCCGGCAGGCAGGCAGGCTTCATTGACGCAATGAGTTTTATTTAATTCGTGTCGGAAACAGAAGCATATATCGGCTTGTTGTCGAGAGGTGACACACACACGCGTGAGATGACTCAGAAATACGAACGGGAGGACGGGTGGTAAAGGCAGAGTTAAAAGAATGAACCCTTGTTTGACAATGATTCGGAAGGATTGGTGGCCCTGTGGAGATGGGGCATTGACGACAATGGTAGCGGGGGTGGAACTCACGATATCGACGTCAACTGTGGCATTTATGGCTTTGACAGCGTTGACGTCGAAGACGGCATCGATGGCTTTGACAGCACTGACGACATTAAAGACAACGACGTCGACGCCAGTAACGACAGCGACGACCTCGCCGCCAGACATTGTGTCATGACCGCAACGTCGCCTTCTAGAAACGCGCTCCTATGTTCGAAATGTTTACGACAAAAAGATGCTCTGAAGGCAAACTGAGGTCAAACCACGATTTTTGACTCTCATTCGCCTCGAACCATTGGCGGTCTCAGCCATCTCCTCAGCGCTGGCAGGAAGGTCAATGCCAAAAAACAAATAAAATTTCATCGGCATCCATCCCCGCCCACTCCTACATACCCACGCGCCTCGATTTTCACATCAAAATAATTTGATGACACCCGCAAAAGATTTATTCCCGTTTACGAATAGAATACCTCACTAAAAATAAGACACACAAAACAAAAAAAACTAACCTTTGCTGCTCATCCATATCCCCGATATCCAAAGCGTCGGAAAATGCACACGATTAGTTTTTCTATTCACAAAGGAAGTCTACACTAACGTCCACGACCAAACTAGGCTTGAAATTCACTTACGACAAGAACAAGAACTGAGTTCCTTTCAAATTTACTGTCGTCGGGGCTGTTTGGGAAAAACTGAAGAGCGATAAACGATCGGCCACTAGCTGAGGACTGTGTCTGGCGCACAGCTTCACTTTCCAACTGGCCGATGGCGTTAGTGTGATTTGGTTCGCGTTGTGGTGTTTTTTTTTTTTCTTTTTTTGTATTTTTTCTGCGAACTTGCTCTTGCAACCCATCGACCGACGGCGGGAAACAAAAGTATCTATACGTATGTGGATACACAAACAATTTTATATCTCTTGTTGGAATTTATTGAGCTTTATGTTTTGTTTTTTATGTGTGTGTGTCCTTTCCCTGAAATTTGATAAATTTTATTTTTGAAGCTTCCATAGGTTGCTGCTGGTTTTGGAATTTAAACCAGGAACCAGAGAAGCACGCAGATTCCGCGCAAGACTCGAAAGACTGTTCATCGTTCCTGTGTCCGGGTGGTGGGGGAGGAGGGATAGTGAGCAACAAAGGCAATAATTGTCATTGTCATTGTCTTGACTTATCTTATGTTGTCTTGATTCAGCGGGTTATGGGGGTGTGACGTGAGTGTGCGGGTGTGTGTGAGTGAAGAAGAAAGAAACAAAATTAAATTGTTTTCATTTTTATTCAACTGCTCCTCGTTGTTTTCGTCAATTACTTTGACATTTTGCGTTCTTTTGACAGTGGTGTCAGGTCAGGTGGTGGAAGAGGGGGAAGATGGAGGAGGAGGTGAGCAACACTTGTTGACATCGAAGAATGCACACACACACGACCACAGTCAGGAAGACTTTTCATATTTTTTTTTAATTTTAATTTCTTTTGGCAGCGGACCAGATGGGAAACAAACGCCGCCGCTGCACAGATCAACGTACAATGACACTCGAGTGTGAATAGCCCGATAAAATGAATTGAAAAGAGATTTCCTCTATATTTGCGGTTGCAGAGGGGTCGAACTGGACTGGCTCCGTTCTCGTGTGAAGAATAAAGCACGCAACGCGACCGTGCACGGCTCACAGAGCTCAGGGAGGGCACGGAATTCACATAATCAAAGAGCCCACAAATCTCACAGACGTCACAGAGGCTACAGGAGCACACAGAGCTCGCAAGAAGTCCAAAGTAACATGCAGCCTCCTTTAAGTGCCAAAATTTAAATATCTACTTGGAGGAGGTCTGGCATGTCGCCCCGGGTCAGGGTTCTGTCTGTGCTCCGCCCGCTGAGAAACAGCGCCTCCTCGTTCGGTCACTCCTAGAAAGTCCATGAAAATGCTCCGTGGAACTGCTGCCACCAGTAGCCACGGACTTTCACCGTGCCAGGAAAAGGGATTTGCTCCCGCGAGGGCTCACGACCGCACCCACTAATGCCATATGGCGAACGAGCAGGTTCATGAGAGAGTGCGGTGTGGTACCTCCATCATTTCCCGCTTTGAAGGTCAAATCTCTCACCACCCTCGCGACTGTCAAGGTCATGTATTGTGAGCAACAACGGGGGTTGATTTTTTCTCTCTCTGCAACACCAACATCCTGCTTTCGATCTCCCCCCTCCCCCCAAGCAAAACTATGTGTGACCTGAATCTACGACGAAGACGGGGGGAGAAGATGACCAAAAAATTGGAAAAGGGAACAGGACCTGTGCACGCCATCGCCGAGTGAAGCGATGGACGTTGTTTACGCTGGATTTCAACTACACAAGCATTCATCACATACACATGCAGACTCACAGGAAAAAAGGGATCACATAGAGAGAGGTACATGATGGAACACGCAGCCACCGCGTGAATATGTCCTGTCCACCCCATGGGAACGGATGGATTCGAGTTTCTTTTTTTTTTTTTTTTTTCCACCCCTCGTCAAGGGATTCACGAAAATCCGTCATCGTTGAACAAGGACAACGCAGTAAATTTAAACAATTGTCGCTTGGCTACAATAGGAGGGGCCGCAGAAGCGAGCGGAACCAACAACGTTACATAAAAGGTCGTCATCGCGTAACGAGCGAAGATAATGGTTTAAAGGTCTACTTACGAAATCAGTGAAAAGATTGGAGGTAGATGCAGCACTTTTTCCCTCTAGATGCGTTTACAGGCCAAGCGTCTGCCTCGAAGGACTTTGGATTGATTTTAATTTTCGGTTGCTTTCGACTAATTTTTCGCAACACGCGTACTCTCACAAATTGAACAAGGATTAATTTTGAGCGTTGACTGTGAGTTTCACACAAAACGTAACAGAAATAAAAATAACACGTCGAGACGAGAGTAGTATAGCTAACGACTGGATGTAAACAGAACGGAGTTTAGTTTGACTTTGAATTCTCCTTTTGAACGTGCCGTGCGAGGGAGACAGGATGTGCCAATGTCGATAAGTGTCCTATATTATGTGCTTTCAAGGGACGATTCTACGCGTGTTTGTGCGCCGCTATTCGACTGCGCGCCGATGGTTAATGCGCTGTATGACAAAAGTACCGTACCGATTTTGGGAGTAAATCCGCTATCTATGAGCTCAGTCCCAACACAAATCGATTCCAACCCCATTCAACCGCCTACACGCCTACATTCAGAGTCAAATAACACTCCCTCGCTAGTACCATACCGTAGGCAAGGTAATAAACACGGCATCACGTAGCCCAACTTACAGCCATTAACTTTCACGTGCGTTGCATGCGGCTATCACGTGAATCCAGGACCTCCTATGTACATTTAGTTGTACGTCTGTTTGTGTGGTTGAGTGTGTATGCTTCCATTGTGCGATAAACCATTCATTTCAGAGCCTGCGCAGTCTGGCCGAGTGAATAGTTCTTCTGCCTGGAGAAAAGCCCCTTGAATGGCCAATACCAGGGGAATGGTATGGTATGACATGAAAGGGAAGAGGATGGTATGAATTCGACTCACGAGGCCGGCAACTAAATGGGTCAAGGGATACAATTCCACCGACAATTTTTCACAGGGATGGTCTCATGTCTTGCAACATTCACAAATCTCCATGCTCCCTGCACGCTTGTTTCCCTCAACAGTCGCACTCCGTTCACTAACGCCACACTCCTAGCGCAGTCCGCTTTCAAAACCGTCGCGCTCCGTGCCGCTCCCAATCCTGTGACCCTTTCCAATCGTCCGTCCTGTTCACCGTACAATCGCTCACCATACCCTCGCCCGCAATCCCATCCCCACACCAGCGCGTGTTTCACACCACAGCGCGTTCCATCCACCGAGTGTCCAGCACTGCCGACGTACATACATATATACTGCACATACCTTCATCCAAACATACTTGCACACCATATCATTTTAGGTGCCAGCCTTGTGAGCTTCCAAAATCCCGTCGACCTCCGATCTATTTTGCATAGAAAAATCTGCCTGAAACACCAGGCCACCAGAAACCCAGCAAAAACAGCAGGTGTACCAATTTTCATCACAACAGATATGCAATGAATTTCTGCCCAGGACTTGATCTCGAAAATCGTTGCATAACTCCCAGACACATTGAGGCTAGCAAATGCCGCCACCATGTTCCACTGCTGAATTTTGCTAAGCTAATGTCACGCCAAATTATTGGTTTGTGCACATGGCAGTGTTTTTACTGTAGTCAGGTTTTATACCAACTTCCCATATCGTAGACACAAGCCTAGTCCTATGAGAGTAAAGGGATATCCCACTGGTGGGATTTTGCTATAGCCGATGTCACTACTATTTGGTGGTACAGGGTAATTTAAAAGAATTCCCCCCAGAAAGCTTCAGGGACACAAACCGATGAGCGTGTGGTACAGAGTAATTCAAATGAAATTTCCCCCTAGCTTGGATCTGGTGCACAAACCTATGAGCGTTGAGGGATATCCCAGTCGTTGTTCCTCGATTAATCATCGAAGAGAACCCCACCCTTCCGCGACCTTGGAAGAGGCTATCCACAGTTCACCCACTGATACAACTCCGGCGTTGAATTGTGCCGCGTCACGGTGCCATTCAACTTGACACCCCAACGAGTGTTTCGAATTTCCCCGGGAGCAAGAACTGTAATCAAGCAACATTACCTAATGGCACTTTGGTTAATATATTTATAAATTCAACGGAATGAACTGCGCTTTCATGTTGGGCAATTATGCAATCGCGCAGTGCTAGTACACTGCTGATAGAGGCACTCCCTATGGGCTGTGGCGGTAGTGGTGGTAACGCGGCGGCTGAGGAGGAGGAGACTGTCGCCGGTGGTGGAGCGAGGGTCGGTCATTGTTGCAATCGGCAGCAATCGCAATCGAGGCGAAAATATTATTTTTATTGCGAGAATGTAAATCGGAATTGTGATTTCAATTGGGACCGCCGCGGGCCTTTGACCTTTTTTGCAAAACGTCGCATTGTGTGTGATTGTGTGTGTGTGAGCTGCCGGTGCTTATACGGAGCCCTGTGAGCAATCGCTAGCTGAAACGATGGTGGTGTGTAAGCGAAGTAATTTGGCACAGAAGAAAGGGTTTACGTAGACTCCCAAATGTGGCAAGAGGCGATAGACTCGATAGACTGAGGACTGTCTGGAAGCCAGTGCCGTCTATATAAAAGTCGTTTTGAGGTGGATGCTTGATGCCGAGATGCTCGAGAGCCTGAGGTTTTTGCCCGTCAAAATATGTAGATGCCACTTCCTTAAAAAAAGCTCCTGAAAAAAAAACCGTTTCATGTTTCAACTGTCAGCGTGATCTGGACCGCATTTCTGACCCAGCAGTTGCCTCGATTTTAGTCACCCTGGCGATTGTTGAACAATTTTATAAGAAGACCCACAATTCTTCCATTCTAGGACTCGCACGCACAAGCGATTAAGAACACAACACACCGGCGCACTCCATATATTCCCCCTCCCCCTTTATCGTCCATTGCTCCACGATGTTTTAATTTTTAATTAAAAATTGCACAAACACATATTCAGACCAAGCGGCACATGCAAGCATATAAATAGGTGTGACTTCATTTGCAAGTGCAGTCAATGACTCGGCACAAGGCCATTTCGATAAGGAACACAGAGCCAGAGCCAAAGCCGCCCGACATTGTGCGTCAACTCGAAAGCGAGAAGCAAGTCGTCTCAGCGCACATCCCCTCATAGGCGCAACCTGCAAACCAACACACTGTCTCCGTCGCCGCTTCTCACCCACCCACCCGGCGTCAATGACGACGACGGCCGACATGATGTTCAGAAAAATTCAGAGAAGCACGAAGTCGGAGAGAGCGACGTGTAAAAACAAACAGAAAACAAGCAGAGACACGGTGGACGGGAGAAGGAGAGCCTCAGCACGAGCACGAGGACAAGAAGGAGGCGATGAAGAAAAAAAAAAAACAAACTACGGGATAAAAATAGACGAGAGAGTCGTTACGCAGATGCAAGCGCGCTGCGACGAGAGCCGCGCAGAGCATGTTTCAATGAAAGCGGCGACAACAACAACGACGATGCTGCTGATGAGGATGGTGATGACTTCTTGGTCTTTAGCAACAGGACGCATGCACCCGTCCCCCTCGGTGGCAGGAAATGAATATGTTGATGCGTTACACTGACGGCCACTAAGCAACGGATGGGATTACAGGCATTTCAAGGTCGTGGCGGACAGCATCCTCTGAGACTGGCCAGACCGACGCAGAGCCTTTGAACAGAACGCAGTCTGACCAGGTGACGGATGGACTGCCTCTGAAACTGAGCTAGATTTTGGCAGCCAGCTCTCAGAAGTGATTCTACAAAACAAAGGCTACGCTAGAAGTCACTTTCACGGCCTTTGTCCCTCCCCTGGAATTCTCAACACCGCCTTGACCTCAAATGGATCTTTCACGTTGTCACACAAAGAGTGCATCATTTCTTTAATTTTGAACTGCAGCTCCACATCGTCAAGTCCATTTGGCCCACTTCTATGTTATTCAAGCCAGGTACCCACATAGATGCTGTGGCCTTACACAGTGAAAGTATCTCTGGGCATAATTGGTGCCGCCACAACTGGCGCACGAAAGGTACACGACGAACAATAGCTCTGTGGCATGCAGCGCGCGTGCAAAACGATGTAACATAACCCCATCGGCACACTAATCTAAACTCACTCGCTCACTCACAGACTCACACTCCCATACGTACGACTCCAATGGACATTGAGACTTTCTTTGGATTTCAATCGAAATCAAATTGCATAGCAGCGGGAAAGGAGGCCTGTTATGGGGGCCGGAGACAGAAAGAGAGAATTGGATCGCAAAATATACCAAGAATCAATATAGATTCACATTAAGATTTGTACTTTCTTTCTGCCGTCTTGTGGATTTCGGGTCAAATGAGCATTTGGGTTGCCCGATGGCCAAGGTTTGAGGCCAACTTCAAAAGGCTTGTCAAATTTTTTGAAAGGAAAATTAGGCTCATGCAGGCACGCTTTATCAAAATGACATAAGCCCATATTCTCTACTGCCACTTATATCTCGAGAACAGTGGATCTTATGACAAAAATGTGCGAGTAGCTTTTGTAGCTTGACTTGGAAATCTATCTTAATCTTATCGATGAATAAAAATCCCTTTTGTGCCATCGTCTAAGTGCAGCCACAAGCTACAAAAGTGTCTAGCTCCAGACCAAGTTTCAGAAAAACTCGACTAAATTCGTTCCACTATTTACTAAACTTTTTCGGCGAAATCGTGTATTTTTCTTGATTTAAAAAAAAAACCTTAATTTTGGAAGGGACATGCTTTTGGATCACAGATTCGACTCTTCCTTCTGATTCCATCAATTTCAAGGCAATCGTCAGCAGATTTCATGGACAATTTAACGATTTAAAGTTGAATTTTCACACTCTGACATCATTGGTGGAGAGCGTGTCTTTGCTAGCCTTTTACGCGTTTTATTTGGCTGAGTAGGAGGCAGTCGAGACTGGATGGATAAGCTTGGATGCGACCCAGAGAATGTTATTCAGTGGAGAGGCGGCGGACGGAACTTCTTTAGGTTCCATAAGATCCTTTGCTAGTGGCGTTTCCTGTGTCGGCCTCAAAGTTTTCATGACGGAGCCACGCGCTCGACATGGCTTTTGAACTATGAGTTTGAGCTCAAATCTAAAGCGATATCTACCCCGAGCGTCCTTTCTCCGATCGGTTCGCCCATCAGCTCCGTTGGCAGTCACCAGCAGTAATCTCGGTGCAAGATAGAAAATGAAATTCAATTGCAAGCCATTCCGATCCCACAGCCCACAGTTGACCTAGAATCGCTGGTTAACCAGCCTCCTCCGTGGGTTTTCTCTTTTCATCCGTTTTCTATCGCTCTTCCTTCTCTGTGTGTGCCTGTCGTATGTGTGTTTCTATGATCTATTCGGGTTAACTTTCCATTCGTATCCACTCTTCGCCGGATTTGTTCGTTCGGATCATGTATTCGCAGCCACGGCCACACCAGACAGCAGTCATTTCACCGCGCGTTCTTCTGTGGCAGCAGTGTTGGATCTACATGCAGTCGCCATCACCATTACCATCGTCAGCACCGCAACACTGCATAATGATTATGAAAACGCAATCGTTGCAACATGCAACATGCAACCGAGCGGGTAGTTGATAGAAGAGGAAGAGGAGGCAGCGACAGAGCGATAGAGGGGGACAACTTCCTTTCATAGGAGCTCCGGTGTTTCTGGGTCACTTTTCACCCGAGTTTCTTGTCTCAAGTCTTGTTATTAGAGAAGACGCCTGTCGCATGAATCTATTGGCGTGTTGCACCGCACAGAAGAAGAAGGCAGGCAGGCTGGCAGAAAACTGGGTCGGTGAGAGGATTAGGAAAGTAACGATGCCTTTGGCCATGCATCTCGTAACTGGCCTTATGCAGCGCATAACAGAAAGGTGCGGCGACAGGCGAGCTGAGGGACTCAGTAAGAAGTCGTCACCGGCACACTGAGGGAGAAAGTCTGCAAGGCCAAGGTGAGAGTCAGGTTTTTAGGTGGTTTCCTAATTTCACTAGAGATGTTGTAGCTCAATTTAAATTCACTCGATTTCAGATGAAGGCCTTCATCTTCGATCACCCATAGACGGCTTAAGCCGTCTTTGAAGGCACTTCAAGCTATTATCTTGGTTGTTAACAGAAGCCTTTTTTTCAGCCGAGCTTTCAGATTTCCATGTCTGCTTGTGAGATGTGTCGAGTTCGAGGGGAGTATTCAACCTCTTCCAGGTCTGGCCTAGACAATCCAGGCAAAAGACAGCTATAAATGCAATCATTTCCAAGTCACCAAGTTAATTATCAACCATCGCAGGGGTCAATGCGCCCAGGGGATATAGCAAGAGACGTCCACTTCATCCGACCGTTGCCTCGCAACCAAGCCCCACTAACAACTAAAAAAAACTTACATCCACTCTGGAACTGACCACCGTACGAAGGGGAATGATATGTCCCTCCCCTCACCGCGGTTGCATAACGCGGAACCTTTTCTCCTCATTTGCAAAGCTAAACACATTTGCATGTCGCCACATCAGCGTCATCCTGTTTGTCTGCCTGCCCAACCGCTAGGGTGCGTCGTCATTCCACATCATCGAAAGGTCAGGCGACTCGCTCGCTCTGGTATTTGACTTGACATCTGGCAGTTCCCTCGTCCCTTCAAGGCGCAATTGCATATTCTTCGAAGTCATCAACTGAAGGCGGCGGCGACGGTGGCGACAACGACGACTGTGGAAAGACACAGGCGCACAGGCACAACGACCAAGAAGACAAAGAAGAACGCGTTCTCCACGCAAAATCAAAAGGAAAAAAAACACACTCTGGGCGTGTGTTATTGTTGGATGTGGGGCAATAACTCCTAATCGTCCATATGACTGTCTCAAGGTCTTTCCCAAATGTATGCACACACATGTGTGGTGTCGTGTTTGTGCATTGTGTTGGGAGACGGCATTGTGTTGGTGGCCAGTCTTGTTGTTGCCGCAAAGGACTCCTTGTTATTTTTGCAGAAGAATAGAGTGGACGGTCCAAGGCCAACAACACCAACAACAACGCAACGCAATGCAAAGCAAGCTTGATACGTCGTTTTCCTACAGCGTGGATGAGGGTGCGGGCGAGGGTGCTCCCAGCCTGTCGCATAAAACAAAGAATTGAAGGAAGAAGCGACGATTTTCTTGTTAAGGGCAGTCAACGACGACGGGGGCGACTGAGGAGAGAGTAGCTGTAGATAAGAAACAAGGAACGTGTAGAAAATCAGAGAAGAACGAGATGGGATAATTCTTGCGGGATGCTGTTGATCATTAGTAGCTCAAAATCCAGCACATCTCCATTCTCCACCCGTGAATGATTATGTTATGAGAATTCCACGAACACCGTGTCGTCGCCACCGATGCTGCCAGAGACGCTCTCGCTTCTTGTTCTCGTTCTCTTTCTGGCTATCTGATGTAATATGTGGACAGAGTCGTTGTGGAGAGCAGTGTCAGCGTAAGGAGGGATTCAGGGGAAATTCACTTGAGTAATCCTGTTGCCGTTTTCCGTTCGCTGGTGTTGCAACGAAGGCAGGTCGTGGTATGCTTCTTCGGAATGTTCTGCGACCGTTCTGTGTGGTTCGTGTTGTCTTGTGCTTTTTGTGGTTATCTTGATTCGTGGATGCGTCCCCGTTTCTCTTTGTATTCATTTTTAGCTGTTTGCCATCAACTGCTGTTGGTTGCTGAATGGATTCAGATCACCAGGCATTTGGTTTAAACCAAGGGGATTTTTTTCGAATTCAACTCTCAGGCTAGCTCTGGCTCGCCTGACTAAGCCTAAATCTGGCCGCGTCTAGAAGGCTATGTTGGGCTCTAGCTGCCTTTTGATGCCTTTGACAGTTTCTGACTATACGTCTGGGTGGTAGCTATGGCTGGTAGCCAAGGCTGGAAGGAAACATTTACCGTCATGGAATGAATCATCGCATGGCATTTCCGGGCAACGACATGGAGACACACTCGTCCGGTCCAACAGTCAAATTCAAATGGAGGTGCCTCCCTTTTTGCATTTCTGTGTGTCTGTAATAGAGCAACGAACCAGACGCAAAACTCAACCAGGCACTACCTAGTGGATGAGCGAATGAAAAACAAAAAAATAAAAAAAACGTCTTCAACAATCTGAGAGGAAAACGTAGATCACTGCGAAGAGTGAACAAAAGTGAAAATAAAACAGCACACATACACACGAGCACGCACATGCAACACTGAAAGTGTGCACAAAGAACCGAACCAAAGCTCAGAGATTATCTTCTGACAAGAGGCAACGACTGCAGGCAGGCCAGGCAGTCACCTCCGTGCTGCTGACGAACGATGGAAGGATTCGTCGTCGCCTGTTCTCTCTCTCTCTCTCGTCACCTATGATGTGGAGAGCGTTTTTTCTTCTTGTTTTTGGGCCTTGCGCTTTGTATTAGGTTCGTTGGCTCCTGTCAGGGTTACGTGTTTCGATGTGCATAACCTTTGTTGAGCTTGGCATTGGCCAAGCCATAGTCTAACCAGCTGGGGGCTGCGGTGTGGTGTGGTGTATGCGATGAGGTGACCACTCCTGATGTCTGTGAGTAGGTAGAGAACCTTGCAAATAAGATGCGTTACATAATGAAAACCTCTTATGTATTATCGGGACGCTAGGGATTGTTTGCTGGACTGGGCATTACTTAATGTGTCGACGCAGGTAACAGAAATCAGAGCTTTTGCTCTTGCCGCGGAGCATGATGACGGACTGTGAATCTTTGGGGAGTGGTGTGGAAGCGTGTGGGGAAAAGGGGTTTTGCTGGTTATGCGGGATGATTACTCGATTTCGTTGGGCAGCGATGAGATTCGGAACAATTGAGAAGCACGCCAACTGTAGAAAATCGAGACAATTTTTACTAGACCGGCGAATCAATTTAGGGTGGTTTAGGGAAATTGGAAGTGCTCTATCCGGATTACAGAACGATGGATTAGTACAGATTGAACAGAGATTGGAACTCTGCTTCAAGAAGCTTCACTAGCCAGGCCTGCGTAATTCAAAGGGAATGATCCGATCGAGGATGGTCAGTGACGGAAGGCAGCTGTAGCTTAGGCTCAGACAATCCATGGGTCGCCTGTCATGAAGTCTGGAAATTCGGACTACAATGTCTCCTTTAGCGGCGAAATGGCACCAGGACTCAAAATCCGAGGAATGCAACTCCACGCTAGCCCCATTAAACATTCATCTCATTAAAATTTGCCGCTTACGTGACGTTCTGCCATAACTAAACAACCAATCGGCGGTGGCGGTCATTTACCCCGTTGATTACCACCGAACCATTATCGCAATCTATTTCCAAAGTCACTGTCAGTTGGGTTCGCAGGAACTCGTCGCTATCCAGCGGCAACTGCGAGCCAGAGCGAGAGGCCGCTACAGATAATACAAGTCCGCTATTGTTCACGTCAGTAGCAAAAAATATACTCGTTTCACCCTCGGAATGCAGTTGCCTGCGCGGGGAGGAAGTAACTGGAACAAAAGCTGTGAATTAGCATTGCAGAGATAGCACATCAAAAAAGGAAAGAAAAAAAAAAGTGGTGATGATGGTGGGACGGTGAATGCTGAATGGACGCGACACAAGTGTGAGCGAGTGAAGATTGTATTTTTGACAATCGACATTTGCCAGAGTGCGCTGGCTGGCCTTGAACTTGATGGGAATTGAAAATTGGAACAAAACGAAGTTCAGAAACCCCTCGCTGTTGTGGTGCTGGTGTTGGCCTGTGTATTGGGAAGAAATCGAAAAACAATAATAATATGGTGATATGGCGATTTGAAAAAACAAACAACACATACTCACGAATGGTTACATGCAAGGCGATAAACTAATCTGTCGAGCGGAGCAGTCAATGAACGCGCACGACAATCCTGGTTGACGAGTTAATAGAGTGCCCGGAGGCAAAGCACCTCTTGGGAGCCGGAGAGTTTGGTAGGCAACGAAATTCCCTAACTAGACAGATCGCTTAGGCTAAGGACGATATCCTCGGGTGGAGAGCTCCTTTATGCGGACAAGAAGTCTCAGTCTTTCAATGAGATGAATGATGGGCTCTGCAAAAGACGTCCTTTGTCGCTAGGCTAACCTCCGTGTCCGTTCAAGAAGAAAACTAACTACAAATGAGTGGTCAAGAATAAAAGGGATGGAAGGGATCGAACCTTTGCCAAGCATTAACGCCAAGTAGTAACACGAGTCAAAGGAGGGAATTCCACTGCCTTCATCCAATTTCCTACACGATAGTGTAGATCGCCAGGTCTACACGACACGATCAAATTCCTTCCTTTTTCCCTCTTAGCGCTTCATTTGAAACTGTAATAGTCATCTTCGTAATCGCTGCTTACTCAACGCCATTTCCGCCGTAAACATTATTCAATATGGTTTCTCGCGTTTTGATTCGATTCCATAGAAGCCTGACTCACGCCAACTGGTCGTTGCCTGGCTTCAAAGCGACGAAGCTGATTGTAGGAGAGAGGTTGTAGGGGAATGAGTGAGACACAGCCGGCATAGAACAACACCTTACGTAATCCGAAGTTATCTACTGTCTTGCTATTGAACACACGCCGTTGCCCTGTCTACCCCTGAAGCAAGGGCTGTTACAGTTGCCTGTCTAATGCTAGGGTTGACATCCCCTATAGCCATGGCATTGACCTAGCTCCTACTACTGTATGTACCCCCCTCACCCCCCCCCCCCCCACACACACACACACACTCTCACACACCATATCCCATTGCACCCACTCCATATCTTTCTCCTTCTCTCTCGAGCGCACACACAATTTTGTTTGGGATTGAACTTGAAAAGTTGAAGGTCGACTTTGGGTATCCATCTCACCGTCTCCCCACCCCTCCGTGCAGTTTTCATTTGCCTCGCACCCACACACACACGTTCATGCAGTGCACGCAATCTCTCGCTCTCGGTGTTGCTGTTGGAAGCTTCTCTTATCGAACATGTTCGAAGTACCCGAAAATGTCATAATTTTTGGTGAGGAGATATATCCGATCGGCTTGTAGACACGATGTGGGCGCACACAGAGGACGTAACACAAGAACAAAAAAAAAGCGTGACAAGAGAACCAACCTACTGACCACAATTTTTGGCGTGGTTAATGGACGTGTCCGTCGTGACTGTCGTTTTCGACGTCATTTTTTTGCGTTTTTTTCTTTTGTTGCGTTTTTGGGTGCTTTTCACTTCGGTTAGCGTAATTATTATTCATTCTCGTTTGTTATTGTTGTTGGTGTGATTATTGCGCGGCGCTAACACACTGACGAAATTGGGGTCAACGGACTGATTATCACCCTGGTTCAACAATAAGTAAAACTCGCTTTAGCGCTCTCTCCTCTCGCTCTCTTACTGTATGAGTTTTGTGGTTATCCCGCTTGCCATTGCGCTCCTAAAAGCGATGGTGTGGTATTTGTTGTTTTCTAAAATTACGAAGTTCAAGTCTTGTTGGTTAATGACTCTCTTTAGATTTTACACACCCACACACCACCGCGATTTTTTGGGGCTTTTTCAAAACACACAGATACACACAACCAGAGATACCGGGCGATGTACCGCTAAAAGCACAACCGAACAACGACGACTACCGACACGTTAAGACCAATAGCTATATCCACTGAGAGAGAGGGATTTTCTGTTGTTGGTGTTTGCTTAGCGTGCACATTTGCGTTTTTGTTTTCGATTTAAAATTCTCATGTATAAAATCGTGTTGTTTTTGTCGAAGTTATGTGGAAAATGACGCGCAAGATGGATTTTGCGACGTTAGACTGGTTTTTTCGCCTCTTTTTTGTTTTTGTTTAATTTTTTGGCGAAGAACACAATAGCACAACGGTTTCTTAAGTTGCGTAATGCTGTTTTTGTCTGACAACATAGCGCTTTTATTTTTACTAGTTTATATGTATGTCTTCTTCTCTTCTTCAACGTAACCTCAACCAGTGAAGCCTGGCCTTAGGGCCAAGGCACAAGGAGTCGGTGTCAAATTCAGTTTCAGGGGGACTTTTTGACCGAGGCTTTAAAGTAGACTTTCGGCCGAGGTTGTAAATTAGAGCCTGTTCAAAGGGGACTGCAAGGACTCTCTGTGACTATCTTGAGTTCACTGAAACTCCGGTCCATCCACGACTATAGCGCCGATTCCAATTTCAATGAGAAAAACCTATATTTGACCTTTCCATATTCCAGCCAAACTCAACTCCCTCAGAACAAGTCCTTCGTCACTGGCTGGCCAACCCTTAAAGCCTTCAGACAGTCAAGCAAACATCGAACCAAACGAATCAACAAATGCCACCAAAACGGAACTTCCCCTCAATTTGATGAGATCAAAGCCCATGCCATGCCATTTCCACTTCCACGCTCTGTCTGTCCACAAGTCTCGACAAAGAACAACGAACTCGCAAAACGCACATTAGAGGGGTCTGCGTCATCGACTGTGTGTCCGTCTGCCCGTGTGTGCGAATGTCTCGTCTACTATTCACTGGGAAGAGGATAGAGGGTGAACAACAGACATAACATCCAGACGAGCCATCAAAGCGCACAGAAGAAGAGACCGTTGGTGGCACCAAAAACACAAAAATCATGCGGATCCCTCGGAGGATCTCGGCGGGTGGCGGCGTCGTCTGCCGGAGGGTGTGTTATCGCACACGAATGCAAGGAGAACCAGAACGAGGGAACGAGGGTGGTTGATTGAGGCAATCAAATCAACACACGGTCTCGCACACATCAACGGACAAACGAACGGACCGACAGACGGACGGATGGATGAACGCACGATTATGGGAATGGCGCAGCAGTGGCTGAAGAGGCCAGAGCGCAAATCAAAAGTGAATCACCGAGTAATCCAACACGAAGAGCGAATACGAGAGAGGGAGGGAAAGAACAACACTAATGAACTTCGTCAAGGTTAGGCGTGCAGGCGGCAGAACAGAAACATGCGGCTCCCGGGGGGCTGACGGTTGTCACATCCATCTCTGCAATCGAAAGGCAGAAAGGGCGGATTGAGGTTGTCGCGGCAAATTACATCATGCCCCGCCGATGGGTCGATAGGGACGAAGAAAGGGAAAGGGATCATATTACAGCGAGATGATGGCAATGCCAATGCTTTCTGTCATCATGCTGGTGTGGCTTCCGAAATTCATTGAGGCAGTCATCATGCTGAAATGGAATATCCGACAGACGACGTGGACAGCGACCGTGGTCTCGAATCGACCCAACGACCATCTGCGAGCAGACATAACAAGTTCTTTTTTGTTGTCGGTGTTTCCGAAGAGAGAGAGAGGGAGAGAGAGAGAACGAGAAAGAACGAGAGCGAGAGGTCAAGGACTTGATTGTCCTTTCTTAAGTTTCTGCCAACGCGCCTTGCCCTTCGTCACAATCACAGTCGTTATTACACCACACCTCGCCGCACAGTCCCTGCACACCTTGCAATCTTTCAAGGTTCTTTCGTGTCATTCCACTACGCATACATATGTACATCTTGGGTACCCAGGCAGAGACAGAGAGAGAGAGAGCGCGTGAGAGCTCAACTCATAGTGGTTGAAAAGAGTTAAAAGCACACAGAAACAGACGCACAACATCTTTGCTGCCGCCTGAGTCTAACAGGCCAAATGTATGTCTGGACCTGAGGTGGCATGAAGGGCCAGCAGCCCGGCAAAAACCACGAGGAATGCGAGAAGGGTTCCTCTTTTTTGTTTTGTTTTGTTTTGTTGATGTTTGATTTTATTTCACCTCACGTCTGATACGGTGTGATGTGGGTTTCTTTGTGTATACGTGTATGAGTGTGCTTTAGATTGGAAGTCAGTGACGAGGAAGAACCAGAAATTCGATGTCGAAGGAGAAAGTTATTCTGGATCTTGATGATGGAGAAGAGAAAGCAAACTATGTTTATGCTCTAGATTCAGATGTGATACTCACACGCACTAAAACTTGCACTCGCTCAATAACTCAGTGCCTCATACATGTTCGTCAGCAATCGCCGATGCATCCAATAACAAACCACAAGCAAATGTCAAATGACTGACGACGTGCTCTGATTACCTTCAATGCACCCCCAACCCCACCACTTCATTATCATGTTTATACATTCGTTCAACTCTCACCCTCCTCCTCTCGATAATGCAACCAGAGCCAGCGTGCCCTCATGCCCATGTGCCTCTGCAGCTCTATGTATGCGTCCTTCTATCCAGTTTGTTTCGTCTTTCGTTTTTTTTATGGTCACTGCCAATGCCGCGGCCAATTTGCATGCGAACCGCCGGCGCGCCGCGACTGTGTTATCTTCATCATTTTGTGGAACCGACGACTGAAGAGTGGCAGAGAGAGAGAGAGTGGAAGAGAGTCGCAGAGCTGCAAGATAAGTGAGCAGCAAGTTGGTTCTGTGTTGCAAAGACATGTGCGAAGACGACGAGATGACGAAAATCGTGAAGACGCAGAAACTGTTGCTTATGGTATGAGTTTGAAGTTGAGGCGAAAACGGTAAACTTGAAGTCGTTGGATCACCCATCCAAATATTTTTCTTGTAAGCCGAGCTTTGTATCGGATAAAGTTCGAGGTCATTTGCGGCCTAATTTTGGTTTAAACTAGATTCAACTCTACATCTCGGTTTGACGTCGGTTTGACGTTGGACAAAAGTCCTCAAGTCAGAGTAAATGGGTACACATGAGATAATTCACAAGAATGAATATCGGCAACAAAGTAGAACCTTGAGGAACTGCATGCGAAAGAATTAGAATGACACATTTGGAAAATCTGACTCCATACTGAACTAAGCCATCGCAAATGTCATCTCATATCCTAGATCAACAGAAGAAATACCAGAGAGGGAAGAAAAGAGAAGAGAAGAGAAATAAAATAAAAAAACGCTTTCTCCTATCTTTTTATTAAATGTCCACAAATTTTCACTTAGAAAACCGATAAAAAGTTAAAAGGAATACAAACACATCGCTACCGCTGGAGGCACGATAAAGCGTCGCTGGCGAAGAGAGACGCAGAGAGTGAGCAAGATCCACGGGAACGACAGGGAGGTGAATTATGTTCCATAAAGTATTACAGTGCGCAAATCGCAATGGAAGCAGCTTTATCAAGCAAAATGCATAACATGAACTGCACAATGTAGGTCGCAAATGAAAGGCTTGTGTAGCAAGCAAGCCGAAGTCGTCGTCGTTGCCGCTGTTGCCGTCCGCGTCGTTGCCAACGCCGCCCTGAACCGTCAACTCTCGATGTCAGCTGAGCTAACTACATCGGCGCACAAATAATGGGCACAATTGCAACTCTGCCACTATCTGGCTGACTGGTGGAAGTTATTTGAAGAGAAAGTGTGATCATCATCAACGTCAGGCGCAGGCACTGCAAAAATGAAGATCGAATCCGAAAGTAACGTGCACACGGTTCTCTTTCAGTGGGTTACTTACGGATTTAGTAAATGAATGGCGACTGAGTGACTGAGTGAGTGTTCCGCACTTGGAAGGAATGCCAAGTTCATGATGGACGATAGATGGCTTTTGTGAGCTTATAAGGGTGCACTGGTTCATCTCATTGAACGATTGGAAGGATTCTAAAGGTCTCATGCATGTGAGCCCATTCGCGATGTATGTTTCCTGGATCTAATTCCATTCAGAAACAAGCGGATTTCAATCCACTTCCAAACCTGCCATTTTTAAAGATCGACGAAGCACTCCACCAACAGATACAAAAAACAAAAATCTCACCCCAAGCCATTAATAAATTTCTCCATGCCAAGAAAAGGCAAGTTTTGAGACAATTCACCAATTGCACAATATGAATGAAAGCAATTGGGGCCTCCACATGGGACCCCATAAACTTCCAGGCATAGCCTCAACTCAAAAAACAAAAAACACTCTCCACTCGTTGTTTCCACCGCTTGTTTAAATTCAAAAATTACAAGAAAACCATAAGATATCATCACAATTTCTTCTTTAAATCCCAAAAATCACCCCAAAGTGGCCAAAATATGGCAACAATTATCCAGTGACACACTAGCGAAAAAAATAGAAAAAATCCAAAAAATATAAAAAATGAGAGAAAAGTACAAAATTCTTGCTGATCCCCTCTGAGGGGTGACCGAGGGCATATAAGGGTGCACTGTGGGGGGAATTTTTCAGTCTGCTGGTGGTAGTTGAGGAGTGCACATCGGGGAGGAAATTTTTTTCGTTTTTTTTTTTTTTTTGCGTCTGTGTGTTGATGTGCACCCACCCACCCGATCATATGTACACGAACCACCCTGCCCACCTTCACCATCCCACTCACGAAGTTGGGTAAATATTTTGGGATCTTTTTTCTGAAATTATGACATGCTTGGTAGATGCAGGCGTGTGGCAGAGGGGTGGATGCATACATATACTCCGAAACGGTCTTGGACATTCTTTCAAGTTGTCTTTGTAATGGGTGACCTTAACTTCGTATTTTGATAACTTGTCGACCGACTGGGCTCTTGTCTGGAGTGTACTTCTGTAAGCATGCTTTTGAATGGTCCGTCTATTGAGTCATGATCGGTTGAAAACATGAATCGGTTTGGGGCATGTATACCTACCTACACACATAAGTCGATGAAGCTCTTTAAATTTTGAGCCACCTCCTGCCCGCTTGGATCACGGTTCGACTCGGTTCGTTGTTGTCCGCCCAACTCTTTGGCTCGGTTCAGTGGAGAGGGATTACAATGGAATGTCGGATCCCTTGTTAAAGCTAATCATTTCATTTCCATCGTCGAGGACAATTTGATTTATTTTCACCCAATACCAGTCTGTCCTTTTATGTGTTTGCGCAGAACCAACTGCGATTTATACTTGGGCCTCCAAGCAGGTCAACGAAAGCCTTCGTCGCTTCAAATGAGACCCTCTCTAAGCGCATCTGATCTTTTAGAACTATGAATTTTCTTGATGGCAGTTCGAAAGCACTCGCAGCTGGACGAAGGGATCTGGGTTTCGTCTGTATTAGAGCTTTGCTTTACTCTGGGCTTGCTTGCATACATTGAGCACGTCGTTTGTTAGAGTGCTTTTCATTCACCGATGTTGCTCCTTGGGTGTGGGTCAGGTCCAGAGAATGGGCAGAATCAGCAGACATGCTGATGACTTGAGGTCTCCTTGAGGCTAGGCTAGGCAGTCCTTTGCTCTTCTCGTTTCAGGCTTTTTTTCTTGTTAGGTTTTTTCTTCTCTTTTCAGATACACACGCCAAGACAGGAACACCGCCAGGACAGGTACACCCACAGGACAGAAGCTCAGCTCAGCCCAGCAGGAGCTTGATCGGTATCTGAGCTGAGCTTCATGCAAAAGGAGTGATGGAGGATGACTCACTAAGGCAAGCTTACCGCGAATCTTGAACCGAATAATATGCGTGCATATACGTCGAATTGAAGCAGTTGCAAACTAAAAAAAACTAGATTCCATCGGTTGACTGGTAGAGAGATAGACAGATCGCTAGATAGGCTCAATATTCTCACCTTAAGTCATTAATGAGCTCCTCCATGGTAAAAAGACAATCCTTGATATTACAGATTATACAATTTATATATACTCCCTCTCCACGCACTCCATTCCACCGAATGCTCATACAAAAAGGGGCAGAATTTTCGAAAAAAAAAGAGTTTGGGAAATGCTTTCGAATCACAGATTCGACTGCTCCAGCCACGGTTCCATCCATTTCTAGTCGCTTGCCAGCAATTTTCATAGAAAATTCGAATGTCTCTTTCATGGAAAACTGAATCATATTTTATTCATTCATAGCCGTGTACGCTGTCGAGATTTGGGTGGATTCGCTAGAATCTAGTGAACTTTAGGATTGGGTTTGAGCAAGACTTGTGGCAGTAGCTGTCGCCTATTGCTTCTAAGGCATTCTACGCAAGGACCTAGTTGTCGAAACCTAGTCCAATACATCGACATATCGACAAGTCATCAGGAGAAAGAACAAACAAAAAATCAACCAAGTTCATAGCTTGACTTCGATTCGACCATAACCCAGTTTCACTCTCGGCTCGGCCCCAAATTATTACCTCGACATTCGATAATTTGCTTCTTTATATCTCTTGCGTCGATGTTTATGATAACTTTAAATTACTTCAACAAACAGACTCACACACCACCGACACCGCCTTCGGCACACATTCTTGGCTTGGAAAGAGCGTTCCGAATGCATTCTAACTCGCGATACAATAATCTAAGCTTGGTTTCTTGCCTCGTTCACCGATGCCTGACTCTGTGTGTGTGCATGTGTGTAGAGAGAAAGTAAACTCAATCACAACCACTATCCACGGAGAGTGTTTAGTGGCCGTGGAAAGACCGTAAGTTACCACTGGCACTTCGAGTTTCAGCCGCGCGCTTTCTGCGATCACAGAGGATGGTTGTGGCCCAGTAGGTCACATTAGAAAGGTTTACTCATACAAGCGCACACGTACACGTTCTCACACAGAGGCTCACCGCACAATTACGTTATTGACTCTCTTGTGGTAGCCTCGGGGGGTTCAAAACCAACCGTGATTTGCTTTTGGCAATTTTTCTAGGTTAACTGCGGTCGACTATCGTCGTCATAGACATCGCTGTCGTTGTTGTAGTTGCAGAAAATTACGTGGTTTTGTATTTTCTTCCGAGTTTTTGAGCCCGATCGTTGAGTGAGAATAGAAATTTAGGTGATTGGGTGAATGACTTTTTGTTTTTGTTTCCTCTAGTTCTCGGGTTCCCCCTTTTGGGGCACAGGGAGAGAGTGGAGGGGGGAAAGAGAGGACACCGCATCTTCGTGTGTGTGTTTAAATGTTTGCTCGTTCTATTTTCCGTCCAATTGAAGTCTTAATTCCGGTTCTAGCGTGCGTTGTGAAAGTGAGAATGAGATGATGGGACGAGATGGACTCACGGTTGCTTGGCTAGTTTTATGAGCAAAATTGGGAAGGTCTGGAGTTGTGGTCTTCACAGAGTTAATCTTGTTTTTGCAGGAAACGAAGAATCAGATGACGATGGATGATGATGGCAATGGTCCAGTGGTTCTTTACTTAATTTAAATGGAGCTCTGGCAAGGTCCCCTATTCATTTGACGTAGAGTCGAAAACTTGTCTCTGGACTAGCATGCCATGGTCTCTCCATTTAAGACATAAAGATGCATAGCAGCGCCCCTGACTGAGAATAAACCACACAATTTACCCAAGTGTCCTCCACACCTGCTAGGTCCAATATCAATGCACGTATCACCCTCTCTCTGCTACCATACGCACTCAAACGTTCGCTTTCTCTTCAGCAGCAACAACATTTTGCGTAAAATCTGCTTTTTGCTTCCGGCTGGTTCAACAACCTTCATAAGACACAATCGATGCTCTCTTCCTCGGCTTTTCAAACCAAAATGACTTAACTTTATTTTTGGAGTCCATTGAACCATCGTTCAGTGGTCGTCGGACCCGCTCCCTCGTCCGCAAAAAAAAAATGCAGTGATGGAACGGAAGCCATCTACCACAACGCTGGCGCTTTCTTTTCACAATCGCCGCTCTGGTGTTCATTGCCTTGACGACGTTTTTATTTAGTTTCTCTCTTGGTTAAATGAATGCTTCAGCGAGGCGAATTGGCGAGTGGAGTCCTTGGGTCTTTGGGTCATCGTCAGGGCTCGTCCTGTTGAAAGGTCTGCCCGTCCGATCGTCTGATGACTTTCGTTACTTTTGGTTCTTTATGCATGGAATTCATTAGTGACCTCTTTTTGGGTTGACTATCCGCACACACACGCACGCATTGACCCCGTCGCTCTTGTGGGTCTCTCTCACTCTGCCTCGGTCCGATTGGAGAAAAAATGGGTTACCCAAAAGCATCGTTAGCCTTCCAGCCCGTTACCCAAAACGAATTATGAAATGTCATCGACGCAACGACAGCGTAAATATTTGGGCCACACGCACACGCTACAACCAACAAGTGTGTGAGAGAGAGGAATGAAGTGACAAGTAATAAGTGATGACCCCCCCCCCACACACAAATTATAATCGAGCGCTCAAAGAACAAAGAGTGCAAGTATATGAGAGACGACGTAGAAGAAAGTTCTTACCTCACACGCTCACGTTTTGTAATCGATTTGAAGGCGCCCCGCGTATGCGTGTGTGAGAGGAGAAAACATAAGCAAGAGTTTCTCGGCTGGCTGCTCGGTCTACTGATGACTGAAACGAACGTGCAACATACATTATCGGATCGGATCGCAACGCAACCTCTTGTCATGGGCCCGCCCCTCCGCACCATTCCATTTAATAATGATGGAACGCTGGTGCGGTGGTGCTGGACTGATGTAACCGCGCAGTTCACCAGACCATTGTTGGCTGGTGTTGATTTTATAAGATCGTTGTTGGGCTGGATGGATCGCGATGCGGTGCGACTATGACGTGCGTACGGGGCGAAGAGTGGCTGTGTGACTTAACTGGGTTCGCTGTTTGCACTCACATCGGATAAGGGTGACCCAAGAATCCACCTTAAAACGTTGTGTAGGCTAGTGATGAGCGGAAAGAGGTGATGACACGTTGAAGTGAATAACCAGTCGTCGCGATGAGGAAGGCTAGGCATGGAGTTATTGAACTAAGAGCCATGAATTTGAACTTGATTCACGTTTCGTTTACTCTTTTGTGTCATTTTTTTGTTTTGCTTTCTCTCACGTTATTTTTGAATACCAATAAATTACAACGTTTTTGCGACAGGCTTTGGGAGGAGGATCCTAAGCCGGACCTAGAGGTTTTATTAAAGTCAAGACCGGTCGGCATAATCAGTCGGTATTCGCGCTCAAGGTCAAAGGTTGTTATCTGAGAGGTATAATCAAAGACGCCTAGCTTGAATACTAAAATGTGTACTAGAAGTCTATGCCTCGAAAAAAGTGAGTCCGACCTTGATTTCAATTCTGCTGAAATTTGCGCATTTTTGCAGGACATCGAAGATGAAATCCTAGATACTCATCGGCACTGCCTTTACGAAACAGAATTACTAAACATTTTAGAACTTCATCTCCAGTGAAGCGTCTTCCAGGAAATCCAGGACCTTAAGCTTAAAGGAAGCGCACAAGTTCTCATTGAGGTTCAACACGCGTATTCTGATGTATGTATGCCACGTTATGTCAATCTGTGATCTAGATTCCATCTTATCGCTCTCCACGGTATCGCCTCGAGTAATTACTTAACTCAAAGTCAACCAAAACATAATTAGAATAATCGCCCGTCGCTTTCCTTCCCATTTGATGGTGATGGTGCTTTGCCTTTGTTCCGTTCGTCTGTTCTAATCGGCACGGCGCTTGGAGCAAGTTCAAGAACAACATAGACTCATGCATCTTCGAAAGTAGGCCACAGCCGAAACAAGAATTTTAAGTCGATGCGGACGAAGAGCACGGTGATGTATAGGAGTAGAAACTGTAGGCAGGCGACTATGTAACTCCATATGTAGCATCAGGTCATGTTGTTGTCTTCAATAGAAACCGCCACCCGTCCAACGATGAGGTAAATCTAGAATACGACGGAGAAAATCATGCAGGCGACTGTGGGGCAAGGGGCGAAAACGTGAGGTCGGAAGATGGAAGAAAGCTGAAAGAAAGAAAGCCAGACTCAGAGTCATATCAAAAGCAAAGACAGAACCCGTAGTACCCGGTACACGTTTTGTTAGATTCTTCTCCACGTTTACACAGTATATCGGGCACAGATGACGGAGGAAAGACTAACAGAGAGACTGAGACGAATCATGGGGAAACGAGAAGCAAAAAACTTGACTCAATTTTTTTTAGGTCATTGTTACGCCACCGCGCGCGCTTATGTTCACTATTGCCGGCTTCTTACGTTCCACCGGCCCACACAACTCCGCTGCACTCTTCTCTTCACCACTTCACTCCCCTCGCTCGGTCTTCAGCTGTGGGAAACGTGAACGTAACTTTCTCTCAGTGGGTTTCTTTTTTCCACTTCGGCGTATCCCCCCATTCCCCTCCCAAGACTGGTTGTGACTGTTCACAATTTTTGTGCGCGATCTAAGTAGCGACCGATGGTCGTGAATGTTTTTCTTGATTTTTTTTTTTTTTTTGTGAGGAGAGTTCATTTCTGGGTCAAGTTGATCGGTTGCCGTTTTGTTAAGTTTACGGTAACGATTTGATTTCTTTGTGGATGGACACAAGATGGCGCTGGAGTTCTGCGGATTTGAGTGACTTAATGGCTTCGTTGGGACAATTCCAAGAAGCCGTTATGGCCCATACTCTCCTTAACAACTCTGAGTCCAGAACTCAAAAGCATGAGAACTTTTACACTCCCCCTCCACTCACTCGACTCTATTTAATTTCCATCGAAAACCCTGTCTTTTTTTTAAATCAGCGAAGCACTCTTGAAGCATCAACTACAGACGGAGAAGAATACACTTCTCACCCCAAGTCATTAGTAATCTTCACCAAACGGTAAGCCTAAGCGGACATTTCTTCATTTACAGGCATTAGAATAATTTCCACAACGCATTTTCATCATCGTACCCAATTGCAAGCTTTTGGATCACAGATTCGACTGTTCCATCACTCTCCTGGATGGATGGGTTGACATCGAGAGAAAATCAAGTGTATATCTATGTATATGCCTGGATGCAGCCGGGAATTGATGGATTCGCCAGAATGCCATTCAGTGTCAGTTGAAATGAAATGTGGGATGCGGGTGCACGGGTGTCATAGTCAACTTGTTGGTGGATGGGTTGCTTGGATGTTTCAACGAAACCATTGGAGATGGAGGAACTAGGCAACAATATCTGGATGTGTATAAGCTTCAAATCTCTAACCCACCGTCACCAACGTATTAGAACTCCAGTTTCTGTCTAAAGCAGGAGGCAGTGGTCAACTATCACCTCAGTGAAATCCTTTCCGTACCCCTGACTGAAGGTGGAACAGGTGCAATGAGAAGTACATACACTCGCATACACGGAGACGCTTCTAGCGAGGCACAATATGGAAGTGTTTGTCTGTCGCTGATTAGGCACGATAGGCACATCAGCATAATGGCGGCTTGCGCAACCCTTATCTCCGTCGACTTGGACGATTTGTAATGTTTTTTCCGTTGCATCACGTCGCGGGGGCTGATAAGCAAGTCACGTGTACGTGTGTTTTCCGTGTTCATTGGGTTAAAGTCGTAGTCTATAGAATGAAGAGTCTATAGAAAGAAGAGGAGGAAGGTTCGGTAGATGCCGGGTTCTTTGTCCATTGTGCAGTGTCTCTGAAGTGTGAATCTCTAAAAACGGAGGCATGGCTATAGCGGTGATGTGGAAGGTCATACTTCTTGGTTGCATCGTGGTTTTGGTCCTAGGTCCGTTCTTGTGGATTGGCATCGCCATCTAGTCCTGGTCTGTTCGTGGGGATCTGTCCAAATTTACATTACGTCCAAACATACATGTACATAAATATTTTTCGACAGATTTGACGTCAGCCCCCTCCCCCCCAACCATCACGCCACTCCACAGCAACAACAGGACAACCGCCTGTTCTCATTTTAGTTGCAAAATTCCTGCGGCCTTCTTATTCCAAATCATTCAATGCCCCCATTACAAGACAAATTCGTTTACAATTTCCCCTCCCTATCACCTGCCAACCTCCCCACGAAGAGCAATCTTCGACTCGAATCAACCTTCCGGCGGTCTTTCAAGTGTCGCCAAGTTTATTACAGCTTGCCGATTGCATTAGTTCAATCTATAAGAAGCCATAGCACACTTCGAGAGCGGCTGACGTACAAACGAACGAATGAACGAACTAAAGAAATATTGCACACACCAACATGTTCGAATCGAACACGAACGCATACATTCTCGTGCGCATTCACATCAAAAAGCTAGCAATATTGTCCGCTCTCCCAGTAACCTACTCCACTCCACTCTACTTTGGTACGAGCGCGACGTTTGTTGTTCATTCACAAGAGATTATGCATACGCCTCCGTGCTCTCTGCCGCACCGACATCAACATCAACACCGACAACAACGACAACGATACGACGACGGCTTCGACTTCTGCTTCTGCTTCTGCTTTATCCATCATAACATAATATCGTCGACAGTCGTCGTTGTTGATGTTGGTGTGTGCTGTTGGCCACCACAAAGAACAGCAGTCTCACCTCTGATTCATGCCTTCTTCCATCAATTTGTTCTGGCTCTCTAGCTTCCACCACTTGTCTGCGGGTGTGTGAGTGTGTGTTGGGGCAAGTGAAAATTTGTGAAATTGTTATCGTTGTGTTGGTGTATCTATACACTACGCCTCACGACAAGCTGAACACCGAACCTCAGTCAGTCAGAAGTCCAAGTAGAATTTTGGCATTTCAGTACTCAGTACAAAAGTAGAAGCTATTCGGTGCGGACGCATGCGCGCGGAACTTATTATATTCAAGTTTTCACAAGTGCACAAGTAAATCGAAAAATAATTGTTTCTGATTTGTGATTTTGCTTGTCGGTCTCAAAAACACGTTGTCGTTGTGTCACACGTACTTTCCTGGTGAATGATCTGAATTTCTCCCGAATTTAACGGTGACTAATGTCAAAAATAAACTAAATAAGGTCAACAAGAGAATCATTCAATCGGGCGCGCAACAGGACCAATAACTCCTCGCTTCTCGTAGTTTTCTCGTGGTGAGGGACCCTATCCGTCTTTTTGCGTGGGTGGTTGGTTTGTTGACAACTGTTGATAGGACGATTACCAATCGATTGTGATCACCCCTCTCGCCTCCCCGACTCTCCCAAAGAATGTGCTAGCTGTTGTCGGAAAACGAACACAAAAAAGGACTATAACACAGTGTATCTGGAGTGCAAAGTGTTTTCTGTTAGCTATCGTTGTTTGATTCGTCATCTGTCAAAAACTCAAACACTCGTGTCACGTGAATCATCGTCTGAACGTCATCTTTGTTCGATTTAAAGCAAGAAGACATTGTGCGTGTGTGTGGTGTTTTTTTTTTTTTTTTTTTGTTTTCTCTCCAGAGCGTTGTCAACAAAAGCCGGCAAAATTGGAAATTTCAAATTTGGTAAGTCTACGGACACAGAGTCCAACGAACTTCTTCGGGGGGTCTCACACAATGACTCTCTCTCTCCCTCACTGTCTGGCTGTGTCTGGCTGTCTCTCGTCGTCTGTGGGTTTGTGTGTGACGGTGTGTTAAAACATTGACAGTTATTACATCAGATTTCAAAACAAAGGCCAAAACCTGGATTGACATCGAGATTTGCAAATCAACAACGGTGATGATGATGATTATGACTGTGACGCAGCGCACGCTATGAATAGAATTCGTTTTGTGTGGGTTGTGCACTATTGCCTGTTGTATTGTCAGGAGGTGAGTCAAGAGTTCCCCCATCCCCCTAATCTTAATCGAAATTGCAAAATAAAACGCATCCATACATCCCCCCCCCAGGCAGCAAGCCAACCCATCATTTGGCTTGAATCGAAAATTAATTATTCCACCACCACACAGTCTATCAACCTCTTTCTCCCTCCCTCTTATCCCCACTCGCTCACTCCTTCTCTCTCCCACTTCCATGCTCTCTCTCTCTCCGGGTGTTCTGTGTGTGTTGAGCACAAGTGTTTAGTGTCATTATGGTAGTATCTGCGCACTCTTTCAATGAAGTTAATGCACTCTAGCAGAAGTTCAAGGCTGCAGCACAGTGCCATGCCCTCACCTCCCCCTCCACCCCCCACCACACCCCAATCCATCCACTCCACTTCATTCTCCATCTCGCTCTTTCTCATTCTTTAGTCTTGCACGGCATTGTTGTGTCGATTGGTTGCTTGGCTGGTGTGGAGTGTATTGCCCATTCGGCATGGGCATCGACTATGGATTGCGAGTCTTCGTTTCTCGCTGCTAGCTCTTCCCCCCTCCCACTGCTCTTCATCATCACATGCACACACTCGAGCAAATTTAGCAAAACAAGAACGGCAATGGCCCAGACATTTATAAAGCGCGACATAGAATCCAAAAAAAGTAAACAACGGAACGGTGAACAGTGGTCGGATGGGGTGGCATGAGATGGGATGGGATCTGCTGATAGCTCGGATCGACTTTGCGTGAGGGCGTTGCGGGTAATTTAGAGGTCTGCCGATGGAATGGTGCATTCCATCAGATACATCGATACCGCCGCACGAGGGATTTTTCGATGTCGAGACACATTATGCCGTTGATGGAGGTCAGTGAGCCTCTTTCTGTTCAGAATGAGGGCGCGCATTTTTCACAATGGATTCAATTGTGGCGATAGACAGACAGACACACGGGATGAACCGTGAGCTAGGGTGGGTGGGAGCTCATCTTGTACTGAGAGTTTGATCTTTCGAGTTCAAATCGGGTCCGTCTTTCTTAAGAAAGACGAAAGGACGTGCTTTAAGTCTTAGTGTCTAGGCTTTAATGAAGTATCTTGATTCCAGAGCCTAAGTCGAGCTTAAAAGCCACTTGTTACCTTTATCCCGCTCTCGCAGTTCCCTTTCGTAAAAGGATGTAATCAGTCCAGTTTAGCTTAGGAGCGTGTCGTAAGAGTCGTTTCTCTGCCAGACCATCAATGGAATCATCACAAGCAGACGATCACTCCCGATCTTTCCCTATCCCCGTCTAATTACTCATTCAAACATCTACGATCGGACGCACTTCGTCGTTGTTGATTTGTCATGACACAGTCCCACCATACGACTCGGATACCTACTGAACCACAGTCGCACCACACCACCACATTACACAGTCGACAGGGCGGCGCGACGAAACGGCAGCGGTGGATGCCTATGCTCCCCAAGTCGTGTTGCATTAGAATGCAACCGCTTGTGCAGTCGCGTGTTACTGTGTGTGCTGTTCCATTGGCTGCCGACGCGAGGACGACGACGCTCGATGCATAGATGCACGCTGGCTGCACCTCTGTGTGTGTGCGTGTGTGTGTGAGTGAGTGACTGTTGCCTTGACTTTGTTTGCAACCACAACGGCGCGTCGGTCAGTTCAAGTGCATGCATGCGCCGGGGTGTGCTGGGGGAAGCCACTGATGATCTCTGCTGCAGAGATGGATGGGCGCTTTGAATATGAAAACATTCTTTTACTTCTTTTTTTGTTGTTTTTATGCGATCGGCTTAATTCGGCCAAAACCACTTTCTCCCTCTCACACACACGCACACACTCGCTGGCAGTCTCGGATGGGCCCGATGTCGGCGGAGGGAAGAGAGCGCGTTCGCTTCGGTGGCTCTGCAAATGTGCCTGTGTATCTATGTATCTTTTGTGCGTCGCTCTTCCGTACTCACTTGTGACCTACTAGTTGCTTAACTTTTTTTTGTTGTTGTTTTTTTTATCTCGCCTTTGTCGTGTCGCGTTCTGTGTTTGATTGTTGTGTTTGATTGGTGTGTGATACACGAAGCTGCTCTTGTCTGACTTTGTGTTCGCGAGTGTGTATGCTTGTGTAGTAATTTTTTTTTGATTCCACCGTTACATGACCTAATTCTATGTTTGCTCTTTAAGCCAGCGGCTTTGGGTACTCCTGTGGGTGGGTTGGGGAAGGGGGTCAATCGGTTTTTGTTTCTTTTTGTTGTCTTCTCTCGCGTTGCTTTGTCTGAAGTTTGACTTGGTGGAGTGGCAATGTAAGAGAGAGAGATAGAGAGAGAGAGTGCGAGGAAAGCATAGCCTATTTTTGGGTAGTGGACTTGGAAAATAACAAACAAAAAAGAACCGAAAAGAACTCAAACTCGATGATGTAATATTGACCCAAATGCCTTTAAGCCGGGTTTTTCTTTCGCTGCCTGCGTATGTGTGCAAGAGTGAGAATAGTGTTTGTAAGAAAGTTTCCAGTCTGTTTTTTTTTTTTTTTTTTATTTTACGATGCTAATGACTTTGAGGACTGTCACACCGATCGATGACTTCATTCATTATGCAACGCCACAAGTACATTTGCTGAGTGTGTGCTGACACATAAAAAAGGGTAACTGGAACAGATTCGATTTTAAATTCTTATCTCTGGCTTTGGGGAGTACTTTGTGTGTTTTTTTGATTGATGCATCTTTTGAAAGACTTTAGGTGAAAAATCTCGTATCGCCATAACTCCAGCGAACGAGTACTACATAGGTACATATGCCCATCAAATTAAGGCTCTCCTAGAGGTCTTTCAAGTGATTCATGTTGCAGCGAACCCGTCAACAATATTTTTTGTTTTTTGAATACACTCATTGAAATCAAAATGATTAAAAAAAAATATGACTGGATTTTTTTACTTCATCACACCGAGGACCATTTTAAGACGTTTCCATGACTAGACTTCAAATGTCAACCCGACACACTTGTAACGTTAATCAAATGAAGCAGTAGCACGCGATCCATCCATTGGGACTGCATTAAAGAGGCTTCTCTCTTCTCAAGATCCTTTCTCTCTTCTTGTGATCCTTTCTCTCTTCTTGTGATCCTTTCTCTCTCTCTCTCTCTCTCTCTCTCTCTCTCTCTCTCTCTAGCTTTAACCCCCCCATCTGTGAAAGAAAAAGGGTTAAGTTATCTAACCGAGCCACATCGTGACTTGTATTTAGTAACATCCCCATTAACAGTCTAACTGTTCACTGTTCTCTGGCTTCTCCTTCTCCGTCAAGACAAGGCAACCGAGAGGGGAGCTGGGGCGACACCTTCATAGAGTGGGAACCGTTCGTTGGAAGCTTATTTAACTACTTTTCCCGTGAATGACACAATTTCTCTTGGCCAGAGAATGTGAATCCAAGGCAGTTAAGAGTAGAGAGAGAGAGAGAGAAAGAGAGAGGCGGTAATAAAATGAAAGAAGTGGAAGACACCACAATCCGCCGATCTGAAACGAGTTAACAAGTGTTAAAGCCGTTCTCAATACGCTTCTGGTCGTCTTTATGTTTGGCCAAGAGATGTGAGGACTAGAGGGGTGACGAAGATGATCGCTTGAGCACTGAGAGTTCATCCGATCGGTCCGACTCCAATTATTTCCGAGATTCCTAATCACTTCCGAGTGGGTTAGACCTTTGAACGACCTCTCAGTTTGTACCTTACTATGTCCCAAAGCACAACAAACCCTAACCCACACCTCGTCAAAGCAATAACAAAAACGAACACGGAAGCTAGTCGACTTCCGTCCCACCGAATGAAGGAGAGGGTGAGACGCCCTCAAAGGACACACCGGAATAACAGCCCCAGTTCAGAACAAAAGCAAACGTGATCATTGTGCCAAGTGCGTGCGAGAGGCCGTATGTGCGTGCGCTTGGTCGCTGTCGTCGCCGTCGCCGAGTGTAGGTCGATGCTCACCACCGTACCGGTGCTGCTTGTGAGCATTCGCGCGACCTTGCCGTGCAAGCCTGTAAGTAATTGCGCTATGGCGGTGGTGGCGACTGAGACTGAGACGCCAAGCTTGTTTGCGTGAGTCCACTTCCTTATGGCAGCTCTGGCTTTGCTGTGCTGAGTGAGTATTTTAATTACTCGCCACAACGACGACAACGACGACGCCTCCTCACCCGAGTAGCACGCTTCCTGATTCACAGCACAGCTTACATGTTCACGTTGACATCATCTGCAAGTCATAGTCTATTACAGCAGATCTGCACTTGATCGTTCGTCGATTCAACGAACGCAATTTGTACACAATTTCAAAATACATAATTTCACGTGTCACTGTGGAGGACATCTTTCTCACACACAGACACACACACGGGCCTGACCTCGACTGAGCATCCGAGCGATCAGAGACCCCATCGCTTGTTGCATTCGATGGCTTCGGGCTCTTTGTGTGCGGCGCACAGTGATAAGTGAGATAAGGCGGGGGACTGTTGTTCGCTGCGATTTCATCATCGGGTTCATGCATTGAGTCATGTTGATGTTCGTCGGGCAAACCAAGCACAGGACCGACGCGTATCTTGATGAGATATGAACGTTCGATAAATCGATGAGGAATTTGGTGTTAATAAGTTGAGAGTGGCAGCCAGGCATTGCCCCCGTGCGTCGGGACGAGAAGATGATAATTTAATTAATTCGACAATGTGACGTCAATCTGAAGGTGCGCGGGTACTGATGGCACAAAGTAACGGGAAGATCATATGAGCGGCTGCTTACTGGGGAGTCCAATGGAATTCCCCGTTAAGGCCCTTCATGAGTACACAGGGATTCATCCCAAGGAGTGAGGTTCTGACGAAGGGCCTTGCCCTAAAGAGCAACTTACGCGAGGTCACATGACTCCGTCCTTAAGCTCAGCATCAAGGCCTCCGGCACACTCTCTCTTTCATTCACTCTCAGTGACGACGTTTTAGGGGGCCCGCTGCGTACAAACTAAAAGCAAAGACTAGACGCCCAAACAACCAAAACAACAGGAAAGCAATTCTAATTTGAATTCGGGGAAAAACAAATGTGTTTCTGACGATGTAGTGATCGGACTGATTGTGAGGGGGGCGGCAGCCGCGATTGCGCTCTGTCCCCGCTAGTAGAGAGTACAAAGCACTCTACAAGGTGAAAGTAGGTGCAACGGCATTCCGCCGCAGCGCGATATGACAGCGAAATTTCCTACGAAGCTCTCGCGCAAAAGAATCGATAAACAACCAGCACAGATTCACCACCCCTCCTGGCGGTTTGTCGGTCGGTGCTTCCGTTCTCGTCTTGTGTGTCTTACCGCCGCAGCCTCACCGCCGTCCATCGTCGCATCCAAACGAGCGGAGCGGCGAATACATTTTTGTCAAGACCATTCTCGATGATGTTTCAGTTTCGTTTTTGGTTTTCAATTGGAATCTGGTTGATCATCTCGCTGCACTTTGAATTCTGTCGCGTTATCGACGAACTAAAAATAACAGCCGCCGCCACCATAGTACATAGTACAGTTTTTGTTCTTGTGTTTTTTGGCAAACTGTGGGGTGGGGGAGGGGACATATAGTGGGGGACTTGTGGCGAACTCGTGAGAATGAGTTGAAAGTGAAAGAATCTTCCTGATTCTAAATTACATCACATCGGCAAACAGTTTCACTAGGACGATGGCATTCGACCATTTGGGCATTCAAAATGATGCAACCAGTGCCATGGACTGTCTCTGTTTCTCTCTCGCGCTTTTCTTTTGCTCTCTGTCGCTGTCTCAGGGTAAGGGTTGTGGATGGGTTTCTGGGGGTGGTGTCCAAGGGGGTGTGAGTGGTATTTTGTCTTTCGATTGAATGCGCAATTACATCGAATTGCGACACGTTGTGAAATTTGTTAATTTCTTGTTTTGTAATGCAAAAATGTCTTCTTTTGACTTTTTTTTACATTTTTTATTTTTTGTTTCATTCTAGGTGAGTGCAGCGCAAGGGACGCGTCGTAGGGATGTGTGTTATTGTTTACTGTTTGAGTGGTTCTAGGTGAGAATTCATTTTTTTTCCTTTTTGTTTGCTGCTTGCTCCTTGCTCTTCTGTCTGTCCATCTGTTTTCGTTTCTTTATTCTTCGATTCGAGTTGAATGACATTTCTGTGAGAGACACTCTGAGCGGGCGGGGACCTTGGGTGTCCGCCTTGCGAAGCATAGCCACGAAATGAGTTCTGTTCTTGCCTCGATTTCGATGAAATTTTTGTTTCAGGTTGGATTGGGAGCCGCTTCTTCAGAGGCAGCGTTGTCTCACTGTCTCTGACCGGAGTATGGGTCGCTTGGGGACAGTGTGGTTGATTTTGTGACACTTGACCAGATGTAAGCCCAGCTTCAGGATCAGCTTAAGACACAGTTTCAAATTACTGATGATCTGCGTGTCAGGCATTTAAACGACATGTATGGGTTTCATAGTTATCTCGCTGGTGGATGGGTTCTCAGGTCTGCGGGGTATTTTAACGAGTCTACTGGATTCTCTGATGTGATGCCTCGCAGTGCATTTTCATGAAATGCTTAGATCTGAGCTCCCTCAGGCCCATACCCTAAAAGACTGCAATATGCCCGGACGACGACCTTATCGGGCATAACATCTTCTTACAGTTTCCGCCTACATTTTAAAATCCCACAAAATGTACATTTCCCATTCAAGCCCTCACTGACAAATTACACATTCTCCCAAAACCTCTAGCCCATTTCCCGTTGAAGAACACCTCGTTCTCTGAATTCACAATGCCACACATCGTCGCACTCCATCACATTGTCACGTCCCCGCTCCCAGCACATCCCAAATTTCTACCATCGACTGTGTGTGACATAACACCACCGTCGCCGCTACTCTGCTGTCGATCTAGTTCACGTCGATCGTAAAAAACACACAATCTTCAACTAAAAGTAAACAGAAAAAAAATCGATAAATCCAAAAAAAAAAAAAAAAAAGCGGATGAAACGAGATAGTAAAAAAATGAAGAAAAAAATCAAGTAAGAATAATTGAAATTCATTTCGGCGTAGTAAACCGTTGTTTTTCGCGGTTCTAGACCCCAATCATGCTCGTCTTCACCGCACCACCATCGTCATCATCATTCAGGCCGTCGCGTCGCCCCAAAACGAACAAACGTGTTATCTGCGTGCTCCATTCACTACGCAGTTTGTGTCAGAATCGAGGTACCCAAACCGAGCCTTTCCTCCTGATACCTCCACCGCCCCACCGTTCTCCTTCCGAACACACAACCAAGTCACACACAATTATGTCAGAGAATCGTCGTTGACGTTTCCACGCGGAATTGGGTCACGCAGATTAGGAAATATCAAAAATAAACCATTTCGAGGCGCGCTAGGTACATATACTCGCCACCACGATGGGGATCGAGGTGTCCCCCCAAATCGTCGTCGCCGTCTCAACATCGCTGCTGCTATCATGCAGCGTGCGCGCATATGTATTTGTGTGTGTTCGATTTCTATTTTGCGTTCGCTCTTAACGTGTAGTAGTGAGGCGTAGAACGCGGCCAGCCCATGAAGTTCTTATCCACACCATACACACGCATCACACTCGTGTGTGCGCGGCTTCAGCATGCCGTGTGATCGATATAATAATTACGATGCGTTTGTCTCCATCTGTCCGTCTGGTCACTGTTTTCTTAGTTTTTTTTTTTCGAGAGGCGTTGTCGACTGAATGTGTGAAGAAGGAGAAATGAAAACCGATGAAACTTTCACTTAAAAAGAAAAATGACTTGTTCCTTTTTTATTTAGAGAAATTTCTCTTTGCCGCCGACAAACGGGGGCACACAGCAAACGGCGCTGGCCCGCGCCGCTGTGACAGCGCAAGCAGAGGAGGGCATGGGCAACAATGCCAAGAACGATTGGAAGACGAAAAGTAATCCGGGTCCAAGAATTCGGTAAGATATTGGCCACCCCTCTCACTGTGGCACACTTAGACCCTTAACACCTAGAATGAGTTATAAAATAATTCTTAAACCTCTGGTTAGTCTAGAGTTGTAAGTCATCAAAGGCGACTCTTCGAGTCAATCTCAAGGCTTAAGGGCGGCTTTGAGACAGCATTACACATGTCCGCGACTTAGATCCATGTCACCTTTGGGTTACAATTTAGTCGCTTGGTCTTTGAGTCATTTCCTCAGTTAGGACCTTGAACCTGCGAAAGTCTCTCATTCCTCCGACACTCATAAGACACCTTCATGTCGGCTTTAAGTGCGCTAACAAGGTCATGTACCTTCAGTCGATGGAGCAACCAAGACACGTCGATGTCATCTCCGGCTCAAAATCCCGTCTTAGCCCCATTGACGCTTTACATTTCGTCGAGGCTTCTGTTTCAAAGTCAGATCTCTCTCCTCATCTCTGACTTCGTCTCAAGCTTCAAATTCCCTGTCTACTCCTGCTGTCACTTCTCAGTGTCACCAGCTCTGGCGAGTACGTTCACTCATCTCTCCCTCCATCCCTAGGGATCTCAACGTCCAGTCAAAACGAACACCCTTACAAACTGACATCCCTTACCAAGGGACACTGGGCGTGTTCTTTTGTTCGCGCAAACACTTGGTTTAAGAGCTCCCTCCGCCATGACTTGAGCGTGTGCCTGTGAACATGTGTGAGTGTGGATCTTATTTTTAGTGTGCCGCCTCAGTCATCGAGATGAATGAACCCCAAAAACTCACTAAAAACAAAAAACATTAAATCGCCACAGCGGAAAATAGAGTCCGCAAAGCACACACGCACGCCGCCGTCACCAACACATATTCGAGCCGAAGCAAACAAAAACAAACCTTTCTCCGACAGCCAAAAAAAAGCTCTCTCTCTCTGTCTGCCTTCCTCTCGCCCCGCTGTGATGGGTTCGTACTCGGTGATCTCCCCGGAGCGCACTCGCGCCCTCTAACCAGACCAACCAACAACTATTCCCCCCTCCCTCCCCCACGCTCATACTCCACTAGTTGCTGACACACTTTTAGCGCGCGCTTTGCGCTCGGCTAGCGAATGGATGTCAATGAACTTGTCTTGTCAAACAACAAGCAGAAAAACTAGAGTGCTTCGATGACAGTTATGGTTTGACCGCGCTAAGCACCCGTCGCCGCGCTGAGCAATTTCAGGGATTACCTGACAAGTGAAGAAGGTTTAAATGCCATCAATTTGCAGAAAAAAGGTTGAATTGATGATTGGCGGGCATGTTAAATGCGTCGCGTCATGAAGAAAGCTGTGAGTAGGGGTGCATGATACGTATTTCGGGTTCTTTTCCGCAATCACCAAGCACACGTACAGAGATGTCGTTACGACAATTTTGGCAACTGACGTACACGATGGCATTTAGTTTGGTTTGGAGGTAGTAAGCTGACGAGTTGACGTTGTCAGACTTAAGGTGGGTAACCACAAGGAAATTGAGGTCTTGTCGAAAGATTCACGAGTGAGTGAACGAAGTGCACAGTCCCCTGGATTCGACGTCTTCTGACTATGGTTCGTAGACCACTTTAGGTATTTGTCAACATATTGACCAGCAGGTGATGGATGGTTGGGGTGCATGTGAACTCGAGCCACAGCCAGACACTTGCAAACACACCGATTTAGCAGAGGCACCTACCTTAGCAAATGCCGCCCGATGACGTCAGAATGTTCACATTCACCCTTAAATCGTCGAATTTTTTTCGAAAGAATTTTCTGGGAATCCCCGTGAAATTGATGCAGTCGTGAATGGACAGTCGAACCTGTGATCCAAAGCCATTTCTCGTCCAAAATTGAGGATTTTTTTTTATCGGAAAAAATGCATAGCTTCGAGAAAAAAATGCATTACATTGTGAAATGAATCGGGTCGACTTCTTCTGCTGTGAAAGTTCCAATTTTTAAAAATATGAATTTTACGGAAGGACGGTGTCTGCTGAACCTGAGACTCAGCCAGTGCCAGACCCAGTGTCCGTGCCAAGGGCAGCAATCATTTGTCAAGTGGATTCAAGGTTAAACGCCCACAAACCAGAAACAGAGTTAATTCCGTTTCACGTCATGGACAACTAATTCCCAGATCATCATGGTCAATGATAGCGCCATAAATTGGTAATTTCGCGCAAAGCCAACAGCGCACATACCCACAGGCACACTAATTCCGTGCCCCATTAAACTGCAGCGCACTTGACACTGGAAGCTGATTTGAAAAGAGCTTAACTGCTGGCTTGATTCAATTAGTGAAGCGTGCATTTATTGCTGCAAGACGGCAAGAACGCTCTACATTGCATTTGCACTCGGCATCGCTCTCAGTAGGTTGTTCCATTCAGTCTTTGAGAATGAGACCACGGTATTTTTGCACACACACAGAGTCACACGGAGCATGCAGCGTTAGAAAGAGATCTGTAGTGTGTGCACTTTCAATCTTGAAGTGGACACCTCAGCTGGGAACAACAACTGTGCTTGACACGTGAAGAGCGATAGCGTTCAATTGAACGTACGGCTTTCAAACGTGATGATCAACTTGTTATTTTTTTTTTGTGTTGCTGTTGTTACTGGTGTGAGAAGAAAGGTAAAGTTCCTCATTCCACACACGATACGATAGATTATCTCATTAGAAGCAGTAAATTGAGAGATTTTTATTTCGTCAAGAATTTCATTCAATTGGTAGCTGACACATTGGCCATTTTACGACTGAATGACTACTCAGACACCGTAAACGTATTCATGTGGCCACATGCTGTTACCTGGGCTTTTCAGCGCCATAACATCCTTTCGCTTTTATGCATCTGTTCAAATCAGATGTGAACCAAAGAAACAACAATCTCCCCCCACTTACCAGAGACGGTCTCCCGCCCTGTCAGAGATGTAACGTCGGTATAGGCTGCTGTTGACAGCAAGCGTGTACGCATGACTTGTCACCGTGTACTGTGATACGACAACACAACATCCGCACACATGAGCTTCCTGGTCTCGTGCGCTTCACCTCCAGCTTGCCGTGACCTAGATGCGAACGTGCCACCACTTTGGGACATCCCTTCGTCAAGTGGAGTGGGCTGCATGCTCCCCTTGTGACGCCAGTCTAATGACATATACCTTTGCGTTCAATTCACGTTGTCTAACCGAGTGACCGTGCCTGCACCTTAGTTGGCTGGAATGCATCACGCCGCCGTAATTATTCTGAATGCTAATGACTCGATGGTATAACCACAACCTAAGCAATGCACACGATCGAGTGATGGAGGGTGGGGGGCGGGGGGGGATGTCGTAATCATTCACACCCTGCAGCTTGCGGCAATGCAATGTGACATAAAGTGTCCGTCCAATCGCCTCCACCGCCGGCGCTGTTGCCGTATCTATTACTCTGTCGTCGTATTGCAGCTACTGAAGTATGGACGTTTGTTCGTTCTACAGGCACTGAAATGCGATAATTATTCGGTCATATGACTGCGACGGCGACGGTGGGGGGGGGGGGGGGGGAATGGGGCGGTGACTGAGATATGCAATAGCAGCCGGCAGGCAGGGCAGCGCGGAAGGGTGCACCGCAGATTGTTTGTTTTGTCCGATGACCCTGGGGGTAGCTTAGACTGCGTCTCAGGGTGTCTAGTGGACGCTCGCTCGCTGGCATTATATAATGCACTTGTGTCAATGGAACGTGCTCACGTGTTGACGAGTCAGTGAGCGCGGCAAGCTGTGCGCCGCTTAAGCACGGACCCGATGCCAGCAATTCAAGCTATGTGCCATCAATTTGAGCCTTTTGGTTTGCGAAGTGCTGCTGGCAATGTCAACGTCATTAAAGGGACGGTGGTGGATGAATGGGGGTTGTTGATTCTGAAACCCCACCACCACGTGCATCCACGTGATCTGGAACAGAGTTTGTAATTATTGACTAACTGTTGCTCTGTTGCTCATGTCGAGGGTGATAATCGAGACTGTGACTGTGCCGTTGTGTGTGTGTGTCAGTAATCTTTATTCAAGTGGGAATGTGAATGTTGCGAGTGATGTAACCGATAAGACATCAGAGAGCAAACTGAGAAAGCGAAAAACGATGCCACGTGAGTTGAGACTTAGCTACCACCCCTTGCAGCCCCACGAGCCCACCCGTCAAACTTGCTGAGATTCTGAATTCTGCATCGTTTGATGGTGGTGCACGTAAAATCGCACAAATGCGATTGTAACCTCGATCTAGTTCGTCTCTTTCAAGAGCACACCCTTTGCTAGCGACGATGAATGGCTTATATTCAGATGTACGCTTGTTTTGTTTCTTAAATGCTTTTGCATTTCGCGGCGCATTTAGCGGCCACAAGGGCAAGGCAAGTTAGAGTTGCGCGTTTCCGTGTTGCTGGTTATGATGAGCAATTAACTGCGCCAAATTTAAATGCACTTTGCGCTCTGAGTGCGCATAATTGGGTGTGTGTGTAAAATTCGCTTCTGAAATTAGTAGTCACAGATGGCTTTTGTTTAGTTTTATAGGCGAAAGTTGGTGACTTAAGGCATTTCTATCGGTTTGGACTGTTTTGTAGTCAAAGGACGGGGTTGAATGGTTTCGAAAATTAAAGCATCCGAAAAGAGAACATAAAATGCACTTATTCACGGTCACCTGGTGCATGAGAAGATCATAACACAATGCACAATTGTTTGATAGACTGGGAAATCTGTCTAATGCGATTTTTCTATTTATGGCCGGTGGTTATAGCCCTCTGTCGCCTCTGTGAGCGAGGTCTCATATGGTACTTTCATCAGCAAAGGAAGGAGGTTCTACCACCCACTGGAGCAGACATAATCCTTCATTGAGTTTGTGCTTCAATTTTGCAGAAGAACCACCACCCAAGTGTCCTTGCGATGACTATTACCTTGCGAAACACATGTTGGCTTTCACACGGTTCCATTTCATGGTATACTGAGTCAAATGCATGAAAATCCACAGGGTAGTTCTTCACAGTCCCTGAGAACACCCTATTCACAGGAAATGATTGTGCACAAGTTGATTGAAGCAAAACAAAATTGTTTCTTAGAGGTTTCGCAAGCAGAGCATCTTGCAACTGTCTGTGTCATGTCTACCTCCCCAGGTGCGTACACACACTCCAGTGCATATCATTGATTCCGGTTGTTCGTGTCACAGCCGCATCCTCGTTCTTTACCCGAATACTCAAATCGGCATCATCACCTGTCTGCTCAAGACATACAATAAATACTCAACCAAGGTTGCGAGCACGACACGAACGCTACCATCTGGGCTCTTCCCTACATGCCTGTCTGCTCCACCAAATACTATCGGAATGCTTGTGGCTGAAAAATGGGTGTCTGTGTATATTTGCAATTTCCGAGGGATTTGCGAATCTTCTCGAATCCTTGTTGACTTCACGTCCAAGCGATGGATGTAGGATGGCTCAAGTGTAGGATTCCTAAGGAGGTTGTTGGAGTACCTTGTCCGGAAGCCGGGCAGCGCTTGTGCCTTTTTAAATGCTCGGCCAGGGCACAAGCTCCTTCACAAAGTGTCTCGGTTCTCAGGCGCCTTCCTAAAACCGTGTTGAGACACTTGAAATTTTTCGGATAGCGGGAGGCGCTTGCGCCTTTAGAAAGTGGCTCAGTTAACAGTGCTTTCATACAGTTGCTCCATTCTCGGGCGCATACATTAACTTCCTTAATTGTCCCTGTGTCGCGTTGCGGGATCCCTTTAACTTCCTGCTTTAAAAAGTTGCTCCCAATTGGCGCAATTTTTGTTGTTCTCTCCCCCATTCGACATCCCACGTCAACAGTTCACTCTGAATGAAGGATCTGACGCATGCCTTGCCAAGGACCCTACGCAAATCGTTGTTGACCTTGAACTTCATCAGCAACGCACCCAAAGGCAAAGAAAGGGAAATGCGTCTTCCCAGCCTCCCCTTCCTCAAACAAAAAACAATTGCGGACGTCAGCGAATGAAAACACTCATCATAGCAGCCCACATGCGTCATTGCGAAAGAGACTCTCATCACGTATGTGCAGGGGTGAGCGCGTTGATATTATTGTCGCTCACGTGGCTCACGTGTCACCGGCTAATGAAAATCAGCTAACTACAACTGTTATAGTCTGTCTAACAAAATTACCCAATCAACACCACTATCTTTATTTCTGCGCGCGTGTATGTACATATGTGCAGTCCATTTCATGCAAATGCAGCAAATCTGCAGAACCCGGTTCGTAGAATTTAGAAGCTTTAACACAAACTAGGTCGATCTACAGTCAGATTGAAAAAAACAAGCTAAACATAGACTCGCAGTGTGGCCCGTATTCTAATTGTGTGCCCCTGCAGCCCTTGCGCTGTCACAGTCGCCTACCCGAAGTCACGTTGCCCGGTCGCATGCACCAGCCCAATGCACCACCTGGTCTGGTTGCCCTGTTCCTTGATGTGTTTGTTCGCTGCTCATGTTCGAGAAAAAACTTTTTGTTGTCGTCGTCGTTTGATTACTTAACCCAATCGGAAGGCAATTCCCAAGGCGCAAGGGGCACATATTATTATCATCTTCGTCTTGTTATAACAACTCAGCAAAACGAAAGCGCGGAGAGCAATTCAACAATTGGTCGGAAATGGTGTTCTACATTGAACGAACACGTAAACACACAACTAAGTGGGAGAAGAGAGCACCAACATGTTCGTATCGAACTGTCGAGAGTGGTTGCTGCCAGTGCAGGCGCTAGTGTGAGTGTCGTTGCCGGCATAGGCTCTCGCATACACACAACCATAGCCCCACGGAGGTACAGACTCGGCGAGTGAAAGCTTGGCGTTTCAATTGAATTCTGAACGTCGGCAGCTATAGTTGACCAGTACCGAGCAGCACTACGTTCTTGGATGTGAATCTGGAAACATCGTCGCGCTGTCTTCTCCCAGTCTCCAGTCGTCTCCAAGACTCCAAAGACATCATTGGTTTGAACGTTCTCAAACTAAGTCAAAATTGCAAGTGCGTTGTGAAATGGAAAAACTAGAAACGCGATTTAAAAATCGGTTAAATTTAAAAATTGCATTCTCTTCTGCTGATCTGTATGTGTTTATTTTCATTTAATTAATGAAGTTTTACCGTGGCGCACTGAAAGTGAAAACAAAAGAAACACTGTTCGGAAAGTGAATTTCCTTGCACAGCTGCTAAACAAAGCACAAATATATATTTTTTTCTGTTATCAGGGTCGCCGCCGTCGGTCGGTTCTTGATCTGTTTTTTGAATTATTCTTCGGAAAAGAACAATACAGAAATAATTTTTAGTTGTTTCTCTGAATTTTTGAGTGTGCTCTCGTTAGTCGCGAATGTGATTTTCAATTTCGCTTGGCTTGTATTCTCTCCGTGTGAATTATGTCCCTCGTTTATACAATCGAAGATGACCAAAGCGGGATGCCAAGAATTAATCTTCTTAAAGGATCTTCAAAAAACCTACTCATTCTGAAGGATGCCGAAGCCGTTAAGAGCAAAAGTATGTTGCATTTGATATTATGCGGTCTATTCTGGATTAATTTACACTCTACTTGTTGATTCTCATGAATTTGATGATTCACTGAAGTGAATCGTGTGTTTTTTGAAGCCCTGTCCAGGCTTAGAATTGTAGTCCAGATCGTTCGGCTCTGTCGGTGCCGTGTTCTCAAAAATTAGGAAGTATTTCACATGGCGACTGAAATTTCTCGAAGACGACGCTATGGTTTTGTATGGGGAAAGTAAAGGAATCTCTGTCATCCTTCGTTACTCGCCGACGAAGATTTCTAAACTCATTTGCGTCTACATTTTGGAAAACAGTCGTTTGGACTTCTCGCAAATCCCCTAAACCCTCAATGATTCAGTTTGGTCGGAATTTTAGCGATGCCCTCATACGTCCTGAAGGGAAATTAAAATATATTCTAGTGGTTTCCGGAAATCCTATTCAAATTTATGCAAAATTCCAAGATCCTTCTCCCGAACATTCTAATTGAACGTATCCAGTTATTTTTTGCCGCATTTCTCAGAAGAAGCCTAAGTCTCCGTGGCTTCCATTTAACTGTGGTTGGAACGAACTCTGCCCCTCTACTGTGTGTAGTCCTTATCTGCATGAACTACGAAATGCAATTTCAAATGGTTGTGGGAAGCCCCTACAATTCATCTGCTTCCTGGATATCCTTAGCTCCTATACGTGCTTAGTTGTGTGCGAGAATATTCCGAGAACTAGTATTTCCAATGGTTGTGGGAATTCAGTTGAGTTTATCCTCCTAATTGTTATTCAGTAGATTCTGGAATGCGGCCTGCATACACCTACGTGCTTTTGAAGACGGATATAGTTCATGAGAAGCCTGTTGGGGATTTCCTAGTTACTTTGAGAGTGGATAGATCGTCCTTCCAGTCCGGAGTCTCGCATTTGTTTTGAATAAAAATCTTTCCTCCCTCACGCCCTCCTTGCGGGTGGATTTAAGAGTCTTCGACTGCAAAGCGTGTGTGACAATTTTTTTTTTTTTTTGTGATCTCTGTTGAATACCAGGAAGGTTCCAAGTTGCTTCGAAAATGCCTCTCAATTCTGATCAGCAGAACCTTAAGCAAACCCCTCAGCAGAAGGCAATATCTGCGAAAGCTTTCTTTCTTCGCGAAAAGCTTCTTCTCCCCCTAAACATATACACCAAATTTCTCTTTCGCTCTCTCTCTCTCTCTTTCTTTCTTTCGCTCTCTCAACATTGCCCCTGAAACCACACACCACATATTTCTCAGGAATTGCGCCCTCATCAAATAACTGCAATTCACACTAAAACGTTTCCTTTTTTTCCGTTACAGATGCTTTAACACAACGAATGATGGTGGCAGAATTCGTCGCCCGACAACATTCGACCGGTTCCCCAGTCAACGGTGAGACACCGAATCAGAATCATACATCATCAAATATGCCAGATACCCTTGGTGCAACAAACAATACAACAACAATGAATTCTAGTAACTATCGTTTACCGCCCGCATCGCCGGCCCTATCACTGAACGGTGGCAATTCTAATGGACCCAGTGGTGAGTACCAAAAATCGAAATAGAAAACATTTTGAACCACTTGCTAATGCTAGCCTCCATGCCTTTATAGGACACAACAATTTAATGATGCAGGATCCACTCAGTCCCCAGTCGGTCGACATGGATGGCAACTATTCATCGTCGGCCTATGAGCTTGGACAATTGAAGCGAAAGGAGCTTTTTACTCAACGCAAGCAACGGGAATTTATACCCGACAACAAAAAGGACGACAGCTACTGGGATCGACGGCGGCGGAATAACGAAGCCGCCAAGAGGTCTCGCGAGAAGCGTCGTTACAATGATATGGTGCTTGAACAACGTGTTGTCGAATTGACGAAAGAGAATCACGTTCTTAAGGCTCAATTGGACGCAATCAAGGAGAAGTTCAACATCACCGGCGAGAATTTGGTGAGCGTGGATCAAATCATGGCTACGCTGCCAACCAGCGAGCAGGTTCTTAGTATTACAAAGCGTGCTAAACTCTCTACAACCGTACCACCAACCATCATCTATCCACCTCACTCGCCCAGCCCGGTGCCAACATCGGTAATACATCAGCCAATGAGTTGCATTGAGTCGCTCTCTCCTGGATCACCCTCAATGCATCATCACTATCAGCCACAAAAGAATGGATCGTCGTCCAATGGCTTCGCGGCTGGACCGCAGGCATCTAATCAACACCAACAGCACCAACAGCAGCAACAACAACAACAACAGCAGCAGCAGCAACAGCAGCAGCAGCAGCACCACACACCCTCAAACGGAGGCCCATCTTCATCTATTGTCAACGGCAAGCTAGGTGGGGTCGTGCAGATGCATCACTCCAACGGAACCCATCAGCAACATCAACAGCAACAGTCTCAGCATCTCTATCACCGTTCCTGCCAATCAGTGTCGCCGCACAACAATCCACATCATGCCCACCATTCGTTGCCACTTGGCCAACTGCCCCAGCATCATCCACAGCAACAGCAGCAGCAATCAGTGCTATCACATCAACAGCAGCACCATCATGGTGAAAGTTCCTTAACATCCCCACTCTCGTCGACATCATCGTCGTGCAGCGAGCAAGGTGAGCACAAGTACCGAGGTGGGTACACCAATGGCAGCAACCCCAGCAACAGTAGCAGCAACAGCGATAATGACTGTAATCCCCCGCATCACTCAGTAATGCATCACCATTCCGGTGGCAATCTGCACCAACAAATGCATCTAGGGCATCACAGTTCCCATTCACTGCACCACCAGTTACCAGCGCACCACCATCTCTCGCATCCCCTTCATCCAGCGCCTCAATCTCTCAACGCCAGCCAGTCGTCCAACAGTCATTCAGTGCTGAACGACCTGGACAAGATCCGTAGTGTCGTTGCGGTGATCACAAACGGCGTTGGTGACCCAACCAACGCATCACCACCTCAGAGTGACCTCTCGCCATCAGTTGGTCTGCAGAACCACCACCATCCGCAGCAGCTTGCCTCTCATATGTCCAGCTCCCATCTGCACCACCACTTACAGCACCCCCAGCAGTCATCGCCGCCGCTCAACAACAGTCACAGTAGTGTGCCCACCTCTCAGTACACCACCACGCACTTGTCCTTTACAACATCCCCCACTTCAGCAGCAGCTGCTGCCGCAGTCGCCGCAGTCATTGGTAGCGCCACTGGTGGAGGAGTCGGTGCCCCACAGCGAAGCGACCCAACCGCAGTCGCTGCTGTCGCCCTGGCCAAAAACATTTGCTATAACGCCGCAGCTGCAGCTGTCCTTAGTTCAAAGGATAGCGTCGTTGCTTCTTCAAAGGTTTCCAATGACTCATACAATGAACTGAGCGGCAACGTCCTAAACCTGTCACGCCGCGCTTCGTCTCCCTATGAGCTGTCATCGAGTCTCTCCGGCTCAGGTGCGGCTTCCGGCGATGACGAACAGGGCGACAATCAGCACCCAGTTGACCTTAATAACAGTTTGCCACTGAAACTGCGTCACAAATCCCATCTGGGCGACAAGGATGCGGCCACAGCACTGCTCGCACTCCAGCACATCAAGCAGGAGCCCAGCAGCCGTGCCTCCCCACCCTGGGATGGTGAGGGCTCAAGTGACGAGCGCGATTCGGGGATCTCAATCGGCACCGAATGGACGGCTCAGCTGCAGCGAAACATAATTGTTCCGATAACCGCCGCTGCCGATCAAGAGGGCAACATCCTGAAGTCACAAATCGCCCGGCTCGAATCTGAGGTGGCCAACATCAAGAATATGATGATCCTCAGCACTGCTGGACCGTGTGCAACTGCAACGGCGCAGTAAGCGTGGAGCTCTAGCTAGATGGTTTATGCGACGAGTAGTGGTTTTTTTTGTGGATCTCATTTGGGACAGTGCAGAGAGGGAGAGAGCGAGTGAGAGCATGTGTGCTTGATTGTGTATATGTGCGAAGGAGAAAAGAGAGAGAGAGAGAGAGAGACAGAGAAAAGTTCAATATGAACACATTCCACGTGTGATGGGAGATTGTTGCAGGCCAGCATCAAAGACGTCGTCGTACCTGCAAATCTTTGAAAAAACAAAAACAGAAAAGCTGAATCAAGTTAAGGACTTGACTCTGTGGGCATTGATCAACCCAACATGAATTTTTCAGAAATTTCTAGCTTGTACCTTATATCTTGTTGTTTTCTTCATCTTCTTCGTCTTGTTCTTCTTAATCATATGTTCGCTTTTGTTTTTTTAGTTGTTTAGGATTAGTTATGCTCTTAAGCTATACTTTGTTGTTGTTTTGCAAAACATTTTGAAACACTTCCCACATACATGCAAATGTACTAGAGACCTTCCTTAAAATACTGTATATAGATATACTTTATGTACTTTGTCAGTAGAAATTTAATTTATTTAAAACACAGCTCTTGATATGACTGGTGACGCGGGCGCCGACCCTCATTATAAGAGCGGCGTCAAGACCAGGCAAAATCGATGTGGGAAGTGTGACTCTGTAAATCTTAATAATTTACGTCGCCTAGGCATTCGTTGGAATATGTGGATGGCTAGAGAAACACTTTACTTTATGGATTAAGACCTAAAACTAAAAAAAGAAATATATATATATATATATATATTCTACTCGAAGGGTCTATAAAAAAAAAAAAAAAAAAAAAAAACAAAACATCAATTATATTATCTATCTATATATCTATGTATGCAAAAGAAGTATTAGTTTTTTGTAATTCATCGAAATATGTATCCCCCTCATCCTGTATCCTGTATCCCTTTTGTGTGTGTAATGAATTAGATGTGGAAGGATAAAAGCAAACAAAAAATAAGTGCATGTAAAATTAATTTAGAAACTAAAAGTAAAAAGGAAGAATAAAATACCGTGGCGGGGGAGTGAATGGAAGTGGTACACATCCAAAATAAATGTGCATCCCGTTAACAACTAAATAAATCTATGAATGTTTTCCGTCATAACCTTAACAAAAAAAAAAAATAATTATATATAAAAAATTTTCTAGGAAACAAGAATTAATATTTTATGCAAAACAGAAAACTGTTTATAAGTTATTCAAAAAATGTATGTGGAGTATCTTTTAGTTATGTTTGTAGTTCTTAAGTGAAAATGAATTGTAATAGTTTTATTTAATTTTTTTTTTTCAAAAAAGAAGGTTTTTCTTCTTAATTTTTTTTATATTGTATCTGTATCTAATAATGTGTCTAGTGTGTAGTCATTTTATTTTTTATGCGAGTCGAAGACTATGGATTTTAGATTAACACTTACGTTTGTCGGTGAAGTTATGAGATGGAAAATAATTTACAGAAAAAAAAAAAAAAAAAAACAAGAAAAAAAAAATATATATATATGAAACAAAAAATTGAATTTGTTTTGAAATTGTTGAAATTGCAGTGGAAGGAGACAGTCCGAGGAGGTTCCCTGAATTGGGAGAGTGATTTCCAATTCTTCTATTGTACTAATCGGTACTCTGTACTAACAAGTACCTGGTGTTAGCCAGTCCTGGTCAGTGTGCAACGAAGTTGTGGCCAGACAAAATTCGACAAGAACAAAATTGCTAAGAGCGATAAGTGGGAAGGAGTTCAGTCAAGTAGTGCTCTTAAACGCCTGTGCATAGTCATTGTGCTTGAGAGTGTCACAGCCGACAGACATCTTACCAAGAACAGATGATCGATTATCGATTATAGCAAACAGTAGTTTTCATCATCTTGTCCATAGCAGAAATCAGACTAATCGACAGACTTAAGGTTGTTGGGTCATTGATTGCAAAAGTAAATCGTTGCAAACAGATTTCAGGTGATGACGTTACCAACCGATTCAAATATACGCAAGATCAAATCTGTAATTAATTTGTTTTCTCATGTTTTCACTTTTTTTATTATATAGATGAACATATCTCCATCATCGTCTTCATCATCATATATTAAGTTACTGTTTCTTAAATATTTTTTTGGTTGTTATTCTCTTTTGTCATTGTTTCTTTTTTGTTGTAAGTAGGTGCATGTGCAAATCAAACAAAACTACAAATAGTCGCTTAGTAAATATTAATTATCATCATAATTTTTTGTTTGTCATTCTCCATCATTTGTTATTTCTTTTCTATTTTGTTTACACATTTCTTTCTGGTTTTATTAATGTATCTTTCTTTCTTTCAATATATATTCAAATATATATAATATATAGTTCGTAGAATATATCTATTTGTTTTTATATATATATTTTACTTTTGTTATTTATTTATACTTACATTTAGATTTTGCTTATAGTGTTTCATTTCAATCTTGTTTCTTGTTTCGATCGTCGTTTATTATTATATAATTTTTTTTTTGTTATACATGTATCGTGATGATTTGCACAGAGATTCTCCATTTTTGAAGGGATTTCAATTTTTTTTTATGTTCACTTTGATGTGTTTTTCTTCCCCATTATCTCAAATTGATTTAAAACCTTTTTTCTTTAATATTATAATATATTTACTTTATTCTTCTGTTTGAAAAAAAAAACCAAGATATATATATGTGTATACATATATATATTGTCTTTTTTTGTCTTGTGTTTTGTTTATAATTCAAAATTTATATAGCCTAAGGTACTAAAATTGAAATACTTAAAATCTACTTCAATGGGATAAGGGTGTTGGGGCGGGTGGGAGGAAAAAACGAGAAACGATGGCGACGCAAAAAGCCGGCGATGACGATAACGGCAACGATGGTGGCAATAATGCTTGACATTTCGACAAAACCCAAAAAAAAAAAAAAAAAAAACAAAGAACAACAGAAGGAACTGTAACAAATTGGGGGTCCATAGGCAAAGAAACAACAGCGGGACGACTAAGGAAGATAGACAGAGAGAGAACACAATAAATAAAGAACTCTCACAGGCGTACATTTTGTCTTAAATATATTATTTTTAAATTTAATTACAGATGCTTCTTGTTAATATATATATATATATATTTATTATATATCATTACTGATTGCATGGATTTAATGAAGGAGGATTAGAGGGATGCGTGTGATTGAGGAAATCTGTTCAGATAACAAGGGCACATCATAGACAGAAAGACAGGCAGAGAGATAGAGACAGAGATAGAGTGAAAGTGTGTGTGCTGCTTTTGTTTGTTGCTTAGCTATTTATACATAATATGCTCTATATATATATATAAATATATATATATATTCATATATTTATATTATATCTTGTAACTACAATCTTATATTGCCACTAAACGATTTATTTTTTTCTTTGTTATTAGTATTATTATTTTCTAACATTAAATTTACTTTAATATTTCCTTTACTTAAGCTTATTTTTCTCCTTTTTTTTTCTTATATTCCTTTGTATTATATTATTTTTATTTGTTTATTTCATACAAATTGAAAAAAAAAAAAACACTTTTTTGCGGTTTGTTCCTGGCTTCAGAAGGGAGAAGGATATGAAAAACCAAATTCAAAATCAACGATAAGATATGATGCGATAGTAATGTTTTATTTTTATTTATTATTATTATTATTATTATTTGTTTTTTTTTTTTTTTGAAGAAAATTCTGACTAGGCCGATGTTTTACATGAAAAATAAAAATATATTCATTTTCTCTATTCACTTATGGGCTAAAAATCAAAAATTGATTTGCGTCGATGGGAGGATCAGCACCAGTCTATATGAGCTTCATTCAGTGACGGAGCAAGGTCGGCATGATCGAAGATCGGTTTGAAATCGGAATCGAAGCGTGACTAGAGAATCTTCACCGTTCATGCCTTGAGATTTGTCGATTTTCAGTGTCGGAACAAGATCGTGACCTAAACTATTGGCATTGTCAGTGCAAGATCGGTAAGATCGGAGATCAAGATCGAAGCGTGATCACTAAGTGATGATCAAGAAGAAATTGTGATCAGTACACGATCATCGCGTCTATCTAAAATGCGAAACGATCGCAAGATCACTTGACACGATCATCAGCATTTTCTTCCGAATTGTGGAGACGGTCAAGTCTCGAGTAGTGATGTCTGCCTGATCGTTGCTTACGGTCATCTACAGCCAAGTCTGCTTGCCCTTCACTCGACATGGAAATGGTGTCCGAAGCTGAAGAAGTCGACGGGAGATCGTTCTCTATTGTTGGACTCTTGAAAGCTGATGACAACGTATCTATCGCCTCTCATTTTCAACGACTTAATTTTTATGATTATGTAAGTACATTAAATTATAATAATTTAATAAAAAATATATATATTAGTAAATAAATACATCAAATAAATAAAAATATAAAAAAACTCTGTGCCACATACTGTAAATATTGGGAAAAAAAATCATAGAGACCTCACAAAAAAAAAGGGGAACAAAATTGCCTGTTTTTAGTGTTCATTGGAGTTTTGTTTGCAGGCATAAGGGATTTATGTTTTTTTTTTTTTTGAAATTTTTAATTTCGAGTTTTCGGTATCTTTGAGATACATTTTGTGTTTTTTTTTCATAATTCCTTCCTTTAATTTTTTTAATTTTTCTCTTGAATTAGTTTTCTTTTCCTTGTTTTTGGAATACAATTCCGTTAAAAATGTTTAGTTCACTTGTCAGTAATTTTTTTTTTTTTGTTTTGTCACTTACTTTTTCTCAATCAATTTATATTCAATACTTTTTGGTATAAAATTTAATTTGTTTTTTATACATTTAAGCATTTTTTTTTTGCTTAAAATATATGTTTTTTTTTTGGTTTAGATTTATTTCGTGTTAATGCAATTTGTCCATTAGGTTTTTTGTTAAGTTCTTGGATTTTTTTGTTTAATTTTGTGTTGCAAAGCTAAGTCGTTATACTTTTTAGTTTATATTAAGTTCATTTGTGTTTAATTTAATTATCTTGACCTTGGAGTTATGCATGATTCGACTAAGTTTTTTGTTTTGTTTAATGTACACTATACATAGGTTCTATGTTTTATTTTATTTATTTTATTCTTTTTGTAATTTTATAAAATTACTTTTATGTATATATATACATTTTCTTATTGTGAGTGTATATATGTATATAGTAAAGGGCGGGTATTTACCGCAAGGCAAATTAGTTTTCTCTAAGATACAAATGTTTATAGGAGCCCTTGCGTGTGCAGCCGCGTTTCTGAGGCGGGCGAAGTATGGTAAGAGTGAGAAAGAGAGAGAGAGAGAGGTGGAGAAAGAGAAGGAGACAGGCAACAGGGAGGGGGCTGCGGTTGGATATTTGTGGCTGAGTGTGGTTGTGTGTAACCTACGCCTTGTCATGCAGGGGCCCGTATGATTCTTTTCGTGGTTTTACTTTTCTTTTTAGACAAATGTCATGTTTTGAGAAGAATTGAAAGGCTCCTCTTTCAAATAGGATGGAGAACAGGGAGAGCTAGAAGCATGATCATCATCTCGAAGATATTCCTCTTATATCCGATCACTCAGGGTCAGTCTGAAGTCCTTGGCGATTACTGAACGCCCATGGGGAGGAAGAACTGCGCTCAATTTATTTAGACCGTTTTTATAGTCAAGTTTTTCAAGAGACTTTGACAAGATCACCTTAAGGCTCGATCACTGCGTGGGGTCTATGCGATGAAAAGCGTTAATAGTGAGATCACTGATCGAATTTTAACTTGAGTTATCCTCTGGTAATTCTGTGTCGGGCTAGCGGCCGGGATCAGTAGCTACAGGCACTGCAAGATCACTTAGGGAACATTGAGACACCTGTGACTCGCTTTTAGGAGTCTGTTTGACACCAACATTTCTACAGAGGGATCATGTTTTTGTGTGAGAGACGTCGAAAGTGTTTAACAGAGAAATTTGGAACTAGAAGTGGGGAAGAAAAAAAAACACTAAAAACAATAATAGAATAAGAGAAAAATGATAGAAATGATGATTTTTTTAAGGAATACGGCATGTGTTACTGTGCGAAGGAGCCACCTATAAGCATGCCCCTCCTAATGAGTATCTTCAAAGTTTTCAGTACATATCCTCTTCCGGTCAGGCCCCTCCTATCCGCCGTGGGGTTAGCACACTATCATCACCTTAAGGTCCTCCAGGTCGTCGTTTAGATACTCCACGCAATCGTTATGTGTGCCTAAGTGATTGCTGTGATCCTTAACCATCAGATCGTCGTGGTCGTGATGATGATGATGCGCCACCACATCGTCGTCATCGATATCGCCGATCTCGACTTCGCTATGATGGCGGATGGGAGCTGTGCGACGGCCGTCGCCTCTCAGGTCATCCTCGTCGTCGATCACGTCGTTATTGCAGCTAATCAGGATCTCGTTAGCGCTGTTCTTCAGTATGAAATTCGAGAGGTTGGCGTCGGTACTGTAGTCATCGTCCACATCGTCATCAACCAGCGGATCGTCGTCGATGATAGCAACCACCTCGCTGTGGTGGTGCTGCTGCTGCGCTTGCTGTAGGTGTCGGTGCCGATGGTCGCGATGGTGACCGGTCGCGTGCTCGTTCAGTGTGGCCTCCGCTGTTGGGTGATACGAACGCCGATGATCCTCCGGGGTGATGTATTCGTTAGAGCAGTCGTCCACGTCAAGATCATTTATATTGTTGTGGTTGTGATAATGTTTGCTATTGTTGTTGTTGTGATGGTGATTGTGATGACTGGTGGTGGCTCCCCTTGTGCTGCCGCCAGTGATGACGGTAATCGGTGTCATGCGACTGTTGCTGCAATTGAAATCATCGATGTACACGGACGCAAGCGTAGGGGATCGCGTTCTCAGTCGCTTTGACCGGCGAATGTGGCCCTGATGCTGATGGTGGTGGTGGCGCTTGCTGCCGTTCAATGTGAGCTCGTTACCGATGTCATCGTCGTCATCATCATCACTGTGATCGTCGTGATGGCGATTATCGTGTGATCGACGACTGGTGCTGCTGCGCAGCTCCATGTCACAGTCCTGCTTGGAGCTGGAAGGTATTCTTGTGAGGGTCGCGCTGGTGCTGGGAGTCGCGTTCGGAACTATGATCGTCGACTTGTGCACCTTGTTGTACTGCAGGAGGCTCTGCAGTTGTCGCTGTTGCTGCTGCGCGTGTTGCTGTTGCTGCTGCTGCTGCTGCGGATGATGATGGTGATGCTGTTGCTGCTGGTTTTGATACTGACTGCTGCCGCCACTTGTCGTGGTCGATATTGCACTCTCGTTACGGACTATATATTGCGTCTTATTGCTACTTTGGTTGCTGCTGCCGCCGCTGCCTCCCCGTATAACAGTGATTGTCGCATTTTGATTCTGCTGGTGGAGATGTTGCTGTTGCTGCTGTTGCGTGTGCTGTTGCTGCTGCTGCTGCTGCTGATGATGATGATGATGGTGCTGGTGATGGCTGGTTTCATTCGCATACATCCCATACAGACTTAGATCGTCATCACAGAGCTCAGCTGATGTGTTGGTAGCAGTGCTATTCACTGACCTGCTCATGCCTGGCTTGTATTCGCCGTCATTGTTGGTGCTGTTACTCGTGTTGCTTGTCACTATTCTACTGTTGCTAAGAATGATTGTTGGTTTCGTTAGCACGTCCGGGGAGGCAGCCGGGTTATGTCACAACATGTCATCGTGATCTGGATCGGTGTCATGATCTTGATCCAAATCGAAGTCGTCCTGTCCCAAGTCAAGGTCCATATCTGGATCGTCATCCAGGTCCAAGGAATGCTGGTTGCCGGGCGATAGGGATGATTGATTCAAATTCTTTGGGTCTTCATCCCGCCACTTGTCCATTGAGCGACGGCGTGCGTTCATGAAGAAGTTGCCAACCGTTGTCGGTTCAAGGCCCAGTTGTCGAGCGATTGTTACTTGCATTTCCTTTGAAGGACGCTTGGTTTCCTACAATGATAAGAGTGGGTAGATGTGGGGCTGGAGTGTTAAAGAAGTACTACGGTCGGGCTTACCTTGAAAATGGCTTGGAGGGTACGTCGCTGAAGGTCGGTGAATACAAGTCGGGGCTTCTTCGGCGTTGGCATGTGTTCGATTTGTGGTTCGTCCTTTCGCCGACAACCTTTTTCCAATTCAGCAAAAGGGAGAGAGATTGAGGGAAAGGAAAACAATGTTGTTAGCTTAGATTGATGACTAAAGTGGGTTAAGTGTGTTGTTGCGACAAACGAACTACTTAGTTTGTAGGTGCTTGACACATGACACTCGGAACTTTCATCGCGCTCGATACCGGTTTTTTGATTTCTTCTTCACTTCTCAGAAATTGTCGAGAAATGTGCCAATTGGATATGTCATGTGTCAAGCCCCTTTCAAATAGAGGGAGATTAACCGAAGGGCCTTCAGTTGTCGGCCCTGTCGAGCGCAATCACCTAACAAGCTTAGCTTAGACATTAACACAAAAAGTGGGAGAGACAAGTAGAAAGAGAAATAAAATGTCAATTTAAAATGTTTATTTACCTGTGATCGCTGGTGTGAAGCCAGTGTTACTATTATTTCCTAGAATCATGATTTAAATGTTTTCGTTTAGAAATCGAGGTCCTAGTTTATTTAGTTTTTAAATGAGAATAAATCGAGGCGGTAAAGCAATAGGAAAATAAGACGAACTAGAGAATCTTGAGTGATCTCCCTCTATTATATCTTTTTTTTATTTTTATTCTATTTTCATTTTTGTTACCGTTAAGTTAGAGTAAATTCTCAAATAAAAAAAAATACGAAACATGTCATGCGATTTTATGTCACTTACCTCCTCTTTGTGGAATTTGCGCAGCTGAAAGAGAGAAAAAAGAGAAACAGAGAAATCTCATGAGAGTATAGTTAAATGCTTGCGGAGAGTGGAGCTTGGGTTAGGCTAGTCCGCAAAAGCTGTCTGTCATCGATTTACTCAAGATTAGCAACATTCTTTTTTATACTGAAAACGTAAGTGAACATGAGCCTTACAAGAACGAGTGAGGGGTGAGTTCACAAAGCAGATTGCGTGACCCGATTTTTTGCGACCAAACATCCTAAGCATCGTCAACATTTGATGGGCTATCTCACAGGGATGGAGACTAATATTGTTTGGACATTATCGTTGGCTTTAGAACCATCAAAGCCTGAGTATGTTCGTTGGTCGTAGGATTTTCCTCATTTTGTTTTTGCAAACCTTCCTAAGATTTGAGTTCAGGTTGTTAATGGTTGTTTTGAGGCTTTTGGGACCAACAATTGGGCCTGAAAATTGGAGCATGATGGTCTCCGTGTTCACCCAAGACTGGGCTTGAAGAGTGGCCTATGGACTCAACGAGGATGAGACTCATCGTCTGGTGAACTGTTCAATCTCAAGAGACTGAGACAGGGTGAGGGAGACACAGAGATAGACTGGCTCTCTCGTCTCTTGTAAGAGACAGGGAAAGAGGCATTATGGATATTGCAAGACACTTACCTTCTGCATCTGAAAGAAAAGAAAGGGAATCAAGATTTAAAAGCGTTCGACTGCAGTTTTTTGTTTGTTTTGAAAAAAAAAAATAAAAAATCTGCAAGGAAGGGTCCTACACAAGAGACGTCTACGACCGACAGACCCAATCTGGCCGGCGGCGATCTTGTTGTGGGTAAAAATATGTGGTTTTGTTCAAAAATTAGGGTGGAGGGAGAAGTTAAGTTACACACACGTCAATACGATGACTGGATAGCCGGCTAACCATAACCACCCCTCCACATGAAATAAGAAATACAAAAATATGTTCACTTACCGGCCATCCTCAGTGCTGACATCCGCTGAAACTCTGGCTCCTGCAGCCACTTGAACATACGGCGGAAAGTCTCACGGCCAGATTTCAGCTTCGACCACGGCTTCGGATTCCGCAACAGATCCGAGAGGGTGCCCTGTGAGCGGCAGAGGACGCGTTGCGCGAAAATCGCCTGTGGTATGCTGTAACGCTTCAATTCAGCGGATATCCTTTGGGCCAGTTCCTTAGTGTTGATCTCTTCGACGTCACTGGTCGCTACGGATGACGCGGTCACTGGTGTTCCGCTCCCGGTGTTGCAGTTGTTGTTGTTATTAGTATTGTTGTTGTTATTATTGTTGCTATGATTGCTGTTGTTGTTATTATTGCTACTACTATTGCTACTATTATTGTTGTTGTTCGCGTTGCCATTGAGCAAGTGCATGCCCGCTAGACCTCCGTCAGAGCCTTCCGGGGCATTGGTCGAGCCAGGCGTGATTCCCACATCGCTGGAGCTCGCATGTAGGTTACCCAACGAGGACGAGGATGTCGTTGAGAGGTTGACGCCATTGCTGCCACCGCCGCTGCTGCTGTTCTTGTTCGATATAACGTGATGCTGCTGAGAATGTATCGAGAGGATTGGCGGCGAGGGCGATTGAACAACCGAGGACTCCCGGTGGATGTGGTGTGTCGAGATTTGTACTAGACCCCCGGTTGAAACCGCATGAGAAAGGGGCGATATGACCGACGAGTGCGGTGTGATGGTCGTCATGCCGTTGATTGAGGGCAACGTTGAGCTGCTAGTGAAGCTGGTCACGATTGTGCTGCCGCCCGGGGAGTGCAGTGAACCAGAATGGGGCGACAACGTTGTTGGACTGTGCTGAGTGGAGAGATTCTGACGACCGCCGAGCATGTCACGATGTCCGCCGTATGGTGAGTCGTAGCCCGCCGGCGACATGCTCTTCTGGGGCGAGTGCAGCTCGGTCTGGCTGTACGAGCTCTGTGGCGAAAGCGGACTGTGCTGCTGCGATATTCCCATGCCGGAGAGAGTATTTGTTGGTGATGATGAGTAGTTGTGCGGCGGTGACATTCCCATAGAAGGTAGCTTATCGTAAGCGTATGGTGAGTTCACCCCGCCGAGACCCAGACTGATTCCCATGCTTTGATGCTGCATCACTGTGAAGGATCCGCTGACGTTGCCCGAATGGCCACCATAGGCGAACTTCTCGGACATCGTCGAGATGGGCGGCAATGGCTGCAGCGGTGTCAGGGTCGCGTACGACGATGTCGGACTGAAACCTGGTGGCGACATTCGGCCTCCGTTTACCGATGTGAGGGTCTGGTATGTTGGTTCGAGTGCACTGTCAATCATATCCGACGAGGACGGTGTCAGTTTGCCGGGACTGAGGATGTGCGAGTCCCGCGAGTCGTCTTGCGGCTGAACGATAACGGAGAGGGTCTCGTGGCGCCCGACGGCCTGCTGGTTAAGTGTCACCTCCACCTCGTCGGCAGAAAGACCATCCGATGACACTTTGTGTTCTTGTTTTATGAGCTCGAGACCATGTCCGTGATGCGAAATGATATGCGAGTGACCGCTTAGAGACGACAACGACTCAAGGGTCACATCTGAGCTGGCATAGTCGTCGTGCTGATGCGGATTGCTGCTGCCGTTGTCGCTGCCGCCGCCACTGCTGTGATGGTGATTGTGATGCTGGTGCTGGTGATGGCCGTTGCTACTCGCCTGCTGGTGATGACTACTGTGCAGGTGATTGACATGGTTCACATGATGGTGCTGCTGTCCGACCCCATGATGGCCATGATGCTGTTGATGGTGATGATGTGGCGACACGGACGATGTGATGCCATCGATAATCGTCCGAACCATGACAACGGTGCCGCCGCCGCCACCACCGCCACCACCATCGTGATGATGGCCGCCACCAGAGCCCGTCGACATGTCCGAGGTGTCGATGACCAGCTGCTCGCCCAACGACTGCTGGTCAATGATCTCGCTGATCGATTCCATGCTCATGGCGGACGAGATGGTTGGTATCCGATATTGGTGGCGAATTTTGATGTGTTTCTCTTCAATCCGGCCTAAATTATGTATTTCTCTGTTGTGCTGGGCATAAGCTGCTACCACTACGGTTGCTAATCTTCGTGTTGAGGCTAGTTTTTAGTCGCTTGAGTGTCTCGGCTGTGTCTAGTGGCGATGTGTCTGTTTCTTTTCCATTTAGTGTGCCTTTTTGTCTATCTTTTGTTAGCTTGAGTGTTCAGTAGCAGTTTTTGTTATTGCGTCGTTTGATTTTGTATATCTTGTGTTTTAAATTAATTCGGCAATGGTGCGCCTGTTTTCTTCTTCAACTGTCGCATGCGGCGGTTAGTGTCCAATTAACTGACGTGCGTCTACGGAAAAATTAAAGAAAACAGAGAACATCAGCGTGGTTTTGAGATAGGTGGAAAAGGATTTGGGCTATTAAGAGCTGACTTCAGGACGGGCTGGGTTCTAGGCTCTTCTACGAACAAGTCCCGTGACTAAAGAGTACGACACGTTCATAGTGCCCGAATGAGACTGAGGCGAGAAGGAATCCTACCTCTGTTCGCTTCAAGGTTACACACAAATATAATCGTTGTGTCTATCAAATTGAAAGCAGCATAATGTGCTGAGCCCAACGAACGTCAATCTGACGTCAGTCACATAGAGATGTATTCAAAAGACTTGGGATGGAATAGGGTTGCAGGGTTGGAGAGTGGGTTGGTTGTAGTAGAGGAGGAATAACAAGAGCATAGGAACACAAGCATCATTATAAATAAAGAAAACTATCAATGAGAACATAAAGCACAAGAATGAATACCCTATCTCTCGCTCTCTCTGACATACGCAACCGCCTACACACAAACACACTTGAATACAACTGCAACTGAGAGAAATAAACAATACCCTCAACAGCAGCACATAGAAAATGAAAGAAGAAAAAAACATCCAGAGAGGCATTTTCACTTATATAATCACAAGTAGGAAAAAAGGATTTACAAAATTCCTCTGTGCACCCTGTTAAATGCAAAATGGACCATACGTCGGTCTTAAAGCATTTGTCATTCGTTAAATCTTAGACGTTCGAGGACGAGATATCATTTTTGCCGAGGATCTTGGCGTTCTCGGTATTTTACGTCATAACGGGTGCTTAAGGGTTTTCCAATTGGAAATGAATGCTTTGAATTCCGATTTCATGTGATTATTTATTTACATTCCTGATCCATACACAGCCATACAAGCACGGATGTCCATGTATACTCCCACTTCCACGTGGGGAAAGGCTTGTAGTTCGTCCTCTTTTCTTAACCCACACACCAATCATCATTATGTGACGACGACGGTGATGATGATGGGGGATGGCGGGTGAAGGGGGGGAACTCCTTGAAGAGCGTACACCATTTCTTGTATCTTAAGCTTTCTCTCCTTTGGAAGAGGGCAAGAGTGTGTTCGCGATGTGCGGGTGCAGAGATACCATCGGTGGGTTCGGGAAAAGTGCGTCATTTTATAGCTGACGCTTCGATGGTTTTTTTTTTCTCGAATAAATCTCTAGTTTCCTTTTTATGATATGGTCTGAATGTTGAATTCTGAAGCAGTGTCACATGTGCCATCACTTTGGACAATGGGAACGTGTTTAAGGTGACAGTTGCCACGTTAGTTGTCCATTTAAGACTTCGAGCGTTGGGAAGGAGGACGAGGAGACTTCGCTCCTGGGGAGACTCCTTGGGAGGGACAATGACAATCTTAGAGAAGATGGAGGTGACTTTAAAGTCTGGAAGTTTGCTGTCAGAGCTGTCATATTAACCACCCAAAGGTGGAAGAAAGAGCTGCGACTTTTGACAGCTATCAATAAACAGGCAAGCGAACCACTAAGGATTAGACCAGTCGCTGGTATGAAGCATGAGAGAAAGGCACTACAGGACATGACGGTGGTTTCCGTCGCTTCATGGGTGGCAGGCGTGACATGTGTAATTCAGTATGAAACTACCGTTTCTGAACCTTAGACCCACGGTGTCTGAAAAATGCAAGCTTGTTTCCTACAAACTGAAGCCAAAACGTCAAGCATTCCCTTTTCTGTTTCATTTTGATTCGGTTCCTGTAATTTTTTTTCATTATTTTCTTGTGTGAATTTAAGGGACTGCCTGCAATTTTCGAAATTGATACCAGGTGCATTGGAGCGCGTGGTGGTGGTAGTGGTGTTCGGAGGAGGGTTGGCTCACTATGATTTTTGGAGGACATGAATGCAAATTGGATTGAGAGAAACTGACAAGAACTACCCCCACACCATGACAATCCATTTCTTCTTCTTCTTTTCTTCTTATTTTCTCCGTTCGTTTTGTGCTTCCTCAACGATATGTGGCAACCGAGACAAATGTAGGGAGAGGGAGCGAGAGGGAGAGAATCAGAGTCAGAGTTGGAAGGAGAAAGCAAGCTTCACCCGGATCCATCCCCATTTCCTCTTGTCTATTCAGTCTATGTCCAGTTCATAGGGGATATCCTTCTGTAATGTGGTCCTGTAAGGTCGGTGCTTTTTTTTTGATTTGCAGCTGCCTAATTAGTTACTTATTTTATTTGTTATTGAATTCCCTAGTTTTTTTTGCTGCTGCTTTCTCGACCGTATATTTTGATGTATGTGCACCCCCCGCACACACACACACACACATAAACCAAGCTAAGAGCGCGTGCGTGTGGCATGCGCACAAACAGCCCTTGCGATTGTGTAACACTTCCTCTTGAGTTAGTTTTTTTTTTTTCGTTTCCATCCCCTTTGCCATGCGAGGGTGTACGCTGATGGATTATGAAACAGACTGAGGAGCTGCAGATAAACACAATTCACCGTGAGAGTGAATGGGTCTATGGGTCTCCGATCGCGTTGCGCAGGGGGAGGGTAAAAACGGAAACAAGAGTATGCAGCAACCCTTAAGCAGTGCCAAGGAAATTTCGCACTTAAATGTTCCGCAAGAGGAGGAATTCGGACATAAGTACAAGTGTCTGGAAATAGACGGAAACATGATGTATTTTACAAACGTACACGCTTCAATAGGAATTCCAAAAATGATGCACAGAGATGTGGTGCTCATCTTTGCGGCGCTTGTTTGCATCTATTTTTGAGGCAATAATGGTGTGGGGTGGGCTACCGGAAAAGTGAGCAGTGAAGCGTTTACGAATTTAATTTTGGGAATGACTACGCCATCCGGCTATTTACACTTGGATTGGAACCACAGCCAGTAGCGCTTTCAAAGGGTTTGATGTTGGCGAGGAGAATGAGGGGACGGATTGGATACATCCTCGATGATGCTGTATTTGTTGTTTAATGACCGCAAAAGGACAGCGAGCAAAAAAGGGGGGCACCCATTTTTAGGTGACATTGAAGAGTCGAATTCCTGTACATCCTGAGCAGGCAAGGCATTCTGAATGAATTTCGGGGAATTTTGTAACTGTTTTCAGGCATCTCTATTCACACCGATTTTGAATCAGCGCCCAAGTCAAAAACGCTGCCTTTAAAACATTTGAACGTTGTTTCGAACTTCTGAAGTCACACAGTTCTCAGAACAGCATCAAATTCAGTGGCATTTGACAAACATCTGGAGTCCATTCATCAGACAGTGTTTTTCATAACTCGTCCACAATCAATCGCATTCTATAACTAACTAACTACGAGCATAAGCCACACACACATTAAACATTTCTCACCGCTATGGAATTGTATTACTGGGAGATTGTTTGTAAAAAAACTTACGTCTAAACTACGATTCAAATAACTACTTGAAAATACCAAAATGACATTACTTATGCAGAAAAACAGGCTAGAGCATCGCAGATAATTACTCCAGGCGACCGATGATGGAAGGAGGCACAGGTCACATGGGACCGCACACACGAAGGTGGGAATTGAATCAGTTCCGCATGTGGATTGCCAATAAAATTCGCGGCTAGGCCATGGGTGGGGGAGAAAATTGACGCGTGACAACACCAACAAGTGGGGTGAGATTTTGCAAGGATTGATGGGATTGATGGAGCGAGTATGTGGTTGTTTTTCTTTGAAATGGGGATTTGGCGCGAATGAAAGGTTGAAGCCTGACAATCTGGGGCTAAGGCTAAAGAAGAATTGGGAGGTGTTTGAACGAAGTACGGGCTGTGAAGTCCGGGAGTCGGAGGGGTTTGATTGAGATGCAGATTTGATTGGCAATTCCATTATGGCCCTACAGACCGAATCCACGATCCAATGACCAGCAAGAGAACAGTGGTAAGCCCTTGTCAATCCTAAAGTCCCATTAAAAAACAGTTTGACATATCTTTGAATTCAGAACACAATCGATATTATAATCTCTTGAAACTACGAGCATCGCGTTCAAAGTTCCTCTCTACTGACTCCCCACCACATAATCCACGAAAAAACGCCGACTAATGAAACTATTCACCGTTTCTCGCTTTCAAAGGATCTTCAATCTCATTGGAAAGCAACGTTTTAAGAACTTAATCGGATTTAATCGCAGTAGCAGAACTGCAGAGATGTTCGTCTTCTAATTGGCATCATTAAGCGACGAGAGACAGTCGTTTGGGAACAACTTCCGAGTGCAGAGGTGACCGTGTGGGGTTTGGCAATGAACTCTTTTTAAGTTTAAGTGGCTGTCTGCAGTCACAATGGGGGTATTGTAAGTGAATTGAGATATGATGTTCGCAGATATGGATGTTCGCAGACGTCGAAGAAATGATATTCATTTGTACTTGAGTCGTAAAATCATCTCTCGCTAAAGAATAATGAATTCCATAGACTTCCCATGCAAATGGAAAGACATCATAGCGCCTATCGTTTGTATTTGTATGCAGAATATTTGGAACCCTTATAGGAAGTCGTGCGGGAGCCACTATTTCTAACAACACACGTCTAATGCTAGTAAATGAGACAAGCCAAAACGAAAAACCTCTCTCCCTGTCTCACCCTCATTTGGATGTCCGCAATGTATAGGCACACATTAGTTGCGCGTATTCGCTTCTCTATATCTCATGTTCTTAATTCGACGATGGAGCCACAAAGAATTTTACAAGTTTCCAAAAATGTGTTTTTCGTTTTCATAAAAGCACAGATACAAAAATACGCAAACAACACAAGTCAGAAACAAATCTCCCTCGAAAAAAAGAGAAAAAGAAAATCCGACTACAATGCATATAATTAGAGAAACATACTCAAAAATTTGGTTATGTTGATTTTTCTCCATGTTATCCTTTTGTTGTTTTTGTTGTGTTAGCTTGTTGTTGGTCACGACTCTCCGAAATCTTTTCTTGTACTTTTTGTTTGTTGGTGTGTGGGGGAGGATTGAAATAAGTTTATTTGAATTTTCTTCAGGGCATTCTGCAATTACTTGGCCTCATCCTTTTCACTTTTATTGCATATTCCACGCACTTTTAGATTTTTTAGGGGAAATACATTTTCCCCGGATTTTTTTTTACACACACTTTTATTTTTGTATTCGTCTTTTATCAAGTTTCACACAAAAAACATCACTTCGAATTTACTCCGAAAATGAATAAATATGAATTTTTGGATCTTAACATTTTTTTAGTACAAAATTCTGACCGATTTGAGCATTAACTGAAAAATAACTACACAAATGACAAAACGGTCATGATGGTTGTTGTTGGTTTATTATTTATTTTTTTGTATTTTTTTCTTTTCGGTCGTCGCAAAAATTCCTAGCAAGCCATCTAGGGACTGTGACTGTCGTTGGCTTAAAGTGTGAAACGCATTTGAGGAAAAAGAATAAAAAATATATTACTTGTGGGTTTTGTCTTCACATATATTGGCCGTGGAGGCCGAGTTGAACTGGGGATATAATAATGAGCGGAGCGGATTTTCTGCCCCCTTGAACGAAACCCTCTTTTAACTACTGAATTTTTTTAATCGTTTTCTTTTTTTAATTTGTTTGGATATATTTTTTTTTTTTCTTTAATTTTTCAGAGACACTGACACTGGTACTGACAACTGACACTGTACGGGTACACTACACAAGGGGGTTGTTATGGTGATTACGAGAGCTTTTTAGCCAAAGGTTTGCTGGATGGGTGATGATGGTGAGTTTTTCTTCTAGGGATGGTGGGTTGAGGACGGTTTTGTGTTTTGCTCCCTCTTGTTCGTTCATTCCTTTAATTATCTTATTCTATGTTGTTGTCTCTGTCTGCTTTTTGTGTTTGGCCTCTTCAATTATTTACTAGGATTTTTTTCTTCATTACGAAGTATGGTAGGAGCTTGGTACGAGAAAAAAAAATAATATAAATATGAGAGAACAAAAAAATCTTGGGGTGGTTGGGTGGGTTTGCGACGTGCTTTCATTATCTGTGTGCATAATATATATACATATATACATTTATTTGGATGTATAAATATATATACATATATGCGTGTGTGTGTATATGTGTGTGTACATTAGATGGAAAAATGGAGATTTTTAGCGAGAAGGAAAAATAAAAATAAATATATAAACTTTAGTCAATTTCAGGAAGTCACTCGGCGAAACAGAAAAGAAAAAAGGGAAACCAAAAAATAAAACCAACGAACCAACTAATCAACAACAGAGCACTTACACCCGCGTCACTTGTGAATCGTGGAAACGTGTCTAACACAACACTGGTAACGCAATTTATACGGGTTTTAGGACACAACTCGGCCGACGTCCTTTACACAAAACGACCTAAACTTAGACTGAGCTGAGGTAGAGTTCGCCAGAGGCTTATTATGTGCACTGCTCTGTGTGCACTATGGTTTTGGCTCTGTCCCTCTGCTCCTTTCGCTATCCATCCATCTTCCTTTATTTCATTTTTACTTCGTTCTTCTCTCACTCACTCGTCACTCGCTGTGTGAATGCTTGTATCATCCTGTGCGGTGTTACCATGAGTTTTCCCCGAAAAAACGAAACGGAAAAACAAAAATTTTTGTTCCTTATATCTATTTGGGGTAACCCCCTAACTACAATTGGTGACTGGATTGTGAACAATTCCTGGGCACACTCTGTTGGTTCATACCTCGCTCTCGCTCTCGTTCACATTATTTTGTGTGAGTGTTTGCGTTTGAATTCCTTCCACTTTCAACCCTCTTTGATACCGATGGTGCGCGGGGGTTATTTTGTTGTTTCCAATGTACGTTTCGTTTTGCTTTCAAATCAATTTTTTCTTTTCGCTCTCCTATTGTAGGCTTTCGTGTTCACTTGAGATTAAGGGCTGTAGGGGCTGCTTTCATTTGCGAGTGGTATTGAAGGTTGAATTGCTAAGCATTCACTGATGTTCTCTGTGTGGGGAGACACTCTGTGTGACATCACCTGGACATGTCAAACATGTAAGCCTGCGCAAACTTGAAATGGGACGTAGCAAATGAGTTTACTTCAACTGAGTTCGAAGAAACGTCAGTTAGACGTGTTGGCTGCCAATGATACCCTGTGGTGGGTTACTTCAGCATCTTGCGAAACAAATGTCAAACACAGTCTTTACTGTGCCATATTATGCCACTAATCAGATATTCACAATACGCTATAGTCCCATCTAGTCAAGGTAGCACAACATCTCTGAAGCAGGCATTGCCAGTGAAGAAAAATGAGCTCCTTTGAACTTGAAAGTCGTTTTTGTGTGCCACTAGGTCACTGCGTTAGTTCTTCAGAATTCGACAGAGAGAGATTTCTGCGAATGCCGGTTCAACTCTTTCGTAACGCTTCCGGATACTCGCAATATCTCCCACACCCTCTTCCCATCAGGATTCCATTCAAATTTAAAACCAGCTGATGATTGCGTCAACTTCACCAGCTGCTACAGAAGAAGTGCCCTTGCACCCCTGCGAACAAACCAAATACCAACCCCAGCTCCTATTTGAAACGAAACTCACGTGTCCCCCTCGTCACTTTGATGCAAAGCACTCTATGCAACCCCATGAACAACTACCACGACCAAGCAGTTCCGCTGTGACGTGCGCAAAGGACGAAACGAACAAAGGCGATCAGGCAACGCTCACCCTTACTGCAGTTCAATGTGCTTGAGCATGCGTGCTGGCTTGTTTTGGTACGTAGGGAATCGTGTGTGTATGAGGAAGGTAGTCCCTGGCACACGATCATTTGACATTGAGTATTGCATTAGCTGCCAACACGAACTACCCCTCAGTAGCTGCACACGGTGCGATTACACGAACAATACGCTGCAATGGTCATGAATGAGGACACAAACGCACACGCACCTGTTCCCTGAAGGGATGAACTGGTTCGGTACCTCACTTGGCACGTTCGCACCGAGTTCCTCTCAAAACACATACTCCCCGTTCCGACCGGACTAAGAAGGACTCCGAGTGAAACCATACTCGGAGTCTTTCGTAGTGTGAGAACGGAACAGAGATCCTCGCAAAGACGGTGGACGGACGGCGATGTACTGTGGTATGAAAAGTACCCTCTACGCGAGGCGATTTGTGGGATGTCGTGAACGCTGACATGGACGTCTCGTGGTCAATTCTAGGATAACTGGTGATGGTTCATGCAGAAAAACTCCGAAATGTGGCTTCTACTACTGCCTCAAGTAATTGCAATTGTATAATGTTATGTTTGTCGTCCCCAAAAGAACGGTTTGTAGATAACTAAAACTTTCACAGACGTGCGATTTTTCAAAAAAAAAAAAATAATAATAATAAACGGTCAGGGTTCTCGCGATATGAGCGACTTTTTGTACAAATGTACTTTCTGGTTAACTTGTCCACGAACCTATATGTTTGGCATGCGCAATTGGATCCTCTATAAAAAGTGTTTTCGGGTCAAAAGTGTCTCGCAGTAGCAGGTCGGCAGGAGTTGCTTTTTCAAAAAAGCCGCCACAATAGCAGGAGACACCATGTTGCAGCTAGGCAGAAGCCAGCAGCTGCACAGAACTACCCAGCTGGATAGGAGCTGGAGAGGAATCACCAGCAGCGTTTCCAAGCCGCGGACTCCAGCAGGGACACGTCAAACCCAGCTTTGCAGAGAACACCGGCAATGAGAAAATAAATAACAGAAAATAATTTTAAACTCTGTTCACTTTGAATAGGGCGTTGTGAGTTGAAATGTTGCCTGCATTGAATTACATAATTTCCGTAGGCGTAAATTTTCGGGTACGAATCACATAAAAACCGACCTAAAACACCAGGCCACCAGAAACGCGAAAAAAGCAGCAGGTGTACCAAATTTCAGCAGGCGGGTATGACAACGATTTAACGTATAGGTGGAGCACTTCCTTCGCTTATCTGTGATTTTGTTGGTTTTCTTACATACTTACTTTTACATCCCAATAGTGAAAACCTACATTCTATTGGTCCCAGTGGAGGGTTTTGGGCTCAAACGAAGCGTCATTGTACCGCGCATCTCTAGAGAGGAACAAATAAAGGAAACACATATTCTGACATATTTGATTTTTTGTATTGTTATAATGTTTTTTTTTCTCTCTCGCAAAAAATGTCTACACAATTCTGATCTGCCTCCAATCTGCAAATATCATTGTTTTATATTTTTTTAAGGTTACATAATTCATTTTATGTTGTTTATTACTTTTTTTTTTTCTTCGAGAGTTGTGTTTGTTTATTTGTAATAGTTTTCATTTTTTTGTTTATTTTCTTCATTTATCTTCACATGCAATACATTTATAGTAATAGTTTCATAATTTATGGTCTGTTTTATTATTTAAGGGAATTTTTGGGGTTACATATAATGTATGGCTAACTACAATTTTTATATCTAATATGTTGATGTTTTTTCCATTTAATATTTTATATGTACACACGTGTACATGCATACACATGAGAGTTTCTTTTCACCATCTAAAAAAATGTCCTTGCTCCGTATTCATGTACATTTATGTATTCTGCTTATGTTGTGTTTTTTCACTTGTTGATATTTGTTTTTATTTGAAATATTTCATATAACAATTCACATATGTATGTTTAAGAAGTATGATAGAAGGGTTGTGAAAAGGAGGAGGAGGGGTGCGGATTGATCGTTTCGGTCTGGAGAGTGAATGGGGGAAATTTTGAGAAGCTATCAATTTTATTCACATGTAATTAATTTGTTGTTTTATCTGCCTGTTATGCGCTAACATAAGTCTGTTTGCTTTTATTTTAAATAAATAAATCTACTTTAAAATATTGCACCATATATATATTTTGTATACATATATATATTTTTTTTTATTAAATTTGTTTATTAACACAATCCCAGGATTTGGGGACTTATTTTTGTTTTTCTTCTAGTTAAACTTTGAAGTGATGTGTGTAAGTTAAGTTGTATTCAGTATTTTTTTGTTTTGTTGTATTGATATATTGATCTTTGGTTTGTTTTTTATTATTATTATTATTATTTGTATTTGTTTATTATTATTATTATTTTTTTTTTTTTTGAAAAGCATTAGCTCATCCATTCTTCAGTTATATTGTGCAAAAGAACATTTATTTATACAACAGCAAGCGTTAAGTTATTTGCCATCATCGAGACTTTGACTGAGTGATTTTTGTTTTGGTCAGGGGTCGCAGGAGAGGAAATCAAATTATGTTTGGGATTACAGTCTCGTTGCAGCTGAACGTTTGAATGGATTTTTGGTTTTTTGGTTTATTTGTTGTTATTTATCATTTAAAAAAATTGAATAAAATATAAATATATATATGTTTTGTTTTTAATTTCAAAAAATTTGTTCATTTTTTTTCTTTTTTTAAAGCTTTAGTAAAGCTCAGTAATTTATATATATATATATGTATGTATATAATATCCTTTATTGAGATATATATATACATGTGTGTGTGTGTATACATATATTCATATATGTGTTTATGTATTCATGTAGGAAACAAAGGAAGAAGTTGTTTTGTTGATTTCACTTATATACTCGTATTTATAGTATTTACATATTAACAAGATAATTATTTTATATTTTGTTTCTTTGAATAAAAATGGTGGAGCTTTTATATACTTATTTATGTTATTTTGTTTTAATATTCTTTATTTTTTTTTTACTTTTTTGAAGAAAAAAATTTAAAATTCTATAGAAACAGTTATTTATAATTTATTTTTGGTTGAGATACTAGTTAATGTCGTATTTCTTTTGTTTTTGTTTTCTTTTGCTATTTGGACCGCGTTTTATTATGAAGTAGTATTTATTCATTTTCTCGTATATTTCATTTTTAAACATTATGTCTTTTTTAAGTGTGTCGTGTGAAATTGTTTCAAAACAAAAAGAAATAAATGGAAAATGGAAATCATTCGGAGGGAGGATTGAAAAATGAAGAAAATGACAGTGAATATAAGGATGAGACGTTTTTATTAGGTATTACATGACTTGAGATTGATAAGATAGTATTTACAAAGAAAATAATTTGCTTGGTTTGTAGATGAGTGAGAATTGTCTTGTTGGTTTTTCTTTTGTTGTCGTTTTTGTTTTTTTTTTTTCTTTGAAGGAGGGGAATAGTGTTTTGTCATACAAAACTACTGAACATGGACAACGATTTTAGTTTAGTAATAAAGCGGACCACAACATCGATCGTGCGAGACTGACCAGCATCCTTCTCCTTTGTTGATTTGGGTCCTGGGCAAATCTCATTTTCTTCCTAAAATTCATAGTGATCTTGCTCTTTTGACTGTTCACCTTCCCGGTAAAACAAAAACGATAGCAATCTTGTTGGATTTACCGAAAATGAGAAATATTCCAAGTAGATCACACTTGGATCGAGCAAGCCACCTGATCAGACATGCCACAGGGATCAGTGTTCGATGGGTCGATGATCGTTTTCAAGTTGCAAGAATTTATACGAAAAATATAAAAAATGTGGGTGGTGTGTGCTCACAATTCGGAAATTGAACATTCATCTGATCGCATGATCAAAGAATTCGAGTATAAAGCACTAAAGGACCTCAGCTAATCAAATCCGCGATCGCCGGCGCACATAAATCGAACTCAAAGAATATGTCAAGATTTGAACTTATTTTAATTGCCGCCAGCTTCATTTTTGAAGAGTAGACTTCGACTAAAATTGATTTTCGTCGTCAGAAGGAACTTACGCAGCTCTCTCGTCTCTCTCGCTCATCGCAAAGCCTTACTAAGATTTATTTCACATTTCGTTTCGTAAACGATGGAAAGCAACTGGAAAAAACAAGCTAGCTCATATCACACTTTCACTACTCTCAATAGATTGTCTGGGAAAATAAAAAGGGTAAATCATAAATCATGTACTCTTTCAAAACAAGGATCAGATTCTATTTGATATGCTTTCTCATCAGCCCTGCATTCTTGTTTTATTTTGTTTTTTTTTTGCGTCTTCTGATTCACAATCTATAGCCTTAATACTTATGGTACCTCTGAGGATTAGTTAATTAATTTATAACATTTTTTGTTTACTCTTTTGTTTCTGTTTTCATTAAACTTTTTAAAATATAACAGCATTTAATAATTTCTTTCTTTAAATCCAATAAATAGCACCGTCCATCGACAGGACGCGTTTTGATCCTGACGAATGGAGGATGGGTTCTGAAATTTCATTTCTAGTTTATTTATTTTTGTTTCTTTTTTCTGTGTTTTTAACAGTAACTGATGGCAGATATGTTTGATATGTTATATAAAAATTAGATTTTATTCTTTGTGTTTGTTTCTTTGTCGCTTACAAATGAAGAAAATATAATTTTACACATTTTTTTTGTTCGGTTTCTGTGTATCAAAGCACATTTTTGAGAAACAAATTTATGTGTTGTGGCATTTTTCGTTTTTAGATCAGGATTTGATTTAAAAAATTGTCAAAGCACATATATTTCAGTTGTTGTTGTTGCTCGAAACCTAAATTTCTTCTAAATTTTGTTCGCATAACTTCCTGTAATATTAACTCGTTGTTGAAGGACGTTAATTTTTATTTTTTTGTATATTTTTTGATCGTGATTATGATGTCAATGTGGTGTTTTTGTTGTTTTTTGTTTTTGCTGATTGTTTTGTTTATTGCTTTGAGTGGCAAACCTTGTCAATAGATTTGTTTGTGGTTTTGAGATTGAGATTGAGCAGATAACGGTCAGGTCGCAAAGGAATCGGTTCTTTGGATAGCCTAGTTTATTAGTTGGTTTGAATGAATGAATTTATTTGTATTTCAAGGCACGTTATCGTGTTAACTGAATGGTAAGGCCTCCACTAGCAATATTCTAACGACGATGGTGAAGAAAAATCAATCGATATTCTCGGGGGGAATGATATCCTTCCAGTGAAATAAAAGTTCGACATGATCGCACGATGATCACGAGAATAAAAGTGAAGGGAAACCGATCCAATCATCAGGGGCAAGTTGTTAGGCTAGAAAAATATTGCCGAAGATAGCCAAGAAACGGGATTACTAGCAAAAAAAAAATGATCACATCACAAATGGATCGATTTATCGTCAAGAGCGGGTTGTTGACTGTCGCAGACATCGAGACATGAGAGATCATCGTGCGACTGAATGTTTGACATCGAAAAGTAGTATCAAACTATCGCTTTAATATGCCGTAAAGTTCTCTTCTGATCATGAAGTTCTCTTCGTGATATCCCAGAGACCCAAATGATCACTCGGTAATGTTCACTCACGAAGATGGGCTGGCTCATCAGTCCGAGGTGAAGTTTGTTCCACTCGCGTGTTCTATGCTGACTCCGTACGACGAACTTCGATATGCTTTTTCTTGATTGTCATTGACAGAGAGAGAGAGGTAGTGACGGCATTTGATCCTCGAAGACAATGTCAACACCATGATGAAACACCATCAAGTGATCAGTGATCGAAAACATTTCTTTTCACCATAATCCCCGCTAAACATATCGGTTTGTCTATTGGTGTCTATTGTTTCATTTAAAGTGGAATTAATTAGGCTGTGTGAAGCTGCTTAAAATCTCACTCAATCTCAACTGTTTTTCTTACAAAAAAACGTGTTACAAAATGCGTAAATGGGACTTAAACTATTGTTCTTCTTTACTGGACTCGGAATTTTCGACTCTCCGATCTGCCTGCGCGCGCACGTGTGGTATTTTTTAAAGTGTTATTCGAATTTAAAATTAAAAGAAAATAATAATTACTCTATTGTTATTTCTATACTAAACATCATGATAAATGAATCCGATTGACAGAGACGGTGTGGTGTGTGGTTCTATATAAATATGTAACAAAACCCAATGTATGATAAATGTATGAAAAAAAATATATATATATATATGTATATGAGAATCGAAATATACTTATACTACATATTTTCTATTCAGTGATTATGTTCCGTATGTACCAACTGGTACATGTGACACATTGTGCATAAATTTGTCTTTTATTTTTCAAATCATTGTTTGTTTTGCAACAATGACTAAGATCTAATTCTTCATCCAATACCTTTCGTATAAATGTACTAAATTCTTGATTGATGATTGTATCCTAGTACTCTCTTTCGTTTTCTACTTACTGATAGAGTTTATTTCTTTTTATTTTTTGTTTTCATTATTATTATTTTTTTTTTGTAATTTACAAGACCAACGCCCTTAGAGGCGGTACAATTTGATGTTAATTCACATAGACATCATTTTTGTGTTTACTAATGGTTTTCATTTTGAGTTTCATTTGAGGAGTCTTTTAATATTTATTTATCTTTTAAATATATATATATATATATATGTTTATGTATGTGTATATATAATTTGTATTTCATATATAAGATCTAAATTTATTAAAGCCTATTTGAATAAACATATTTCTCTGTTATTTTCTCCTTTTTTAAATGTTGTATAATATACCTACATTAAAATTAAATTATTTTTATAAGCCTCTCAGGTTGTCCTCTTTTCTCTTTAAGAAGTTTATGTGGGTTATTTCTGTGTTTTATGTTTTGAGTTTATTGTTGTTGTTTTTTTTTTTTCAGCGAAGCCCAGCAACAGCAATTTTATTTATTTTCCATTTTTTTTATTTTTTATACCCTATGCTAATTATGTACCATTAGAGATTACAAAAAAAAATCAGTGGAAAATGTATGAATTATGTTGAATGTTAATATTTATATATATATATATATATGTATGTGTATGTATGTATATTTAAGTGCCCATCATTGGCTCTTGACGAATTTCTGACTTAAGTTTGACAAACTCTTTGGCAACTTCATCGTTGTTCCTTTGCGAGAGGATACGCAGAATAGTCCAGCCGGTCTCGTCCATTTGAATGCGTTTCGATAGCGGTAGCCAACAAGCGCAAGAGCCCTAAGTACAGAGACCATGAAATGAGCAAATTGTCTTCATTTAATTATGCTTCAGTTACCTTTTCAACAATATCCTTTAGCTGAAGAACGGCAACGCCAACGAGTCGATCTTCACGTGCGAAGCAGTAGTCTTTGACGCAGATGTGCAGCTCGAAGAAGTCGAGTTGTTCCTCATTGCCGATCATGCTGTGGACGAAACACAGATAATTTAAAGGCCAATCTAAATCTTATAGAGATTTATACTTACAAGTGGAAAGCCTCGTTATACTTTGGTGACCAGTTGTTCGACTTGGACTTTGTGGCGTGCTTTCGTTTCTTGTCTTGCAAATGCGGTCCAATCAGATTGATCTCCACGAATGGCCGGAACATTCCCGACTGAATCTGCCACTTCAGATCGTTGGCGGCGACAACTGTCAAGGGGAAAAAGCATGCGCAAGTCTCACAAAAAGTTTCAAAACTCAGCCTCCATGTGTTTCTCACCTTTCACGGTGACCTTGTGCTCACCGGTGCCAGGGTGGGTGAAAAGGTCGATCTGCACTGATATCTCGCCTACGGTCTCGTCAGCGTTCTGTGAGTCTTTTGAAAAATACAAAGAGGCAGGTTAGCAGCTTGAAGGTACTACACTGAGATTTTGAAAGGATTAAGAAATTTGCTACACCTGTTGCCGCGCACCCCTGCCAACGAGACACAGAAAGACTCTAGAGCAGAGCATTAGGCTCGCAGAGTTTACCTTCCGTTAAGGCTGTTGGTAGCGGCCGCAGTGGTGGCTTCACAAGTAACATAAAAACACAAATAAGCCGGAACAGACATGCAGATGGAACTTTAAATGGCTACTACGGGCACTACGGGTCTAAATAGCGTGAGCGTGAGCGCATTAGTAGGGGAAGAAACGAATGTGAATGGTCATGGATCATGTCGGGGTTTATGTGTTTGAGAATGTCACTACGTGCCGGATGTGGTCAGTTGTCTTCATTTTCAGCAAAGCGATTGTCACGGCGCATGTGATCGGTGGCGAGTGTCCTGCGTGTGTGAAGCGGATGGGAATTACTTACTCAGTTGATGTGTGTGTGTGTGGGTGGGTGGGTGGGGTGACTAAAATGTTAATTAACACAGGAAATCGACATGGAAAGTCAAAAGGAATGTGATCATATAAGAAGAAAGGACGATACACGAAAGCAGGATATTGCCTGCCATCACCACGTCACCGGTGGTGAATGACTCTGAGACTGAAGCAGTAGAAATAGATGGAGATGGTATTTTGATTCAAACTCTGAAAACTGTCAGAATTCAGTGAAGACTGACAACTGTCACATTTTTAGAAAGTCTGTCAAAGTCTAGCGAAACATAAGAAATGAACTGAACGGGATTTTTTTTGCGATTTTGACTGAATAATGACAATGGCCATAATGAAGACGTCTTCTCTTTAAATGGTTTCAGTCGATTGAAACGTCAAATTTAACCAAAAACAAAGGGAAACTGAGAACAGAAATAAAATGCTAAAGAAACTAAGGCAAACCTACAGTAATTAAGAATGAGAAAAATATATACGTCAACAATCTAACGGTTTTACGACGAAAATGTCAAATGAAAAAGGGAAAGAAGAAGTTTGAAAAGAAAATAACGTTAACAAAAATCGAAAGTAACGCAAGAAACAAAAAAACGGAAAATAAACCTTGACGATTCTCGCGTTTCAATTGTTTTCTGGCTTTAACTGGCTCCTCCACGTTGGGCTCGACCGACAGTCTCTTAGCTTCTTCGGCTGTCAGCTCACGACGTTTGACTTTTGTGTTTGATTTTGGATAACCGTTAGGGAAGCAATAGATACCAAACACACACACACGTAAGTGCGGGACGAAGGAGCGCGATAGATAAAGAGAGAGAGAGAGATAGAGATAAAGAAATTTAAAAGTAGGTAGATAGAGAAAAGAAGATAGTAAATAATAAAAGAAAAAGATCAGATCATGTGTCAAGACGGCAGAGTGTGGGGACACAAAAGTTAGGCAGAAGACACATAAGAGACGAAGAGGCATGAAAAAGAAAAGAGAGAGAGAGAGAAACAAATTTATACATTGACGTGTAGGTGTCTTCGATAGTATGTGTTTTAAGTGTTATATGTGTGTTATTGTACAGTTTCCAGAAAGAGAAAGATAGACAGTTAGGAATAGAGAGTAAAAGAGATAGAGAGCACAAGACACATACATTGCATCATGCCATGCCCATGTCCATGCGTACGTACCTTCGTGGACCTGACTAGTGATGAAGGTCTTAATCAGCGTGTCTGTCATTTGCGTGTACAGGCTGAGTGCATAGCGCAGGCTCTGCAGCTCGGCCGACTTCTCGAGGAATGTCTTTTTGAGACCATTACCACCGGCATGGAAGTACTGCTTGATCGTGTCCAAAGCGACATCCAGCACAGCACACTGCTTCGGTGAGAGATTCTTTTCGACCTCCTTCGAAATGTCCATAACTCCACTGAGGGCGTTCTTCACGTCCTGCTTGCCAGCCATGTGATTTTTGAACAGGCGACCCATGTCCTCGATTTTGGCATTCGCTGCGAGATTCTTCGCGTTGTCCGTGATATTCTTGAACATCATCTGCGAAGGAGAGAATGTTGGTGGACATTTTCTCGGTTAAATGTAGGAAATTGATACTTACAGTGCGATCAGTCATCGGTGGTAGAACAATGGTCTTCTCTAGAATGCGCATCACGATCTTCCAGAGTTCCTTGAGCAAACGTTTGAGGACGGTCTTCTCGCACGACTGCGCGTACAGAGTGAGCGAACCGTCAAGCAGGTCCATCAGAGGTCGAAGCACCTCGTCGGCCTCAACCGCGACAGCGTTCCGTTGAGCAGCTTGATTGGCATTCAAATTGCCACCGCCTTTTACAGAGAGCAAAAGGTCACCAAGTTCCCGCACAGACTGCGTGATTCGAGGCTCAAGGCTATCAACAAAAAAGATCTCTCAGCAAACCGTGATCACATAAAACGCAGTCTCTCTCTCTCCCAAAGCATACCTCACAGCAAATTGCGACGCGAGATCATCCAAGGCAGAGTTGAGATTCTGCTGAAGCTCCTTGAGAATATTAGCGGCATCTTCTTCCAGCTTGTCACCACCCATCGATTCGAACATCTTTTCCAGCTGGACCCTCAGCTGCTGAATGTTGTTCATCAGAATGCATGCCTATGAGAGACAACAGAAGAAAAGAGTGACCAACGATGACTCTCTGAGTGATGAATGGTATTTAACTTACGACCCTTTCGTCCTTCATGTGCTCGGGGAATTCCTTCTTGACAATGTCGGCATAAGCTATTAGCACCTTTACAATGGTCTTAGCAAAGCGCCTCATGTAACGCTTCCAAATCTCTGGATCCGGACACTCGAGCTTGCTAACAACATCGAAACATTGCGTCAGTTGCGTGAACACATCCACCACCGAGTTGGAAAAGAGGGCGTGTTCACTGCTCTTTTGGAACTGCAAAAGATGGACAAATCGAAGCCAAGTTTGGTTATCAAATCCACATCTACTTACACCATCTTTTTTGTCACGATTGAAGGCACCGTGCAGGTACTCCAAGGAGACGTCATCGTTCTCGTTCAGCCATTGCATGACGAACGGCTCAAACCAAGCGGGATATTCGGGCACGGCACCCTTATACGGTGGGACTTCTTTCACGTAATTGCTGTACAGCCACTTGACGCGGAAGTGCAGATTCATGTATGCCGACGATTTGCACAATCGGTGCTGCTCATGCTCCTCGAGGGCGTACTTCATGTCGACGGCGAACAGTCCCCACATAGTGGCTGCGGATAGCTGCAGTGGAACAGTGGTGGTGAGTGTTGATCACATGCACGCGACGCGCTCTTACCTGGCCAATGTTCAGTTCCTGTGGGAATTGATTCAATACGGTGCCGTAGCTGTTCTTGTCCTCTTCAATGATTGACACGATTAGTGCTATTAGCTTATGCCAGAAGTCAACGCTGTCCAGCTTGGGTCCGTGGTCGTCGGGGTCACGTTTAGCCTCGTTTGGATCCACCTATGCGAAAAGAAAGTGACCGTAGATTAAATTATGGTCACTAAGCCTATGAAAGTATCAACGTCAGTGCGTACGCACTCTGTTACGTTGATGACGCCAGAGTTAATGGATACACAACCCCACACAGCAGATACATTTAGTATCCATCCATATGGCTGCAACCAGAAGGGGTTGTGCAAAATGTGTACCATGTCAACGCGGCTTACAGGTGTGTGCGTGTGTATTTATTTGAAGAGATAACTCTTCCACACACACCACGCAGTCACTCAAAGAGACTTTCTCTTTCGAGCCAGAGAACGCAGGAAAAAAATGTGAATTCGCTTTGACTCTCTTTGGAGAGTGGTGGATGTTAGCGGCAGAGAAAGAGTACACATGACCTTTACAATTGCCATTTTTCTCATTTACATAAACTGCTCAAGTGGCAGCATCAACACTTCCACCCAAGCTGTCGTTGCACGGATGTACCCACCACCCCCAATGCATCCTGATTGGATTAAGTCTGTCAATCGAAACACCACGGAAATTGTGTGTTCCTTAAATGAGAGACGAGACTAATGTTAAATGTCATTTATCAGCACTTACCTGGAATTCCCGATTGTAGAGCTCGTAGCAGTTCTCGAATAGGAATTGATAGGTGGATCTAAGACAGGCTTTCACGCAATCTTTCACGACTGTGCTTGCTCTGGGCGGACTCGAAAGCTCTTGAACCTGAAATGACACAAAATTGCTTTGCATGGCCCGTCTCAATGAATTAAGGGATGACCCCATAACACTTACTTTCATTCGGAAAAATGTGATGCTTGTTAGGAGATCCACAGTAGACTTGAGATCCATTAGCTTCTCCTGCTGTGGTGCTGGGAAATTATTTCGATACATTGATAAGTCAATGCGCAACGAATTGTGCAGTTGATCCAAGAGTTTTACGAATTTCTCCTTCTGCAAAAAGGGAAGAGTACAAAAATGCATTAATGATGGTGGACAGACGACGCCAATGAGCTGGGCGTTGTGCGGGACAAAAACAGAAGAAGAAAAACGAAAATACTAGCCTAGACCTACATTTTGGAAAGCTGATAAAAGCTTTTGTCGAATCATTGACATTGATACTCTGGACTCTTAACTAAGATCCTAGCTCTGAGTGTGGGGATGGAGGGAGCGGAAAGGTTTATTGGCTTTCTGATCGAGGACCATATAATGAACGCATTTGAACAAAGTACGCCCCACACGATATCGCCTTTAGACCGGCCTCATTGGCCTAGTATCTGTGAACAAATGTGGCAAGATAAATGCTGATGAATTCTCACACAAGTACGCTGGAGATCCTCTCACTAAGGCAGATCGCCATCCCAACCAATACCATTATCTAAAGTCAATGGCGAAGCAACAAATGCAAATGCAATCTAACTACACTACTTTGACTGATGAGCGATTGAATACAAAAAAAAAAAAATCATTTCGACGGCGACGACAACATGAAGCTAAAGACAAAAAAACAACGAAAAGTTGGAAAAGCTCACAAAACTTACAAAAAACCACGCGTCTATATGAGGAAAAAATCACTTCGATGAGCATTTGAGAAGGGGAACAGTGAACAGGGGATTGAATCTAGCTAAGGACAAATGCCTGTTTTTTCTCATCATAATTACAATGCCTAATGGCACATGTAAATTGGTCTACATTATCTCTCAGTATCATTGTTGTTGAGCATATTTACGAAGTAGATTTTCGCTTCGGTCTCGACTGGCGGAATGACGATGTCGTCTACATCGATTTTAGCCTCATCGGTGACCTCCTCATCATTGCTATCGACCGACTGCAATTCAAACATTCATCAGATTAGAATCAAAGTGATAGACTTTGCCTTAAAAAAAGAGAAAACAAAGCAAGACCAAGCGCGTCACACACACACAAGCAATTAATCCTAGAAAGCATGTCCTATTCCACTTCATTTTGCTCCACGCGCTCCGAATGTTTGTTCTTACATTTGAATTGAGTTGAAAAATATAAATAAAGACAGATTGAATTTAATTGTACTCACCCCAAAGTTGCTGGCGGCAAAACGATCACTGGCCGACACAGCGGACGAAGCGGTCGTGTGGGCGTAGTAGGCGTTGATGTTGGCTAACAGAGTGCTCATCACAGCTGGCACCCCTGGGCATAGATATTTGGTGGACAAGCAGTGAAAATGTGTCATTGCTTGGTAAATGTTCTCGATGCCATATCTCATGGCGAATTCATCAACGATCTCCTCTGGAATCTCATCGAAGTACAGCTTCCAAGCGTCGTCACCTTTTTGTTGTGGCAGCTTCACCTAAAGTTTTTTTTTTTTTTTGAAGGGAATGTTTGTTTTTGTTTTGTTGGTTTAGAAAACGATTGCAACAAGAAAGGGTATTTTTTTTTAAGATGTAGAGGGAAGAAGACCTAAAGCGGAAGAGAGTGCAACGGGAGAAGAAGCCAAACACGATTGTGTTTGTTAGATGGATGGGAGAGCTTACTCAACCGAATTCGTTAAGGATAAGCATGCAAATTTGAGCTTCAAGGGAGTTCTGTGTTATTTTCTAGTCACCGCTAACATCAAAAAAATCTCAAGTGAGCTCAGATGAACAGATGGTAAATCCGTTAGTTTTACATTCATGCATGCAGGCGAATGGCCATTTCTTCTCAAACAGGCCCGGAAACATTCAACGACTAGGATTGTGCCCAAAAGATTGTGAAAAAGAAGCACCGTCTAGCGCCCGACATTGGCCTGCGGATTCCCAACAGGAAAGCGAGTCTGTACCGCAATCCCGATATTGCTTAGAGACATCCTCTGGCTAACAACGTCAAGGATTATAAAAGTGAAACAAAGTCGCTACTGTACAAGATAAAACACACAGCATCCTCTGGCGCCCGGCGCTGGTTTTCAATTCAACGGGGGGGAACAAAGTATTGTGCAAAATTTCAATAGAATCTAAGAATATAGGTGTGTTCAGTGTTTATGTGTGTGTATATGTCTGATGATAATTTTCTTAATAACTTACCATTCCACAATTTTCCTCGCATAAATAATGAAATAGATTCTCATGCAGACAAGTATACTGGACATGATACGGTGCTACTTTCTCTTCACCCTTGATCTCAACTGATATGTGCAAGCGTATCGCACCAGATACAGCAGATTTATCCGTACGCTTTTCAAGATTATACCACACATCCATTTCGCCAGAGAGTGTTCGCACTTCGATTATTGTCTGGCCAAGGAAGTCATCGGATTCACGCGTCAACTTCTGACGAAGTTTCGACTTGAGATCGTTATCTTCGTCCCAGACGCGCACTTTGATACGGTCCGATGAATTGTGGCATTCGCTGAGGAGATTAGATTTTTAAGATACTTTTTTCTGTTTTTTTTTTATATGCTTTTTGCTCGATTTGGGTTGACTCGTGTTTTTATTTAATTTTTTTTGTTATTAGTTGTTGTTTTTGTGTGGAAGAAATTTAAAGAAAAGATTGAAGAGGAGCGAGTGTTTAGGTGGATGTGGATGATCGATGGGGCTGATGCAAAGAGTCGGAGGAAAGGGGAGACATGAAGTAACGATAAGCTAAATGAATATGAATTGTGTTGATTATGCCAGGAGAAAACTTGTATGTTTGATAGAGAGGTAGATAGAGAAAAATATAGAAATAGAGGTGTTGATGGTGTAGCTGCGTGTAATTGGTGTATCTTATCACGGATTTAAATTTATCTTTTGGTTTTTGTTTTTTCTGGCGAACTAATCCCACAACAACAGACAATACTCACAAGTGAAACTTCTCATTCCACACAGGATTCAACTCCTGTGGCATTGTGCGCGTACGTTTTTTCACCTTGCTAACCTGCACCGTCACATATGGATCACTGGTACCGCTTTTATCCTTCGCTATCAGGCCTTGAGCACATATCACTGTAGCAGCACACAGGGTTGTTACAACGAATTTTTTTGTTTCGTTTGTGATCGTATGTCGCCAAAAAATAGCAATCAAACGCAGACACACCGTTTCAAATTAATACAGCCACAGCCAGGGATGATCATCATTCAGCAGCAACACCAGTAAACGGTGGCGAATGTACCAAGTCAACAACGACAACGACGAAGATGACGATGATGATGACGACGACGAACACGATGGCAAACGACAAACAAACGAATTTAACAAACAAAGCATTTTTGTTTTGTTTGTTGTTGTTTGTGATTTTTTTTTGTTTCAGGATTTCAAGGAAGAAAGGAGAAGAGAAAAAAACGGAAGTGTATTTTAATTTTATCTAATTGTTTCATATTTTAATAAAATAAATAAATATACACACTTTCTTTTCAAAAAAAAAAAAAAAAATGATATAAAAAAACTAAATAACTCTGAGCATGTACTGCAAAAAAAGACTTTCTATCTGGAAATACAAAATTGTTTAAAAAATGAATAAAGTCCAAGAAATTTTTTCCATTGCAATGATCAGAGTTACATTTAATTTTTTTTTTCAATTATCATAAAATTAGCTCGGTTTTCATCTAAATTATTTAGTGTTTTACTAAATATTTTGTTGTGATCTATGATCGGTATGTGAGTGGTGGTATAGTGTGGTGTTCAATCATTGAGATTCTGTTTATTATATATATATATATTGCTTCTTTTTGTAAGTTAAGCATTGCTTTGCACGTGTGAGTTTACAAACATACATACAAGAGTGTACTTGCGGGAGGGGGGTCGGGGGTTGGAAGGTGTGTGGGTACATGTGTGTGCCTGGGGAGAGTGTTGCAGAATTCGATTTGCACTCATTGTTTGAAGAAACGAGGCAGTAGAGTGGTTAATTTTTTTAAAATCTGTCAAAATGTTAAAACTGACATCGAAAGAGAGAACAATTTTTTATCCAGACGGAACCACTGACCTGCTTGTACCAGCAGCCAGTTGTATTGGTAGTAGTGGTGGAACACGGACCGGGCGCCACGAATAGAAAAAAACAATTAACTTTCAATTGCATCTGAAGTCAATGAAGGACTGACTAGGACCCTTGTCTGTAAAATGACTCCTTGAGTCAACAACTCTTTAGGATTCTTTTCATCGGTCAACTAGGGTATGATGACTTAACCGACAGCAGGGGGTGTGTTTTTGTGATTTAACAGCAATCACATCCCCAAGTCCTCCTCAGAAAAGGGAGACAAAATATGAATAACTTTGCTAATCTGTTCTCTTTTTGAAAAACCATACAACTGGGGAAACAGAGTTTCAAAGGTAACTAGATCCTCCCATTCAATGTTTGGCATAACGGCGTCTGCCAGCCAATCAACCAAGCCACTCACTGACAGTGGACTATGTTACCATTCGAGTGTGTAACACTTTTTTTCTTGCAGTCAGTGAACATTAACAATTCTAACATTGGCATCAAAGAGTGCCAGATCGTGTTTAAGGGTGTGTGTGTGTGTGTGCCAGTGTTTTTTTGATGTGGGCGTAAACGCAACAAGACAAGACAAAACAGGTTACAGTGTAGCTTTACACACGCGACGAACATAGAATCAGAACAAAAACCAACACAAAAAAACTAAAATCAAGGACAAAACATATATATTCAAATGAAATGGACTAGACTAGAAGAAGGAATAATAGGGGACACACTAGAAAAACAAAACCAAAAAAAAAAAAAAAACAACAACAACGAAGTGCCACCTTGTGACAACTAGCAACATGTTAAAGTGCTTTCCGTTGATTCTTCATTAAATCGGACTCTAAGTTGATGAGAAGTGAGAGGTTGGGAAGTAACTAGCAGAAAACTCTTGTGTGTGTGTATGTGTGTGTGTGTGTTTGTTTGTGTATTGTGCGCATAAGTGCAGCAAGATCTATCCAGTGTTGTGGTGTTGTTTGCCATTATTATAATTGTCAAATTAGGTCATTCATTGATGGGACATAGAACGCAGATGAGTATAGTAGTTGCGAGGGGGAAGGGGTGGTTGTGCCAGATGTATTTTGACAGATGATCTTTAGATAATAAAGAGTTTATGAGAAAGACGAAGAAATACAGCGAAAGAAAAGTAGAGGCGTTAGACCTAAAGCCTGATTGATTGAATTCTATATTTTTGTATGTATGTAAATGTTCTGTTTGGTGGTTGTAGTTGTGTGTGTTTTTTTTTTATTATTGCATGGCTGCTTGTATGCAATGCAATGCGTCTCTAAGTAATTACAGGACATGCAAACGAATGTGTGCAGTGAGAAAGAATGTACTAAGAGAGAGGGAGAGGGAGAGGAAGATATAAGATAGATAGAAAAAAGTTTGAATGAGCATGTGAGAGAAGAAGGAATGCATTTGATGCGACTGAAAATAGTAAATACACATTTAAAATTTTAAAGCATAGAAAAAATATGTATAAATATATATATATATTTGACAAGACACTACAACACTCAGCATAACACACGAAATAATTTGCTTAACAAATAAATACACATATGTACACAAGAGATGAACTTTAACGTTCCAAGGATGCATTAGGAATCAAATGAGCGAAAAGATAAAACGGAATCATAAACTTAAAAGAATGCCAGTAAGTCTCCTTGGGCTTAATGATAACGAGCTACAGAAAGAGAAAAATAGAGAAAGAGAGAGAAAGAGTGAGATGCTGCTGTCAGATGGCAGTTCGTATTGTAGATCGCAACTCATTTATCAACAGCTAAATTCATCCAGTACCATCAGTGTTTATCAGAAACTATCCGATAGGAAAGTCATCAACCCATCCTGACGAATGGATGGGGGAATCGCAAGAAATCGTTTATGATTCTTTAATCGAAAAACAAATGATAGAGGAAAGAAGTGTCACTAGCTGACATTTGACATCCGACAACAAGCAGCCGCGGGCACCATGAGTAATTAATGGATTGTGACCTTAGTAAGTGCATTGGGAGAGTACAGGCAGAGGTACACAATCATCCTTCTGACATTTTCTTCGAAAAATGAAAATCCGGAAGATTAGTGCTTCAGCATCTGATCAAATATGCGGCTCGAAGCACCAGATAAAAATAGATTACTTACCAATCCATCTGATTGCACTTATGACGGGGGAACTCTTAAGGATGGATCTTAGAGATAATGAAAGATGTGCACATGCACAGACTTGCCTCAGAAGATAAGAATACATACAAACCAGAAATTAATTTCGAATAAAATAAAAATAAAATAAATTAAGGAGGACGGCTCTTTCAAGGATGCTTTTTTCACGATTACTTACAGCCAGACTACAAAGGGACATTCATTCAGTGGATTTTCAGAGACTAGGTTGGGGGCGGAGAAGAACTATATATATACATTCTAACCTAATGATACAAACCAAAATAATAAAAAAAAAAAAAAATACAGGAAATTCAAACAAACAGAAAAGAATGGGACTAATACGATTTGTTTCTTTATTTTACATGGAACTTTTTTCTTTTGCAATTTATCAACGACTTTGTAAACTCATAACGGTTTTCCCCAAGTAAATCAGTTACATAAAAATGAACTAGAAATTATTAAGTAATAAGAAAATTAAAGAGATAAAGATATTCCAGCTAAAACCCAAATATAGATACAATTTTGGATTAGAACATTTTTTATGTTGATTCGTTTTATATTTGCTTGAGTATAATTGATGTTTATATAAATTTTGAAAAAATATGCTCATTTATACAATTTGTTTTATAAAATTTTTTGATTAGCCTATGTATATTACACAATTTTCTTTGTGAATGATAGAGAGGTATCGAGCGAGCGAGAGATAGATAGATAGATAGATTGAGAGAGAGAGAGAGAGGTGATAAACAAAGAGGAGATAGAAAGTATCTTAGAAATATTTATTTCGAGAGGAAAAATCTAAATATTTATAGTATAGTGTTTTTCGGTAAACTTTTTATTTTTGTTTCAGTATTGCGCTCTGAAACAATAAGAAAAAGTTCAAGCACACAATTTTGTGGCAACGGCGATAGAAGTCTGAGGTGATTTTTTGTGTGGTGGTTTGTGTTTTTTTTTTTTTTTTTAATTAGGTGATGGTGGTTGAAGTTAATCAGTGGTGGAAAAGAAATAAAAAAAAACAAAAATAATTAAAGAAAGAAAAAAAGTAAATCCAAAAGGAGAGAACAATTTAAGACAATTTATTTCTTCGAGATGTTGTAAGTGCGTATGTTGTACTTGGTTTTCTTGTGTCGGACAAGTGATGTTGGGCAAAAAACAAAATAATATGGTGAGAGATTAGTAGAAATTGTATTGTTTGTGTTCTCTATGGAATTTATTTACAAATGTTTTAAATGGAATGTACTTTTTTTTTATGCGGTGATGCTGAAGTTGTTTTTGTGTTAAATATGTTATGGACATTCTGTTAGGCTGCTGCTGTACACTGATGGCAGATGTTCTTCTTGTAGTAGTCGGAAACTACTCAGCGAGGTAGGTTGGCTAAACTTAGATCAACTTGCTGATGGAACTAAGTGAGACCGCACCTCTACCCCGCTTCAGGCAAAAGGCTTGAAGATATCCGGTCTAAGTTGCAAATCTGAATTGGGCGATTGGTAACCACGAAAGAGTCACCTCAGTGTGAACTTCAGAACAAAGATAAACAAAACTCACTTTATACCATTCAGTGTACAGAACATACCCCATGCCCGTCTCGAATTCATATTCTCTATATTTTTTGTACAATAGTTCTGTCTTTGTGTATCTATCTCTTAAACTTAGCCTAAGCCTTAGAGATCTAGTATAATTGATTAATTTTTAAAAATATATATATTTTTTTGCAAACAAACTGAAATGTACTCAAAAAGAAGAGACAAAAAAAAAACAAACATTAATGAAAACAAGAAAATCAAAAATAATGGTGAAATAAAAATGAACAGAAAATATACGTAAGTTTCGGTGTACCTGTAATTGTCAATTTGCATGACCATTTAGATGTTCCCTCAACGGTTGCTTGCTCAGCCTGTTCTAATGAATCTATGTGTGTATCTGGGTCCACACCGAATGTCATCCTTTAAATAATATTTTTGATTTGTTTTATATTTTTATTGCTTTTTTTCACAGCAAAAAAGGGTTTTATTTTTTTTTTTTTTTTTATTTTACTCTGTGCTGCGCTTAAGATTGATTTTGAAATGTGTTCAGAGGGATTTATGGTAGATGAAAGCATAGTGATTCTCGAAGTGAAGGGATTTCGTGGGGAGGTTCGGACATGGACACGTTTAGTGTGCAATTGGTGTTCGAAAATTACATTAGTACTACAAATAGTCTAAAAGTTAAGCCTCCATCAAAAGCCAGACAAACAAAAGAACATCTAACGTAGATGTATAATGACTCATCATGTCATTGTCAAGGACAGAGAGAGACTATGACATGAGTAACTAGGTCTCAAACACGACACTGGCCTCCTGCACTCAAGGGGTTCATTGAACCCCACGAGTTGTCCCCAGACAGATACAGCAGAATGCAAATAACAAAACGTTTAAGTATGCCACTTTTGATAAAGTTAACAACTATCACAATACCGCTTTTGTTTCTCTGTTGATGCTCACATGACAACTAGAGGAACAGAGTCAAAAAATATAATATCCTTTGGCCATCCCTCCCCATCCGCGTTCGTAGACAGAGTTGCATGTTACGACAAAGTTTTCAGGGAAACAAATGGAACAAGCAAACAACTCAAAAACAATTCCCTTTTGTTGGAGAAGGAGTATGCTGCTCTGTGGAGTTGATGTGAAATGTGCTAGTGGAATGGTGTACTGGAATGCTTTTGGACTGATGATTAAATCTAATTTATATACATTTTTTTTTTTAATTTTTTATCAAACACATACATAAATTCGCGTTAGACAGTTGATTAACTTTGCTGGGGGTCATTATGTTTTTGGCTTTGTTTAAAAATTTCTATCAAATACTTTCTCCGTTTAAATTAACTCTCAGTTTACTCATTGTTTGGGGGTTTTTTAGAAGTTATCATTTTTATAATTGTATCTATTTAGTTTGTCTTTTTTTCGTTCTCTTGGGGTTTTTTTTTCAATATAGTTTGACAGAATTATCTTGAAATTTATTCTTTTTTTTTAAATAAAATAAAAAGTATAAAAAAACATCGAAAAATATAAAATACTTCTAGAGTGCCCAGTGATGAGAATCTGTTCCACACAATTTATTTTTCATTTATACATATGATGAATTTGGGGTCTCTAAAATGGTGCTTAGCGGTCATCGTCGTTTACCTTTTTCATTCATATTCGTCATCCTAAGACTCACTCGCGAACTAAAAAGCAATGTATTGAACTTATCAATTTATTCCAAATTAAACAAAAAAAAATTAAAAAATTCATTTGCGCCATATAACAGCATTCATACAGTGGCATTCTTGCAGCAAAACGAAATCAATTTATATTCGAGGCTGTAAGCTAAAAATATTCCATTCAAAACTGCAATTGTTCAACTATAACATCATGGAAGGCAAGATAAATCCCTTACCAATGATTGTTTCTTTGCAAAATCAATAATGTCCCTTTATCATAAACATTATTTAAAACATAGAAACATAAAAAAAGATAAGAATAATAATAATAATAAATTAAATAGAAAATAAATGCACATCGATACATACATATCTATACCTATGCATCCGTATACATATACACATATATATTTATATACATACATACAAACAAAACTTATAAAGAAGAAAAAGAAAAGTCAAATGAGACCCGAGACCCGTTGTGGTATTCTTCTCGACCAAACATGCGAAGGACATTCAAGAGATATCAGATACAGAGAGATTTAGAAGTAGATTAAGAAGTAATTAGAACACACGGCCATAGTTCAAACGAAGAAGATGTAAATCATGCTATAATTCAATCAAAATTCAGAGATCAAGTAAGGGGCCTGAAACTTCGTGAGACATCTCCGAGAGACCCGAAACTTCATCAGACTATCAGGGCTAACCATGTGCAGACCTCTTTGTCGACGACAGTTGTCGCAAAGAGTGTCCCTTACGAACCACCTTCCAGTGGGAAGCGCAATGGGTTTACATTTGTCTAGAAAATAAATCCTCTGAAAAAAGGTAATTACCTATGCGATCAACGCACACACTGGTAAAGAGGGGGACTCAGCCCAACTCTGCGAACGGCCGTGGGATGCGTTGAATAAGAAACGCTTATCTTGAAAGGTAATTAAATACACAACTAGAATTGCGAGGCCATGAGGAAAAATTGTAAAGAAATCCCCGACCATCATCGTCAACAACAAAAGACAGTCTAACTCGACTGACTAGCCCAAAGACAACTGATCGCGATAAGCTCAACCTCAAAAACAAACATCATCAACTAAGAGAAAAAAAAACACTTAAACGATCGATTTAGCTAACAGACTATTTACACAACAATATTTATACATACATACATACATATATATATATATAGATTCTCAATAAACAATAAAAGAAACAACAAAAGGAAAGAAAAACATTAAGAAGGAAAATTAAAGGAAAACACTTAAAATTTTTATGACGCCTCATTGCCATTGATTATTCTTTGAAACATTTAACTGACGCTAACTTAGAGTTGTACTAACAGTGAACACCAGGCAAGTTAACAGGCAAGTTTTTTTTTTTTTTTTGATAAATTCTCGTTCATGTACATTTTTTTTTGTTTATTTTGCAAAAAGAAGAACACAACGAAAAAAATAAATTAAATCACAATCAAGGCGAACACACGGCAGTTTAAGCTGTTTAAAAAAAAATCCAAACTATTTCCCAAGTTTTTTTTTTCATATTCTTCAAAAAAAAAAAAAAAAACAGAAAACATTCGTTTCGTAAATCAAGAAAAAACAAAAAATTCTTTCTGTTGTATTCTGTTATATATAATTGGAGCTTGTTTATGATTTATTTTTTTGGTTTTTGTTTTTCATAGGAGAACATTCATTCAAACCTGTTATGGCTATTTTAGCTGACCACTTGCTAGTTCCGTCCAAGACGCTTTGTTTCACTGCTTTCATATGACCTGTATGGGATTTTTCCTCAACGCTGAATACCGCTCTACATTACACACACATGATACAATTTATTTCTCGTGTTCAAAGAGAATATGATGAGGTTTTTTATATATGTATATAATTTTTTTTCGAAAAAATAAGTTAAATTTATTTTTGTTTAATTTTCTCTGTTAGTGGTGAAAAGTTATTGGAACAAAAACATTTAAGTAGTCTGCTTAGGATGGTGGTGGTTGGGGGATCAAGGGAATCTTGGGAGGCGTGATATGCATGATAATTGTTTGCAAGATCACTCACCGGATGAGCTCGAAGATTTCGGGTTTCTCACGTTCGCGTTGCTTCATGCGTTCCTTCATGGCGGTGATGATGGAATTTGCCTTGTCCTCCGCACCGTGCTTGGAACTCTTTTCCGCTGCCCCTATAATGGAGAGGAGAGTGAAACAATAAGCATTCATTCCTTTGAATGGCAGTCATCATCACACACTCTCACAGAATAACATCTCCTACCCGTCCCGGTGATATGGCTGAGGAAACGAATCCTTTTAAGATGATTGCGAAATCAATCCAGCCACCCTCATCAAGGACGAATCGGGGATAGACAAAAAAATAACACACTCTTGCATAACTCAACGAGAATTGGGCCACAGCGATGGCACAACAATCACACATCGACCCACACGCACACACACACACAGCCGGGCAAGAATAATATGTCAACGCTCAACTCACTCTGCAAACAGTCAGCATTCAGCAGGTCCTTGCATTTTTCGTGACACTTGACGCCACACTCAGTACACCGGACACCTTGTCGAGCTATGCCCCAAAGCAGTCCTTCGCACTCGTAGCAATAAGTGGGCGATGTTGCCGTCCAGAGCACAAAGTTGTGCGGCGTTGTCGACGATATGGGATAGATGAGTGCCTGTAAGGCCTTCTTGTAAACGTGCATTTTCTGTAAAATGAAAAGAAAGGGAAAAACAAGCATCAAAACAAAAGGACACACAATTTTTAAGGACGATGGGCCATGAAGACTGCGTGCTGTCAAAGAGAGCGATGCGATCTGCGTTCATCGGACAAGACGCCAACCACTTATCGAGACTATTCAATCTCCTCGGTCTATAGGGTAAGGTTGTGTTTATTTAAGACTCAGCCCTCTGACTCATTGATGATCAGATTAAGTTTCAACAAACAAAATGGAATGCCATTTCAGCACACAGTCGTCGTCGCTTCCATTCGCGTCCATCTGAAGTCAGAATGATGAAATTGAAAAATACGAACACAACTTACCAACTCCTCATCGTTCAGGGTGGCCCGAGGTACAGCCGATGTCAGTCCTGCATTCCTCTTAGTCGCCGCCATTGTCTACAGTTTTGGGTTGATTTGAATTTTGTGTTGGTTTTCAAAAAAAACGCATATTTTTTTTTGGAAAAATGTTTGGTGTTGCATGGCAAACACACACAAAAAAAAATAATAAATAAGAAAACAAAAAATATTTTAGTATCACAATGTAGCAAAAACGCAATCAATCAAGATATATATATATAAACATTTCTAAGCTAAGTATATAACTTATTTTCAAAAAATGTCGGGTTTTTTTTTTCTTTAAAACTTTATTTAAGTGAAGAAGATATAAAAAAAGGAAAACGATAAATTTTAAAATGAAAGAAATTGTATGAACCAAACTGCTGTTTAGCGGTATTCTACAAAGTCAAACACTTAAAACTGTATTGGTTTATATATATATCTATGTGTATATATTTTTTTTTTTTGTTTTTTTTTTAATCAAGACGAAATAAAGAATGTAATGAGGAATACAAAGAAACATCATGCGTTGCAATGCACTTTGTTGCTATTAAATGATATATTTGTTGTTGTTTTGTTTATTTGACGCTTGTTGTTTGTTTGAAAGTTTCTCATTTAAGATGAATCCTTAGTTTTTTGGTGTTTAGATGCTATTTTTAAGTGTTGAATTTCATTTGTTTAGCGATATCTTATTAAAGCTTTGAACTTTCGCTATTCAACTACAAAAAAAAAATAATAATAACTAGCGAGTAACTGTTGTTTGTTTTTCTTTAAATTAAGTGTGACTTAATTTAAATTCGTTCCTACAAAGAGCTTGACGAAGTGAACTAGGAACAATTTATTTATTTTTATTTACATGCAGAGTATTGCCTTGGAGCCGCCTAAGCACGGGTCTTTCAAAAAAAGCGACTAATTAGTTCGAAATTGAATTGTTTACTGATAACATGATCTCTTCTTGTATAGAGTTCAAACTAAAAGCGAACTTGAAAAAGGAATGAATTTGAAAAGAAAACAAGAAGGATGGATTGTGGGAAACCGAGAATGGAAATAAATAAAACAAAAAGGAAAACAAATAAAATTGAAAGGAAATCTGCAGAACGGTGTCCTTGACGATGCATGGGATGGTGTGTCCAAGTGATGTAAGTTAGAAGGATCAATTGATTCCACTTCTGTGGAATCCAAGCCTCCTGGTTTGACAAGGAGAGGCAGACCAAACGTTGTAAGGACGCAAATCAACTTGAGCTAAAACGTATGCTCTCCATGGGTCGCTAGCCTGGTAAGTAAGTAAATACGTTTGCCTTATTATTTTTGCTGTCGAGGAGTAAGTCTCCACATCAACGATTGCAGGATCTTCACTGCAGTTTTGTGTGAATGCCTGTGGTGCATCAGTATGGCTTCAGGGTCCAAAAAGGACCCACGGAATGCAGTCGACAATTTCAAAAAAGGCGACGACAGACAGACTCGTTAAAAGATCACTCATCAAGTACGAAGTTCAACAGGACACCGTGTCGATAAACAAGCGAAATAAATTCAAACATTTCTACATCAGCTAAGACTTAAAAAAATGAAGAGAAATTAACATGCTCAAAACCGAAAAAATGGTGCAACTTTGTACACGTAGTCTTGACAACTGTATACGTTTTTGTTTTGTATTGCATTTCTACGCATACAAATTTTAAATTGAACATAAAACTGTGTATAATGCTTTGACAAAAAAAATATACGATGTCAAACAGAAAAGAAAAAATGCCACATTAGTAAAGAATTATGAATTAATTTGCGCCAAAGAATTACTTTTATAGTGAGAGAACGAGAGCTTTCAAGACTAGATTAACCAAAGTCAACAAAACGAAATACTTAGTAAAAATATTTGCCAAACAAATTTGTGATAAAAAAGTAACGCAAAAAACCAGAAAGATTTAGGTAAAGTGAATGAACAAAAATAAATACAAAATAAGATTTTTTTGGGTTAAGTGTGGACATATACCTTGAGCACCTTTAATTTCGGGTCCAACATAAATTTTGGAAATTGGTATTTTTCGGTTTTTTGAACATTTATTGGTTTGTTTTTTTTTTTTTTTTGAAGTGGTTTTTGGGTTTTTCGATTTGATTGATTTTTTTCAAAAGAAGAGACACACAAATGTAAAAAAAAAACAAAATACGGAACACAGTTAATAAATATGTAGTAGATAAATATTTTTTTTTTTTTTGTTGATAGAAATATGTTAATAAATGTAATTTTGTTCGCCTGCCTAGGCTTTTCAGAAAGTGAACTTATTTATTTATTTGTCTAAATTTATATATCATTCGGTATTTTTTTGTGATTTACTGTGTTCTAAATGGAGCGTAAGTCTATGAGGTATGGAGGTGTACTTACAAGTTCCGACACGAGTGGTATGGATTTTCGTCTTGGGCGAATATCGGGCATACTGTCGATGTTGCTGTAGAAGGGGTTGTCGCCTGGATGTCCATTGCCGCGACCACCGACATCTCCTGGTCCAGATCCATTCTGAAAACAAAATGCCAAACAAACGGTTGTAGTTGAGAAGGTTATAGGGTCTGAATCAACGAGGTGAACAGTATTCGAAGACAGAACAGCAACAGTGAACCGAAATTCCTGACATCCTAAATTGCCAAGTCCGACAATTGTGGAGGACGCCTCCTTCTGATGTGACTCCCCAAGACTTAACTTTAACAAAAACACGCCTGGCGCCCTACAACAGAGACAAAAACAACCCTAAGACAAAGTTTCGTCCTCAGTCCCACCATTTGTCCAGTCCCAGCACGTTTGTCTGTCCACACCTATGTCAAAGATCATTCATCTCACGTCCACTCACAAATCACTCACAATGCTCGGCGGTCGTCGTAGTGCGTTACCTTGTCCTTCTCCTTGGACAGCTCCTCCTCCTTCATCTTGTCCTGATTGTTGCGCTCCTCGAGTTTCTTCTCCTTGAGCGTTTTCAGCAGCTTCCATTTGCTACTGCCAAGGGCAGTGCAACCATTCTGTTGTTGTGTACTGTCCAAGCTGGCACTGGAGTCCTGACTGAGTAGCTTCATGTTAGAGACCTTTCGCACGCTTCCCTTTGACGTGTTCTCGCCCACCACATCAGCTTCCTCATCGTCGCTGGGTGTCTTAGAAGTCTCGTCCGAGTTGCCGTTTAAGGCTGCCACTCCTCCGGCTACTGGTTTCATCGCTTTGGCTCCGACCACTGGGGTGTCTGATGATGACTCTGTCTGCGCTTGATCGTGTGCCGACTGGGGTGTTTGCGGCTCCACCTCAGATTCTGGCTGAGGATCTGTGGGCTTTATGATTAGTGGTGGCTTCTCCCACGCTGGTACAAACGGTATGTGAGGAGACGTGTCCGCTGACACAGTTTTTGCCGGCTGTTGGTTCTCCTTGCGCTGGCTCTCCTTGAATTCATTGTAGTTGGGGACAGTCTTGAAAATTTGATCGGGGTCCTTTTCGTCCTCCTCCCCACTGATGTCCGTCGGCGTGTCGGGCCCAGATGTGGCCCCAGATGATGAGGAGCGCTTGTCCTCATTGTCTGACGCGACATCCGCGGCTTTGTCCTCTATAGGCAATGGCGACATTGGCGGCACCGGTTCGTGTGTGATACCAACATTAGCGCTAGGTGGACGCCTCTTGCTCTTTGCATTGCCGTGGCGGTGCCGATCGTCGGCCGAGGAATACGGTGATGATGAGGACGAGAAGGGAATGTCATCGGCACTGTCGTCCGCGTCGGCCGGAAGCTTCCGCGTGTTACGCTGGCGCTTTTTCACTTTCTTCACTTTCTTGAGGTTGCGCTGCTTCTGTTGCTGGTCGTGCAGCATGTTCGCCTCGACCATGTTTAGCTCGCTTAGCATACGCTGTTCTTCGGCCTCGTCGTTGTCTTGCCAGGCACTGTGGATGTCCGTCACCTTGGCGAATTTTTCGTAGACGTTCAGCTTGGTGTTCGAGACCACGACGGAGGGCATGCGCTGGTGGTGGTAGTGCAGCTGTTGCGCTGGTATCTGGGGGAGAACGTGGTGGTGGTACTGAGCCGGGAGCGGGGGCAGCTGGTGGTGGAGAATACCGCCATTTGACAACGTCTCTGGGAGGTCCAATTCCGACAAGATATCCTCGTCCTCTCCAAGGTCGTCCTCGTCGTCGTCCTCTTCATCTTCGGGCCCGTCTTCGGTGCCTGGCTCCTCATCGGGGTCCTCGTCATGCACTTTCACGTTGCACTTGAGCTCATCCAGGACAGTAGTCATCTGCTCCTTAACCTCGGGGTCCGGCTGGTAAATAATCGGGCGCGGAGGAGGTGCCGCGGTTCCCTCCAGTTGCCCGGCCCCCAGTTGGTCGATCTGCGAAAGCAGATCCTGGTTCATCTGGGCGTCGAGCTGAGCTTGTGTCTCCAACTCCTCCAAATGGCGGAGCTCATAGCAAAAGTACTCGTCGTCGGTGTCGATGCTGTCCTCCGTGCTTTGGCGGCGTGACGAGGACACCGTGCGATAGGACTGCTGACTGCGGTTGTCCTCGTCGTCCCTCGGTATATCGAGAGAGGCTTGACTGCGAGCTCCGTACTTGAAAGGTCGTGCTATAGCGCCAGAGCACGAAGCGAAAGATCCATTGAGAGACGATGTCGTTGTGGGCTGTGTCATGGACGGCGTTATGATCTGCGGCTGGCTGAAGCCCATTGGCGAGTAGACCTCCTCTTCATCATCCTCCTCGATGTACATGGATGGGGCCTTCTGAAGATGTGGACCCGAGACCTTCCGATCGTAGATCTCCTCGTCGTGCGTCATCGGTTCCTGATCCATCTCGATCTTGATGTCCGGTGGCATGTGCGGTTGATGTGCAGCAGCAACCAATTGCGGTGGCTGATGCCCGGCGGCGGCAATTTGTGGCGGCGGGAGCGATGGCATAGATGGTGGTGACAGCAGCGGCTCTTCGTAGTGGCTCTCAAACTCATTCTCCGGCTGGTGATGCTTGATGGCATCGCCGACTGTGGGAAACATTTGATTAAGGAATCCGTCATCCTCCTGCGCTTGGGTCGGTGTGCGGTGTGGCTTATTAACAACGGCATACGAGGCCTCCTCTTTATCCTCGCGTGTCGGTGGCGACAAGGCCGAAGGCTCAATGCGGTATGAATCGATCGACGTCGACCGCATGCGCTGCTCGACAATGTCTAGCATCATCGAGTCCTCATCACGTGACCGCCTGTTCATCTGCTGCTGTTGCTGGTAACCCATCGAAGTCGAAGGCCGTGGGCAGACCTGTTTAAACATTCCCATCCGGTCGACGTCGCCGGCACTGTAGTAGTCCTTGTCGTGCTGCATCGGCATGCGAGAGTCGCTCATCACTGAGTCGTCATTGTCGGAGGACGTGAAGTTGGGCATATCGTCGCCGGGATCCGACATGCTAGAGCCGGGACGCGTTCCGAAGCTGTGGCGGCGGTATGTCTTCGCCTTCTGCATGAGGTTGCTCACTGTCGACGACAAAGAGCGCTTCTTCTTCTTGCCTCCACCGTTTGGTTGCGCACTACCGGTGTGAGTGGCTCGGCGCGTCATCGGCGGCATCTTCGAAAAGCGCTTCATGATGTCCATGCCATGGTGCTTCTGATGAGGCTGTGACTGTTGCTGTGGCTGCGACTTTGGTGGGTACTGTTGTGGGTAGCCTGCTGCTGGTGGAGGGTAGCCTGCGGCAGCCTCGTTCTCGATGTCAATGGTTAGCGACTGAGTGCGACTGTGTTTGCCAGCACGCTTGAATCTAAGGTCGGGCAGCAAGTGACTGATTTTACTCCAGACGTGGAACTTGCCGTGCTTTTCAGCGGACGTTTGGTGCTTCTGCTTCCCGCTGGGATGTTGTGTTGGTGGCTGCTGTTGCTGGTGGAGGTGACTGCGGTGCAGGTGCTGTTGGTGGTAAGAGAAGGCGATGGATGCCTGCTGTTGGTGGAGGTCGTCGGGCAGGTCGCCGGGCATATTGACGAAGACCGAGCGATTGAGCAGATACTGGGGCTGTGACATGCTGCGCTGCTGCAGGTCGCTGATATGTTTCTGTTGCTGCTGTTGTTGGTGCAGCAACTCTAGCTGCTCCAGATGCCGGCTATGCTGCGAGGATGTAGGCTGAGACGAGTAGTAGCGGTACCGTGGGCGAGTACCATTGCCGTACTCGCCCTGTCCCATGTAGTCGAGGTTCTTGCAGCTGTTGTAGTCAGTCAGGCTGTTTGAGGAAGGGTAGTAGACGAGGCGATCCGTCAGGTTGCGGTGCTTCTGGGCGGTGGTCTCTATGTCATCGATGTCGGTCTCCTCATAGTATGGCGATGGCGAGGGCTGAACGCTACCACGATTGAGTCTGTTGGAGGGGTCACGGGACGAGCGCAGCTGCGACAGGTCCGTCGGTGGAGTGGGTGACTTGGGGTCGCGTGATGGAGAGCCTTGCGCTGGCTGGTCGTAGAAGTTCTGCTCCGATTGGTTACGTATAAGATCGGGGAAATTCTGCATCGAACTCGAGGTGGGCGACGTCCCTCCGGCGGTAGCACCCCCGACTGACGAGGATGCATCAGCAGCGAGAGGGTCACCGGGAGCGGAGGATGCGCGCTGCGGTTTGGCACCGTGCTGACGCTCATCCCAGGCGAGCATCTCGTCCACGGTGCCGCTGTCCTTGCCCAGGATGCGCTCGCGCTGGGCGTCGAACATCGATTTATTCTCGTATGCCGAGCAAATGGGCATGTTCTTCGAAAGCTCCTTGATGTAGTTGAGGTTCTCCTCGGAGAACATGAAATCATTTCTCTCGGCACAGGAGAGCGATGTGGTGGTGCTCAGAATGGTCGGTATCTGGGAGCACGCGGTGGCAATGGTCACGGAGCGAGTGTGTGTGAACTTTGTCAGGGCGGTTGTGTGAAACGGGTTACTGTCCTCGGCGGACCCGCTGTAGCGGCCCGTAGAAATTGGTCTGGCATTTGGCGAGATTGGTGACCGCTCCCAGCTAGAGACTCCACTCAGCGAACTGAGGCCCGAGTCAGACTTGGTTTTCTTTGGCGAGTGCTCCACGATGGCGGCGTGAGCGGCGGCGGTCCCAGTAGCTAAGCCACCCGGCTGCAGGTGGTGCCTAGGGTAGGCACTGGCGCTGCTGACCAGCGGCACTAGGGCCTGGGCTTGCATGACTTGCGACTCTTCTCTGTCCATCTCGTCATGCTCCCGCTCGTCGTCCTCGTCCTCGATCTCTTCGTCATCGTATGGCTCGTCTGCATCGATGGCCCTCTCCCGTATGTGGATTCGTTCGCGGTCAGACTCTCGCTGTCGGTGCATCTGCAAGATGTCGTAGTGAAACGGGTTCATCGTTGAAATTTTCTGGTCCTCGTCCAGGATAATGTTGTTGGTGTCCTCGTCAATATCGAAGAACACCTCGCTGCTCTTGGGGTCCTCGTTGTTAGGTGCCGGCGGTGGCGGGCTCTGTGAAGAGTTGCAAAGCATATCCTCGTCACAAAGGGTTGAGAAGTCGTCAATCTTCCGCTCGTAGCTCGGGTTCTGCAGGTGCAGCAAGAACAGCATGGAGTTGTGCCGCTCCAGAGACTTCTTCAGTGACTTGATGTACTCGTCGTTGTTGTAGATGCTGCTGCTGCTGGCCCTGTGGTCCAGGCTGCTATCCCCATGGTGGAAGATTTCCGCCTCGTTTTCGGCGTCTATGTCAACGTAGTTGTCGGCCCCGAAATATCCGTACCGTTCGGACTCGCTGGTGCTGCGCTGTCTTCGATGCATTTCAGTCTCTTTGGTTTCCAAAAGCTTCAGTTGCTCGTTCAAGTTTGAGTTGTGTCGGATCAGCTGGGCACTGTAGCTGTAGTCACCCTCCTCGTCGTCGTCATCGCCCCGCAGAATCACGCTGGCGTCGTCCCGTTGCTGCACCTTGAACGACGGACCTGGGTCGCCGGGTCCAATGAGCTTCTTGAGTGTTTCAATGTTCCGCTCAAGCTTGACCATAATAGTGTTGAATTTGTTGGAGCTGCTGCCGCTGAGGTCGCCCGCCAATGTGATCGGATTCAGCAGCAGTCGGATGAGATTCTTGTCGACCTTCTTGATTTTCTCGAAGAACGCGTTCTCCCTCTTTATGAGGCTACGCAGCTTGAGGATCTGTGTGGGCGTCAGCGAGCTGAGGTCCTCGATCTTGTTGATCCCCTCTATAATTGTGTCGATCAGTTCGTTCTGGTGATGGATGGACGTGCTGTCGGCGCCGGCGGCTGCGGTGTCGTCTAACATGTCGGATGGACGGAAAGGCCCGCCCAGGTCATTGTACATGCTCGAAGTGGACGAGTACTCCGAGGAGGTTCGTCGCGCGTCAGTGGTGATGCTTGTTGTCGTGGTAATGGTTGTGATGATGGTCATCGACTCTCCGTCAGTTCGTGCTGCCGCAGCCAGGGCAGTCTTAAAGTTGTTCAGCATGTCCATTTCAGAGTGCAGCTGCTTGTTGCGTAGCGGCTTCTTTGGTTCGCCGCTGCTGAGCACTGAGCCAGTTGCAGTGTTGAGAACGCTGAACGCTTGAGTCGTTGCGATGACCGACGAACCCATTGCCGACCGACTGATGATGGTGGATGAGGATAACGACGTGATCGTCGTAGGCTCTTGGACCATGTCCTCATTATCTTCGTAGATCATGTCTAGTGAAGATATGGGCCGCGAGTGGAGACCGCTGCTGCTGCCGTGGATCAAGGCCAGATCCTGTTGTAGGCTGTCGCCTGCGGTCCCCAAGTAGTCCTCGCGATAAGCCTGGTTTAGGGTCTTGTAGAACTCCTCGTTCATCTCACTCCCCCCTCCGGAGTCGTCGATCGGCACCGCCATCAGCCCGCCTATGCCGATCTTAGAGGCGGGCCGGTGAAAAAATTCTTCCGAATCAGGCATGTCCTCATCGCTGAGTTTGCCTAGGCGGCTATTGAAGCGCTCGCGATTTAGTTCGGCTGCATGTCGAAAAAAATTATACTCCTGGCGCACTTGGTCGTATGGGGTTGGTTCCTCTTGAATTCCGTCGCCTGGGGCCGGACCACCGACTGCAGGACGCCCGCTAAGGCTCATTATCTCCATGCTGTCGCCTATGCCATACATATGTTCACCCCCGCCGGATGCTCTGAACTCGCGCTCATGCATCATCTGCACCTTCAACTTGGCCAGCTCCTGCTCCTGGTGGGTGTTGTAGTGTTCGATGTCCGAGTCCGAGTAGAGCTTGTGCCGCAGTCGGTTCTGAATGTCCTGGAAACTTCTGCTGATGCGATTGCTGCGAGCGCCCAGCTCGTCCAGCGACCGCGTAGTCGACGAGTGTGGCGACTTTTCCCGTCGCTGTGCGTGTGGTGAGAAGCGCGGCGGTGCCAACGGGATCTTACTAAACGCCCCGGTCGCTGATGACTTTACCTTGCCCATGGCTCCCGGCAACGGTTCTAATGCCTCGTTCTTCAGCTCTTCGAGCAAATTGTTGAACTCATTGGTCGATGTTGGTTCGCGCCCCTCGTGCTCGGCCGCCACATCAGACTCATAGTCCTCGCTTGGGGCAGCGAACAGCGTCTCCGGATCTCGGAGCCGGCCGCGTCCATGCAGCTGCATCAAATTTGACACCACCATCTGCTGCTCTACAGTGATACTCTCGAGCTTGTCCAGCCGCACGAACATTTTGCCGTACTCGCTGGACAGTAGGTCCAGCGCTCGCCAGGCGAACTTCAGCTCAGTCTCTAGCAGACTAATCCTGGTCGATATCTTCTCCATGTAGTCGGAGATTATGTAGTCCGAGTGCTGCTGACTGTTGTACATCTGACTCAGCTGCTGGTCGCTGGTCATCGACGTCATCCCAGCCCCGCCCACAGCCCCGTCCATTGTAGTGGTCGTGTTAATGCTGATGTTCGACTGATGGTGCTGATGCAGGCTCATATGCGCCTGATGCTGATGGTGTAGCTGTTGCTGAATGTTCAGTTGTTGCTGAGTAATGGAGCTACTCATCATGTTGACACCACTCCCACTCCCACCTCCACCTCCACCTCCACCTCCACCTCCACCACCACTTCCACTTCCACCGCCAATACCAACAATAACTGAAGTGGAATGCTTATTATGCTGTTGCTGCTGATGATTTTGCATTTGCAGCAGCTGACTGTGTTGTTGTTGCTGCTGATTCTGCAAACGCCCAGACAATACCGGGCTGCAGGGAGTCGACTGCTGCTGTTGCATGGAATTCGTATTCAAGTCGTTTGTATTATCCGGTGGCACCGGCTGCGAATGCTGGCGACCCATTGTGCTCATCAATTGTTTATGATGTGGCTTTGGTGATGAATTCATTTGATCTTTGATTTCAATTTTATCTTTCATTGAAAACAAAAATAAGATAGAAAATATAAAAAAAAATCAAAAAATTGGTGTTATCTTTACTTATTGTTGCACAAGTTTTTTTTTTTTCCTCCTGTTTTTTTTTTTTTGTTTGTTTGGTTGTCAATTGATTGTTTAGCTTAATAAATTCGTTAACAGTTACTACTTAAATAGTTTTTCGTGGTTTTTTAGTTGTATGTCCTTGTAAAGTCCTTATTTTCATATAATTTCCATAAAATTCCCTAAACTTTTTATAGTTTGTGTTTATTTTTTCAATGTTTTATCTTTTATTCATATTTCTCAGTACTGCGGCGGTATTTTTTGGTAATGTTGTTGTTTTATGATTATTTTCACATACATATGTAAACTTTCTCTAAACACTGAGTGATAATTATTTTTGTTTTTTTTTTTTTGAAAAAGAATATATATATATATTAGTTTGATAGAAAAAAATTATACACAGTTTTTTTTTTTTTTTTGAATTTAGGATGACACTAGATTCGATTAAGTCTTTTGTCCACTTTAGGTATTGTTGTAGTTTAGTTTGTTTTTGTAGTAGTTCATTATAGTATACATATATAGGTGTGTAGACACAAAACAAAAAAAAAACCGTTAAGGGGAAAATAATTAAATTGTGCGTCGCATTTATCAAAAATCAGTTCCTGCAAGAACAGAACGAATTAGATATTTAATTGTGTTCATGTGTTGGTATGTGATGGGACCAGGGTCTATAGTTCGCAATGCCCTTAGGAACGATAGTTAAATAATACCAGAGAATTGAGGCGTGTGCTGGCATGTCAGTGCTGCTGCTCTGAAGGAGGTGCAATATCTTTTGATGTGCCACTATGCGGTGCCTGTCTTGACATAACATTAAAACTATGAAAATGTGAAATCTTCAAGCAATTAACGCCTTCGAATGGCTGCCAATTCAGAAAAGGAAACACGCACTCGGTGGGAGTGGGTTAGTGTGGTTGCTGTTGCTGCCTCAGGGCTAAGTGCGTGACATGGTGTGATGTTAAACAGAAGCCATTATGGAGCCTTCATGTTCATGTTCGGATTATCGGTGCGTGCAAAGTCCTTTGTTAAGGCACTTCCAACAAAGGGTTACGCACTTGCTAAATCCGATGTTTAGGCTGATATGAAAGCCCCGCCGGGAGCAATTTTGAAACTACTTCGTCTAGGAGTGGGGAATTAAGTGTGTGTACGATGGATGTGATTGGATGTATCAATGTGTGTTGATTTCCTGCCTCAAACTATGCCAAAGGATGTCGAAAATCGAAAGATGGAGATGACAGTTAGATTAACTAAAACTGCACCCAAACAACTACGCACAACCTCCTCATTTCAGGCCGACTGGATTAAGAGCCACTGTAAGCTGGCCCCCAGGGAAGAAACAGTCGTCGTGTTGTATGTCAATCAAGTCTGACCTCGTTTCAATGTCTTCAATAGCAACCTCCTGCCACCCCCAAATACACATTAAGCGGTGTTTGACACAAATACCCTCCCTCCCCCAAGGTGCTCCACACGATGTGCTGACTTTTAATATAAATACTAAAACAAACGAAAGTGACGGATTGAATGCACATTTAAAATCATGGTCACTCTCGTCTTACACGGTGTCCTCCATGTGCTTTTCTGTTTCTGTAGCTGTGTGTGTGCTTAACAAGTAACTTGCTCCCATTATTGCGTGTGTGTGCAGACCCCAACCACTGAACGATTTTCCCTTCACTCAATCATCGACGATAAGGTGAGTTAAAGGACAAAATTATTACCACGATAACCATGTGGTGTTTCTTCATGATGGAGGGCGGGGCACCTCGTGGGTGTCAATAATGACTGCCTCCCTCCCATGAGTCCCTCTCTCTAGGGGAGGACAACGTTTGTGTGCACACATGTCATGTCTGCGGAATGAAGTTCCTCAAAGCGGTTGTTTGTTCTTTTCATCGACAAGGACATGTAATGCACCACCATCGGGTATATTGTTTGGCTGTGAAGTGATTTTTCATTTCAATCGAAGCTAAAGGGAAGGGCCTAGCTACGGTGCATCGCCCTCGAAGTGAGGTGAAGTTGGACGAATTTAGAATGGAAATCACTGATTAATTGGTGGGTTTTTAATGAATGTGAACTTGAGCATGAGTGGGGGGTGGAGAGGAGGGGGGGTGTACCCAGGTTGAACAATGAAATCATCACGCTTCCATTTAAAGCACTTACTGCTATATTTGAGGAATTATTTTCTGTTGTTGCTGTTTTACTGAACCCGAGGTCGTGGTCCTCAGAACGAGGGTAACAATGTTGAAAAAAGTTTCAGTAGTTTTCAACGTTAAATATCCGATGACAGCCCTGGACTGATTGCTACTAACTGACCGACAAACTGATCGGTGTGTCTGTCATGGCAACGAGGCAGTGTATAATCAAAAATCTGGTAATGCAAAACTTATCAACTCCGCACTGCCCAATGATGAGTTCAATACTCCCTAGCATCCCAACCATCCGACCGTTCATACACACACATGGAGGCAGCAGGACAACGACGAGCTGGGCCATGAGGACTAGGGCCACGATACAAGAGAGGACGAGCAACCAGGATCATTAGTGACGAGGCAACGATGGGTGGGGGGTAAAGTCGAAAACGAGAAGGTAAAGGCGAAGGCAAAGAAACGGAAACTTGCACCACCCATTGCCAACCGCCTGACAACATATCCTTCCCACTAGAGTGTATATTTCTGTTTTGTTTTTTGTAAATCTTTTATAAGCTGCTGGGAACCATAGAAACGCAAAATTTCAATTGGCCGAAAGGGACCGAGTGCGCTCAACACACACACACACTCGATGGCGGTCGATGGGTAGGGTAATTTCGTTTTTCTTTCTTCAAATGAAAGGAGGACACCACGGTACACGATGCATGCGTCTTGTGATGATCCGAGTCGTGTTTGTTCAAGACAGAAACATCCTCAATCATCTCTGCCGTCGAAGTTGAGTTTGCTTGCGGTTAGGACAATGACCTCGAGTACCTGGCTGAGGACAGGCTCGGACGACAGTCCTCGGTGGAGTCTGGTTGCTTTGATAAGATCACATCAAGGACAGGCGAATGATAATGGACGCGCTCTGTGAAAGCGACTGTTGTAATCTGGGTTACCGATTGCGATGAACACCTTCTGGCATTTGTCCTTTGTTGACTTTGACGTTTGGCTGTTGTCTAAACTCCATCCGACCACACGCAAGGATACTCATTGAGCTGCTCGCATTCAAATGAATTTCCTCCAAAAAAAATGACCGGCTGTCGATTTACATCAAAACACCATCGCAGTGACCAAGGGAGGAACAAAAACAAAAAAAAACCGACCTCTCAGTGGTGCTGGATGGTTTTTGTGGGTGAGCGGCAGCGGGTGGATGGAGTTGACAACGATTTTTGGAAAGCCACTGCTCTGTGGTATATCACTCTGTCGGCTGTTAAATGAAAGGACACACACACACATACAAACAACTCCACAACTCCACAAACAACTCAGTTCAACCTCATCTTGACACACGTTCAACTATGCAAAAGTTGGACTCTCTGCGATGGATTGTGTTTGTGTGTGTACGAGTGCTGTGTGTGTGTGTGTGTGTGTGTATTTGTTCCGGGGTGCGACGAGCGAGGGAGAGAGATAACGAGAGAAGGATGTATGTAAGAGGGAAGGACCTTTCAAGTTACCAGTGACTGCGAGAGGCTAGAAAACGAAGCGAAAATTCTTAGCTTGTCGTCCGAATGGTATTTATGCCCGTCTACAAGGACGAAGCCCGGCAGCAAAGAGAACAATGCATGGATTGTTGCCTCACACACACCCACCCAAAAGGAGGAACAGGAACTCTCTCGTAGGACATTCTAAGCGTTCTCAAATTGAAACCTTTGAAGGAATTTTCAACTTCAGTTCGGTCCTTTTGTTTTTCAAAATTCCAATTTAAAGTTTTATTCGTATTGTCATTCTATTTTACTGCTCCTGGATGCAGCTCTCCATGCGATAGAAAACAACAACAGAAATAGGTCATGCACAGGCGGATTCACAGTCAATCAAAATTGAATGCACCGTGTGAAGTGCGAATGATAATAAACGCCAAAGAACTATTCATTTTCGTAATGAAAGAATTTATGGATGTCATAAAGTTCTGCTTCATTGCCATGCTCTAAAGGCTAATAGAATGAGCATAAACTGAAAACAATCCCATTGGGCTATGCTCTATGAAGAACATAGAATTTTATTTCGTGCATGCTGTGCTGTGCAATATCGTGTGCAGGAGACTTTATTGACTGCGAAATGAGAGATGCACCGGGGGTGGCCGGGGCAATGATGTGATGGGGATACAGCCCGGAGTTTGTGTTGTCAAAGAATGTTCTATTGTCTGTGTATTTATTGATAGAAGATATTTGTGCAATCATACGCAGATGGGCCCATATCAATTTTCAACATTTCATTTCAACCTTTCAATATGAGTGGAATGTGGGGGCTTGATGGCGGGCGGTGGAGATGAGAGGCAGACTCTATGTGTATATGAAATATAACTTGAAAGAGTGGCCTCATCGTGGTGTAGTTGCTCCTCAAAGGATATCAGTGTTTTAATTTTAGGTATTTAATGTTGAACGCATTCCGCGAAGGAACATTTTGTTTTTTGTTTTTTTTTTTGATATTATTCTGTACAAGAGGAGTTCCTCGAAGAGCGCATTTATGGTTTTTTGGTGTTTTTTTTTTTAGTTGCCTATGAATGAGTGATACACACTCAAACACAGGCACACACAAATGGAACAAGATGTACACACAGGAGTCCATGGAGAGGAAGGAAGGAAGGAAGAAAGAAAGAAAGAGAAAAAAGGCAGAACAAAAGAAAGAGAAAAAGGAAGAGAAGGGAATAATGGAAGAACCAGGAACAGAAAATGAAATGTGTAAAAGCCAAAAGGACACATGTAAAATTATAGAGTTTTTTTTTATATTTTTGTGTATGAAAAGTCTCATAAGTCGGAAAATTAATGAATGACAGAGGCCATTGCTTTTTGGAGCGCGCTCGGAGGGTTTTTTGAATATTCACTGGCACTTGGAAAAATGAGTTCTTCTTTTTTTTCACACTTTACAAAACTATACTTCAAGTCGTGGAAAAATAGGCAAAATTCAGATCGTTGACAGTAGACACTACCAATGACAGGAGATACCGTTATGTTACCACTTTTCAATATATATCAAGTCAAAGTATGTATATAGGCCCTAATTGTAGACACCCGGAAAAAAAATAGAAAAGTACACACGATTAATGCTGCGTTCGATTAATGCAGCATCTTGCAAACGTCTCAAGCCAACCGACTTCTTCCCAGGACTTTAAGTAGTTATTTTTTTTTTTCAAAATTCTATTGACTGATGTTTTTTTTTTTTCGAAACGAAAAATCACACATACACACGAAGTTGGATGGGAATGGGAAATAGGGTCTGGTGTTTAATCGTTTTTCCTCCTTAAAAGCATAGAAATCGTTTTCTTTTTTTGAACAAAAATACAATTCGATTAAATATCTCAGAAACTGGCTTCCTCATGGTATTCCAAATCAAATTCAATGCATAATCAGTGAGTACACTTAAAGATTTTTGAAAAATCACTCAAATACACCAGACTTTTGAATATTTTTTTTGAAATTACAATTTTTTTTTTTTTTGTGAAAATGTTCTTCGTTTTCCACAGGCACACACACACACTCCACGGAACACAAAAAAGCACACACGTACTCTGTGTACGCAAGAGAATGAAATAGTGAAGCTAGACAGGATATCTCCTCATACACATCTATACGCACAAAAAAAAAAGGAAAAAAATGAGGAAAAAATTTGGAAAAAATTTAGATGATTTCCAATGAATTCACTGAGGGTTTTAAGGTGTGGGAAAAATGTATGTTGTTTTTTTGTTTTTGAAGAAAAGCTACGAAGAAACTTTAATTCATATTTTTACTTGGTAAAGGAGTTAATTTTATTTTATTTGGAAACTTCTTTTCTTGTTGAAAATTTTTTCGTTTTTGCTGCCGCCGCGATGTAAACAAGTTAAAGTCTGTATGCGACTGGTTGTTAGGTTGACTGAATGTAAGCCGAAAGTTGGTTATAAGGCGAGATGTGTTATGTTTTCCTTTTTGTGTGTATATATGAGAGCATCTGTGGGTGAGTGTATGTGTAGGTGTTTGTGTATGTAGTACGTTGTGTTGTGTCTGCGCTTCTGCAACCGCTAGCTGGCCACGTTGAAATACGCACACTCGCTCTTTAGTCTTTTCTGGGTTTCTTCTTCCTTTTTTGTTGTTGTTGGTTTTTGGGTATGATAGGCGGTCGGTGGGTTTCTCTTAAGAGTCCCAGTGTGGTATGACGGACGACTCCTGTGTTAATTTTGTTGCTGTTTCCTTCAGCATACATTTTTCCTTCTCGACTGGGATGATGAGAAATTTTTTGGTTTGCCTTCTTCTCCTTTTCTGGTATGGACGATGAATTGATGTTTAATGGTCCTAGTGGTTTGGGAGTGGAAATGGGTAACTCGGTAAGGGATTTCTTTTCAGAAAGCGGTTGCATGTCCGCATTTCATTCGTAAGTTTTTGTGCGTATATTTCTAGCTTCTCTTCCCGATTCTCATCCCCCCCCCCCCCCCTCCCCCCTCCCCCCTCCCCCATATCTCAATTTCATCATATTTTGGCAGTGGCATGAGTATGAATGTCCGGACTTCGGACTGAGATTATACCACGAATTGAAACGTAGGTCGGTATTTTGCTATCATACCATGGACATAAACACCCCCCCGTCCCCCCCCCCCCCGGCACCGGCTAACATTGCACATTGCCCTCGAGCTGAACAATCGGACTATGTGCTGCAAAATGGGTCACTGACATTGCAAATATGTATATGATGTATTGGAAGATTGAATTTCATTCATACCGCCCACCTCCCACCATAATACCACATCGAATACCTGCTGAGGTGCGTGTATACCTGCTGCTCGCCTGAATAGGGGAGGTAGTATGGTATGCAGCTAAGATGACAAGCAGTCATTAACCTCAAAGCCGATTCCAGTTACGAACTCTGACACAGTGCCAGAAATTTCAGAAAGATACATCCAAGAGTTTAAAAGATCAACCCCAACCACCCACCCCCGGTGAGCTACCCACTTTGTGATGCTAATGAATAGCATCGCCCATGCACACCACATTCCCACGCATCCTGCTTTGCTTTGGAATGAGCCCCATCCGGTACGTGGTCAAAAATATAAAATAAAAAACAATAGAAAAAATTAAAACATGAAAATAATAACATACTTTACACATTCCTGGAAAATAATTAAAATAATAACCCAGTGGGCGTCAAATTAAATCGGGAATTTGATTGAAACTGAAGAGCCTCAATCAGATTTGAGTGCTGAACGTGATAGCTCTGCTCGCGCACTTGACTACTTATTTTTTTATTTTCCGTCTAAAGAGCACGAAACTGAATTAAATGAGACGTGATTGAGTGGCTGTATGTGTTTGGCTGTGCATGTGGGTGGGTGCGTGTGTGTGGAAGAGAGAGCAAGTGAAAATTGCTTCACAGAATCCATAAGGATATGATTTTTCGCTCTCTTGCTCTTTCTCTCTCACTTTTGTACACACTATCTCTGTTGCTCTTGGGACCAAATGGGCCGAAAATTCAATCAATAGATGAGCCGCTCCAGGAAGAGCCAACACTCACACACCCACCCAAACGCCCTCACACTCATACACAAGCGCACCCCAGAAATAAAACACACCAGCCCTCATTCTCACTCTCCACTACAAATCTCGCCCCAAACTCCCACTCTCACTCTCTCTCGGACTGGACCTGTATATGGAACAGGGAACATGGTGGAAGGGTGAAGTTTATTTTGTGTTTTCTCCCTGCTGGGGGCGGGTTGGTGGGCAGAATGGACAGATTTGAATGTTGAATTGGAAACGCATCCGTTCGCCTGGCGGGTTAAAATACAAATATAAACACCTCCAAGGTACAAATTCATTTCGTTTTGTTGTTGTTATTTACCAGCTTGTCCCAGGTCACGATGTACGGTGCAACAAAATATTGTCATAGGTCACGATATCATCGCACACACAAACAGTCGCACTCGCTCTCGCTCACACCCACACCAGCCTATAGCAAAAGCGTTCATAGCAATATCCCTAAACAACCACTTAATTGAGTGGCCCTTTGGGAAAAGTCCCCACGGCCTCATCGTCCTCCCCCCGCCCCTAAAAATAAACCGTGGGTGGCTTCAATCTCGAACCTAGGTGCGATTTCTTCGGAGGAACAGCAACAAAAAAATCTCCAGGGCGGACCAGACCACCACCACGTTCACTAACGAGGAGTAAGGGAAAGTTGGATTGATGTCTGATGATCATGTGACTACGAGTGATTTAAAGCCCATAGAAGAGCCTAGGCATTATCGCAAAACAATAAGATGGGTCTCAACGTCTGGGCAGGGAGTCCCTGGTTAGATTTCTTGCTTTCATACCTTGCGAATGAGTCATCAAAGTCCGTTCCTGAGGGAATGTTAAGGCAGAGACTGACCAGCACATTACTCATGAAGCAGAGTGGGGCAGATCTAAGGACAGATTCCCAAACGAATGGCTGTTAATTGGGTTCAGGCGACTGACCATTTGTAACCTACAACCTTTACCGGATTGGTCCTTAAGGAGTGTCGATACTTCACAAGGAAGTGTTCGGTATATTGGAAGGTTAACCGGCACAAACCAAGAAAGCAATGAAATAAAATCTTTTGCCTGCACAGAGACCGAAGCAAAGGTCAGAGAAATGACAATAAAACGGACACTTTGAACACTTTGAACACCACACAGGCTTCCAAAAAGACACATACTCCACAGGCACCACTCCAAGACTAACTAAATCTTGTCTCGACTAGACCACAAAAAGCCAATCTAAATTGTTTTTTTTTACACTAACCACGTCGTTGCCACCGCAGGACATCACAGTTAGCTACAATAGGAAGAGTGTGCAAAGGAACGACGTCGCCAAGCGAACTGTTGCTTGATACTCACTTCGAACGAATTGGACATCTTTGGATACCGCAGCAGTGTGCTCAGCCTTCTGGTACGTTCCCTAGCCGACATCTTATACTGGACGCCAATGTGTATTCTCGATGGCGCCATCGCTATACAAGAGGCTCCCGCTAGCTCCATATCCGCACGTACGTGACACAATTCCACCGAAATATTACGCAATACAATTTTAATTTCGTGCTCTTTTTTTATCTATTCTTTTCTAAATTTTTGTTCTCACAAAGGAATGCGGTTTGCGCGATACTCGACAATTCGAAAACTAACAACCGACAGACGTTAAATGGCAGAACTGACTGAAGACACTGAGTCTGCTTCCACACTTCGTGGCGGCAAAATGCCTTGTGAGTCGTCTAGAGTTTGAACACCGACAACGTCTCTGACGCCGGACGCCGTCGCGTATGCCGGAGGACATTTAACGTCGAAGCGTACGTTCAAGTCGCACACAGCAGGTATAAAAAGGAAAATTCAATTTATCTCTCCGTAAGATGTTTTGGAATAAAGGAGCTTAACCGTTATATGCGCATATGAATTTAAGGGACATTAAATATCGTCGTCGAGAGTCACTTTACTGCCACCACAGTTTACTGGTACTGCTTCAAAACACAATGACAATTGCTGCGAAGTGAGAGAAGGGTGGTGCCTGATAGTGGATGCCGTTCTGAGGGTGCTAGCAACTAGTGGAGTATCTGAACTTGAAAACCTCGAAAATAAAGAACCGCCATTCATTCACACGCACACAACGCACGCACCAGGAAAAGCAGCAGAAAAAATTAATAAAAGCCACTGAACACGATGCTCTAGTTCTATAGATACCGCACTGCCACTGCCACTGTGGTGCTCGTGGTGGTGGAGGTGGTGGTGGTGGTGGTGCCGATGTTGACCTCGCCGCCGTCGCGGCGTTCTGATACATAAATTTGCATTTATGATGTGCACACGTTTCTGACTGGATTTGAAAGTTACCTTACCTGTTGATGATAACGCGTACCTTGGCTGAGCGCCAGCTAGCCGTTGAGCTATGCGCGCTGTGATTGTGTGTGCGTTTTCAGGGGTTAACAGCGAACCTGCTGGTGTGACAAATTCAGAGTTCAACTAAGGAAGTGGTGGACTATAGGCGAGTTCAAGGCAGTGCATCGGTAGAAGGTTCTGTTTATCACTTCCGTGGATTTGCATGCGAGCGGAACTGTTAAATTTGGGGCGGGGGAGTCGTACCCGAAGTGCCCGTGGGAAGTTGGAAGAGTGAGAGCTTGGCCCTCTTGAGTCTTGGTGATGATGTGGAGCCCATAGATAAATCGGTGCCGACACGAGGCAGGAGCATCGCGACCGAGAAATTCCCAGTTTAAGCCGACATTCAAGTGAAAAACTACAGCCAGAGACAATGATAGCACTGAAGAGAATTCTTTGTAAAGATTAAGTTGCACCTGATATCCCATCCAAATCCTCTTAGCTTACTTCCAAGAATCAAATCCATTTCATTCTAACACACCCCTCGCCATACTTAGTAATTTGGATCACAGCAACGCACATCCTATGGCGGTGACATCGCCACTCTATCACATTCTCTAGATCGTTTTCCAGTGAAGTAATCCACTCTGAACTTCATCGGAGCGACATATATACATTGGATTTTTGGGAAAATTCCACATGGTCACGTGCAAAAATTATCAAACTAACGAAGGTCATCACCACAGCAGATACCGTCGGAGGGAGAAAATGGAACTTTAAATCGCCGAATTTTCGCAGAACACGTTGGACTCGCTGAGGACTGACTTAAAATTTATGGAATTGTGAATGGGACAGCCGACCCCGCGATCCAACAGCCTTTCCCGTTCAAAATTGGGATTTTTTTGGAAAATTAGAAAAATGCACGATTTCTAAGAAAAAATGTAGTGAATTATGAAATGAATTGACTAGACTTTTTCTGCTGCGAGAATGCACATTTTTTAAGATTGAAATTTCTGTCGCTTTTAGGCAAAAAATTGAGTGGAATAGGAATAGGGGGGAGGGTGTGTGAAGTTTTCATCGAAAATTTGAAGGAAATCGAAGGGAAAATACGAAAATGAGACCATGTCGAAGTCGGCCAGTCGGCTGAGGGGGTGTTCAAGAAGAGGTTGCAACTGTGCATGTTGACTCCAATAAGCTCTGGAGGGTTTTTTGTCATCTGTAATTGATAAAATGTCAGTCCAGACTTGCCTTTTTGCATGGAGAAGCTCATTAATGACTTAGGGTGGGAAGTGCTCTTTTCTCGTCGGTGATTTGTGTTTCGAGAGTGCTTCGTCGATCGTAAAAACAAGCAGGACTGCCTGAGGATTGAATTCCGCACGGTTTTAGGTGGCAATTAGATGAAGTGGACTGAGTGGAAAGTATTTGATTGAAATCGACTAGGAAATGCGAAAATGATACAATGACCAAGTCGGGCAGTCGGAGAAGGCGTGCATACAGGAGATGCGTTGGGGGAAACGGTGTAATGGGTTGAGGGTGGAGAGTGTGTGTGAAGTGTTAATCGAAAAATTTAAGAAAATCGAGGGGGAAATACCGGGATAAGATAACATTGAAGGGGATGTGGATGCCTGCTTGAGGGTGACTCGGTGTTCCCTAATTCCATGGAAAATTCTGCGGGATATTGAATCAACATCTGGTGGAATGAAGTGGGCGAGAATGGAGGAGTGTGTTGGGTTCGTGGGGAATTCGAAGGAAATCGAGGGTATGAAGTATGAAAATATGACGATGCATATGAACTGCTGCAGATTTTTGAATGAAATCTTGTTAAATCGGGGTTAAGGTGCAGTCAATTGGAGGGAGAGTAGGGGGAGAAAGAAATGCCGTCTGAGATGAAGGACAAGTTCCGAGAATATCTGTCAAGGGCACTTGATGTTGATGACCTGAAATCTTGTCTCTGGCCACTTGCATGTGAATGCTTGAGGGATGTTGATCAACCAGAATGGCATGACGTCGCATTCAATCTGAGGCATGGTGATGAGGAGCAACTGCATGCACTATAGCTGACGGCAGCTCGGCAGATAGTAAGATAATGATGTTTCTAAGCAAAACAGCGTCTATGAAGTCTCCAAAAAACACCTAAAGCAAGCCGATTGTGTACATAAATAGTGTGTCAGGGAAGTGTCCGGAATTGAAATCTGAAGACACTTCGAGGTTTGCGAACTATCCGTCTGGCATCCAAAAACTTGGTGACAGCTAGAAAAGTTCCAAATTCAGGAGAGTGCTCTTTTAGTGACTAGTCGGGGTCCATTGGTAAATGTAAGTACATAACTCAAATCACATCCCAACTACATAAATAGCAATAGAATTTAAAAGCAAGCAAAATGTATGTGTATGTGTAGGCTTTGAGGCTGCCAGTATGGTTTACAACCAACTGCTCCCACACAACAGCAAAGTCGCGTTAATTGTGTCCCCACACCCCATCGGCTCCTTTGCTGTTTTTATGAGAATCGATGCGATACGGCCAAGTACAATCACTTATTCAGCTGTTGAGTGTTGAAAGGATACCATGTGTTTGGGTGGGCAAGTCAAATAAGGGGGTCAAAAGAATGTGCAAAGGTGAATATTGAGTAATTTGCTGTGTTATCCGTGTGATGCTGATTTGGAAGATAGTAACTATCATTCTTTCCTCGATTTCCACCCCATCCCAAAAACAATGCATTCGCTGAACTCATTGATAGATTGGTCTAACGTGTGTGAATGCAACGTAGACTCTTCATTCGAACATGAGTGAGACAAAAAAAGAATTATGCACTTCCCTTTGATGTGTTGTTACTCTCTCAGAGTTCTCTTACTGGCCACTAAATGGAAATAGGGGTTGGCTCTAAATTGACCAGGTGAACGGGAAACGGATGGACGGATTTTTTTTTTCTTTTGCTTATTAATAATGTTTAAAAAAGCAAACCGTACCCCACCAAGTGTAGTGTTGTCCTTTCTTGCTGTTCACGTATCATTCTCCACGACGCGAGTGCACTTTTCATATTTGCATATGTTTTTTATGTATTTTCTATTGTCTTGTTTCGCTCATTCAGGAGTGTGTTGTTGTTCGATTCAGTTTGATTAAGCGCAGAAACGATAAAAAAAGCAACATTTATTGAAACTCATCTCCGAACATTGATATAGCCCGTTTACTTGCTGACTTCTGCATGAGTGTGGACGCGCGTGTGTTTGTGTGTTTGTGTGTAGGGATGAGAGTGCGAAAGTGCGATTGTGTACTGGTTCGTTGTTTGTCGGTTCGCCGAGTGAAGTTCCGTGTGAGGAGGTGGCAACACGTAAGGATATATTCCTTAAAATAACAAGTTGAAAGGCAAATCAGTTGTTGAATAGTCTCCGTCGGGTACAGTGTTTTGTGCAAAAATGTGTATAGAGCAGACAACAAATTTCATAGAGAAAGTGTTGTGATTTATTCGAGATGCATTTCCAAAACGAAGAGGAAGACAAATCGTCAATCAGTGGATCAGTGATAAAAAGAATGAAAATGAAGAAGAAAAAAAAAAAGATAAGGGAATCGAATCTAATTTGTCGGGCTAATCAGTTGTCTTGAAGCATCCAAGACGTTGTGTTGTGTTTGTTTTTGAGATGCCGCTTTATAGATGCATTTTCTTAAGCACTGTCTTATAGTGTATTGAATATAGAATGTGCGAAATCTTGAGCTGCATACAAAAAATATATTTTAAAGGAATTCTGAAAACATAGGTAGTTGATGGGGGTCTATTCTTGGTACGGATTAAGTGTTTTTGTGTTGCTTTTGTTTTTCTGTTTTTTTGGAAAATATTTTTGAGTGCATTTTTGTTTACCTACTTGTGAAAAAAATCTTCGCGCAAAAAAAGAATGAGATGACACCAAAAAAAGGTGTAGACACCAAAGCAAGATTATAATATATTCAATTGTTTGTTGTTGTTTTTTCTGCGAAATTTCTGATACGAAAAAAATATTAAAAAATTCCTATGCTTAAAGATTTTATTTCTAACTTACCGCTTCAACAACAAAAATTCGCCAGCCAATGAGCCCTCAAGAGCTCTAAGCAGTCCACGATTGAGCTCTTGGCAATCACTACAAATTAATTATGCTTATGAGGATCATCCCTCTCTGGGAGTCGTTGAATAAAAGACAATCCCATCTCCACCATGGACTAGAGTGCCAATAAATCTCAGTCCTCGCACCTTCCGTCCCCTTCTCTATTCATGTCTTGCAGTTCAGGTGGTCCCGACGGCCAACTACGCACTAAACATCCACCAGCAACTCCACTGCCTTCTCATATCTCTAATGAGATAAGTGCCTTAATGATTATCCCGAAATAATTTACTTCCAAGGACTACACCTACCATGCATGTAAAACTCTATTAATAGCCCCCACCAAACCATCCATACAAAACAAAGAAATGCATTCTTTTTCGGGGGTTAAATCCACCACCCATCCACCATCGACGTCAGTCAATTGAACATACTTAATTCGAAGTGATTCGCCAGGCAAACACATCCTTCCGCGCTTGAATCCTTTCGTTCCTTCTCTTCGGCCAGCATACACATTCTGTCGCAACAAATCATTTCTCTTTGCAATCTGTGCAACAGCGACGTCATGAACAATAAAAAACTCGGATTCTACATTGATAGAGTTCCCTTAAAGTATCCCTTCCCCAATCTAATCAGGCTTTTGAGGTGAAATTTCTGCAGAAAAGATTAGAAAATCGAGGAAAAATCCACGAGGAAAAATTCAGACGAGAATCCGGATGCGGGATACGTCGATAGATGGCAAATTTCATTTAGAGGGTATTGCAGCGGACACTAGGTGGTTACTTTTTTCGAGGAAAAAACTAAAATAACCTCATCTGTTGCATTGGAATCGGGGGAATTGTATTCTATGATATTTTGTAAATTGAACTTCTCGGTAGTTGGAGCTAGTCCAAGGTTGGGAGATATCAAAGTAGAAAAGGTCGTTGAATGTAGAAGCGTAATAATGGACGACATTTTGCCAGAAGTCCTCTGGTTGCATATCTAGAGCCAAAATTCCTGGCATCCTCCACTGTAGCGTGGAGTGAATTCATCACCGATTCCGTTTTTTTAACACAATTAAAGTGGTTTCGGAAGAAACGCATTCCAATGACTTGTGGAACGATTTTCTCGATAAAAACGTCAAGCCCAAGTTGGGGGTATCACAATGTAAATGCTTAATAAGTTGCAGCTTTTTACCAGGAATGCTCTGGTTCTCCATTTAGGGACATAACTGCTAACATCCCCATTTGTTGCGCTGAACTTGGGGAGCTGGAGGCGATTCACCACCGATTTGATTGAAAAATATCTGCAAATTTCCGTAGAAATATAAGTCTCTCCCATATATAACTGTCACCCCAAAAGGTGCAGCTGGATAAATCTCCCCCCTTTTCCCAAATTACTGACATCATGATATGCCCTGATGAACTCGTGTAATCGAAAAGGATTCAGCACCGATCCAATTGCAAAATGTTTTAAAAACTTCCGTAGAAATATCTGTTGCTTGCAAATAATGGGGAATTTGAACAACGAAAAAGTGTACACGTGTACATGTGTAATCGTGTTTGTTTTCGTCAATTAATGCGGCTCTTGTATGAGTTCGATAATTTGTGCAAAAGTAACCACCTCGATAACTAGGTGGAACTCAATATTGAGGGATATTAAAAATAGATAGAGAAAATTAAATGTAATTGAGGTGAAACTTCATTTGTTCGGAAGTCCATTGTTTCAACATGTTAAAACCTCAACTTCCCGTGCCACCTCCAAAAATGGAATCGAGACATTCAACATGACTCGCGATTTTACTGTAAAAATTCATATTATTATTCCAGAAATTCATTCGTCCCATCAGACGAACAGGCGAACATGAGCAAAGCAGTTGTATTTGTGCATGGCCAGAGACGTGTGCATATTTTGTATTCCTTCATTTAATGTTGCCCATGCATGGTCTGGGGTGTCTTGTGAAGTAAATATCTCGATGTATAATTAGGACGACCGCAGAGTCGCGGTATATCAGTATGGATGGATGGAATTGTGGGAGCGTAATACAGTGCGATTATATATACAATATTTTTTTTTCATTCTCACGAGGCTTCCCTGGTTGGACATGTTGAATGCATGACATTCATTCACTCTAACAAAACCCCACCCACTGGAACTGCAGAGGAGGCGTCGTCAGTAATTCGAATGAAAAATGTCTCGAAATAAATGCACAATTATCCATCCCCGCTAATCAGACACGAATATGAACAACAACATTCACGGACGTATGTTTAAACAGATTATTTATTTATTATATTTTTTTTGATTTATGGTGCGTGGTTTCGCTGAACAGGATGATTTTTGTGAAATGATTTTCTCGATAACTCGGCAGATTCGGAGGGTGGCATCAGCATGGAAATGCAATCAAATGAGAGCGTACTTATATGTGGCGCATACGAAATAAATCGGCTGGTCGATTGGAGAGAAATAACAAAAACAAATTCGTGATTTAATCCACAAGTGGCATTCAATTCATAAGCACGCGCATACATATTCTGTTTACGTTTGTGTCCGGAGTTCCAGATGGAGGAGAATGGAGAGACGGCGGAAGAGGAGGACGTGATGAACAAAAGCTGGTGAGTTCCTAGAAGCTTTGCTTTAAAATGTCTGTCCATGTCCGTCCTTCATATTTTTTTGTTGTTGTCTCTTTTGATCGATTCAAATTTCAATGTGAGCCATTTACCTAACAACACGCATTTAATTGAAATCACATCATCTTGGTGCCAGGGGGGGGGTATGCTTTTTTTTGCGACAAGGCACCGGTCATCCTTGTATTGCTTAGTCCAATCTGTGGTCAGGTTTAACTTCATGACAATTGGATGAGACTTTTCTGCGAGTCTAGTCGGGGCGAAGGAGGCTGACTCATACCAGCCGAAGGGTACTGGAGCGACTTGGGACATTTTTATGCAGGGACATGAGGCAAGTTTCAGCCCACGACAGTTATCACACATGTTCGGTCATCCTTGTATTGCTTAGTCCAATCTGTGGTCAGGTTTAACTTCATGACAATTGGATGAGACTTTTCTGCGAGTCTAGTCGGGGCGAAGGAGGCTGACTCATACCAGCCGAAGGGTACTGGAGCGACTTGGGACATTTTTATGCAGGGACATGAGGCAAGTTTCAGCCCACGACAGTTATCACACATGTTTAACAACCAGCAAGAGACCGTGCAACGGCTGCAGAGGGTGGTCAATTCACAGGTACTTTTGAAGAACTCTTCGAGTTGTCCAACTAGACACACATTTGTCTTATGCACAGGGTGCAGACTCTCTCAACAATTACTGTCGCGTTGACCCACCACCCACCAAATTTGTTGACATCGATAAACCCCCCTCAGCACTCGAACACAAGAAATAAATCCATCTTTGTCATGAGTGTGTACACTGGTCCGGCAGCCACTAGGCACGATTTGAATGACTCCCACCAACCCTCGTGCCGCGGGTCGAGGGAGCATCCATCATTGTGTGCACAGGACAGGAACTGAGGTGCCAACAATCGATTGAGTCATTCGCATTGAGTGGTTCTCGAATTGACTTTGACATACACCCCATGCACCAGCCTGCAGTGCTTTTGGACAGATGCAATCCAAGTTAATCCTCAAGGACAGCAGAGCATCGCACTGAGTTCATCTGACATCCCATGCGCTAGCCTGCAATGCTTTTGGGCCAGACACATTTTAAGTTCCTTCTCAAGGACAGCAAAGCTTCTTCTTCCATGCTTGTGGCCGGATGCAATTAAAGCTTTTCTTCAGCCAGTTACGCATTGAGTTCATGTACAACCCCATGCACAAGACTGCAGGGCTTTCCTATAGAAGCCTATTCATGTTCCTTCTGAACGACAACAAAGCTTCGCATTGTGCACCAAGTGGCTACACGCACTCACCTCTAGCCAGGACACAGGCCACTGCAAAGCTTCAGTCAGGATGTCAACCCATTTAGTGGAGATGGAAAAAACAATTGAAACCAAAAATAGTAAAAAATTTTAAAGTGTTCTCCAAGAATGGGTTGGGTGGGTTGAGTGGCTGGATGAGTGTGAAAGGGTGAGCGAGTGAAGATGGATGGGCTGAAAGTAGGCGAGCGACTGAGGATAGATGTGCAAGATTAGGTGGCGGGAGAAGTGGGAATGGGTGACAAAGTGTGGATAGGTCGTTATGTAGGTGGCTCATGTACCGGACTAAAATAAGAACTCTCGAGCGTTTAGAGAGTTTAGAGAGTGAATGAGTGACTGGCCCAGTGAATGTGTTATCCAAACAAGAAAGACAGATGATTTCGTGACCGACTGGTCCGCTGCAGTTAAAAAAAAAAAAACAAAAAAATTTACACCCCCCCTACGGCTGACAACAGACTGCGCACTCATAACCTTCGAGTGATTCCTTGTATTGTATTGATTCCTGATGGGTGACCATCCGGATCACATCACATCTGAACTTTCACAACATTTCGCATTCTTTTGAATTTTCTCGCGTACGACTATTGTGGGAGACTGTGTGGGCGGATGTGGGGCGATACGATGGTCACTTCAGACCCCCTTTTGAGGGTTTGAGGGGTCAATTTGCACGTCCTTGAGGACACACTCCGAACCAGACACTGATTTTCTGTACACAACTAAACGCACTTCAAACAAGCAATGTGCAATGGATATGATGTGTTGAGATGCAATAAAACGACTTTGAAATGCAACCCCACCGCCAGTTTAGCGGAGCAGTGGCTTAAGACAGGCTAAGAGCGCTCGCGGGCTTTAACGGATATCTCCGTCTTGTTTATAGCAGTCACTGAATGGGATTCATTGAAAACAAAAGCAAAACCAAAACGAGAACACTGTTCGGATACTGTTCACAGTCTTATCTTAAGTCTAGAAGCGAGCAGTACTCACGTTCAATTGCATGATGATCTTGTTGTAGGCCCAGTTCCAGCGCTGGCGGGCCGTGATCTCAGGCTTGCGCATCATCTGGCCGCTGGTCACCTCCTCGGTCTCGCCGCGCGTGAGCGTCTTCTTCTTCGGTGGCATTTGTGATGCATCATCGACGAATGGCAGCTTCTGTAGTGGCAGCAGTTGATCGTCTTGCTTGAGGCTGTCGTCGGGGGTGAGCAGCAACTCATCCTCCTCCTCGTCTTCTTCCTCGTCTTCTTCAATTATGCTGTCTTGCTTTGTGATCTGATGATGGATTAGGCTAGGGCCACTGCTCGTTGGCGTTGTTGCCGCGTTAATGGACGACGTGACGGGCGGTTGTTGTTGCTGATGAATGAGCGCCGCTGAGGTCGTCGACACCACAGGGACCTGCAACGACGGTAGCTCCTTCGACATCAAGTCGTCCATGTATTTGGCACTGTCCTCGCTCGGATAGTTGTCGTCTAGGTAGTCGTCGTGGCTCTCCTCGATGTACTCGAGGGTCGGTTGCTTTTGGTGCTTCATCAGCTGTTGCTGCTTGCGTAGGTCCCTCAACTGCTGCTCCTCTTCGAGATATTTATACTCGTCCTCCTCGTTGAAGTAATCCTCACGATAATCATAGCCACCGTCCGGTGGGTTATAGTAACCGTTCACGGTCATCATCGATGCTTTGGACGACGGTGCCGTCTGGTCCATGAAGTAATCATCCTGCTCACTATCCATCCGATAATTCGGTTCCAACTCGTCGATATACTCCTCCTCTTCCTCGTCGTAGATCTCGGTTGGCTGCTGCTTCATCAGCAGGCCCGATTTACCATTGATGGCGGGCAGTTTTTTGCCGCTGGACAACGGCACCGTCGGCAGCATCTTGCCGTTCATCAGACTATGCGCATTCGCGTTAGCGTTTGTCGCCGTATTTGTGGTTGTGGTGCTTGTGGCGTAGTAGTCATCCTCGTACAGGTTGCTGTTCTCGTAGTCGTCCAAGGACGATGTTGTTGTGTTGGTAACAACTGCTGCACCACTCGCCCCACTAACCATTGCGTTGCTCATCTCGGTGTCATGGCGGCTGTTGTTGCGCGATAGATTCTTGTCGCCGGCAAATGGAGTGCCGGGGACCACTTTGACGGCAGCTGTTGTCATCGCTGTGGCCGTCGAGACAACTTGCGAAGCCGATTGTACTGCAGCTGCAGCTTTCCCCAGGAACGAACCGAACAGCCCGCCGCCACCGCCGGAGCTGGTGGTCTTTGTGGCGGGCTGCTGCTGTTGTCCTTGTGGTTGCTGGCCGCCTATCGCTACCGATGTCAGCGATGACAACAGCGAGGAGGGTCCCAATTTCGAGGACGCCGTTGAGACGGGTACCTGTTGCTGTTGCTGGTGGTGTTGTTGTTGCTGTTGCGCCGTTGTCATCGCGGACGTCACCTGAATGGGCGGCTTCGTGGACTCGTCTACCATGCCTCTAGTCGTGGTTGCGTCAAAGCTGCTTGTCAGCGAGGCTGTTGTGGCAACCTGCGGCACGGTAGACACTGAAGCCTCGGCAGCCATCTTTGCCGCCGCGTTGTCCAGCAGTTGCGACACTATCGTCGCGTCGTCATCCATGTAGTCGTAGTTGTTGTTGTAGTTCTGGCTGTCAGTGATGTCGCCAGTGGCGATGTAGTCATTCTCGCTGTAGCTGTACTCGTCATAGCCGTACTTGTAGTCGTCGCTGTAGTCGACAATCTTTGCACCTGCCAGGCCGTTGGCAGTGCCACCTGTCGTCGTGAGCACCGACTGGGAGCCGTCCATCGAGGATTGACGCGTGAGGGCGGCGGACTCGTAGCCGTTGTCCAGCATCATGCCGCTGGCTGTGGTGGCGCTATCGTACATGCCCTGGTTATAGTCGGCGTCGTACATCAGCGAATCCGTGGTATAGATTGACTGGCTGTGGCCGACCATGCCGTTCCATTCGCCGCAGGTGGAGATGTCGCTGCTGGTCGTCAGCAGGTGGTCCATGTCGCTCGTGTCGTAGTCGTTCGTGCTGGTGTAAGGCGCACTGGAGTACGGCGCGCTGGAGTACGGCTGATTGTCGTTCATGTAGCCGCCCTGGTTCGCGTTGTATGACATGTCGTAGCCGGTGGTCATCGGTGCTGTTGTTGTGATCGCCGGCTTCTGTATAGCGGCGAGGTTCTGGTGCTTTGTTGTGGTCGCTGGCTTTGTGGTCGCGGTCTTGGCTTGCTGCGATGATGAGCCGCTTAGGTTTGGGATCAGCTTCGAGGCTAGTCCGAAACCAAAACTCTTCGCTGTTGACTTAATGCCGGACGCAGTCGATTGCTGCGATTGCGACTGCGACTGCGACTGCGATTGCGACTGTTGGCCCTGTTGCTTTGTTGTGTCGGCGGCGACTGCTGCCACTCCGCTCAGGACACCATCGAGACCGCCCTTGATGCCCTGCGACAGGCTGCCAAACATGCTGCTGGCCTTGCTTGCAGCCGCTGAGGCTGCCTTCTGCGGCGTCGACGCTGTATTGAGGGATGGCGTTAATTTGCTTGACGCTGGCTGATAGTAACCGCCCGAGGTGGCGTTCTTCGAAGTCACAACCGTTGAACCGCTCGACACTGACGCGGATGAAGATGTCGTCAGATCGTACTTGGCGATGAGATGATCGCTACTGGCATTACTGCTACTGCCACTACCACTACCACTACCACTGTTGCTGTTCGTCTCGTAGAGGAACGCCTTGTAGTTGGACGCGTTGACGGTGCCCTCGGCGGTGGTGGGCGTTGCCGTCGAACTCCGATAGTCGTCGTAGTAGTCGTTGCTGGACGTCTCAAGGCGCGTCTTCGACATGGTCGTCGAGTAGTTGGGCTCGGTGTAGGTGTCCAGGACGTACGACTCAGTGCTGCTGCCGTAGTCCGTCGAATACACTGGCAGATCGACCTTGTACGCGTCCAGGTAGGAGTACGGGTCATCGTTGCTGGCAATTGTTGTTACCGTCGGTGTCGGTGAGTAGCTGTACAGGTCATCGTAGTTGGTCGACAGTGCCCTGGACTCGACTGAGCTCATTCCGGTTACGGTCGAACTGACAGTCACCGCTGTGGACGTGTCCAGATCCAGGTACTTGAAGCAGGACAGATCCTCCCCGTTCACGATGTTGGTGTTCACAACCGTGGCCTTGGCCGGTGACAGGTACTCCGAGTAGTCTGTTGTGGTCGTGGCCAGACCGAAATAGTCGATGCTGTCATACGACTTGCTGCTGCTGTACTCGCCGCACCCGTTGAACTCGCACGTGGGCGTCGAGGACTTTCCCAGCGTGCTCTCGTAGGTCGCCTTCGACAGATAGTCACCGCTCAGGTATGACGTCATGTAGCTGGTCGTCGTGGTTGTCGTCTGGGTCGTCGTGGTCGTTGTGATCGCTGCCGTGACCGATGCGAAGCCGCTCACATTCGTCTCCACCAGCGCCGATCTGCCTTCGCAGTTGTACTCGCTAGAGGAATAGATCCGCAGATAGTCTGAGATGTACGACGAATAGTTGGTTGTGGTCACCGCTGATGTGGTCGTCGCCTTTGCATGCGGCCCGTTCTGCAGTGACCCCGGCAAGTACGGCCCGTTCGGCATCTTCGAGACCGGTCCATTGGGCAGGGACGCAGATGACGTCAGCTTCATGCAGATGCACACGCTGTCCCCACACGATGAACAGAACTTAAGGGAACTGCCGCCGCCATTCAAACTGCTGGTTGTTGTTGTTGTTGTTGTTGTGCTGATGTTACCCGTGTAAGGCGTTGAATCCGAGATGGCCTGTGACGTGGTCACCGATATCGAGCTGGGCAACGCCGACTTTATGTCGAACTTCTTCAGATAATCCGTCACCGAGAAGGATGAGCCCGATGACGATGACGACGACGACGCCGATGACGATGATGACGCAGATATGGCAGCCAGCACCGAGGCGGGTGCCGTCGATCGAATGCCAGTGATAGTGGTTGTAGTGGTGGCACTAGTTGTGGTCACGGTAACGGCTTGCGTGACGGTTGCTGTTGAGGTGGTTGTGATCTCGGGAGGATAACTTTTCAATGAGTGGCGGTATTGGCCATTCAAATAGGAGTTGCCATCATCATCGTACACGGACGATGTCACAGCCGCGGAATATGTAGTCGAGGACTTGGACGATGGGTATGGCGATGCTGATACTGATGCTAATGCTGATGCAGATGCTAATGCTGATGTTTGCTGATATGATGAAGAATTGTGATATCCGCTGGCAGGTGTAACAGTCACGGATGACCTCGCCGGTGGCGGATACAAATTGCTACTATGATTGCTACTGCTACTGCTGACCGAAGTGATTGATGGTGGCATTGATGTGTATGAATAGGAATTGTAGGATTTGGAATAGTCGGATACAGACTGTGGCTGTGGCAGCTGGGGGAGGGACTTTCCACCGGATGGGGTGACATGGGTGGGCAGCTTTGGCAGCTGTTTACCGGTGCTGCCGGTGCTTCCGGTGTTCGTTTTTACATTTGGCGTTGGCAAGCGTTTTGGCAACTTGCGACCCACACCGCAGCAACCATTACCACTCACGGAGCAGGATGTTGTTGTCGGCTGATGGCCATTGGATGAGCGGGTATCGTAGAACATGTCGTCGCTTGTGACTGTGCTACTGTTGATTGTTGGCGAGTCGTGCAGGTCCCTGCCGGTTGTAACGGTGGCGCCGTCAAATGACGAGGAGAGGTCGCCATTGCCGAACCTTGCGGAGCGCATGCCCTGCGGTGTGCTGTAGCCGTAATTTTGGTAATCGTCATTGTAGCTACTCGGCGGTATCGAACTGTGTGGACGAACGCTGTTGTATGAGTTGTTTATTGTCACATTGTCGTAGGAGCTGGTGGTGGATAGGTTGTCGTAGCTATCGCCCACTGAATGATGGTTTGACATTGGCGTCGGTAGCAGTTTGCGGCCCGTTCCGCTTCTTGCCAAAGGTGCTTGCATATTGCCGTGCACCTGAGGTAGGGCGCGAGGTGTCGCCGGAAGGCATTTACCGGTTGTGCCGCCAACACCACCACCACCATTCGCCGTCGGCTGGGGCAGCATACGACTCCGTTTGTGTGCTACCGGTGGTGTTGTCGGCAAACTGGCACCGCGTGCATACGATATGCCATCCACCATACTACTGCTATGCTTCATCGGTATCTGCGGCAGTTGCTTGGCCGTGCTTGACATCGCACTATGCCTGCCACTCATCCGATTATCACCGCCGTACTCAGATATATTATCACAGCCATCGTCGTAGTAGCCAGTGCTGCTCTGATAGCCGTAGCTGTTGTAGGATTGCTGTTGTTGCTGCTGATAATACTGCTGTTGCGGCAATTGACGATGACGATAAATGTCATTGTCATTGTTTGGTGAATTCGAATAGTAATGCTCTCCGCCATGTCCTCCCATGGCACCGTGTCCGCCGCTGGCACGGTGTCCACCGCCAACGCCGCCATTAGTCCCGCTGGCAACAACGCTCCCATAATTGTCGTACATCGCGCTTAGGCCGTCCGCGTTGTTGTGATGGTAGCCACTGCCTCGTTTGAGTGACATTGGATCCTGGGTGTGTCCATAACTACTATTTTTGATATAATTAGTGCTACTAATTGGTCGGCTGTTGTATGATAAGGCATCGTTTTCATTATTGTAATAGTAATCATTTTGTGAGTAAGACTGCAAAAAGAATGTCTTTGATTAGTGTTATATGCATACATAGTCTGACTGATGACAGTTGACAAATGAAAGAAAAAACTTACCGTCATATTTCATTTGTTGACAGTTTGTATTTGTCTTCTTCGCCCGTCTTGATTTGTTTATGTTGTTTGGATTTTCTGTGTTTTTTTTTTTTTTGTTTGTTTGTTGCTGTTGTTATTGTTGTTGGATATTAAATATCCCGTCTTTGTTAAAGTGTAATGATGTATGGATTGGCGTTATTGCACCCTTCTGCCATCTAAATTCAATAAATTGAAGCTTTCTTCGTTTTTGATAGCGTTTCCTCTTGTTGTATAGGAGTTGTTTTTGTTGTTGTCGCTGTTGCTGTTTCTGTTGCAAATGTTGTAGTTGAAGTTGTAGTTGTTTATATGCTTTTATTCTTCGCTTAATCGATCTAAGTTGTGTTTGTTGCTGGAATTGTTGTTTTTGTATTCGAGTTAAACTCGCAATACACACGCTCACGTTCGTTATCATGAGAACTTCATTTGATTATCCTTGAGCATATTCGCAAAAAAATTTGAACTTGAAATTTTACGTATATTGTTTTCTTTTGTTTTCCTTTTTTTTTTTTGTTGTTGTTTGTTTGGAAGTTGAGATTGAGATAAAGAGAGACAGTATATGAGAGAGCGAGGTTGGTTATATGTGCGTGTCGGATGCTTCAATGAACCTAATTATGGACTACAATCTCTACGTAAAATATTGCTGTTGCAAATTTGATTTCTTATTGTAATATATTCTCGTCGACAACAATGTGGTTGGTTTACGTTAAAAGTATCTTTTTCTTCTTCTTGTTCTTCCTCTTTCTATCTGTCTTATATATTTTGTTTGCTTGTTTTTGTTATTAATTCATCAAACGCTTAACGATATATACAATGGCATTGGAATAGAAAGTAAAGAAGAGACAAAAGAAGGAAGAGTTTTATCAACATGATTTGGCGCCTTATCTTCTAGGGATTATTCTTAGTACGTAGTTTAAAGATAAGAAGATTAAAGCACGATGGAGTTATTATGTTTATTGTTATTGTGGCTCTCTGAAGTTACTGGAATACTGAAAAAGAAAAAAAACAAAATTACATTTCATTATTTCTTCTATCGACTTCAAGTGCATTTCTTACATACCTGATTCAGTGTGTGAAGCTTAACTTTATTGTTGAGACGTTTGTGTATATACCTAGTACATTATTCGTGAATATAGTTGTTTGTTTAAAGCTTAATAAATTATTTATTTTTGCTCTTGTAATTATGTTATTTATTATTTTATTAAAGCAAAACTTTTTTTTGATTATAGTTGTATTTTGAATAAGTCTATAGTTGGAAAGTTGGATTTGTGTATCCGGATTACTTATTTTGAAATCACTCAATAAGTTAACCTGCAATCAGAGGGAAAATTATTAAAACGTTTTGTCAAAAAAAAATGCATGTTTATGCATAGAATTGGAAAGTATCGTGGAAAGGAAAAACGATTAAAACTAAAATGTATCGAGAAGAGGATATTTTATATATTTTATATTTTATTTATTTATTTTTTGTTCACAAATTCTTTATGTCAACACAAATGCCCGTGGATGTGCGTCCTCTAGCCGATTTCAATTCGCGGTACGTATAGTTATTTTCATAGCTCCCGGCCTAAGCTCTCTCGAGTCACTGGCAATGGATCAGAGCATACAGGTGTCGAAAGGAAGCTTTTAAAAACACCTTTCGAATATAACACCCCTCCCGTGGTACCATTTCTATGCTTCAATACGTCACTTGTTAGGGGTATATTGCTATGGGGCTTCTCAAGCTTTGCCGATCATACTTGTTTTTGTTTTTTGGAGAATTTTTGCCTCTTTCCTTGAGATCTTCAACGGAAAACCGAATTTCACCACTCACTTGAGTCAAACCTCAATTGATCCACCAAGCCTTAGATTCACTCACCACTGCACAAAGACTCCAGTCAAACTGTAGGCAATTATTTCAAAGGACTTCTATTTCAATGCACCGTGTCGTCGGTCGGTACTCAGCAGCAACCACGCACGAACCAAACAGTCACGTCCCCGCTCAATTGGCCTATCACAATTAATTAACTTGAACAAGTGGTTAATTCACAGACACACATTGTGAACGCATTAAAGCGAGTAATTAAGTTCATCAGTCAATTCGATTAATCACCGCCGCGAGCGCATCGTTCGAATGGTTGATACCGCCGCCGGCGCCTCCACCGAGTATCTGCGTGGCACACAAATGAAAATCTCTATGATTTCCTTGCGAATCACACTTCCCACATAGTGAGGGGAAATGTGAGTCCCATGACGACACCTGTCTGACATTTAGCTGGGGAATTAAACATACACATGTATGTATGAGATGTCCCCAGTCAGCTCCAGCAAAGAACTCCCCTTCCTCCACCAAGGCAAAAACTAATAAATTACAGGCTAGTGAATTGCATGTTTTATAAAACATCATCATCTATCAAAACAAAAACAACCTACGTGGCAACACCACTCTTTGGAAGCGCATCAAGCTCCGATCGATTTCACTGGAACTTCATTTGGGGAGAAAACCCCCCATCGAAGAGACGCCAATCAATTGAATACACTTAATTTCCTTTTGAATTTCACACGTTGAGCAATGAAAAGCACCTTCATTCACCCACAACTCAATTTGTATACATAACATGCATTGCCAGGTATGCAATAAATTTCCCCTTTTCATCGGTGCATCGGTGACGTCATTGACAGTGGAAACACGCTTTTCTCGAATTTCCAACCATTCCGAATGAAATTTGTGATGGAGTTCACTCTAATTGTTCTTTCCCCAGCCAGCTGTTTACATTTGAGGTGAAATTTCGGTTAAACATCGAAAAAATCGACTTTTGTCAAAAAAAAAATAATATAATAAAAATAAACCTTTTTTTGTTGATGCTAATTTGATGAGTACTTTGTTTTGTGAAACAAAATTCTCGAGAACTGGAAAGAGTCTAGGGATCCAGGATACCTCTCTGGATAATAAATTTCATGTAGAAGCTGAGTGGTGGATGGGTATGTGGTGGATGTTTTTTTTTCAAGGTAAAATCCATTATAACCTCTTTCGTTGCATTGAAATTGAAGGAGTTGAAACATTGCAAGTTTTGGGAAACAAATTTCCCGGTAATAAGAGCGTGTTCAAGCTTGAGAGATATACAAATAGAAAGGTATTTAAATGTAGAAGCGTAATAAGGTGTCAGAAGTGCTGGTTCCCCATTTAGAGTCAAAATTCCTGACATCCTCTGAGGCATTGAATTCGGGAAAATAGAGTGGCTTCATTACCGATTCCGATGGAAAATTGTCTCAAAGTTGTTGTGGAAATATCAGTCTGTCTTGGATAAAGAGGAATACTGCATAAATCTGTGTCTAAACATATTTTTTTATAACTTTATCAGACCCTTGCATGGTTTCGGAAGAAATGCTGTTTATTTTTTTTTTTTTTGAACGATTTTCTCGACAACCACATCGAATCCAATGCAGAGGGATATCGGAAAATATAGGAAATTCAATGTAGATGCGAAATAATACTCTCCTCTGCCAGAATGTATGGCGTATGGTTACCTATTTAAAGTCAAAGTCCCTAACATCCTCCTTAGTCTCATTGAACTCGTTGAACCGGAGAAGATTAACCACCGATTCACCTGCAAAATGTCTGACAATTCACCTAGAAATATCAATATATATGTATATAATATGCAAACACAAATATACACAACCAACTGCATGAGGCTGTGTTTAAACATATTTCTGTCATCATCATGACGCATGCATCCATGGTCGTTTTGCAAGAGAGAACGTTTTTGTGAAATGATTTTCTCTATAACTGGGGCAAGTCAAAGGATGTGAGATACCATGGGATGAATGCAAAATTGAGTGCAGAAGCGTAATGCGATTAGATTTCTGAACTGAGCAGAGGAGTGCATTGGTTGGCCAATTGAAAGTTAATTCCATGAAATCCTCATCTGTCGCCGAGTAATTGGAGAGGATTCACCACCTCTTCGATTGAAAAGTTCCTCAGCCAACATAGGACATCATAATTGATTGGGTGCCTGTGCATGTGTGTGTGTGTATGTGTGTCTTCAAAGCCCACCATAATTTTTCTCATTATCTACTCCTTCATTGTTGCCCAGGCCACGGTGTCCTTGCGATTGGAATTACTGCGAAGAGATGTGTTCTACGAGAGCGTTTGTGTGGAATTAACCTAATTTCAGGGAAGGACGAGCCTGATGGCATATCGTGTCTCATATACACGCACGCTCATCGAGAGATAAGTTTACCGTCACACAGCCTGTTTACTCCCTGTTTTCGTCTCCTCGTGCGCGGGGGAGGGTTATTTATAAATAAATTATATCCCTTAGTGCACTTTTGCTCTGTGGATCCTGGTCTCTGTCTCTCCCTCTCCGGTGTGTGCCTGGACGTGGAACTGGGTGAAGATACGTCTAAATAAGTTCAGGGAGGTACACAGTTGCTAAGTCCTGTCCACGTGGGATTGCGCTACTTGGACAACGAAATGATGTGTGGGTTAATTGTGTGCCATCATGGTAGGACCTGATTCCAGCGATAATTAGGCAATGTTCTGCTGAAATTTACGGACTCAACGAGACAGTCAAACCTGGCTCCACCGAGTGGGGACATTCCGCCATCTTGTTACCCAGTGACAGACCCAGACCGGCAGTGAGGACAATGAACAAAAGGAATGTCCATTGCTCGTTAAGACTAGAATTCGACGGACGAATGAGTCAACTTACGCCAAATTGGAATGGAGGAAATACATTTTGGATGTCCCCGTTGGGCGTCTGCCAACGTGGTGCGTCCAGAAATGTTGCGCTGCCAAAAAAAAATACTCACACACAAGCAATGCCTCAGTTTCCTCCTATTGGCGACTATATTAATCCATTTGGGGTGGGGCGAGTAGGAATGAGGAGGAATGTGAAGTTCAAGGACTATGCCGAAGAGTTTGTCTCCGTCTTTGGATGCCATTCGTTGTGGTTGTTGTCGTCGTCCTTCGGCCTACTAAACTGAGTAATCGGGAACACTGAGATTTATGCTCAAGAGAATGGGGCGCAGTGTGCACCTCACTGTTTGGCTGTTGGATGTCGTCCAAGTGATGACATAGTTTGGATGGATCGGAGTTTATCATGAAAAAAATTAAAGTGGGGCCATGGGGAGAGGCTGCTGTTGCATCGAGAGTGCCGACTGGGGTTTATCCAGCTTTTATTTGTCCAGAGCAGAGTGCCCGATCTTATCTAGGTGCGATGTGGACTGCAGCTAACAATCCATGGATCGTTGAACCGAGAAGTGACATTGGCCGATTCTCATCGAGTACTCATCATGTCCAGTGCAGGGTGCCAAGCTCAAATTCAGGCTCTGGCCATGACGAAGAAATAGTTTAAAACGCCAGTTTCATGACGCTGTTTGAAACTCGTCGCAGTGATTGTCAAGTTAAGAGCTCATTTCAAGTTTAACGGTTAAAATCCAGAGGACGATACTGAAAGTTGACAAAAAATGGACTTTCCAAACCAATTCGCAGCCCAAAGAGGTGACTGTGAATAATTATCCAGAGATAGGCGACGGAATTCAAGGCCATCTTCAGGCAACCACCGTTGCGTGAACGTGAACCACTCAATAAGCGAGTGCTTAGAAGACAAACAAACTCCCATTCCGCGTTGAAATGTGTGTACGTAATGCCAGACATCACCCGAAGATGATCCCACTTCGACAAAAAATGACACGCCAACAACACGAACAAAAAATAATAACAGCAAACCAGGCAAGTGAACCTGCACGAGATGTCCACCCTCCTTTTTCGAACGAACTACTCGCCTGGCACGAACCCAACACACTAGCAATGCTTCAGTTCAGTTAATTTTAACTGCGGTTAACTCACATTCCATTGACTGCGTAAGAAGCTCGTGGTAGACCAAGTCCATTGCTTCAACACAACACACCCAAACAAAGTATATGTGACAAAGGCACAAATAGCATTCATTTTGACAGCACAGCATCTCTCTCTCCCACACAGCGGACAACATAACTGACAGCCTGCCGACAACATGTGCCCACATATCCTGGAATCACATCCGCCCCCTAATCTTGTCGAACCGCACGACAAAAAGAGCCACATCGTGTGACCCGCACCACATCCACCCATGGTCGTTGTCTCTACGTAATCGTCATGGTCGCTGTTTCACACGTGAAAATAATATAGGTTAAGAAACTAGCAACAAAAACAACAGATAACCCACCACCCACGAAAGAAAAAAGTTTGTGTGCCTCAACTATGTCTCTTGCTTGTGAATCGTCCCCAGAGGCAGCGTTCAACCGAAATCATTCGCCGAGCACACACAAGAACCAGGTGGAACGATGAATAGTCGTCAGAAGTGGTCTTCAAATGGGGCGGAGGTGGTGGATAATGGGTGGTGTGGGTGTGGGCCGATATGGTTGAGCGTTGTGTGGAAACTGTTGGATGCAAATACAAACAAAATGTTTCACGTTACACGCAAAATGCATTCTATGATTGACGACCTTGACAGTGAAGGGTTGGGTGGGTGGGTGTGTGTGTGTGGGGGGGGGGGGGGGGGGGTAAAGAGAGGAGGAGTGAGAATGCTTTGGGGGGAAGGAAGTGAGAGTGTGACACTGATGGCGACAACGACAACGGCAACGATAGCGAGAAAGGCGAGAGAGCTCCAATCAAAATTATGGAATGTTTCTAGAAGCTGAAGGGAAATGTTTCTAGAAGCTGAAGGAGGAGTCGCGGGTTGTATGGTGAGTGCGGAATTATAATTAGCTCGAGGGCCAAGCACTAGTAGCGGTGCAACACAGTAAACCGGTGAAGCTTACCGGGCTCAAGAGCGCTGTGGCCGTGTGAAGGAGATGCAATTTTGCATGCATTCTCGCGGATGCCACTCGGAATTTATTGTGTACGTGAAATGTGGCGGTGAATGCATGAGATTAAGCGGACGGGCGGCGGCGATGGTTAATGAAATGATGGAGTGATAGGAAATTGAGGAACGGTGTATGGGATGAATGAAGACGATCGATCGAGATGATCGATCGAATGGAATGGGGGATAGTCGGAAGAGGATGAGGAGGATGTCGCCAAGGGAATCGATAAACGAACAGGTTTGGAGTAACTCGGAGACATTGAAGGCGAAGGATGAAGAAGCTTTTCGGAGAATGGTTATTCTCGCCATCTTTGGTCCAAGCCCACTCATAGTCTCGTAAAACTCCATTCGCTGCATTTCCGACACCCTCCTTCAGTCTCCTGAACCTAGGCACCTCTACACTACACTGCACGCTCTTCTTACTTTCCTTTCGACTATTCCCGGAACGCAAATCCTCCCGCGACGCCACTGAATCACATTCTCTGGGTCGTATTCTAGCGAAGTAATCCGCACTGAACTGCATCCCAATATGAGACATGCCAAATGCCCCATGTGGGGAGAGGGTGAAGTGCTCATCGAGAATCTAAAAGAAATCTCAGTCGAAATGTCAAAGTCGGAGAGACGTCAGCAATAAGAGGTTACATTTATATATGTATGTTGACGCTAATGAACTCAAATGGCGAAATGTCAGTCAAGGCATGGAGAAGGTCATTGATGACTAACTTTTTCGTCATCGGATGTTCCTTCAAGAGTGCTTCGATCTTTAAAAAGTCCTGCCTTAGACTTGAATTCCGTACGTTTTTTGATGGAATTTAGACCAAGTGGACCGAGTGGAGTGGGAGTTTGTAGATTGTGTCGAAAATTTGAAGTAAATCGACGGAAACATACAAAAATGGGGCGATGCTGATTACTAGAGATTTTCGACTAGAATCATGTCAAATCGGGATTGAGGTGGAGTCAACGGGGCATGTAGGAACAGTGGTGTTCGTCAGATTGAGGAAATAGTGGAGTCTCAGCTGTATGAAGACCATCATGCAGGCGAGCTAACCCCTTCTCGGCGATGGAGACTTTTCAATGTCCCCTGGATGTCAGCACGTATTTGGATACGGCCCCGACAGACCAGAAGACGCCGGCTGAAACGGACATGACCTGGACTCGACTGTTAATGGATGATAATGACCACTTTAAGATTAAATGCTACCGGTGATGCAACTAAATCATAAATTCAAAGCGAGGTTCAAGGAATTCGTCGGAACTGGCCAAGTGGTGGTTCATCATTCAGTTCGGACTCGGATAGAAGGGAAAACAACAATTACTTACCGAGACCAAGGAAATTACATAGAAGTAAACAGAAAAATAAAGGAAGTACACAAGGCAAGTGGTTGTTATCGGTCCACGACCCATTCATGGTCGATCCTGGCACAGAGTCGAAATTTCACAAGAATCGGCCTCAGAAGTTAGAAGGTTAGAGGCCACAAACTGGACCACAGTTTTAAAGTTACAAAATAGCAATATCTCTACAAGAGTGATGTTGCAAATCCCTAAGCTCCTGATTCTGCTCATCACAGTCCGTGTGAGTGATGCTTAGACACCTATTCATCGCAGTCCGATTCTCGGTCCCACATCGTTGCAGGGGCGCCTAACGAGCACATAACAAACTCATAGTAACCACCGAGCTCTGCTCATCATTCATATCAGGGATAACGAAAGAGCAAATTCTAGGAATCGCCTGGTCACTGCTTAGCTCAATGTTTCACTGGTTCCACAAAATTCAGTTTGTCCCGGGAAATGCCACAGTTATCCCCTTTTCCATCATCGTCACAACCATAATTTCCGATTTCGTGGAACAGGTGGCTGTTGTCGCATTACTCTTGTGATTGACTCTCGAACATGGCATATGACTGGCACCCTCATGACAGGAACACACTTTCCCCACCGATGGACCACACATCTCACAAACATCCAACGCACAACCACACTCAACTCATATCCGGAACGGTGGCTTGTGTCCGTCTTCTCAAAACTGACTCCTCTGGGTGATGTACGTCTAGAATTCAGTTGAACTCTGTGCAACCACAAAAATTAAACCAAAACAAGACCCCTTTCCTGGATGCAGATACTGAAGAGGGTAACTTATAGAATTCCATCAAACCCTCTCATCGGGTGGCATTGAAAAGAAATGCCCCAAGGTAGGCATGGTAAGGAGGAGAAAAGGGGGTATAAAGTATTTCACACGCATTCCCTATCACTCACACTCATTCACTTCACTTGATTCATTTCTTTTGTTCCAGAAGATAACTTATAAAAAAAATATTCCTCGTCCAAGGATATAACTTGAATGTCAGTTTTAAAGTTCATCGAGTTTGGTTTCACAGGGTCAGCGCATTATGTGCTTAAATATTTTATAATTAATTTTTTGTCTTCACTAAATTTATTTTTTTATAATGTTTAACTGTTTCTCTACAAAGCACACCACTTGTTTAACAATCACAATGACAAAGATGACATTTCAAATTGAACACAAAATCTCTCAACTTTTCAATCCTATCCTCAGAGAGGAAAATTTATTTTTATAAAAAAATAAAGCAGTCAAATAAAATAAATTCAATCGACAGGTACCACACTCGCCTTTTCGAAGTTGCTACAGCAACAAACAAAAACAAATAAATCACGACTACTTCAAAATCAGCCAACCCTAAAGTAGTCACAGAAAAATGTATGACAGATCTGTTTTTTCCGTGCTTACTTGGTCGTTATTGTGCGGCGATTAAACTCTCGCATCCTGCAACTACACTTGTACTTGCTCTGTGCAGACCAGGACCGCACGGAGGACCCACTGGGATTGTTGATAATAACAACACAAGTACATTTACAATTTAAATTAAAAAGACAACAAAAAAACCAATGAATAGGTACTTCGCAACACACACGAAAACGAGTGGAATTCGCCATCACTCTCACGCACACATCTAAGAACGGTAGCCAAATAGAGAGGGAAGCTTTGAGTTAATGTGGAAGTCAGGCCAAGATGTGGCATGTGTGCGTGCTTGAGATCTCGTGTTCGTTTTTCCCGTCTTCATTGAGGGGCTTTTTTCGCGATAAATTTGGAAAAGCTTGCATCCTTTCGAATCCTTGTTTTTGCGAATGGATTTTCTTCGCAGACTTTAAACTCGATTATGTCTACTTGATGATACAAGGTCCTTCTGTGTTTGTCCGGACCGTCGCCAAGTGGTAGGGAGAGAGTGCGAGAGAGAGCTGCCCCATAGTCCACACCACCACCACCAAGGAGTACTGAGAAAAGCTCTAGATGTAGTCGACCGTGTGAGCTGTTTCTAAGTATAACTGGGGATCTGCTAGGAGTGCCGTGTGGCTGCGGGTGGCTGTGTGTGTCTGTGGGAATGAGGAGGATGGGATTCCCTTTGCCACCCTGTGTCGCCTTTCTGTTGTGGTTCTTGAAAGTCATGCGTTTGAATGTATATTCCTTAACCGATTTCCATTCTCGTTGACTGTGACATATGAAAATAGAATGTCGCCAAGCCATATGATTGAACAGGGAAGAAAAAGGATTATCTCGTCCTTGATTGACTGGTGTACTAGTCGTGGCTGTTAACCTAGCTCAGGCAAAAGAACTGGGGAGGATTCTGGTGGAGAGGAGGGCGGTTTCGAAGAACCCGAAGCGGAAGGGGCTCAGTGGGAGTCGACGAGGGGGGGGACTCGAAGAAACTCGGATTAGCTCGAATTCTAGGAGGTCGGAAAAGTGCAGAGGAACTTGAATGCAGTCAAAGGAACACGGAGGCACTAAGAAGGAGTAGGGCAACACGGAGAAACTAGGTGGTACTTAGAAGTAGCCGTAGCAACACGTAGGATGTTGACAAAGTGAACTCAGGTGAACTCAGAGAACCTCGCATAAATTCTTAAGAACACGAATGAACTCAAGGGAAATCAGAGCAGTTCCAAGAACAAACTGAATTGCCTTCAATCGTTAACAAATCCTGAATCGAATTGACATTTGTGTCAAACTCAAACACATTTTCTTAGATTCTTCATTGATGGAATCCCCTTGTGAGAGTCCATCTGAACGTCTCCGGTTTACCTCCTCACACAGAATTCTCTGCCTTTTTCCAAGAAATTTTGGGTGGCATAGAGAAAATTGAGGGTGACTTGAATACGCACACGCACACGAGGAGTGGATGTTCGCCCCCGTATTTCTACGTGGGTTGGGTGTATGCCTCTTCTGTGTTCCTCTCCATTGGTCACCTGTTCCAATTAAAACCTGTCGAATGCGATGTATGGATAGCATCTTCATTTCATTCAAGAGAAAATTGAAAAAAGACTGGAAGGTGGGTTTGACGAGGCGAGGATTTTGTCTAGAGCGCGAGGACTGGACTCATTTTGGACATCACACCAGCGATGACGGATGGATGGAGGACTGGATTCCAAGTTTAGGGGGTCTGAGTGATTGCGGACGTCGACTGTGGCTGAGTATACATTGACCGCGCAACTCAATCGACCAATCGCAAGTCTTAAGACGGTACTAGCAATCATGTGATGTCGCAGAAAGGCTGGAACGGGGAACTGAATCGATTTTCGCCAGAAGAGAACTCACAGCCGGCTTATCAAGAACTCCTTGCATGCATCCTTTACAATGGCCTTTGTAAACGCTGCAGGGACGACAATGGAACCGTATCAGTCGGGCACCTGCTCTGCACGTGTACAGCGTGGTTTCTAGGGATAATGATGTAATTGCTTTCGACACTCATCACGCGTCCATTGAGTGCAAATTAAATTCATCAATAGAGTATTTAACTAGCACGCAGAATACTTGTGCGCCTCAGTACTGGTCCAGGGAGAGGAACTTTATCCTTCACTTCTGCGAATTGCCGCCTCCGTAAGCGTATTTCTCTCAAGCCCAGTCTAACAAGCCCACCCAAAAGTCCGGAATTTTCTCAAAATACATGTCATATCATGCTGACAACTTCTCGGTGTTTGTGCTTGACCCTGTTCACATTACTACGTCGTTGTGCAATGGAATGTGTTCCACACAGGTCCTCTCTGTCCTCTAAGGGGGTCGGAAGCAGTTAAGTCGCATTAACCTTCGCCCTTCAAAGAGCCTCGGTTTGTTGTCATCGCCAACATGGCATGACTACACTATGCATAGCCCTGACGAAGGTTGACACACAGTGCACCACAAATATTGCTTCACTCTTCCCCATCTCCTACACAGTCCCCCAGAAACAAGACACATGTTCAAAAGGCTGAAAATCTCAAACCAACCACAACTCAAACTCAAGCACAAATTCATTCTATTCATAGGACACGTGGTGCCGTGGCACATAGTCAACCCCTAGTCACAACTCCTCTGTTATTCGCATGCTCATTCAATTAAAGGCAATTAAGCCGTTGTTCGAGTAATTTTGTGCAATTGTCCAACGCTCACCGCCAACTCATCAAATTGCAGCATGGGCAAGAGCACCTGCCATCTAGCCAGCCGGACCAAGGAAGGGTCAAGAGATTGATAAAAAAAACCCTCTCCTTGCCAACAATACCATATGGATGGTTGAACACCCCACGGACTCGTGTGAACATAGCCGGCCGGCTGCTGGCAGGTCGTGTTTCCAAAAATAGCCCCTTTAGGCTTAAGGAGCACTCCTCCTGCGGCGTTTCTTTCAATTTCGTTTTTTTTTTTTTGCTTGTGTTGTATGTTCTGTTTTTTAGGTCAAAGCTTGACAAAGCTTAATGGGGAACAATTGTGCAGTGGGAGGGTACGTGGAGGATTAACATGAATGGACTTCGTCGACGGATCAGCGTATAGTACCTTGCGAGCCGATGTGTTCCTGCGAGATTAACAAAAGCAATATTTGCCATCACTGGAGCATAGTGTAATTTGATTCTCGTGTACTTGTGTGTGTGAGAGAGGAATGCTGCTCCACAGGGACACCACCTTGTTGAGTGTGTTGTATGTGGTGTTTGCTTATACATCTGCAACCAAGCATGCCGGTGGAATGAATGCACAACAGCAACGATAGCGAAGAGGTCAATGGAAAGTGCATTCGGTTCCCGATATTCCACAACAATGGAATCCAATTGAAATTGCCATCGGAACGATGAGCAATTAGTGCGCTCCGATTGTTAACTGAATTAAGCTGGAGTGCAGGGGGTGGCTGGTTTGTGAATAACTTCATCAATCCGTCCCGATTTTGCTCAATTTCAGTGTGCTCCAGTAAACAGTGAGCGTTTTGAATGGGCCCCTTCGATTTTAAACACTTCAACAGGTGTTGGGACAATATCGATAAGGAGGTGCACGTATGGATGCATATTACTCGGTTGATAAGGGTGAATTTCACAAGACTGTGCTTGCAAGTGCGATTGTGTCAAGGAGAGTCGGTGACTCAGGCAATTCTTGTGCAGTAAAGGATTGATGAGGAATTGTTGAAGGGGTTCATTGACATCAAAGAGTCAGTGTAAAGAATCGATAATGGTGCATCAATAGAGCGTGTCTTCGCGATGTTCGGAGAAGGCGTTCCAGTCAAGAAGGGAAGTTTCCAAGCTCGTGTCTCATTAAGGAGGCTTCAGTGGAATGGACATCTGGGTGTCGTCCAGCCATCCAGGGTCTGTCTCTCTGGGACTTGAGAGAGTGCCTCCATATCAAACGTGATTTCCACGTTACGGTTGAAATCTAGGTGCGATTATCTTAAAACTCGATCACCTTAAGCCTCGATTATCCAAGAGCCGCGTTGGATTTCATATTCGGTCCTGCATAAGGCCTTCTACGAGCCTTGGGGTGACTTTTGGTCTAGGGGTGGGAGGACAGAAGCTGGGATGGTGACACGGTCGGAGGCTGAACAACAATTCACAATTAATCCTGGCTTATTGGTGCAAGATGACCTTTACTTTACTAATTGAGAGTTCCAAACCAAGATTTAATCCGATCTGAGTTTCGTTTCATTTTTTAGGTTTTAATAAGTCCCTGAACTGACATAAGAGTCTAGCAAGTATCCCTTACAGTTGAAAATCCAGGGAAGGCACATGATGGGTGCAGCTACAGATACCTCTAACGTCCCGGCACCCCCGAACTTTTTTTAGGCCCCCTGCACTTGGGTTCAGCTTCCATAACTCAGAAAAAAAAACTCCAAAATTGACGTAAGGGGCCAGCTGCAACCGGGGCAATGAATAACTGTCACACTCCTTTTCAAACAATTTCCCCATCCACCCATCATCCCCTCTCCTCACAGGACTCACACACAAAAATTGGATTAATTTGTCAAATGGCATTAAAATAGGCTTTGCTGCACAGCCGTCATAACGATACAGGATACTACCATTTCACAGCGATGGCATGGAATAAAATATCTCCAATCTCATTACGAATTTATCTCTATTCGCCCGCATAGATTACCACTATCGCATGAATATAGGGCCACCATGGAATGAACGAAAAATCTAATAAATACGATGCGATACGGCTTTGCTTTGCTGGTAGTTCTAACTGTCCTTTCTTTCATATTTTTATTGTCAATAACGCAAGTCATAGTCAACAGGTGGTGCGTCATTATCAATTTGCATCCATTCGCGGCACACGTAGGGACACACACACGTTGGACAAGGCGATGAAATTAAGTGATAACAAATAAAAAAAATTAATCCATATCGAAATTCAAAGGAAATTTGATTAAGCGATCCCTTTCAGTTCCATTCAAGCAGCACATACATTAAACACGTGACACTGAACACCGTTATGAATCAGATGAGCACAAGTTGCTCATGTGAATCACTGCAATTTCTGATGAATCATAATCAATGCAGGTTCAGGACAAACTGGAACACAACTCCTCTCATGACAGATGGAACACCCTCATGCGTTGGTTAAGCCACATGTATCCCAACAATTTGTGCTGCTCTAGGATTTGTCCATACAAACGTGCATATGTATGCATGCGGAGTGATTATTGGAAACGACCCTAACAACCACGACGACGACGACTACGTCGAAGATGATGATGGGGGAGTAGAAGAGGAAGAGGAAGATCAGGACTGAATGGGGATGAATATTTTTGGCCTAGAATTTTCTTATAAATTCTTTTTATTTTTCGTTTTACTTGCAACTTGCGACTGACTGCTGTTTAAACAACCCTTTCCTTTGTCTTATGAAAATGTGCTTCATTTTTGTGTTTGCCTCGTCAAGCATGTTACCCCCTTGTGCAAAATTTGTTATATGTACTAGCTGACAACGATGTTAAGAAAGGAGAAATGAGAAACGACCAGGGGGACGTGACTACGACGAGACGACGAGAGGAAAAGACACCCTTAACGATTTTCTTGTTTTTTTTTGATGTGTATAGAATTTCTCTTTTTTCTTCACAATAGATTTTTATGCTTTCCACTTTTTTCGTATATTCACTCACAAAAAAAAAACATTTTAAGCACAGCAAAAAAGGAAGAAGAAAACTTCTTGAATTTACCTTAAATTTGATTTTTGAATAATATTTTTACTTTTTTTCTTTTGTTAATGAATCTCAAAAATGTTGTTTGATCAAGATCCCCTATGCACACACACACTCACTCCCGTTGAGAGGGCCTTTTTTCCTCTTATTTTCGTGTCAAGGGACCACGAAGCCATCGCACACTGTATTCACTGTAACTGATTTGCAAACCAAATATTAGTTATGCAAAAAGAAAAAAAAAAAAAAAAACAAATTTAAAAAAAAAATACATAAAAATGCCAAAATTATGACTATGCGGGAACGGTTTTATCATGGTCGTTATCTTGTCAAGGCACTCAATGATAAATACATTTTTGTTTTTCACCACGAACAATTATTGGCCTAAACTTTTTGGTTACGTTTGGGAATCCCCTTTTTTTGTTTTATTATGTGACACCACGAAACGACGGGTACGACGACGTAGTTAAATAAAAAAAAAATAATAACTCGAAAAAGCTAACAAAAAACAACAATTCACAATCTTTTTCTGACAAAAAAATAGAACGACAACAAATAAAATAAATAAATAAGTCGAAGGGAGAAGTAAAACTTTGGTGATATACGGGGAGGATCTCCCTTTGAATGGATACCGTTTAAGGACTGACCGAAGGTTGGGGATTGGATGTCGATATATTCCTTTTCTTTGGGGTTTTTCTTTTTCGTGTGTTTCTTTTTTTTACGAAAGGAATGTGGGTGATGTGGATGGCTTGGCATAGAAAGGCAACAGAACAGGATTTTTGCTCTTACTTGAAAAATTGAATTTTATGGAAATCTTCAAGAGGATATTTTTTTTTTTTGCTTGGAATTACATATTTTGTTTAATTAAAATATATTTATATATATATTTTTTTTTTTTTTTGAAATTAATTTTTTTTACAAACTAAGAAAATAAGAACACAATACACAAACACGCGCAACGGACTCAACGAAATATACTCGACACACAATAAGGAACCAATAAAGCCGCAATAAATAACAACAAGAGGAGGTTACATATTTTCTACGTTTTTTTTAACCACTTATAGTTTCTTTTGTTGTTTGTGTTATTCTACAGTTTGGGTATGTCGATCCGTTTCGCTTTTCATTTTTCTTTTTTTTTTTAATGCTCTTCTACGTTTTTTTCCCTTTGTAGAGTTGTGTTGTTTCTTTTGGTTCTTGTATGTTGTATTGTATTGTTGTGGTTGTTCGAACGGTTTTGGGGGCTGCAATAGATTTTGGGCAAACGTCCACGTAGTATAGGGTGGGTGGGTGCGTAAATTGACCACGAGAGAGGGAGAAGTAGTGTGCGATGTTATCGGCTCCAGTTGGTTGGAGCAGTCGAGGATTGGGGGAAGGCTCGTTTATGCTATAACGAGCTAAGCTCATTTTTTGTGGAAAATGTGAGCTTTTGTTTGATGTGTCAGTGTGATTATGTGTAAGTAAACCTCGTGAAGGTCTCCCAAACAGCGCAGGCTTGTGAATGTAAATGCAAGGAAATTGTCTGTTCTGTGAAGGGTGGTGTGGAATCAATTTCTGAGAACTTCGTGTGTCGCGTGGGAGTATTGCCATATGAATGTTGGTTAAGAATCTTCTTAAATTCGAAATTGGATTGCGATTAACTCCATGCAATGAAGATACATCGCCACATCCTCACATTAAAACATGAATGTCATATCCATCACCCATAATGACTGATTGGGTGGTGTTTTTAAATGAAATTAAAAAGTGGCCATTCGATTGGTCTGGGCTGGTCGAGTATGCGGATGGTCATTTGCCACGCCTCACTGAGGGACCGATGGCTGATGTAATTCGTTAATTCGTGAGAAATGTGCATCCATGCTGTGTATGACCGTGAATGCCCTGCAGATCATTGATGACGTTCCCCTTTATCGCCACTGCCGCTGCTGTGTCATTTCCACACAAACACACACACACACGCTCATACATGTATATACACATATATATAAAACTACACCCCCTACACGCGATATACAGCTACACCAACCTACACCCATATAAACCTACAACCACCTTTTAAAGTTCTAAATTCGTTAGCGTCTGATCCAATCGCAGCCACTTTTCCTGGAATCAGTTCATCAAGTGCTTCGTTTGGCGAAAAAATTTTGTCCTCCGCAACTTTTTGGACTTGCTTTCTTCGAAATTGCTTTAATGCTCGTCAGTCAAATGTCTTCCTCCACATAAATATGCCATCATCCAGACTTCGGTCATTATTAAGTCCCTATTCTTTCAGGGGTTTTTTGAGGTCAAGCTTAAGCCTCTAATCCTCAGCTCCATTCAACATAGTTTTTATTTTGAAGAGGCTTATTTGAGGAGGCTTAATAAAATCCATTTTCCATAATTTTTTCTGACGTCCATTTAAACGTTCTCAAGACTGACTGCATGACAAGTTAAGTTTTTCGGGTTCTTCGCTTATAATTCCAACTTAAAATTTTCGAAATTAAAGAGGTTAACACTGCTCACGACGCTGTCATATGACGGCAGAAAGCTTTCGTGTTTGTTTATTTGTTTTTGATGATAATATGCCCACTAGAAGCATTGTTTTAAATCAATGCAACCCTGGAGCGGTAGCTATCGATTTTGTACACAAACGAATGTATCATAGCCCTTCTTTGTTGAGCTGAAGCTTCTTGAAGATACATTCAGGAGATAAGTCGAATGAGGATTCACAGGTTAAAATCCCTGTGGTGGATTAAGTATACTAAAATAAACATCTTTCTCAGTTTAGAGTCGAGAATGCCATCGGCTTTGAGTGCCAGTCTCACAGAGTCTCAGTCCTCGACGAGGACGTTCCAGAGTGGCAATTCAGCAAAAGAACTGGGTAACAACCACTGCCCAAGACGTTGCCTCTGCTTTTTGGGTGCCACAGTTTGGCAACAGGCAGACACTCAAATCCATTCTGTTCCATTCATTCAACCGCAGTAGGGCTAGATCTAACCACTTGATCTCTTGTTTCGTCATACACTTAAGGTAAATAATGAAATGTTAGGCAGTTAGAGGAATTCTGAGGACTTACCTCGAGTGAAATGTACGTGTCTGAGTACGTTCCGTTCTGGCTAACACAGCGTTTATTTTACTTAAAACCATCATTGAATTCTTAACATTCTACTTACGCCACACCAGAAATTCCTTGACCGTCATAACCTCTCTTCCTCACAAATCACCGAGAACCCCATCAGCTCCTTTTGATGGGTGAATTCTGTATAGAGTCAATTTCTATTCAGTGGATTACATTCATTGTGGCAACCGACGATTAACAGAATCCTCAACAGATCATCTGTGAGTCATAAGAAAGAACAAAAATCCCACTTATTTGAAGTGTGCAAGTGTGATTCTTGTCTTCGATCAAAGCATATTTCCTACCACTCGGGGAAATTTGTACCGATTCTAGTCTTCGATCAAAGACGAATTAGCACATATCCCGAAATTGCAGGAAACTTTGCACTGATTCTAGTCTTCGATCATAGACGAATTAGCACATATCCCAAAATTGCAGGAAATTTTGCACTGATTCTAGTCTTCGATCAAAACCGCCTAAAAGCATTCTTCAACATCCAAAAACATCGATAGAAGCATCTGGAAGCATGCACTATTATTTAAAGCAATTAAAAACATAAAACACGCAACACGAACCACATCATGAATTTATCTACACAAATTTCCATTTCTACATTGCCGCAGAGGAACACACTTCGCAGTCTCGTCACGTATTGCAATTCAGATGCATAAATTCATGGTGGGATTCCGGGCGCTTGACATGCATTTTTCATCCACATCAAACTGTCTTGAATATTCTTAGGTGTCCACGCGTTGCAATTTGAAATCACTTTACCACGGGAAACATACCAACACACACAAAAGGAGTCTGTGATTGACATGGAACAATAAAAAAAAATGTTTTTTTTTTTATTCACTAAGTGAACACCACAAGCTTCATCTCACATAGAAAAACACATATAAAATTAATTCAATTTAACATCCTACACGATCTCGGGGAATCAATCGCAATTCCGCGCCATGCTTTAGGAACACATTGCCAGCTGTTTGCTGCGGACTGATGCCGATCCCATCGTCTGTGATTATTGCACTTGTTGCTGCTGGCACTTTAAATTCCTCAGCAGCGAATTTCAAGACAGCCGTAAATGGTGTCATCTCGGGAACACTTAGCCTGGATGTGGGAAGAAAGAGAAACCAGAGTCAGATGGCATCCATCAAATGGGAATCAGTCAGAAACAATGATGAACATACACTTTAAATGGTAGTTTTGGATCCGATGTAAGAGTTATTTTGAACGTGACCTTAGATTGGCTAAAAAATAGAGAATCCCATTAGATCTTGTTGCTGCAATTCAATGGAAAAACAATATTTACCTCATTTCTATAGATTTCTTGGAATGTGTGACGTGGATGATAGTTTGTGCGAATTGTGGGTAATTCAATAAGTGTTGCAAGTAATCGATCGTGAAAATTATAACTGACGAAAGGTGCTTTTAGCGGGACACTGAAATGTTGGCAATAATTTCACAGGAAACTGAGGAAATATGGAAATTTGCGGAGGGAGGCATCCACTCAGCAAGCAGGAAAATAATGTTTGACGTCTTCATTTTGACAACAACTACATTCTTGACTTTCACCATGAGCAGTGCTGCCAGATAAGAGGCGTTCTCGTTAGCATGATGTTTTAATGGAGTGAACGTAAATCTGTTCGATTTCAATTTTCGTAGGGATAGTTGCTTTCGCAGGGCAGATATCGAGTAATTATAAAGGTAAATAAAAAGGACTTTATTTTTTGGGCTTTATGATTCCAATAATATAAAATTTTACTAATGGCCGTCCTTTCATCCTGGTAACAAAACCAGTAATTTATTCGTCATAATTATGGCCTTCCCTTAAACTACTAGGTTCCATTTAAATCTCAGAATTTTGTTGTCAATTATAATCATGCATGCAAACGTTGGCTCAGTCAAAACTAGCTCCCGTCTAAGGTCATAGCAAAGAGAGCAAGAAAAAAATATATACATATAGTTAACCGCATGCCATTTCACTTCATCTCAGTTCTCAGTTAAACTTCTTCCTTGACAAATATCATCTCAGTCAAGTGCGTGAACTAAACTATAGTTCGTTCGGGTGTTTCTCTTTCTTCCCGGTGGACATCTTAGAAGGCAACACACACCCAGCTCACTCTCTCTCTATCTGCTCAAGCTCCCCTTTTGACCGCATACAATCATCTTGATTTCTTTTTATCCGCACTCTTCATCGTCGTTGTCGCTACGTTTCTTGTTTCTCGAGTGTTATTTTCTTTTTTTGTGTTGAAATCTATTTTTTCTCCTCTCATGCGAAATGTATTTTTGTATTGTGTAGTAGTTTTTTTTCAGTTTGTCCTCTGTTCTCGGTTTGTTGAGAAGTCGTCCCAATATGTCTGCTGTTGTCGATGGGCGTTTGGAAAGGACGCGCTAAATTTGTGTGTTAAATTCGTTTTAGTTTGGTTTTTTTTCCGTTTGTTTTTTTTTTGTTCTCAATTCAATTTCCCTACCATCATTCAGCACTCAGTGAAGTGATTTGAATATAAACGCCAGTCAATAAGAAATCCGAATTATTGTTGCTGTTGTGTTGTGTTGTTTTCATGTTTGTATATGTATATTTCTTCCCCCACCCTTCAAGAAAACAGTGAATAATCCTTCAATCCTATTTCCTGTTTAGTGTCACAGGAATACTGCGAAAATTGTTGTTTTTTCTTATGTTGATGCTAGAGTTATGTAGTTCCCACAGAGTTGATGAACGTCTTGTGTGTGTTTGATTTCGTCTACACCCGCGTCCTCCCTTATGTGATATGGTTAAATCCAAAAGAAAATAATAATTCAGAATTAGTGCAGGAAATATAAATGAAAATGAAAAAGAAAAAAATCCATTTTGTGAGGTAATTAGTACATGCATTGACTAACGGCCTAGTAAAGGCTGGCCAGTTAGCTGAATTTGATTTTTAAAAAAATTATCTGATGGATACCAGAAGGCACAGTGCGCAGCATACATGGCCATAGGTAGTAGTTCTTAATTAACAAACTAACGCGAAACTCGAATTGAACCTGCTTGACGTGAAGCAATCCAATTGGTATGTCAAATCAATGTTTCACTATTGTTATTATTTGTTTTAATTTGTGTGCATGATCTTAGGAATGAAGAGCACAGGGAGAGGTAGTTTTAAGCTGGGCTTTTTTGAGGCAACAAGTGATAAACATATGTTTCTAAAGACTAACGTACCCTCTTGAAGAGACTGAGGAATGGCTATATTCACAAGACACTTCGATTACAGTTGCATCCTCATGCACACGATTTAGCAAACAAGATTCACATGACCATATCGTGATCTTCACACAAGAATGTGACCGGAAATCTGAAGTCTTTCGTGATTTTTCTTTCGGTTTCTGTAGTAGATTGAGATGAAAGATGATTTAATAATGTTTCTATCTCGGCTTTGTATTTAATAATGTGACAGATAATGACGCATGATGAACCAGTCTAATCTGGCTTGCTGTGCTGATAGGATCTAGGGGCAATCCTTTCCTAGTCTCTGACAAGAGTCGGAAAACACACGCTAGACCAGAGACATCCACTTAGTATAGTCAGAATCTAAGTTTAATCGGTCATGCTGTGGTCATTGCGCATATGGTCATTCCCTTCATGAACTGCTGGACCAGATTTCTGACAACAATCGAGTAGATGTCTAATGGGTCTGAAAAGAAGGCTCTCAGTTAAGTCGAGGCGATCCAGAACAACAAACAACAGCTACAGTCTGGACACAATCCAATGTCAATTCCAGCATTGTCTGATGACTTGTCTGCCTTATGAGGAAAAACTGAGTTGCCTGCTGATGAAGGACAACCAACTATATAGTGACCCATTTCATTTAGTGTTTCAAGTCTTTTATTGGATCACATTTACGATGGTAAATGACGCAATGTCACGGATGCTTGATCCGATTTCGATTAAATTCGAGCATCATTTTGCTTATGCATCGCATGAAGGAATATCAACAGTTAAATGCTTGAATCCGGTTCAGAGAAAGAAAAGCAACAAATGTTAATTTGTTGTATAACATTGTTCATAAGTTTTGTTGTGTGCCTCTACATTCGCCTGCTTTGGATGGGGATAAATCTATCATTTTTAATTCGCTTGGTTTTTGATATGCACACTACAGTTGGAATTGTATAAGCAAACATCAGTATGTCGAGCATAGATGACATCATCTTGTGGCCATTAAGTTATATTAGTCGTTACATATTCCATAAGTTCATATCAGTGTTTCATTACATTTAAATTCATCACTGTTGTCAGTTGTTATTTTCCCAGACTGACCACATGTGCAGGTTTATTCTGTTTCGTATTCTTCTTTCATATCAATTTCTAGAAGTGTCAAGTGTTTTTTTTTTTCGCCTCAAGTCACTGCATGTGTCGCAGGAACCTCAACCATAAGTGGAGAATATGGATTTGTAGCAAACTGATTGGACAGTCATTCGAAGCGCACTCCAAGTGTGACTACATATCAGAAAGTGGTACCAAGTGGAAAATGTCTCGAAATCTTCTCAACTACACTTTCAGTGTCAAGTAGTGTCGGATCGAATTCCAGAAATGAAATCGGCGTCAATAAGTGGACCATGCGACGTGAGTCCTTATCCTCTACACTCCAGTCTGATAGTAACCATTGAGAATTCATTATCAAGCCACTCGAGAAATTCTGAATGGAACGTTGATAAGAATTCAATGAAACATCTACTGAATCCCTCTCATCTTCGTGTTGTTGTCCCCGGTCGTGATTGTAAATCATTTCCCGACAGAGAAACACATCACATCGTCATCTCCAATCAATACATACGTTCAGTCAATTTATCTAATTTTATCTGCAATCATTTGTCTAGTTCCATGGTGCGATGCACACTCATTGATTGTGATTACCACTGGCACACTTCTGTCTAGCCATTCTGCTGTCACTGAATTGAATTACAACGAATCGTGATATTTCGCGATGTGATTGCGATAATCAGATAATAGCACTTTTGAGCTTCGGCTTCAATTAAGTAACTCTTCTGCTCCTCCTCTCCACGCACAAGCAGCGCACATATGTCCACATCACGCTCACGTGAGAAGGGTCTTAATGGTGACAATGACTCCGGGTGTGGTAAATGCGAAAGCTCTCGGTTCAGACAGAGATTCTTTGTTTTGTTTTACTGCTTGTTGAATAATTGATTGGTGGAAAAAATGGGAACATTAAAAGGGGTTTAAATATCCAAGAGAGTGACTCTGTGTGCGTGGGATTTTTTTTGAGACACATGCTTGACATGATTGTCTCTAGCCGGTCTCGCAAACTGGATCATATGAATCTCCATAAATATTCTTGAAATTCGACGTTCACACTCCTTCGGTGGCTTTCAATGATGGATGTGTAGGACCACATTGAAGGCAATTTTCTTGTTGATTTGTTCTCAACTTCAAAACAGCCCCTCTAGTCTGGACACATATAGTTTCAGGTGTATCTGTAATAGCGAAAAGTCCGGACTAGAGAGAAAAATAAAATGAAGTGGATATCCGATAACTTTTCGGTTGAAAGCTTTCAGTGAGAAATTCAAGCCTAAACCAAGGAAAATTCGTCTTAGCTTTCAACTATATTTTCAAATAATGGAAACAAAGTAGATAATGTGTAGTGATTGATGAACTTCGTCCAGACAACCTCTTGAGTCGATGATTAGTCTTAAAAGAGCAGAACTCAAACGACGAAGAAGTGACGGACATCAAACAGAGAGATCCCATGTTTATGAGGTCATTTTAAGACTACTTCGACTGGAAACCATCAAGTCTACCTAACCTAAATTCCAGGCACACAAGTTCAAAACCTCCGCCATGACAAGTCACACATCCGAACACCTTATGTACGTAATCAATCGATACACATATAAATAATTCTCATAGAACCTGTTTCAGCAAATCGTGAGTCAGCGTCAAACGCTGCCAATCGATTAACTAATACCCGTCGGCTCCGCCTATCAACTTAATGGCAACAACGTGTGTCGTGTCCCTTAATGTGCGCGGGTGTCTATGGGTGTATGTGTGCAGGAAAGGACGAGCAAATGAATGAAAGCAAAAACAAAAAATTAACAAATTGTGCGCTGTTATTCTTATCGGCTCAGGGTGATGTGGTGTGTGTATGCTAGTTTTACCGCCGAAAAAAAAAAACACTTTATTTTTAAACAAAACGGAAGTACTCCACACAATGTTCTTTATCACCAAACGAAATGAGAACTTAGGCGTAATACATATCAAATTCCTCTTCAATCAGCCGGTGTTCTGCTATGGAATGCCTGTGTATTTGCATTGCATTAGCCATTCGCATACTTGTTAAATCTCTTACGTATCGTTATCATCTGTATGGGACGAATTCCATGCAGCTTTTTAAGGACAGCCATTTGCATACACTCACTCTCATGTGTGGCAGCACAGTATTCGCAAGAGGGCGATGTTAAGCAGCTTGATATAATCAGAACCAGTTGATGTAAACGTCAACCTTTCGCAATGTGAGTTATTTTATTTCATCCTGAAAAGGCTGCATGGCAAGAGGGAGACGAGAATAGAGTGTCAAGAGAGGGGGAAAGAGAAGAGTAATCAACAGAGGGGAGGGTATCTGTTGCTGAATCTGAGGAGGAAATTCATCAGTCATCACTATGTATTTCCTATGTGACTTGACTGCACATGCATATGAGTGTCTTGGCATTTGGATGATGAAGATTTTATAATCCAAACTTTGTTCAGTAACCCACGGACGAGTGACATATTTGCAGGAATCTGACACTGTCTGTGACTCAGAGAAAATATATCCATTGTTGGAGTACTCTTAGCAGAACGAGAAAGTCTAGAGATTCGATATCCTTGATCCATTTCTTAGAAGGATTTCTACAAGACCAGACGTCTTCAATGTACGTCTTGACGGCTACTTGTTTGACTTTCATTACTTGACGCCCTCTATCCAATTGTCACAAGGACTTCCAAAATAGCAAACAACGTTTAATCCGTGTTGACTTTCGATACATTGCACATGAGCTGGGTGCCTTGAGTCAATTCCCTCGGCCCCTTTATCACAAGGACTTCACCAAAAGAAAACGACAAACTTATAAAACCGACTCCGACTCCATCAGAGCGGTATTCACGGCTTGCACTCTCATTTCATTACATCGTCTACGCACCTACAACAATGCAACGCTGATCACTGGTGCGGCAAATCTCGAAAGAAAGTAAGTGTGTACCGCTGTGATGTACTCGAATAGTGAAAGTCAGCTCATGTAGCGAACACGTGGAAAAGGATTCACATCTCAAGAATTTAGTGCGCACATCAACCGAGTCTTCTCATCATCCCCACCAATTATCTATTTATCGCTGTTGTCATCGGCGGGAGTTCTCAGAAAAGGTCAGACAGTGCACCGCCATGGTCGTGTGGTCATTGCATAACCAAACTGTCTTACTCAACTTCAAGTTCAATTCAAACCCGATAATAGTGTGTGCCTTTCAAAGCTAGCGTCTCTTACGGCAGTGGCAAGTACATGGCTGCATATAAAGCTACAACGGCGACGGTCTGTGCCTGTGCACATATTTATACATCGGATGACGATGATGTGACATGTGTGGCAATGACTGAAGTCAATGCGAACGTGGTTGCAATTAATGTTGTTGTCATTAATTATTCAATTTAATTGAACCTTCCTGAAAATGTATTATTTGCACTTAAAACTATTGAAAAAAGATATATGTTTTGATTTTGCTTTCATTTCAGAATTCAACATCAAATGCGGAGAACTGCCAAATGGACTACTAGATGTAAGTTGAAGTTGAAATAGTTTGAATTAACGCTGCCACAGCGTAAAAAGAAAGTTCGTTCCAGTGAGGTAGTCATTTGTCTTTGAGTTTGTATGGGAGAGTACAGAAATTTAAAAGTCGTCGCCATTAATTATGATCTGCAGTCGTTAGCTGACAAGTGACGGTTGTCCCAAATACTAAAGAAAACAGTTTGCGAAGATGCTGTGGAATATACCTAATGCTGAAAAGCTCGATCAATCCTTGTGTCTTCATGAAGCTTCCGACACCCATGGACCTTTTTTTCCGTATTTCGCCCACTTGTATGCAGCCATCAATCCAGTGTCGGTGGCCTCATCGCGTTCCTCAAATTCAAAACTCAACACCTTCAATCTCACCCATCATCAGTTGTATATGTGCAACTATTTTCAGATATTAATTCGTAACCTCAAGCTAATGAGAGATGAGAGCCCTCCACAAGATCTCGAGTGACTTAACCGCAACCACTTGCCGTGTCTCTTCTTCTTCAATCAATAGTGGTATAAGCAATCACAATGGCAGCAGCAATATTTGCTTGGCTTCAGATTTATGAAGTCTGACAAACATTTTTTTTTTCTGCTGAAGGCTATTCCGAGAAGTACACGCACACGAAAACCAATCCATCATTGTGGTGGTGGTGGGGGGACACGTGAAAGCTCTTCATTTGCTTACGTGATATGCAAGTTGATCCAAATGGGACAACAATGACAAACTGGATAATGGTGAGCGCATAGCAAACACAACAATTGAAGGTGATCTACCGAAAATTGTTGCAACCCACCATCGCATTGGCCGTGACAAAATGACGAATAAAAGAAAAGAATTTGCAAAAACCAATTAGGAATTATAAACCTAGAAACAACATCTCCCAGCAGTGCCTAGCTGGTGTAATGTTATGCTAAATTATTCTAGACATTTTCCAAAAAAAAACCTGCATTTGTTTGTCGATCACTTCGGGTGTATAAATTGTTCCTTATTTGTTCATAATGTATGCAGAAGGTCACACGGTGCTTGTCTTTGATACGCTCCTCAAGCTCTTGCCATATTGATTAATGACGCGACGAACTATTGAATGGTATTTGGCATTCTGCATGCAAACATTACATTGTTTTGTTATCAAAATGAAACCACCTGCGCTCATTAAATTTTGCTGAAATTATGTTCAATTTGTCACGCATATGCGGTATCATCTCCTCTGTTGCGTGTGATGTTTTTCAGAAAGTCTTCCAGTATTACTGCAATTGTTTAAATAATGACACAAGATGTTAGCATGTCCGAAGATACAGGCGACAACAGAAGATCGGGTCATTACTCTTCTATCATTCAACTCTGTTGAAACCACGAGCAATCGAATAAGGTCCTCCAATCGGCATTGAGATTGAATTCACTTCAAACTTGAGCACATCGCGTATTTTTCTATTTTTCTTCTATTGAGTATACAGCTGTCCTCAGCTCATCTGTCCATCGCTAATATTTTTAGCAAGCTCAGTGCAAACATTTACGGACAAAAAACCTAATCAAACACTAGACCCTTGAATTTGTTTACATTTAAAGCACAGAGCAAATAGGTACAACAATTGAACATTGTGGAAACCTTGTTCGATTGATTCTCCATTGCCTATCGCGAAATCGGCTGTAACATCTAAACGGTGTATCTCCCTCATCTTATCTCACTGGGGCTGTTTTTTTTGTGGCTTGCCGAGGAGCTATAATACTACTTGGATCAAGGTTGCTGTGCGCTGTTGGCTTAGTACTACTCATGTTTCATGAATTCCCTTTTTTTTTCGCCGTCTGCTATCTCCTATGCCATCTTGGACATTGTGTGTAACGACTTAATGGTGAGACGAGAGCACAGACTCTCTGCTTTGTTACCTCAAAACAAAAAAAAAAAAAAAAAACAACAGACCAGCAGGCAGCATCGGCATACATTTGATTACGAGATGGTGATGATGAAGCACTGTTTGTCGACGTGCCGCGCAAAGTTAGCTTCTCGGATTGTACATAGGAATCAGCATTCAAATGTACCTACTAGTTCTCTGGTGACGGTGAACTTCGTTGTTCGTTGCTGCGCGGTTGTGGTGAGATATTACTTTTTTTTCTCTAAATTTACTTGTTTTATTTTTGTTTGTTTCCTTCATTTTTTTTTTGTTTGTGTGTCTGATCGGAGTTGTTAAAATATTTTTTGGAAAGTCTCGTGTGTGAGTGCGCTTGCTTTTTGATCTTGGTGAAGAATGTATAATTGCAATGTTCCTTGCACATTCCACTTTAGAACGAGAGCTGGGTCTCGTGTGTGATGTCTGGGTGGCCTGTGTGAATGGAAAACGGTGGACTTCTAGAAGACACTGTCTAATCGGTTGAGAGTGCACTATGTCTCTTAACTTCTCTCGACTTCTTTGAAGATTGTAAGACATGTCTACAGTGTCATGGCATTGATGTCGGATGTATTCGGACGTCTGGGTGTCTGCGACTGAGCAGAGGTATAGACAGTGATAATTGCTGAGACGCAAGTGCTGAGTTGTTGCTGCCACGTTGGGAGCTTTCTCGCAGGTAGTTTTGAGTTTCCTTCAGGTGACGACACATTTGAATTACGTAGAGATGTCCGTTTTCATTCACTGTTAATATCCCTAATGTTAAGCACATTGTTCTTCAGACATGACAGAACCCCTTTGATCACTCTAGTCGCTGCCCGAAAGTGAAGACAACCGTCTTGGATCCATCAGTGTCTGTAGGTCAACTACAGCGAGTGGGAATTCGAAGGAAACCTTGTTTGTTTGCAATGCAATTAAGACGTCCATTCAAATCTGAAGGGAACGCTGAATAAGGGCTCCACTCTTGATTACGTATTACGGCAAGAGAGTCGGCTATGTGAAAGTGAACGAAAAAAAAAACCGTCTTCGTTGAATGGTCGCGTAATGTAAGATTGTATAACCCTTTCTTCGGCCGCTGCTAATCGGCTAAATTAACGCTTACTTTTAACTGAGGCGAGTAAATGCGATCGTGGGTATTTGGAGGTGAAGTGTGTGGCGGAGGAAATATGTGAAAATGATCGAATTTCTTGTGCGTGTCTTCTAATCCAATTCGACAATTGAAAGTTGTGAAAATAATTGTTTTGATTGATTTCCCATCTCTTCATGTACATGATGGTTTTTCGAGAGGCTTTAGTGTTCAATAATATAATTATATTATCTTCGTGTAGCTTTACAGTCCAGGGCATCTCCAATTGACGATCTCTGTCACGCACCAAGTTGGTTAAGAGGTCCTTCCCCACTTGGACGGGATTGTATATGTTCACGAAGCTCGTGTACTAGCTACATCTATTCTTTTTTCTATTTTCAGATTGAATTGACCACCCTATCAAAAGCTGCAAACAAAAAAGCCCGGAAGCACACGATCTACTGACCAGTATAAACAAATAGGGGACATAACCTATTATAAATGAAGAGAACAACAATTGTACTTTTGAAATATCAACATCAGCAACAACCAAGACATTGTAAAATCTGCAAAATATCGACGCCACTAAAGATTGCCGAAAGTTTGCGAAGATTTCAAAAGTTACAAACATTTCTCAACTATCATAATCACTATCGACAGAGTTTATATTCACTTCACTGTCATATACAACTTTGTCGCTGTTGTATACATCGGAAGTGGAAGTGGATCTTAAATACGATTGTATCAGGGAATAAACAAACAAAACAAAAAAATCATCATAATTTAAGTGAACGAAAGCAATAGATAAAACCTAAAAGACATCGAATACGTTCGAAAGGATATACATACATACTCACACACATCTACACACACTCAGACACATCCACACGTGCGCGCATATATAAATATATATATACATAAATTAATTTTACAAGAACTAGCACAACTCGAAGAAGGAAAACATGGCAAGAATGGCTGCTTTACAAAATGGACGCATATTGCGTTTTCTAATTGTTATCGGAGCTGTGGTCTTAACAATTTTTATATACGCATCATATTCAAATACAACATTAGCTGTACCGATTCATATAAGAGCATCACCCGCATTGGCATCATCATCCTCGTTGTTGTCAATGGATGGTAGCAATTCACATTACAATACAATTAATAATCAGAGTAATACAATTGGAATTGGAATTGCGCAGAGTACATTACACCGGAATGAAGTCGATGCGAATGTCAGTGAAATAAAAAGTAATAATACAATGATAGAGATTCATAATCTAGATAGTAGTATAAATAATTCAAACGATAGACTAAGGTATTCACACGTGAGCAATAATTATAACAACAACATAAACACCAACGCCAGCAATGACAACAAATCATCTGCTGATGCAGCACAAAAATCTAATGAGGGACATTCGAGCACTGGTAAGTTGATAAACCAGTAATGAAGGTGGCGTAGGACGGATCATGAAAAGGATGCGATGATGGATATATCATATTCGAAGAACATCGAAGTATATCTCGTTGTCGTTTCATGATCAACCCTGTTGTTTTTTTACTCATATTATTTTTTGCAGACATTAATTCGTCATTTGTGATACAAGATTCCGAATCAGTTTTGATACCAACATCCAACATACAATCGTTCATTCTAAACGCCGATAAAATCCTTCAGAATCTAACAAAGACACAAAGCAGTAAGATTCTCAACCTCTCCTCGCTTAGAATAAATCTTATGTTTTTTTCTGTAATTGATAGGTGCCCCACCAGTATCATCAAATAAAGATAATGAGCAACAGCAGCAACCTCAAACACAATCGTTAACGAATAAAATGCCTATAACATCATCATCATCACAATCTTCACTTGCACTACCGCCGTCCGCTTTGATACCAGCAAATCGTATCAAAACCTCTGTTGGAGTTGGTGGTTCAGCTGCAGCATCAAATAGTGGTCAATCAGCAGCATCGGTTGATCCAACACAAGGTATTCCAACACGACAGATCTACGAGAGTGGTCATCACGATGTGAATCCACAGTTGTGCCCCGATGAAGGTGATTCGATAAAACTTCTTATCATAATAACATCAGCACAATCTCATCAAGAGGCGCGTTTAGCAATACGACAAACATGGGGACACTACGGTACACGTCGTGATGTTGCAATTGCATTTATACTAGGACGCACCGATAATCGAACGCTTGAGAATGCACTGAATCAAGAGAATTATATTTATGGTGATTTAATCCGTGGTCATTTCGTTGATAGCTACAACAATCTAACGTTGAAGACCATATCAGCCCTTGAATGGGTTGATCAATATTGTCCACAAGCAAAGTTTGTACTTAAAACCGACGACGATATGTTCATCAATGTTCCAAAGCTAATGGCATTCGTTGATAAGCATCAAAAGGATAAACGTGTGATTTATGGTAGATTGGCGAAAAAATGGAAACCTATACGTAATAAAAAATCAAAATATTACGTATCGACTGGACAATTTTCTGCAACAATATTTCCACCGTTCACAACTGGACCAGCGTATGTCATGAGTGCGGATATAATTCATGATTTGTATATAAAAGCACTACAGCAGACATATCTTAAGTTGGAGGATGTCTTTACGACGGGCATTGTCGCCCAACAGCTGGCCATCAAGCGTATTCATGTGAATGAGTTCCTCAATAGAAGGATCGCATTTAATCCGTGTAACATACGAAAAACAATCAGTGTACATATGATTAAATCAAATGAACAATTTGATCTATGGAAAAAACTGCTGGATCAGACGACTAAATGTAAATAGTTGTAGCGCAGGGTGTAGTGTGTTATGGTTGAGCTAGTCTAGTAAGTAAGGGGCTGTTATATTTTGATTTTTTACATTATTATTATTATTATTTACATTATATCATTTTTTTTTTTTTTTGATTTCCTTAAAAGAAGTCTGGTGCGAAATGAGGAGGATGGTTAATGAGTGGTTTTGGTGGTGTGTCAATTTAATGGTTTGATGGCAAATTTCAGTCTCTTCTCCCATCTCCATCCTATCATGTGGATCAAAATGCTTGAATCTTGAATTTAACCCTTTGTTTATTTCTGCGTTGCAGATAAAGTTTCTAATTATTTTTTACTAGAATGTTTCCTCTTTTTATTTCTGTGATTAGTCATAGAGCAACCTTCTCTCATTCAAATTATGTAATCTCTTCCCTCTTGAAGCTGCTAAAACCAACCTTGTTGAGCTGCACACAATCCCTTAACTTGATCTTTCCTTTCTCTCTGATGTTCAAGACACCAAGAAGTTTCTACTTCGTCAGTCTTGTGTCTTATTCTCTCTCTTCAGTCCTTCAGAGTTGTTGGATTACCACATACAACGACATATCAATGCTTGACGCTAGGCAGAAAAATGTAAAGTGCCTTTTTATCTCCCCCTCCCCCTCCTCCCACCTCACACACACACATCAACAAAACAAAGATCTCTCCAGCTCAGCAACAAATTTGTATCTTGAAAATACGTAAAAAAAAACTCCACTACAGACGATCATTACACTCGAATGAAAACAAAGATCGTTCTAGCGTTCTAGCATTTCCAGTTTCTCATTCGGTCACAACAAAGAGGCAGGCCCCAAATTATATACCACTTCTGTACTGTTAACTAATCAAAATCAACGAAAGTAATGGAAAAAAGAATAAATGCCGATTGATAATTCGTTTCAATTGTGACTAGTTGCTGAAACTGAAGCGATTGTGAGACAACCGATACACAACATATATATATATAGACTGTAAATTTAAAAGCTAATTTTCTGGTTTCAAAAATAAACGAGGATTGAACCTGAAGGCGAAGAAAATAAAATTTAGAAGAACAACAACAGGCAACAGGAACAAACACCAACAACAAGCAACACAAAATGTATCGCTATTACAATTAAGGCAACAATTAAGAATTAAGTGTTATAAACAAAAACTGTAAGATGTGAGGACAAAGAAACAAAACAATTTTTACAAAAGAGCTAAATTAAATTCAACTTGTTAGAATCACTAGTGTCTATTGAAACAAAGAACAAGAAAAATACTCAAAAAAAAAAAAAAAATATACATGTGCATGTGTATGATTAGTTTTTAGACAGCTTAAGACATTTAGGTAATATCTCTCTCTTTATATATACATGTATAGCGAAGTATATTATATATATTAATTGTTTTATGTTTCTAATTTATTTTGGAAGTGTTGTTACATAGGGGCCGAATTGTATTTGCTTTTTTTTTTTTGCGATATAACCTGTGATTGGCTTCAATACTCCTCCCATATACTCACTCACCAGCTTTGTTTTAATGTCTCCTTGTTTTAATTTAATTCATCTATGTTCTGTGGTCAAATCAAATGCATTCACTGGTGGAAATCACTCCTTTTCTAACTTTCATTTGCTTGTAAGTCCTGGCGGAACTTTAAATCACTTGGGGAATGACGATGAAAGCCCGAATGTGTTACCATCCTCTCGTATCCTTTCGAAAGTAGTTCAAGTAACGAACTCATGTCGTTTCGCATTTAATGTGGTGATTGTTAAGGAATGTTTGGAAGGAACTTTTCCGCATTGACTATCCAATCATGAATTAATTGTGGTCATCTGTCATTCAGAAATGCATCCCAATCACATGTACCTTGTAAGATATCAGGCAAAAAAACAATTTAAATAACCAGATCACACATAACTGAGCGAAGTTTAAGTGTGGATTCAGAGATTGTCTCTCCAGTTGTCGGAGAGAGCAGTCAAAACTCTGTCCATAAGCAGAGGTACTCCCTTTGTTTGTCCTTCGCTTTAACGCCAAAACAATATACTTACTTTTATACTTAAGACAAACATGAAAAATAATAGGAAGAATATATTTATTAGTTCAATTTTTACCTATATTGCGGACATTTTTTTTTTTTTTTTTGTGAATTAAAACTATCAGTGCGGGTAACTACAGTATATTTGGTTTTGTTTTTAGTGTCAGTTGTGAGACATTTTATTTTATATTAAACGATTACTGCATGTAAGCACATCTCATCATTAACAATCTTATGGATATTAAAAAGGAACAGAAAACAAAAAACACTTTAGTTCTCCTTAGGTTGGCTTCGCTAGCGTTCTCTTCTTGGACGCTTGTCTCTGTCCAACAGCGGGAGTGACGGCAAAGAGGGGGATAGTAAAATAAAAACAAAAACGTTGTTCAATTGAATATTTGAAAGAAGAAAATAAGTAATAAAATGACACAAGAGGATATATAATTTTATGAAGACTAAATATTATAAATAAATTATTAAAAAAGAACAGTGGAATTGTGTGTTTATTTTCTGTTGGACTGAAGATGAGGTGAGTTAAGCCCTCTTTTAAACACAAGAAACAAATGTCTTTTATCTTTGGAAAGCCTTTCACACTGTACCAGACCGCACCTGTCCTTCAAAAGTCCACCTCGAAATTTTTCCATATAACCAAAGAAAAACAAAAACGAATGTAACAGCATCATCAACATACACCACCTACTAGGCCAATCCCCTGCAATATCTCCACCAAATTCAACAACCTTCTTCACAGCAACCGACAATCCGCACAATGCTAAGGACTTTCGACCGCGAGAAGGCTAAACCGGTGATGTAAACCAACCAAATTTAAGCTGGAAGTCCGGGCGGTTTGGCTCTTTTCCTAATTTTATATTTGCACTCAATTTATAATTAAATGTAAATAATAGCAATAAAAATACAAATAAAAACGAACCCATATGCTGGACTTTCCGATGTTGAAGGTTTATTATTTATTACATAGTACGCATATATTGTGTATAATGTTGGGGATTTTTGTTCTCATCATTTCATTTACTCGTAATTGTTGTTTTGCCTTTGTTAAAAATGTACAAATTGTATAATAATCTACATTGCAAAGTTGTTTTGCTCGAACGATTTATTTATTTATTTATTTATCATAAATACTTTAAGTCTCTCTATGTGTTCTTCTTTTTGCTTATTTGGTAAATTTATGTTTTTTTTTTTTAGTAAATATGCTCTTTAACCTGACTTATGACTACTCTTCGCATTATTCGAAATTAAAACAAAAATAATCATTCATTCTTACTTTCACTCTGATTCTCTATCTCTCTCTGTCGCGCTCGCTCGTTTTCTCTGTTTCTTAGTTGCGTGATAAGAGGGACTGCGGGCGGTATAAGCGGGCATTCGTGTTACCTTCGCTCGTTTTTGTTTTTTTTTTTTTTTTATATACAAAAGTTTCAATTGATAAATATTTAAAAATCTGTTTTACAAGGCTTACAAAAGACTAACACACACACACACATGCATACAATTGTTCTTTCTCGGTTTCTCTTACATTTTCTTTTTATATTAACTGCTATGAAATGTTTTTCGTAAGACTAGTGCTACTGCTGCAGCAACTGCTACTAACTGGTAGTTCCTTAGCGATGCCACCCCATTCGAGCTTGTAAATTCTCGTACGCCATCTAATCGCTGGATTCCAGAGGGCGTGTAAAAACAAATATGGTCCACTTGTCTCACGGAATAGCCAACCGATAACAAATTCAAATTTATGAAATGGTAACGAGCCATTCTACAAATCAAAAATGAAAAGAAGAATATCTTCACTCATTGGTTTAAGATTTCGGAAATCAAAATTTACCTGAACAATTGATAAGAGAATCCAATCGGATAGGAACCACGTAAGAATGTGCACTAAGTAAAAAACCAATGAATCCCAATTAAATAGAAACGATACCGCCCACGATGCGAATGCACCGACAACCAGACACTCGGATAGTGGTTCTAGCAGTATTGTCGTTGGCACCATTGCAACACGCAGTTTAGCCCATCGGGTGAGTCTTGCTTGAAAATTGCTTATATCACAAATGCCACTATTCTGCCAAGCCGGTTGACTACTGATGCGCATTTTCCAGCCGTTATCAGAGAAACATTTCGCAATAAAGAAATCCTCAGCCAAATAGCAACCGAACTTTTCCAAACCTCCGAATTCTTGCATCACGTTCTTGCGCAGCAGACAAGACATACCAGTGTGACAATTGATACCAAGCAAGTCGGCACACAAATAAATTCGGGATTGGACTGTTCCAAAGTAAATCTGCAAACAGAGCATAAAATATTGTTGAATCAGACTGACAAGGGCTTTAACTAACCTTTTCAAAGGTGGCTGCAAATCCCTCACGATCGCATGTGAATGGCATCTGATGAACCAGTCCGGTCTTCTCGGTCATAGTCTGCACCATGTCAATTAGTGTATCGCTTTTCACTATACAAAATAAAAACAAAAAAGTAGAAGTAAACACAACCATTCTAAGTGACAAACTCACTTCTGATTCCACTGTCCGATATCATGATAAGCTCATGCTTAGCAGCCGCATATCCCGGATACATGTTGTTGATTTTCGGATTCACACCCACATTGGAGCCGCCAATGAAGAGTCTTGCATCGATTTGATGATATTTATCCATGAGACTCTCGACTATTGGCACAGCTGGATCGTCTTTCTCCTCGACGCAAAATAAAAGTTCATACTGCAAGCGAACAAATCAGACACACATAGCATACATACACATATGCAACCAATAACACACTTACCGGTTGATAGTCCATGGTGAAGAATGTTTCCAAATTGTGTTCCAAATTTGGATCTGTTCCCATAAGTGGCTTGAGAATCGAAACACCTGGCAATGGGGTCTCGCGTGGATAAGTACAGGATTTTCGTTGGAGTTTATATTTCCTGGAAGAAGAACATTATTTTTTTTTTTTTTTCATCTCAATCTGCCATGATCACAATCAATCGTTCGCAATAAAACCTAACCTCGAACTCAATTTTAGACATGATTCAACAAGCCCCCTCCCTCATTCCTATAGAAGTACACCGATAAGAGATGAATCGACTCATCAGCCTTTTAATCGCAAAATACACGACACATAGTGACTCATTTGTTGCTGCTTATCATGATTTGTTCCGATTACGTCAAATTGCTCAGACAGAGCTTCCAAATGACTCAGGGAACTGTAATCACTTAATGGATAAATCATCTATTCATCTCTCTGACATGTACTTATGTTATAAAATATTTCTTAGCATACATTCCTTAACTTAATCTTATCTGAGACTATCACGTGATGAGTACATGCCTACAGAGATATCATTTATTTTTTTTTTAGTTCTTGAATAATTCAGACAAAAATTAGAGAAGAACGTTCAGCCTAATTCATACGTTCTTCATACCTGTACACATCATCGTCATCAATATTTTACAAGAGTACAATAAAAGCACGCGAAGAGAACACTCAAAGTACACTAACACATTACAATCATAGGAAACCATATGCATTGCAATAAACAACACCAACTGCCCACTTGATTTGTTTTCAATTATTTAGACTTGTGCTCAGGCATTTCATTTCATTCCTTTCAATAAAATTTTCCATCTCAATTATCCATCTAATGACGGTATAATTTTCTTTCGACGCACTATGTGATTACCTTCGATAATTGAAGTGAAGAGGAAATACTAAGTTGTTTTGGCTCGTGGCCCTGTTGCAAACACACCCACCCTGTATCCCTTTTACACTTAAACACCCCATCACCTCACACTGAGACCGACCCCATAATCAATTACATTGATCCACCTTCAGCAGCGCAGTGGCGCTGGGCTATGAAAAGGATATCGCATGACCTAACGTCGTTAGTGTGCACTTACAAATTTAAAACCTACGATTAGTCAGACTGTGTATGTTTGAGTGTGCGCTTAGGGTGAATTTTCATTTTTCGTTAAGGGAAAATTGAATTCAATTAGTTTCCCCGGCGAATTTGCGAAGCGTGAGCATTGATTTTGAACGATTCACTTAATGGGAGCAGGCTCTTCATTTAATGAAAAATTGACATGTTCGATTGGTGGACAGCCGGTTTAATTACTCAAAGAGCTTTCAGTGAGTTTCTCGGCTAATATATTTGCAAACTGACTTCAATTATGTCCAATTAGAATATCCTTCAGGTGATTGCGGTTCACGGGTGTTGCTGCAACCCAGACTGAAGTGAAGGAAGACCTGTATGTGGTCATTAAATTTGGCGCAACCTAAGGAGAGCAGATTTGGTTCAAGATGAAGTCTTGGATGACCTGTATGTGGTCATAAATGTTGCCGCAATTCAAGAAGGAAGACCATCAAGCATTTATTTTCCTCTGCATCGTGAAACTTCAAAGAACTTCTAGATATCTTAGATTGTTTTAGGACGGAACGATAAGAGGCATCTCTGATGTCTCTTGGTATGTTATTTCGCAGATTGAATTATATAACTGAAGAACAGAAACGTGTTATCAGCAGGTAGTCCAAGAATCATACCACTTCTTCAATTCTCTCACTCCCACCACCATTTCCAACTGGCTAACAAATGATATAATAATATGTAGATTCAGTCTACAGTCGAGTGAAGTATACGAGTACAATACCAACGGCATAGGGTATCCAAAAATAATATAATGCCACCTGATAAGATTACGGTCCAAGCAACGATTTTCTTCGAAGTGGAATACTTTGGCTCTTGATAAGATTTAGAAACAAAAAATAATGAGAACAAGTAAAAAATCCACTTACCCATAGGTGATGGCCAAAAAGTGAATGCACCAGGTTCCGCACCAAAATGTGAAGAAGAATATCGCGAGTCCATAGAGTATCGAAACTATTGGAGTCATGATTTGTGTGTTGCTATTTATTCACCCACTCTCTACGTCTCAGACCGAACACTACACGAAATTGTAACAAATCGACAAAAGAAAAATAAACAACAGGAATAACTTAAAAGAATTTCAATTCACTCTCACAGTTCAACACACTTGTTTCTTCCTTTTTTTTTTCTTTTGGGAGTGGTCTCCGTGCGTTTGCTACTCAATAAAGACGATAAACAAAATTCTCAATTGATCTTCATGATTTCAGGGAAACGAAATGCCGACACATTTTAATTCACAAACATAATCTCGAGTGCATCATCACAGACTGCAGTCAAAACATGAAAACACCCAAATAAATGAACCGATTCCTTTTTATTTATTTCTCTTCACTTTTCACTGAGAAACGAAAGGAGACAAAAAAAAAAAAAACCTACACACTCGGAGACAATCAAAATTATTGTTGGTTTTCTGATGATTTTTATATGAGCCGACGTCTTCGTCGTTTCCTCATTCCAAGTGTGTTACTCAAAATCTTATGCAAAATGCTATCAAGTGTTCCGATTTTCCGACTGTGTTCGACCTGTCGTTCTGATCAAGTGGCAGGTATTCGCGAAGTGGGTGAGCTTACTACTTCCAGAGCGATATACAATGAAGAGACTGATTGATGGCGAGATACTATGTGGTATCACCCCTTGCGTTTATTATTTTTTTTTTTTACTTTCTATAGTGTGTTATCTCCCCAAAAAACTGAAGTATAATATATACACATGCATACATTTTCCTATTCCCTGTCGCACGCCTGCTCAACCCTCGCGACCATATTCAATCATTGATTCGGCTACTGTTTCACGATTGTCGGTGTGTGTCAGTAACCTGGTTGAAACTAAACTAAACACTCAATGTTAGTAATTTTCGTGTCGGCAATTGTTCATTATGAATACAATATCGATGTGTGTATACGAAAATATAAAAAAAAAAAACCACGGGAACAATTATGAATCACTTGTGACTTCTCAGCTGGAAATGATGCGAACGGGAGGGGAGAATGAAAATAAAATCCATTTTGAATAACTCCGAATAGCGAATTTACTTTTCTGTTTCAAAGAATATGCTCAGACCGGTTGTGTTTTAATTCGTTGAAAATTACAGAAAAAAACATTTTCTTCACTTGTTTTTTCTCTTTCTTCGAAATGAAAAAAAAACAGAAACTTAAGAGGAATCGAATCGCCTTCTCAGAAAAGGAAATAATAAATTTCTTGGAAGATGTGCTTGAGGTTAAAGTGACATACGCTGTGACAGGTGTTGAAAGCCTTTCTTCTCTTTTTGACGGTAGATGTCAGATGGGTAAGGTCAGTGATTCATTGGATGTGTTCGTGTCTAGAATGGAATACGTTCCAGAAGCCGCTGTACCAGTAAACTAAAATTAATATTTCGCGTATGTTCTTGAAAAGTCACAGATTATTGGCCAGTTTGAAATCCGAGTAAGGAAAATAAAAAATCAATCAAAGTAGAAAAACCACCAAGGGCAGTGCAAACTAATGAAAATTCCGTATTTAAAAAATAAATGTTAATTTCTGAACACCTCCTAGGGAAATTTGTGAAATTTACACCCATGGGAAGTTCAGGAAATTAGTTTGACAGTTTCCATGGGCAATTCGCAAGTTTTAACGTGTGTAGTAGTCTAATCAGGTGCCGTCTAAAATCCGCTTGTGTATGGGTTTTTCGTCCGTATGTCACTTCTAAAAATTCATCACATTGCTTTTGATTGTAGAATTCGTTTCAGTTGTTCTCGACTTTTCACACACGCTTGGCTGTTGTCGTTGTAATATCGTCGTGCTTCGTTTTTCATGCAAAAAAAAAAAAAACAAAAAATAATACAATATATATATATATTCGTTCGCCAAAGCAACTATAGAAAAAACCAAAAGAAAAGAAATCAGAGTTTTTCAAAAGCTGTGCCTCGTCGTTATGTTTACTAAAGGTTCACATAGAAGAATTTTCAAAATTCTAAATATTTTTTTTTGTATTTCTTGCGCTAATCTTTATCGGGGGACTGCATCAGGAATCAGTAATCACCCCCGTCTCGTTCTTTTAGCGGTTTATCATCTAGCGATTTATTTTCTCCAATCTAACTAATCCATTCCTGTCTGCCCCACCCCCACCCATCAGGTGGCTTTCTGACTAGACTAAATAAAGGAAACAAAATTCCGATTCTTTTTTTTTTTTTTGTAATATTTTGCGTAGGTTATGCTTTTGAGCTCCCATCAGCTTTTTGTTTTTTTTTTCATGTCGCAAAGACGGTGATGTCGTCCTCGTCTTGGTCGTCGTCGTTGGACATTATAGTTGTCGCGCTATTTGATATATTTTATTTGTTCGTGCTCATTCGTATTCATCACATTCCTTTTTCTCCGCTTTCGTAGTTCCTGCCGACCGATAGACCGTCCGTCTGTTTGATTGCTCGCCTGTGTGCATATGAATCTGTTTCTAATTGAATTATTCCTGTTTTTCTTTACGCTATATTCGGGTTTGTTTTCTGCAAAATTATATACACGGAAATATGTGCGTTTTTTTGCTAACTATCTGAAGAGTTTTTTCGCTACGACATCCAGCTAGTGGATGGATTTTGTTCGAATTTTTTGACGGAATTGTCAAAACGTGTAGTGCGTGCTGGTGTGAGTGACTTTCCTATTGGCCTATCGTAACCACTGTGAGTCGGTTAGCATTGACAACAACAAAGCATACATGATGAGGTATTTATTTTGGGTGGAAAATATCATCATCGTCGTGGTAGTCGTCATCGCAGTCACCGCCGTTGTGTGATGTCGTTTCTTCACTTTGCTACTGTTTGCATAAGAAAAACAACAAATCAAACACACATATATGTATATATATATTCAATTTCAAAGAATTCAATTGAATATGGTGTTTTCCAATGAAAATCGGGAATCGGGTATCTGTTTTATTTTTTGTTTTTGTACTGTGAATAAATAAGTTAATCTTGCTGGCAATTCATGTGTGTGTGTAGAATTGAGAAAAACTTCCCTTTTTCTTCTTCTGTTCGATTGATGGAACGGTTTGCTTTCTTGCTCGAAAGTTCTGTTCCATTTGGTCATTTATTCGTGAAAGCAGTGTATTTCCGATTTGCGAAAATGAATTTTGTATCTTCCAATTCATTTGAGTGATTTTCAAAAGCCAACTAAAAAAAAAAAACATCCCTTCCAAACGCATCATTGGTGTTCCTTCAATTAAAAAAAAAAATAATCGTTTTTTTACAGTTTTGTTTTGCTCCATTCGTAGTCTAAAAGAAAAATCAAATCTTGCTGAATCTGAAAACCAAAAATTCATATAAAACAAAAAAAAAAACTCTTCAAGACGATATTATTTTTTTTTTTTGAAAAAGAAATTTTAGTCTTCTGCTGTGAGAGTGCTGTCTCAATTTCTTTTCTTCTTTTTGTTGTTTTATTTTGTTGTCCCGTGTATACATACACACACATCCCGTGGTGACTAAAAGTGAAGAATTTGAAGTGGAAAAGGGAAAAGGAAGCAACAAAAAAAACCGCACATGAATCGAAAAGAAGAAGAATGGTCATGAAAAAGTAATGAAACGAAAGAAAACTACGACACAGTGTGTGAGAGAGAGGGGAAAGCAGCAGAAAGAAAAACAATCAAATTAAGGAAGTGCAATTGTGGTAAGTTTACGCAAATTTTTACATTTTTCCTCCTTTTTTTGGTTTTTGGTTGCAGATACATTATTATCATCATCATGCATGCAAGGCACAGGCCAACGGTTCATACAGTATTCCATCATTGCTCTTCATACTATTTTATCTAAATATAGAACAAATATTCGAAACATTCTATATCAAGGGAGGAGGAGGAATATTCTCTTCTCTTGTCTTGTCGCTGGTAAAGTTCAGTTGCCCATCAGTTTAAATTGTTCTCCTTAAGTCCTCATTTCATTCTAAAATTGTGCTATCTGTTGAATTAAAAGAAAAAACCCAAAGATATGGAACCACATGTCCAAAGTCGGATATGAAATTGTGTGTGCATCCATATGTATATTCGCCAGTGTGGGCGAATGATGTGTGTTCCGGTGCTGCATACATATGTAGCGAAGGGATTATTGATGTGAAAATGCAATTCTGCTTGACTGAAGAGCTTCAATGCCAAGTCTGTGGTGTGGATTGCTTGCCAAAGCCTCCAGAGCTTAAGGAGGTAGAGAGAGATTTCTTCATCACTTAACAATATTAATAAAAATTTGAGTACACGATGAAATAACTTAAGAAGAATACATGCAATTTGTCGGTTTGGAATTGGCCTGACTAAACAATAATTGTTAAAAATTTGGTTTTTTTAATGACAAATTATACATTTTCGGCGAGAGATAAAACTCTGATACTAATGATATAAATGTGCTCACTCAACTAAAACAACGATTTTTGAAAACAGCGATCTCAGAGCGTAAGGGTTGAATTGTAATTTGACAGATTCTGAAGAACTTTTTCCATACATATGCTAATGCTTCTCTCAGCTTCAGAATGCATTCTTTGTTTTCGTTTCTCTGCAGCTGATTTTATTACAAGACTAGTGCCAGCTTCAGAGTTGTTGTTCATCCTAATTCTGACGCACTTTTCTTCTTTTGTTGCTCATGTTGCATACTTCTTCTTCATCGTGTCAGCCCCGAGGTGAAGCTTAGTATCAGTTTCTTGCTGTAGGCGGAGGCACTTACATCATAAAATGTTAATTAGTGTTGCCACACGATACTGGACTTGCTTTTGATACTTGCACCACCTTCCATTCTTAAATCGTGTCCTACACCGATGCACAAGTGAATGCCCTACATATTGAATAGGCATAACTCGCATTCTAAACAAGCCATCCAGTCAAAGTACTTGTGAATAATTGAGCTCAAGATACATAAATAATTGCCTCACACTCTGTACATCGTAGTGTAGGTGGTGGACAACGGTGGTGGTAATAATGATGATGGGTAAATTAAATTAAACATTTTTTCTTTCGCTTAATTGATTGACTAATAAACCCGCAAGCCGTTGCGCGCAAGACCAGGCAAACAATTCATTCCATTAGACTGTGGGAACACACACATATTTTCTGCGTTTGGACTCGGTTTAATATGGGAAGACCGGGTGCTGTGTCCATGGACATTGAAAGCCGAATGATGTTCGTTTCAGCGGCAGCTTTGTGTCGTAGACGAATGGAGATATATCTGGTGGTGGATAACCGTTTACCATTTACTTTTTTTTTTTTTTAATCGACGATAAGTGGGGTATAAATAGACGCTGTTTGAAATCCAAAATTGGGTTTGTCGACGTATTCGTAGTTTCCCAGGCTCATGGTTGGAACTGGCGTGATTTTTGGCATGCCTCCGACAGATATGCTTCATCAGAAATTGTGCAGTCTTGGATAAGGCTTATCACATCCGCCTCATGAATTCACCATGTGTGATGAGTAGGCCATTTCAGAATATTCAAGCGAGTGGTTCATTGAACAATTTCAAATTCTACGAATTTCCATTCGCCGGACGATTACCAAAGACATGGCACAGCCATTCAAACCAAAAGGTGCTCCAATATGAATAATGGTGGTTCGATAGTTGTGAGCATTGGTATTGTGTTAGTATAAGCGTTTTTATCTAATATTTGCTGAACTGTGCAAATGGATTAATTTTTGCCATTAGCGTCCGACTTTCACTGTTCTTCGCATTAGAGGAGCAAGTAAATAAACTCACTCACAGTCTCGCCGTGACAAAGACACATGGAAAGTTGAGATTACTTAATCGTCTCATTGGCTGAAGCTAGCTGGCTTTAGTAGGCGGGATGACGATCTAAATCCAAGGAGAAGGTGATCTCTTAATTGTTTGAGACAAACGATCTACCCTCCATTCCCAAATACGGAATCATTTTTCCACACATAACGTCAAGTTAAAGAATCTCAAGTTCCCCATAGTGTACGATTTGTTCTGCTCTCCAGTCAACCCTCACGTCACCTCCATCATCCACCTCAGCTCTTATGGCTCTCGTGAGTGTATACCCCATTAGCGGATGCACATTCGAGGGATGCTCTGCTCCTCAGTTGATATCATACTCTCGATCTAATCGGTTCTGTCTCGTCTGTTGTATAAGAAACGCTTCATGTTAATTTTTTAAGCTGGACCTCCTTTGCCAGGTGAATGCGATCTCGAGATTGCTTCTCTTTATTTGCCACTGCTCTTGGCGTCAATCTCATTCAATTGTGTCTTGTTTAGTGAATCGGACTTGTGTAATGTTAGTCTAATTTGCTTAGATTAGCCTATATAAGCTCGAGTATCTCTGACTCTGGGCGGGTGTAAGCCTCGTGAGCCACTTTTGCAGGCCAAGGCTGCTCAGATATTGTGTCGCCTGGTTAAACGAATCACTGGATTGAAGGTCAACGTGAGTGTGTTTAGGCATTACATTCTCAAAAGTGAAAGAGTGAGAGAAAGCATATTTAGTGTACTTAGTGCTCGGTTAGAATAAAAGTTTTCATCAGTCGCATTTGGTTCGTGATTTTGCACAGTTGTTCTTTAAGTCTATGTTCACTTTGTGTCAGTGCTCCAGAGTTTCCAAATTCGCTGGACATTCTCAAGGGAGTCTTAATCTTATTCTCAACTTAATAAATTTTCAACCAATAAGTTTACTAAAGGACAACACAACTTCTCGAATTTCTTTTCAGGTAAAACAGAATGAATACAATTTGCATGTCCTGGACTTCATCACACTCCATTCAAAAAAACTGAATTCGGTTGCAAAGGCAACAACGTCGGGATTATTGTTTACGACGCGAAAATATTAATCAAAATAGCAAAAGTAAAAAAATATTATAAAATTGTACTTTCAATAATTTTAACAATCATGGCTGTAACTCGATTTTAAGAAAGTTCTCCCTCTACTCTCACTTATCGTACGTAAACAGAACGCACAGAAAACTAGAAATTGTGTATGATCATAAATCGCGCAAGCACGCTTTCCGATTCCCTCTCGCTATATGCTGGTGGCAAGAGCGAACAACTTCTTTAAACCATCGCAAATGGGAAAGGCCAAGACTAGCTGTCATAAAACGCGATGGCGATAGTGTGTGCACTAACTTAAAAAAAAATCAATATAAAATCTAAACAAAAACACTTCAAAACAGCAACGACTAATGAAAGTAAAACAAAAATACTCTTAACATCCCTGAATGTATACCCCTTTCTCTCCCATGTGAACTAATTTAAGGACATCATGCAAGCTTAGGTAAAACGTATAACACAAGTGCGAGTGAATGATATAATAATCAGGAGAATCAAACAAACCAACAGACACTGCGCGACGAACGTAACCGCGAATAAAGGACAATAAATGAATAAATATTCCTTTTCAGTAAAATCATCATAATTTTAGTTATGTATGCGTGTGTGTATTGAAGAGATATATTTAATTATTTTTCCGTTGATAACACCACAACCCCAACAACAACAACCCATTCAACATCTAAAAAGATAAAAACGAAACAGAAAACTCAAAGGAAAAAGGAATACATAAATCAGCAAAGATTGGGCAGCACTTGTGTGAGCTAGTTCAGCGGCAAAGAAATGCTACTGGACTTAGTAATAATGCGGTGGAAAGGGATCAATCGTCATCTTCAAAGGGAACTCCCTCTAAATGGTAAGGCATCCAATTTAGTTTGCTTGATTTTTTTCTGATCATTCGTAAATATTTTTCTTGTCTACTACTTTAGTTATTTATTATTGTCTTCTCGCTCTGTTCAGCGCTGCAAGGATATGTTTTTTATTAGAGTTTTGCGTTTGTTTGTTTTTTTGTTTTTTTGTTTTTTTTTTTTTTTTTTCATTTTACTATGGGTGAGCAAACACGAAAGATGTAACATACGTTCCTGTTGTTGCTTATCTATTTTCTTTTGATTCTTTGTTTGATATAGAAACGAATACGTAGCTGCGCTTTGCTATTATGTATGTTGATTTCATGATTGAACATGAAGACGAGTAGGTGATTCTTTTCTGCAGCTTGTGAAGCATCCTCTTTGATCCTTTTTGAAACACCTTTCTTCTTAGTCCTTTGAATCTGTCTGATTGGTTTTCCTCTACTGGATCTTTTCTGTCAAACATCTTACTTTTTGCTCTCATTCCACCCCTTTAAACTCATCCCATATATGTGGGGGTAAAAAGAACACATGCCTCATCTTATCTCATTCGCAAAACATGATCGTAATTTGGAGAAAAGCAATAATCGATACCGCTCCCGTCCCATTGCTGAAGGAGCAGTGCAAGGGTACGTCGCGTGTATCGCAAGAGAACGAGACAAGAGTTGCCGATGAATTGGAACTTAGATCATGAAGATTTCGCGGCTATTTTAAATTGGAAAGGCTTCCATTCTTCCATTATGATACATTTCGTCTACTTTGATAGAGGCATCGCATGACAAAAGTTATGCTTCATTAATTTAGGTGGTATCCACTCGTGAGAATACAAATAGCCCCACAACACGAGCTGGACCCAGGTCCACCTCGGCCTGCAGTGCTGTCCTCTATACATGCACCCAACAGCATGAGAGTGAGGTGTATTCTCTTAATTTGCAATTTCGCACTCTTAACACATATGTTTGTTTGTCACAATCTGAGTAATATTTTTCCCAGTTAGTTTCATGGTCCATTACTTGGCGTCACATTGAGTTGTTTCCTTTACAGCTGCATTGCTGAGGTTTAATTTATTTTAATCTTTTCAATTTTCCCCCGTTTCCCTGAGATTTTATCGACAAGTGTTTTGATAATTGCTGTTTCAAACGAAATCGAATTTCATGCTGTTTATGCGTACACTTGTTTTCTAGAGCACGCCTCCTAAGTCAGTTGATGCCAGTTGGTCGTAAAATTCGTTCTATATCGAATGCCTTCCGTCTCGTAAGTGTTTTGCAAATGTACTCGCCTACGAAACCCAGGGTATGCATTTTTTCGAAAAATGTGATAAGAGGTTTCCTAGTCGATGTATTAGAAGCTGAATAGTTAGTCGCGTGCTGGAAGCCAACATAAGTAGTTCATATTTTCTCTACAATCGCTCTAAGTCTTGTCAATCGAAACGCCTTTGATGTTTTTGAAGAAAGAAGTTATTGGGAATTCGGGAGTGTTAATGAAGATCCAGGGATGGTGATTTCATTGCAACGCCATTTGTTTCTTCAGATTGAATTGCAACGCCATTGGTTCTTTCGGTTCGTGATGAACCCGGAGCGCGTGAACGTGATTCGTCCCAGAATCTTCGACTGTGAATCTATGATTTAAATGTTTTTTTTTTTGTTTTACACATCGCCTTTTGCACAAATTCTTGCAGCTGTTTTCCCGTTCTACACAAGAAAAGTATGCACAAAACCACAAGAACACCCTCAGCCACACGCACACAAATAAACACAAACACAGACACTTTAGGTATTTGGATAATATTTATACCTTTAAGTCCTTCAAGTCTTTTGATTTGATGCTTTTTCTTTTTATCATTTAAATATGTTTTGTTTTGTATTTTTGATCTTATCTCTCTGAAACATAATTGTATAAATATATTCTCATTAAAAAAAAAGCACCGACGTACCGGAGAAGAATTTTTTGTTAAAACAACGCAACACCCTACCCTACTGGTTTTTGTTTGTTTTTTTTTTTTTTGAAGTAATCAACGAGACAAGTGCCATCATCAGCTCAACTAAAGCGGCAGCAAGCATTTGGAAAACGAGCATCGTCAAAATCTGTAAAGGAAGCAATCAACTGATGGTTCAATCGGTATCGGGCGAATTGATGAAGTTAATTCAAACCTAGAGACCCGATATTCAGTCGAAAAATAAAGAAAAAAATACACTAACCAAATACAACACATACGCATAGCTTAAAAAAAGGACGAACAAATAAACATAGAAACCAAGACCATAAACCAGAAGAAGAATAGAAGAATAGTTTATTATTTTTTTCTCATAATTTTGCTACGCCAGAGATGTACGCCGAAAAGCGTACAAGCATACGAAAGAAAGGTGTAACTGCCTTAACCGGCTCCGCATTAGTAGCAACAGAAATCAGCACCAGCAATATCAATTACAATCAAAGTTCCGTTGAGATTTTAACTGCTACATCGATTAGTAATAGTAACACTAGAAATGGCAATGCGATTGTAGTTTGCAGTCCGGCAAGCACTAATACTCAACAGCAACAAAATCAACAACAACAACAACAACACCATCAACAGCATCAGCATCATCATCCCCAACAGCGTGTCAGCTTTCTTGGCAGTAACAATATTGTGACGAGTGCACGTCGGCCCAATTTAGTCAGTCGAGACTTGGAGTTTTTAGCTCACAATACCCTACCGTTGGGTCGTTCGAATCTTGGATCTGCCAGCGGCGGCGGTGGTGGCACAACCGCATCCAGTGGCTACAATTTAACTTCGACAAAATTCGCTCATCACAGAAACAGGTGTGCATCGTGTATATTCACAAAAAACCTTTTATACGTTTTTTCTTTGTTTTTCTAAAAAAAAAATGCTCACACATGTTTTTTGTTCTTCTCCTGTAATTAATTACTTTTTTTTTCTCACTCAATTTTTGTACATATGTGTATGTAAACATTCAGAAAATAGTTCTTCTCACTTTCCCCCTCTCACACTCTCCTATCATTCTTTCTCTCTGTCACTCTATCCCATTTTTGTCTGGTGTGTGTTTAAAACAGTGTTTTAAAACAGTCAACCGGAAGATGACCAGAATCTGCCGCAATCCGCCCTCCGTCCTTGCTAATAGACCGAGCTTTAAAATGTCTACAGCAGTGACCTGAATCGAGCGAGAGGTGGTATCTCGATATTAATGGTCTTGTCTTTGTTCCGTGCTTGAGTTTTTGCGTCCAATTGCAAAAGACACACTGTCCTTGAAGTTAGCCCCCCTCTATGACATGATTCAGTTGTTGAATGTTCCCTTCTCCTTAGTGTTCATCCACATTAATTTGAAGTTTACTGAAACTGTGAAGATGATGGTCTGTCTGTACTCTCCTAGCTTATTAGCATCATCGTCATCTTCTACTTACCTTCTTGCTTCCTTGCAGCCCATTTGCCGTTGAACAAATTGACGGAGCTTCCAGGTGTTGTATTAAGCGTTAAAAACACCATTGATCGCCATGAAACAATTAAAAAAGTATGTTTCTTTCCAGAATTTTCACAATTTTCGATGCCTTCTGTATAGTTATGTTGTGTTTTAGGTGTTAACAGAACGAAATTGCACGCCGCTCCATGAATTCCCTTCTTCTTATCTTAATCGTTCTCCTTCATTTCTGATCTGAACCCTTGAGTGTTTTATTTTTTATTGTTCATATTAAATGTTGTATCTGTGGCTAAGTGATGTCACTAACATGCTTTCAACTATCCCTTGTGCATGTAACAGTATGATCTAATATTTTTATTATTCCTCCTATACTACCCCTCTTAAATAACCGTACTTTCGTGTTGTTCAGTATAAAGAGTATTCATGTAGACTTTCCTACCGACTTGTCTTTCATTGGAAGATATAAACAAAGATCTCATGTTGGGGTAAAAAACGTGAGGCTGAACTCTTATTCACTGCGATCCGCCGCAGCACCTTGACCTCACATCTTCAGCTCCAAACTGGTGGTAGTTTGAGCAATGTTGGATGCTTCCTTTCCTTAGGACTTCTCTGTGTCTGGAATTTCTTCTCAATTGATCCGGATGACGATTAGAATTAAATTGGTTTTAGTTAGTCAATAGTTCTGTATATGGACGTCGGAATGCTTTGTCTCCTGCCTTTCAAGTAGAGCAAGTCTCGCTGTGTAGAAAACATATGAAGCAGTGTGTACAGTTTTCTTAAGGTTATACAGCAAAGCTCAGCGTAACAATACTGCGGTGCTGCAAACTGCAAAAATCAGATGATGCATCGTGTACGAGCGTAATGGTCGATTCAAATCTGTCATAGCAAACGGTTCAGGATTTGAAAAGTTTTCCTCAACAGATGTTCTTTCAGAGTATTTCCAATCAATACCCACTCTTGAATGCATGACACTCCTTCGATCGATATAACTTCTGTTGTGTAGAATAATCATAGCCTCCCCACCCCCGCACTCCTTTAAGTTCGTATTTGCATGAGGTGGTCAGTTCATCCCAAACGTCAAAACAAATCCTAGACAGCATGGGATTCTTTCGTTTTCGTTTTCCTTGGGTAGTTTACTTTTCAACTTTAGCATTTTTATCTTGTTCTCTCGCCTGTTTGTTTTTTCTTTCTTTTTATATTTAATCACAGAACATTCATCATACTGAATTATGCACAACGTTCTTCCTGTATGTATGTGTGTGTGTGTGTGCGTGCGCGCGTGTTTGTGAATGTGTTTGCGTGTGTGCGTATGTGTGTGTGTACCCTTTTGTATCGCATTATGTTTTCCATTTCTCCGCTCTCACTCTATTTGTTGTGTGTGCGCGTGTATGTGTCTAATCAATAAACAAAACAACAAATTATTTGATACATAAAATCTCTTGAATAATAATTAAAAATTTCCCTTTTTCCCTGATTTCTTTTCATTTTTCTTTCATTTTCTGTTTTAATTTTTTTTGATTTTCGGTTTTTATTTCTTTTTATTTTTTGTATAATCCCCTCTCCGTTTATAATACTGGCAATCACCAAAATTCCCCCCAAAATCCCATCACCAAAATCGAAAAGGAGTTCTTCTTCAAACAACAACAGTAGTAACACCAGCAGTAAATTGCAATTTAATTCCAAGGGCTTAATACGACAAAGGAAATTCAGCTCAGTGAGTTATTCATCAAATCAATGCCATCCGGCAGCACCATCATCAACAGCAGCAGTACCAACAGGAACAACAACGACCCAAGCAACAACACATCACATACAGACTCGTCAGACGTCAACATCTGGGCTTGATCATCAACAGCACCATCATCATCAGCTTCATTATTCAAATTTAGAACAACAGCATACAACATCCTCTGGACTTATATCAGCAGCATTTGCAGCCGTTGCAACAGCAACATCAGCTAACGCTAAGCAAACAGCCGCCACCACGGGCAATTTATTGAGTCGTGTTCTATTGGAATTCTCGTCGGCAACTCGATCAATTGCACAGAGTAATAGTAATCGAGTGAACAGCATCACCAGTAATAATAGCAATAATAGCACAGTAGCCAATAGTAGTGCTGTTCAAGGAGGTGGTGCTACAATACCAATTGGTAGTGAAGCCGCTGAGGAATCATCCAATACAAGCAATAATTCGGCAAACGACACTCAGAGAGTCTTGAACGACGTTCATAGCATTCTTGCAAACGTCAATAATAATAATAACAATAATAATAATAGCAATAATAACAATACGAATATATACAACAACAATAATTCAGCGACAATATCTCCCCATCAGTATCATCAGAGCAGTCACAGCAAGAGCAATAACACCTCACCCGTTAAACTGATTCATAGGCAGAATTCTGTGCCATCCAAGGGCACGAGTGCTGGCGGTGGTACACTAAAGAGTGTCATCGATCTGCGATATAAATTGAAAACGAGTGCAGTAGACTCGGGTGGTGATCAGCAAGTTGGTGGCAATAGTGGCAGTAGTAGCGGTAGTACTAATAGCACATCAACAGCGACAAGTGTTGGATCTGGTGGAGGTGTAGGTTCGTTGCTGAGCAATCCACGGTATTCTAGCAAGAAGTACACAACGAAACGTACACATTTTCTCGAACAACAGCATCATTTTCATTCGAATACGGGCAGCAATTCGGACAGCGGTACATCTCGAAAGCTTGATGTAAAACATACAGGTGGCGGAAAGTTTTCAAGCAAAAAATCTCAAGATATGGATGAGAAAAAAGAACGAGATAAGATCGTCGATACAACTGAGAAACGTAATCAGCAATACACAACAAGCGCAGCAGTGACAGTAAACGATGATGGCTCATATGCAAGCGGTGGGGATGATTCAAAGTCTGAGACATCTATTGATAAGTCCTGCGATGACCCAGGACACACTTCAAAGCGATCAAAAACAAAATCAATATCAGCAACAATAATAAAAAATGTGCCAAATGCAATGGGAAGAAATAGAAAAGATTCCCAATCACCGCCATTATCCGATTGTGGTGGTAATGGTGGGATATCATCCTCAACGACAACAACAATCACATCAGCAAATCTAATAACAACGACGACTACAACAGCATCATCATCAATTGGTGGTGAGAGTTTAACTGACGATGGACCAACAACATCGAGTGATACTAATTCAATTGTTCCTACATCCATGCTGTCGCCATCGTCATCTATACTAGCACCAATGACATCCTCATCATCGGCCACCTCATCCATATCAACGGCTGTTGAGAAATTCTGTCCAAACAATCGTTTCATACGCAAATCAGTGGAAAATAACTTTTCACAATTCTCCAAGGGCAATTACTTCCTGGACTCGGCTGATATCGAAACAGAATTTCCACGTGATTATGATGATAACATTGAGATATTGTCTCGTGAAGCTGAACACTTAGAAGAGCAATTTCACAAGGTTGGTGACGCCGATGAGCCATCCTACGTGGAACCGGGCAAGATACCGGAAACCGATCGAACACGTAAGCAGAAGAAACCGCAAGAGGACGAGGACGAACCAATTGGCATGTCACCGTGTGGACGGTTCTTCAAGTATGACAAAGAAGTCGGTCGGGGTTCATTTAAGACTGTTTTTCGTGGCTTAGATACACAAACTGGAGTTGCAGTTGCCTGGTGTGAATTATTGGTAAGTTTCTCTCTTCTCTCTCTCTTCAATATTGACCTGATGTTTGTTCTTTTCCTCTTCGTTACAGGACAAAAAAGTGAATAAGGCTGAACGGATACGTTTTCGCGAGGAAGCTGAAATGCTTAAAAAACTACAACATCCAAATATTGTAAGATTCTACAATTACTGGGAGTCCAATGTGGGCAAAAGAAAAAATATTGTTCTAGTCACTGAGCTGATGCTTTCAGGAACACTTAAAGCGTAAGTATTATAATCATGGAAAAAACATGGATAAAGCCTCCAATATATCTCTCTCCTCTGTTACAGCTACCTTAGACGATTCAAGAAGATCAATCCAAAAGTTTTAAAGTCGTGGTGTCGTCAAATACTGAAAGGTTTACATTTCCTGCATTCTCGTTCACCGCCAATAATACATCGTGATTTAAAATGTGATAATATATTTATAACTGGTACAACTGGTAGCGTAAAGATTGGTGACTTAGGGTTGGCGACTCTCAAAAATCGTAGCTTTGCCAAATCGGTGATTGGAACACCGGAATTCATGGCACCCGAAATGTATGAGGAGCATTACGATGAGGCAGTTGATGTGTATGCCTTTGGCATGTGCATGCTTGAGATGGCCATATCCGAGTACCCATACAATGAGTGTTCGGGACCGGCACAGATATATAAGAAGGTCATATCGGGCATTAAGCCGGCAAGCTTCGACAAAGTCGAGAACCCAAAGGTTCGTGAAATCATTGAGAGGTGTATCCAGCTTAAGAAGGAGGATCGTCCAAGCTGCAAGGACCTGCTAAATTCTGAGTTCTTCGGGGAGGACATCGGTATACGCCTGGAGCCAACCACAACCGAAGTATTCCTCAACAATTCGGATGAGAATGTTATTGAGTTTAGGCTGAGATTGTTGGATCCGAAGAAGCGATCATACAAGCACAAGGAGAACGAGGCAATACAGTTTGAGTTCGACATCAAAAACGACAATTGTGAGGCGGTGTGCATGGATATGTGCAAGGCGGGCATCATAAGCGAGGAAGACTCGAGGGCTGTAGTGAAAATGCTGAAGGTGCAGGTGGTTTCGCTGCAAAAAGAACGCAAACAAAGGCAGACACAGATGCAATTGCAGAATGAGAAATCGAGACTAGAGAAGCTGGCATTGCTGGCACAGAGAGGAATGACCACAACGCATTTGGAGGAGGAAGAAGACGACGAGGAGTTCTACGAAGAGGAAGATGATGTTGGTGGTGGTGGAGGTGGTGGCGTTGTGGTTTTTGTTTCAGACGCTGCAACATTCCTTGCCCTAAAAGATGACCAGGCACTGGAGAAATCACAAAAGCTATCAGTAGAAGTTCCTGCCGGAGGCGTCGGTATGGTCTTTGAGACAATTCCACAGTCGGGCCCTGAGCCACAGGTCGAGATGGATAAAGCGGCTGAACGTGATATTGAGAAGCAACAAATTGAGTTGGCTTCTGAACAGCAAAAGCAACAGCAGCAGCAACAACATCAACAGCAGCAGCAGGTTTATATGCAAAATCAAGCTGCTCAGCAGATGTACCATCAGCAACAACAACTTGAGCAGCAGTTTCAGCATAACCAGGCGCAGTATCAACAGCAGCAGCAAATGCAGGTTTCTCAGATGCAAATTCCATCACAGCAACAACAGATGCCCATTGAATCGCAGCAGCCCCAGCAACAGTACTACACACAACAACAGACTTCACAGCCATCACAGCAGCAGCCATCACAGTTTGTATCGCTTCCTCCTATCCAGCAGCCGTCGCCTGGAAATCAACAACAGCAACAGCAATCACAACCTCAGCAGCAGCAGACTACACAATTACCAAATATGTACGAACATGCACCCCAACAACAGCAACATCAGTTGAATCTAGTTCCTAATTATTCTAATCAATCTTCGGTTACTGAACAACAGTCGCAACAGTATGCCCATCAACTGCCACAACAACAACAACAGCAGCAGCAGCTTCAGCAACAGAATGCACAGCAACACCATTATATCCATCATCAACAGGGAGGACAGGATCCCACACTGTCGAACGTTATGCAGTATCAGCAGCACATGCTGCAACAAGTGGATCAACAGATTCAACATCAGCTGCAGCATCAACAACAGCTCCAGTTCCAGCAGCAGTTACAGCAACAACAGCAACTGCTCGCACAACAGATGCAACAGCAACAGATACAGCAACACATGCAACAGCAACACCAGCAGCAACAACAACAGCAGCTGCAGCAACAACAGCAGCAGCAGCAACAACAACAACAACAACAATTGCAGCATCAAGAACAAGAGCAACAGCAGAAACAACTCCCGCAGCCTCAAATCCAACCCAAACAAGATCTCCAACAACAACAGATCATATCCCAGCAAAGCCAACATCCACAGCAGCAACAGGTTCAGCCCCAACAGCTACAGCAGCAAGTGCCTCAAATGCAGCAAATGCAGCAGATGCATCCAGTGCCACAACAGCAACAGCAACAGCCACAACTGTTAATGCAGCAGTCCCAACCACAACAGCCACAACCACAAATGCAACAACCACAATTAATTCAACAGCAGCCACCTGTTTCACAGTCTCAGCCAGTAGCCCAACATCAACAGCCTGTTCCTCAGCAACAAGCGACAATTGTATTACCCACACCAGTCCAACAGCCAGCCGCAAGCGAAGTCAAACAATCGCAGCCACTATCGCAACCGCAGTCTCCATCACCATCTCCAGCTGGTCAATCCCAATCATCCCAACCGACTGGTGGCCCGTCATCGACCACTGCAATACCAACCAGCGGCTCCCAGCAGAAACCACGAACGAATAAAACCCGACGAACGAATCGCGGCACTGAGCGTATCCCTAAATTGAGTGTGACGAACATCGAAAATGGTACCGTAGTCGATTGTCACATGGAGAACAAGCCAAAGACGATCACTTTCAAGTTTGACATAAGCGATGTGAATCCAATTGATGTTGCCAACAATTTGGTAAGTACTCCTTGCTATGGTGGTCCCTTACTTCAGTTCAATAATAAAAAAAACTCAATAAATCTCTTCTGTTTTTGTGTGTGTTTTACAGATATCACAGGATCTGCTTGCCCAAAGTCAGAGTACCGTCTTCGTTGATATGATCAAAGATATTGTCCGTCAAGTAAAACTCAATCCCAGCCAGATACCAGTACCAACAACATTCCGCCGCAATATCGAAAAAGTGAGTTCAGTCATGAGCCGTCACTATGTACACTATGGTTACTCTCTCACAAAAACATACGTAAATGTATATCTCTCTCACTCACTCTATTTATCTCTCTCCCCCTATCACACTCTGTCTGTCATTTTCTCTCCAACACGAAAGTTAACCAGAAATCAGTGAACAACAAAAACAGGGCTTTAATGTTTTACAATTCAACGTGTAGGCAGTCATTACAGAATGTGTTCTTTCACTTAAATTGTTGGCTTTGATCCACATATACTGATCTGCCTTTTGTCTGTGGTGCAGTGACATAAGACCATAGACCGTATGACACTTTCACGATGAGACATATGGTCATATGATCATTATGTCAAGGCACCGTCCTCTATCTTCGTGGATTGACCAACGTACTTATGCGTTAATCACTCCCAGAAACTAATTTTCATAATTGTTCATCTGACACTCTTCCTCTCGCACTGTATCTCTCTGTTCGTTTATTTTAGCATTTTTTGTTTGATTGTCCAAAAGAAGAAGCTTTGAACTCACTGGAGCATTTATCCTTCGAGAGTCAGTTTATGCAGACGAGAAAAAACGAGAGAAAGGTAGTCAGCCAATCAGTCTAACCAGCGAGAAGAAACATTTGGACGTAATTAGCAGCAGAAAAAGGTCATTGTGCGGCCTCCTTAACTGAATACCTTTTGGGGTTGGAACTCTATTGTCCCTCATTTTACCGAGAGTTTTCTATGGAGCTCGACTTAAGTGCGACTTTGTCTTGATCGTTGCCCCCGTTTTTAACGAGAAACTTATCCATATTCTCAGCGTGGATCTTGTTCATATTTCCTACAGATTGTGTGTGTTTTTTTTTGTTATTCCGAAGAAAGTTCTCTCCATACCTCGCCCGTTTATATACATCCTGTCACACTGTTTCGTGTCATTCGGACGCATGAACACACTTCTTGATCATGATCCATATTCTAATATTTCAGTCTCATTAACTATGTGCAGGTGAAGACAGACCCATCCTCACATATTTAATTTCTAATTTCTGATTAGCCTTTGTGTCTTCCCAAGCGAAGCACACCCACCCAGCTTCCCATACACACAAAAGACAAGCTTAAACGATGTGAGGACAGTGCTTAGGTGATTAGTTTCATTAGTGTCTGTCATTTTCCCTAAAACAAAAAATTCAAACAAAAACCAAAAATATTTAAAGATATAATTAAACAAAAATTCCAAAACTGTACGTGTAATATAGGTACGACATGCGTCCTTAACACGCCAGCGCTCTGTGTTCAGAACTCACCAAAGACACCGTTCTGTAAGTTTAAAAAGAAAAACAAAACAAAAAATACCTTTTAAACAAATTTCTTCAATTTATTGCTTTTGTTTTGCCACATTAATTATAAAACATTTTTTTTTTCTGTTATTTACGTACATTAAGACAAAAAACACACATTTTACCGATGAAATTAGTTTATCCGTCTTAAATGCTTTATTTACAGCCGGCTTATTCTTAATTTGTTCGTTGTTTTTTTGTTGTTCTTTTGTCAGTTTTTGTTTGATATTGATCTAATGCACTTTTATTTTCGGAGAGCGAGTTGAAGCGGTCGTTGTTGCATTTTTGCCTTCACCTTCTCCTCTTCCTGTTCCTTAAGTTAATTTATTGGCTTACGTTTTTTTCACATTGTTCTTGTCTTTTTTTGAGCAAATTCGGTTTTGTCAAATATTTAATTTTTTTTTGTACTTTTGTATCTGTAACTTAATGGCTTGTGTTTTTTTGCTATGTTCTTTAGTTTTTTTTTTTTTTTATTTAAAACTTAAATCAGTTTGATATCATTAGCTGAGAGTTTAGTGCACCAGGGAATCACAAAATAGACTACTATCCCCGCTGTGTTGTGCACTCATTAGGCGGATTGTCGACAGGATCGTTCATGTTTCCTTCACGGATCGCTGTATCCCTCAAAAGGTAAGGTGGGCGACGTGCTTGAGTCAGTCTCAATAGATTCTAACGCATTGGATATGACGGATGTCATTCAAGTCCCCACATTTCTCCTGTCTCTCAAGCAAGACTGTGTACTACATTTTTCGTTTCGGTCTCTGACCTACATCTCCACTGAGTGATCAGAGCTTCAGATGGTCAAACAGATTTCAGTGTGTGCACGACTGTTCACCAAACCAGCAGGAACTTCTCTCTGTCTCTGCATTAATATTCGAATACTGTCAGACCTTGAGTACTTGTACGTAGGTAGTAGTTTGCTGCTCAGTTGTTTCTTTTTGTGCGTAGTTCATTCGTTTGTGATTGTGTCTTTTGTTTATTTTATCACTTTTACTGCTTATTTTTGTTTGTATTTGTTTTTCCAATCTATTTCTTTCTATGTATGTTAACACGAACCGAAAGTTTTGTTATTACTTTGTTTTTGTATTGTTTTGCTACGAGTAACTCTTATGGCAATTTGATTTTCCTTTACTTAATGATGTGCAAACTTTTTCTTGCGATTTTCTTCCTCTCTCTCTCTCTCTCTATCTCTCTCTCTCACTCTCTTCCTCTGATTATATGTCTTCCTCATACATGCAGCGCGATGAAACTTCTTCGGACTTGTCAAAAATGTTTGAATCGTCGTCGATTGGCAGTATGGAGCCAGCGTTGTCTTCATCGTTTGGTAATTTGATGTCCAGTCAGCAGCGGTTGAATATACTGGCCGCAAATGAACAGCAGAACCAGCACCAACAGCAGATGGCTAATTACCATTCGTCGCAGCAATTTCGAAAACATGCAGGCGCAGCTGACCTTGATTTGACAGGCAAACCAATGACCACAACTGCGGCAGCATTTACTTCACAATCTAAGCAGGCGACGTCCACCACATCGCTGTCGGGAACTGTGGTGACTGCATCTGGGGGTGGCGGTGTAGTCTCGTCATCAATGGCCCCCGATGATGATGCATTCTTGATGGTGGCGAATATGGCCCAAGGCGAGTCGGGAATCGTAATGGATTCGGGCTTGTCGACGCCGCCACATTTGACATCTTCTGGTTGCATATCGGACGGCCACTGCAATGAGAACTTTATCGGCTCTGGCCCTGTCTCAAGGAAGACGAGCACTGCTTCGGAGTACACGTCGCTTTCATCCGACTATACACCAGACAACACGATAACGTCATCCTCGTCTCCGTCTACCATTGAGCAAGGTCAAAACAAGTCGCTACCAATCGACTTGGAGCGGACCGGTGGTGGCGATAGCAGCATTGGCAATGGTATAGGTCTGGTACTGGATTACCAGCAGATTTCATCAGGCGGGAGCATGAGTACAGGAGTTGATGCCTTGGAGGATGGCTCTCTAGAAGATGCTACCCCGAATGGCCAGAACGACCTAACTCTGGACGAAGAATTGCAGGCACAGGTAACAAATGTTGATCAGGAGCCTATGGAGTCACTTCCAACTCCTATCAGTGAAACACAAAATGTGATACAAGCATACAAAGAGGTCACAGAACAGAATATTTCACAACCACCACCACCCGCGGTGCCAGTTGAGAAAAAAGTTGAGGGAGGCCGTAAAATCTCGAGGTTTTTAGTGCATCCGGTTGTAATTTCGGCTTCTGGTTCGGCGGTAATGGAAGTGAGTGTTCCGAAGGGTGAAACCACACCCACTCAAGCAGTAACTGCAGTGAAGGAATCATCAAATGAAATTGATTCTCCTTCTGAGCCACCACAGGTGCCCGGTAATGCTGCCACTGTTTTAGAAATAGAGTCAGCCACAGTTCCTGCTCAAAGCGCACTTCCGCCCGAGGAAGCTCCGCTACAGCAAGTCATCATAGTTCCACAACAGGTACCAGTGGTGCAGCAGATCCCAACACAGCCGCAGCAGTACATACCACCAATGCAAACGCAGCAACCAAACATGTTGCCAACGATGATACCGCAGCCTCAAGTACAGACTCAACAACAGTCACTGATTCAACCAATGCCTTCACAAATGGCAGTTCAACAAAACCCGTCCGTACTTGCGCAGGTCACACACATACCCGATGTAGCACCAATCCAGATCATCCATCCAATGGGTATCCCAACACAGCCAATGCCGACTCAATTGCAGCACCCTGTCGAGATGGAACCACAACAGATACAGACCACCATATACGGCCAGCAACAGATGACAATTCCACAGCCCATTATGGTGCAACAGCAGCCGCTCTATCCGGCCGAGATGCCGCAGCAAGTTCTTTCACAGCTAATTCCTCAACAGACACAGCAACAGGCACCACCGCAGACAACTCCTCTAGCCGACCCCACACCACAGTCACAGCCACAGATCCAGATGTCGCAGCAACCCCCAGCGAAGTCCTCCATAGGTGCCATCGAATCGACTACAACAAACAGCTTGGAACAATTGAAAATCGGGCTGGAGAACATCACACATGCCCATGTGTCCACAATGAAGAACACAGTGCCAGGAGGAGGAGCTGGACTACAACAGCATCAACAGCCGCAACAGCAGTCTCAGCAAATTCCAACGCAATCTGAAATCGGTTTCTCTTCAACCAGCGATCCGATGCTCCAGCAACAAGCTAAAATGCAATCACAACCAATTCCACTACAAGTAATCACCACCACAACGGTTCCACTGAATGTCACCGATCACGAAGAGGTAGTTTTGATGTTTTGAAGTTTTCATTAACCTCCTACTCTCACTTATGTTTGCTTGTGTTTGTATTTATGTGCCCACTCTTTATTCATTTCCTTGCTCAATCTCAAGACAATCGGTTGTCATTTCATTCCGTCGTCGTCGATCCTTTACGGTGTTGTCTATCTTGTGATGACTCCGATCAAAACCTTTTGCTTAATATCCTCGGGAATAGTCGATGGGAGTAGCCTCGGGGAAAGCACGACGCACTTTAATGAAAAGCATGGGAGTTACATCAAAATCGGATCTTCTGACAAGACCTGACACCTTTCATCATTTCAGCATGCTTCAATCTTCTTCTTGTTCTAACAACCTGTAGGATTCTTCTAGTTGTTTCTAACTCTAATATATGTGTATGTAGCTGTTTGACTAAACATCTGTCTATCCTCCACACACACACACACACACTCTTTCTCTCTCTCTCTTCTTGCTTAAGATTGACGAGCGTACGTTGAGAGTGTAGACCTGATTTGGCTCCCATGATCCCTACACCATTACTTAGTCTTCGGCACTCTCATCCACTAGAGACAGTGACTGCGAGCTCGAAATGATGTAACTCCCTCAATGAATTATCAGTGTTTACATGAATCGTAGTCGTCGTGTAAGGCCGAGTGTACTTAAATGCCTTCGTTTTTTCTGTCATCTTGTCACTGTTTTTCCCACAAAAGATAGCCGTTGCCATTTAATGCCGTTCCCTCCTGAAGTGATGACATTCCTCATTTATTTTTCATAGGTTCGATTATTGCAACAGGATCAGTTACAGCACCAGCAAAGCAAGCTTTCGCAGCAGCAGCAGCAGCCTCAGATGCCACAGCAGCAGCAACCTCAAATGCAACAGCAGCCGCAGCAGCAACAAATTCAACCACAACTTCTGCAGCACCATACACAACCTCAGATTCAGCAACAGCCGCAACAAAAGGTGCAACAACAGGTGCAACCTCAGCTCCAACAGCAGTTGCAGCAACCGCAGCCACCTCAAATGCAACCACCGCAGCAACTGCAACAGCAACCACAATACGTTCATGTGCACTTACAACAGCAATACCAGCAACCCGTTGGATACAACACACCCACTGGTCTGACATCATCATCCGCTCGCGGCTCATCAGTGTACAATTCGCGGCGTACATCGCTAGACAACAGTGGCTCGGACTTTTCAAACATACCAACCAATATCATTGAAGGCGTTGAGGCGTCTTATGAGCTGCCCCGATCCGGAGGAGCAAATGAATATCCGATTGCTACGACTAGCGCTGCTGGCGGTGGTTGTGGAACCACAGTTCAGACTCCAAGTGAAATGCATTCAGATATACAGCCAAAGCTCTCCAAGCAGGCAAGCCTCGAGAAATCAGAGGCTGGATCAACATCTGGAGCGTAAGTTTTCCCTGTGACATCATCGTCGTGACACATTCCATGATTGTGTGGCATATATTCTTCTTTTACAGAATAAATCAAGGCTCTCTAGCGGATCTCGAAAAAAAACTGGCACTCCTAACCAGCACTGGGCAGTCACCAGCCTCTCACCAGATTGTCCCCGATGTGAGTTAGCTTCCCATGGATTTGCTACGTAGAATATTCTAACATTTCCCATCTTCCAGCAGAAAGACGTCCAACAACCGGCCACAGCGGGTGCTTCTATCACAGACTCTCCGACTCCGGTTGTGACAACGGTAAGCAAGCCACAGGCAGCTAGAAAAGTGTCCCGGTTTCGTGTGAGCATAGTCTCAGAGACACAACCAAAACTGTCACCAAGCGAGAGTGTATCCGCGCCAGCATCACAGAAAGTATCCGAATTCGCGTCGATCCCCACCAAAGATGTTACACAGCAACAGATCATTCAGCAGCACCCACAGTTGCAGCAGCAAACCTCAGTCCAACAGCAGCAGTCATCGCCAACATCACACATTCAACAGCAGCAACAGCCGATGTCCATGCAAATGCAAGTGCAACCCCAGAAAATGCCAACACAGGACCCGTGCATCAACCAGTTTCCAAATCTCCAGCAACATCAGCAGCTTGTTCAACAGAAACCACAGCAGCCGCAGCAACAGCAACATCCTGTCCAACAAGGGCACCTGCCCGCGGCACCTCAGTTGGCAGGCTTGCACATTGAAATGTCCAACCTAGGACAGCCCCAACAGCAACAACAACAACAGCAGCGTTATGTTCCACAGTCACGTAATAGCGTGCCCAACACACCATCCCAGGAGTATCTGCCATCGTTTATTGCCTCACAGGGTATCATTCAGCCACAGCAACAGCACACCCCACAGCCCTCACATCAGTCGAATCTTCAGCAGGGAATCCAGTCGCAAGGCGGTGACGGCTTACAGCAACAACCCATGAAGCCCACGAATGTTGAAAGCACAGGTAATTCCTAGTCAACCAACGCGAAGAATGCATTTTTCATGGGGTTTTTCTCACTCCACACACTCTAGGTTACGAAATGAAGAAATCATCCGACACCAGCAACATCATGCCAGTCCGCATCGCCTCGGAGGAGCAGCTGTCTTTGGCAGCAACGAATCCATCGCTGTTACCTTCTGTCATCCAATCGGTAAGTGAATATCTTTTTTTTTTCCATTCCGGGCGCTACACGGGATGTAGTGCGTCAGATGTAATTCAATCGTATGTTTAGATGTTGTAACTCTTAACTGTAAATGTTCAATGTTTTGTTATTGTGTTTTATTTTGCGACACCTTGTATACATATAACGGCACTTGAAGTTCTCTCTATAAGATATAAGCGATGTACACCCTGTTCCTGATTGTGTCTAACAATCCCTTATTTTTATGTTATCGCCTCGATATACTATCATACGCACATAAAACCAATCAGGCGCAGAATCAATCGAACAGCAGTCTAAATTTGCAAAACACGATATCCTCAGCTGCATTCTCTGAGAAGGTAGCGTCCTGTACATCACCTCCAACAGCCACAGCAGATCATAACATCTCGATACAGTCTAATGCGAGGAAATCTTGTACGTCAATGTCGGCGACACCGACATCCACATCGACGCCCTGTAAGGCCAAAACCCTTTCGCAGTCGTTGCAGCAAATCTTCCAGTCTCCCTCTGGATCAGTGCAGAATATCGCCCAGACGGCCAAATACAATGTGGTCATCAACAAGCCCCAGAAGCAGTTGAACAACACCGTTCCCATGCCAAAGCTACTGTCAGTCACTGCTGCGAATCAAACTCGAAAGAGGCGCAACAGTATCACAACCATGGCCCCTCATGTGAATCCTTACCGAAAGAACAAGGTATCTGCCGACTACCCTGCGAAGAGGGACACTTCGATGCATAGCACTGCAAAAACTATACCGAAAGGTGCTGTGCCAGGAATTAGCAAAAGAAAAGAGACCTACTATTGCTTCCAGGACGCCAAGGCTCAGTCAAAGTTAAAGAAACTGTATCTTCGCTCAAACAGCGACGACGGTGCTCAGCCATGCCCTGCAGTCCGTGGCCCTTGCACACGTGCCACTGACCAATCGTCAAAGCTTTTCCGCAGCTCGACAGACTCCTTTGTGGCGGGGATTCCGAAGGCAAGTCTTCGACTGCAATCGCCCGTGAAACGGAAATGCCTAATAAAACGAAGCGTACGCAAGAAACACTACCAAGACTGTGTGTCCTCACTGAATCCTCGTCTGCAAAACTCGCAGGCCTTCAGTCGGTTAAAAGCGACCAGTGCTAGCTTAGACAATCTCCATTCTTGTCGCGCATATCGTCGTGCAGCACGTCCCCTTCCTTATGCCGCCCTGCTGCAGGAGAAAACACGTCAGCACTTGAGTCAACCAAGCCTAAGACGGCACCACTTGCTCAGTGCCGATCAGAACTACCAGACGTACCATGGCCTTACATCAAATTTCCAGATTGCAGCAGCCTTGGCCAACTGCAGCGAACCTGAGGATCATTACTTTGGTTACAGTGATATAGAAGCGGCAGCCATTCGCTCTGTGAATCAACGCTACCAGCACTCAACTGACAGCAGCGATGACACGGACATTTCCATTAGCAACACTGACCCAGACAACGATGACGTTGAAGCTGAAGAAGATGAGGTCGACGACGACGATGACGATAATGATGAAGGTGACGATGATAATGATGTTAAGCACGAGCACGAGCACGTACAGGGCGACGACGAAGATCTCAACTATCTCTGTGACTTTGACGACTCTTCAAACTCACAGTCTTCCGTTCAGTCGCCATCATGCGGCAACTCAAATGGTTCCCCGGATTTCTTTCTCAAAAAATCCTATTCCTCCATGTATTTTAGACCAAGCCAACCACTGAAACCCAGAGCCAAAGTGCCAAAACCCGCACCGCCACCATCTGCACAGAAATTCCCTCAGCAAACATCACTCCAACACTATCCATCTCCACCATCACAATCATCAGTAACCGCTGTTAATCCAGTTCAATCAGTTCTTCAGCAACCATCGACGGTATTGTTGCCCCAAGCATATCCGTTAATGCCTACTGCCGCAAACCCTCCTCCTCCTCCTCCATGTCAACTTCAACAATTAGCTGGGTTCAATCACAATGCCACCGCACAAATGACAACCATGGCCACTATACTACCAAGTTGGATAGGTTCACTGGTAAGCGAGCGAGCATATTTTCCAAAAACAATTACTCTTCCTCCATCTGCCGCGGTGAAAGGCCTACCCAAACATAAAAAATATAATCCTACCGATCTCTATACCTTCCACAGTTCTCTTTCTCATATAGCACTAAGCTCTAATCATAGTTCTGTCCTCATCCAAATGTCTTAATTTAACCGCAAAATAACATCTTAACCCCTAACGCGAGAGCGTGCTACGAGACAAAGAAATAGAAAAATAACAACTAGAGAGCCGGAGCTGGTTGTGGTTGCTTGGTTAGAAAAACAAAGCAAGCGAAAAACACAAATTATATGGTCGTATGGTGAATGAGAACGAGCTGACGAGCATTAACACGCAAAATAGTTAAAACACACATCAGCAAGTTGTCTGAAATTGCATTTTTTGTAGCGGTGATGGTTTAGTTTTAGTCTTACAATGTGGTGAAGTGATGTTAGCTTTTGTTGTTTGATACACGATAAAACACCATGCACTAGCAGCATTCTTATCTCGCCGTCGTCCGATCAAGCCACACGCGAGCAGCGTAGGTTACATTGCTGCATTAACAGCTGTCGATGGTGGTATCAGGCGCGATGAGTTCGTGGGAAGTTTGTCAAAACGGTCTGCCGTTGAGCTTGTAGTGACTAACCATAGATGTATGATCCGCAATCGATTCTAGCATGTGTTCAAATACGTAGGCACTTTTACTTCCTTCCGTTGATTAGCAGCGACACACGCATCACTTTAACCAAACACAAAAATCGAATTAACATTTATACAAGTGGTAGTACATACACCAGTTCATATTCAGTTTGTAAATATTTCAATATCTGTTTATGAACACTCATCCAATGCGATAACCTCGATTCTTTATGTTATTCAAGAGATTTTCTTCTTCTTCAAGGATATCAAACACAATCTGGACACAGTCAGAAGTCATTTGTGTGGCATACGATTGGAGACGAACGTACGACAGCGATTGCTTCTCCTGTTGCAGCGGCAGCACATCGAAGAGGACGAACTACGCCTGAAGCATTTTGTCGAATTGGAGAAGTTCCAAAAGACACTTCGATCTGGTAAATCATAGCAAATTATTTGTTTTTTTTCCCTTTAGATTGTGAGTTGCTTATAATTTCCCTAGCATATCATCAAAACGAGACAGGCGAGAGTTACGGAATACCAACGCAAGCATCCCAGCAACAACAACCTCCCCAGCAAAGTGGTCATATGAATCAGGGTGGTGGAGGTGACTCGATGCAGATGCAAATACCACAGCAGTATCAACATTTTCAATCGCAACAGCAGTGGCTTCAAGGGACTGGTGCTGGAACAGCTGCTGTAGCAGGAGCTGTCGGTGGTGGGGGTGCTAGTGCCGGTGGCAATGGAGCGGGTGTATCTAATAGCTCTGCTGGTGGTGTTTATGCAGAAAGCGATCTTAAGTCACAACAGCAACAACAACAAATGCTGTATATGCAACAAGTTCCACAAGCAGCCTATGGCTACGCATCAGCCCAGTCATCGCAGTCATCAACGTCATCACTCTTGAGTACGTTTCCAACACAGCCAATAGCGGCTCCACGACCAATCTTAGCAGTTCCTACCAGTGGATTCCTTAGTGGTATATCACCGATGCAGCAGCAGTATCCCGGTGCAATGAATCTGGGCATGAGTACTAGTTGTACAAACACAATACCGCAGCTACCAGGAAATCTTCCATCGGGAACGAGTGGTTTCACAACAACAGCTCCACAGTATTATGACCAGAGTCCACATCAACAACAGCAGCAGCAGATGCCTCCGACAGGACAACAAATGCACTATCAATATGCAAATGCACCGACGCAAGTTATGCCTGCGGCCGGCGCAAGTACTGCTGTGGTTAATGGTTCAGGTTCGAACTCTGGCCATTCAGCGCCATATTATGATATGGCGCAGCAGTCACAGCCGGCTCTACAGCGGCAACAGCAACAATTGCAGCAACCTCAGCAGCATCAGCAGCCACAACAACACCAGATGCAGACACAGCAACTTCAGATGCAACCACAGCAGCATCAGATGCAGCAGCAACCGCAGGGAGTTCAACAGCAGCAGATGCCTGTGCAACAACAGAAACCAGTACAGCAGCAGCAGCAGCAGCTGCCAGTACAACAGCGGCAGCCAGCACAACAGTCGGGACCAGGGACGCAACAGCACCAGCAGCAACAATCGGTGTCACAACAACAGCAGCAGCCAATGCAGCAACAGTCGGTGCAGCAGCAGTCTGTGCAGCAACAACATTCATTGCAGCAACAACAGGCACTGCAGCAACAGCAGCAAACAGTGCCACAGCAGCAGCCACTTCAGCAGCATCATTCAGTGCAACAGCAGCAACCACTGCAGCAGCAGCTGCCGGTGCAACAGCAACAGCCTATGCAGCAGCAGGCAGTGCAACAGCAGCAGCCAATGCAGCAGCAACATTCATTGCAGCAGCAGCCAGTCCAACAGCATCAGCCTGTGCAGCAGCAACAGCCAATGCAGCAGCAGCCAGTCCAACAGCAGCAGCTGCCAGTGCAGCAGCAACAGCCAGTGCAGCAGCAACAGCCAGTACAGCAACAGCAGCCAGCCCAGCAGCATCAGGAATATCCACAACAGCATTCGCATTCGCAGTTTCCTGTTGATCAGCAACGTTCGCCATCGTCAACCAATGGAATAGATGCCTACACTAACGTCATTGATCCTGCCCAACAACAGCAGCAAATAGATGGGTCCCAGCAGTATCAGCAACAGACACAACAGTCATTGCCAACAACAATGTCGGTCACATCCCCAACTGTGACATCAAAAAACTAACCGAGATGCGTTATCCGTTAATTATTTGTACTAATCGAAACGTTGTAAGGGAAGAAACAGGAAAAAAAGAAAACCTTGTCCTTCACATGAATTGACATAATTTCACAAGCTCCTAATCACACACCTACACACACAAACATAAATATATGCTTAAGTGCACAGATTCATAAGTTAAGTAACGATATTCTTTATAAGTCATATAAACATATAAAACAGAAAGAGAGCGAGAGACGGACGAGAGAGTGCGTGAGTGAGTGAGAGAGAGACAGAGAGGCAGAGCGAGAGAGAGAACAAGATTTTTCAGTAATTTTAATTAAAGTTAGTTAGTTAGCAGAGAGTTATCCTCAATAATATCTAATTCAAAAACAAAACAAATAACAGCTTTGCATCTAGATACAGCTCCACACCCTCAGACGTATCCAGACGACACCTATTAGATATTAGCTTCGTGAGATTTTTCGTGTGTTCTGTTTTTTGTTTGAATTATTTTCGTATGTTAGGCCTTTTGTTCTCACTTTGAGAGAAGCGAGAAGGAGGTGAGTGAGAATAGTGGATGTTCATTTAAAATTTTTCCTTAGTCTCTTGTGGAGTAAGCAACCCCGTGCAAATACCTTCATCTTGTGGCCCATAAGAATTGACTGAATTTTCGCTTGTCACGAAACACCATGCTTTCTCGGCTTCGATGTAAACGAGTAAATATATGAAAACTGCTAGAGAGCAGCCACAAATTCTGTCTGCCTTCAGTTCAAATGAGTATTATCTTGTTCATTCTTTTTTGTTTTCAAATCACTTCTATTCGACGTAGAAGCTCTTTTTCATCACAACAATCATCCAGGGAATTCAATTAAAGGTTCTTTCCGATCTCTATTATGGGAGTTGACAGCGATCAAGCGACAAGAACATCAATACAGCGTTATCAAATTATATTCGTTCTGTCGTTTGTAACCGAGTTTGTCCAATGGTCATGGTATCTCCACGTTCATGTCATCAAATTGAGACGAATCTTCATCCCCGAGTCCGTCAGTTGAAAGCCATCCAAAGCGAATGTATGATCTTGCTCAAAGCACAAATAGACGTTCAAAAACCTGGTAAAGCAGCCAATTCTAAAATTTAGTATGTAAGTAAAATGTCGATGTCTCAAACACATCGACTTAACAACAAAAACAAAAACCGACTAATATTTGTGGCTTTTTGAAAGACTCACATAGCGCGTCTGACGAATGGGTGGACAAAAGAAGTGCTCCGAGAAGAGGATTGCATAAAAGCAATTCATCTACAACCTCCTAGTGGCGATGTGAACACACCAAGGATGGCAGCCTAGAGTTTCTTCTCGTAGACAAATCCTAGGCAGTGTGGATGAAGATGAAGAAAAATCAAAACAATTGCATGAGTTCAAAATCAAAAACATATGCACTCAAGATCAAAAGAAGAGTGGATGAAAATTGGAAAGCAAACAAAATCAAAACATCTAGTAATGTAGACATCTAATACAATAAACATTGATCTGCGTTACATGTGCTCAAGTTAGGCTCACGCAGGTCGACACTCGGCTGTATGAATACACGTCGCCCAACTTCATTCTATACATTCTTACACACAAAATGGAGCATGTGATGCAGATATATGGAGCAAGCTCAGTAAAGGTGAAACACTAAAGGTGAACTTGACTCACACGAGAGTAGAGAACTAGATCAGTAAGCAACGTTTGGGTGGAGATGGAAATGGAGTGTCCTGGAAGTCATCAGGAAGAAATAGATGTCGTGGAAGATTTGAAGGGGAGATGAAAGCAACATGCCGACACTCATTCCCGCCGAAAGTCTTCGCAGTCTTGTGTAGAGGGACACATTGTTTTGACTTTATTTTTTCGCCGTTTGTTCTCATTTTGTTTGTGTTGAGAATGAACTCGACTTTATATTCTGTTTGTATGTGTTTGTATATTTAGAGTTTAGCGCAAGCGCCTTATGCCTTACATGTATAAAGCAGCAATGTCTTAAATGGAGACATGAAATGAATTAAACAAGGACGACGACGATTTGAATGAAGAGCCCATTGCCCAATTGGAGTTTTCTGATTGCACGAATTCCGACATGGTAATGGAGAGACATACAGAAACACACACCACACATCTCATTCTCATTCTCAATGGAAAAATCAATAACTACGAAATTCACTATATCTTCAATCCTAGCAATAAATAAATGAATATTTAAAAAAGTCTTAAAAAAAGAGATAATGTAATGTTAATCTTTCTTGTGATTGCAGCAGTTCAGTTTGTAGACGTTCTCTTTAACTTGGTATGATTTGAAGTTTATATATGTACATAGCTAAGCTCATATGTATGTATCTAATTGTAAACAAAACAATACCTTACAGCAAGAGAAGTTAGAAAAATAAAGCAAAATAAATATCATGTGTAATCCAAAGGCATCTATGCCGTCTTTGACAAAGCTAATTGAGAAGTAATGGAATTAAACAAATAAATAAATCCTTACTGTACTCATATACTACTAATGTATCAATATTTATCTGGATTCAGACACAAGTATATATCTCAACAAAAAAAGAAACTAGCAAAACTGCAAAATAAATAAATGTGTAAATAAACAGCAAGAAATAAAAAAAAATATATTTAAAGTTAAAACAGAAAATAAATAATTTATGTGTACAACACATGCGGAAGCTGGTGGACCTGGTAGAAATACAAGGTAATCAAGTATGTATGTGCCTCTCCACAGATTTTACAGCAATTTTCGTACAGAATTCCATCTGAAACACTAGGCCACCAGAAACCCAGCAGGAGCAGCAGACATCCTTAATTTCAACCCGGAGATATTTCCGACATATTGATGATTTTTCGAAAAAAGTGCTTTCTGGAAAGGGGTTTTTGCACTTTTCCCTACCTTCTACTGGCCCTAGCGGCATGGTTCTCGGCTCAAACGAAGCGTCATTTCATAGCGCATGTTTTGTAAAAAACTTTACCAAAAGCAAAATCGTCGAAAAACGCACCGTTCTCGAGATATGAGCGATTTTTCCTTACGATACACCTTCTGGGCAACTTTTCCGCGAACCTATCGGGGGTAGCAGCAAAACATTGGCATGCCTAGATGCGCAATCGAATGCTCTATCGATGCCCAGAAGCAACGTCCGGCGGCAGACGCACCCGTTCCGAGATATTGATGATTTTTCGAAAAAAGTGCTTTCTGGACAGGGGTTTTTGCACTTTTTCCTACCTTCTACTGGCCCTAGCGGCATGGTTTTCGGCTCAAACGAAGCGTCATTTTATAGCGCATGTTTTGTAAAAAACTTTACCAAAAGCAAAATCGTCGAAAAACGCACCGTTCTCGAGATATGAGCGATTTTTCCTTACGATACACTTTCTGGGCAACTTTTCCGCGAACCTATCGGGGGTAGCGGCAAAACCTTGCCATGCCTAGATGCGCAATCGAATGCTCTATCGATGCCCAGAAGCAACGTCCGGCGGCAGACACACCCGTTCCGAGATATTGATGATTTTTCGAAAAAAGTGCTTTCTGGACAGGGGTTTTTGCACTTTTTCCTACCTTATACTGGCCCTAGCGGCATGGTTTTCGGCTCAAACGAAGCGTCATTTTATAGCGCATGTTTTGTAAAAAACTTTACCAAAAGCAAAATCGTCGAAAAACGCACCGTTCTCGAGATATGAGCGATTTTTCCTTAAGATACACCTTCTGGGAAACTTTTCCGTGAACCTATCGGGGGTAGCGGCAAAACCTTGCCATGCCTAGATGCGCAATCGAATGCTCTATCGATGCCCAGAAGCAACGTCCGGCGGCAGACACACCCGTTCCGAGATATTGATGATTTTTTGAAAAAAGTGCTTTCTGGACAGGGGTTTTTGCACTTTTTCCTACCTTCTACTGGCCCTAGCGGCATGGTTTTCGGCTCAAACGAAGCGTCATTTTGTAGCGCATGTTTTGTAAAAACCTTTACCAAAAGCAAAATCGTCGAAAAACGCACCGTTCTCGAGATATGAGCGATTTTTCCTTACGATACACCTTCTGGGCAACTTTTCCGCGAACCTATCGGGGGTAGCGGCAAAACCTTGCCATGCCTAGATGCGCAATCGAATGCTCTATCGATGCCCAGAAGCAACGTCCGGCGGCAGACACACCCGTTCCGAGATATTGATGATTTTTCGAAAAAAGTGCTTTCTGGACATGGGTTTTTGCACTTTTTCCTACCTTCTACTGGCCCTAGCGGCATGGTTTTCGGCTCAAACGAAGCGTCATTTTATAGCGCATGTTTTGTAAAAAACTTTACGAAAAGCAAAATCGTCGAAAAACGCACCGTTCTCGAGGCATGAGGGATTTTTCCTTACGATACAACTTCTGGGCAACTTTTCCGCGAACCTATCGGGGGTAGCGGCAAAACCTTGCCATGCCTAGATGCGCAATCGAATGCTCTATCGATGCCCAGAAGCAACGTCCGGCGGCAGACGCACCCGTTCCGAGATATTGATGATTTTTCGAAAAAAGTGCTTTCTGAACATGGGTTTTTGCACTTTTTCCTACCTTCTACTGGCCCTAGCGGCATGGTTTTCGGCTCAAACGAAGCGTCATTTTATAGCGCATGTTTTGTAAAAAACTTTACGAAAAGCAAAATCGTCGAAAAACGCACCGTTCTCGAGATATGAGCGATTTTTCCTTACGATACACCTTCTGGGAAACTTTTCCGCGAACCTATCGGGGGTAGCGGCAAAACCTTGCCATGCCTAGATGCGCAATCGAATGCTCTATCGATGCCCAGAAGCAACGTCCGGCTGCAGACGCACCCGTTCCGAGATATTGATGATTTTTTGAAAAAAGTGCTTTCTGGACAGGGGTTTTTGCACTTTTTCCTACCTTCTACTGGCCCTAGCGGCATGGTTTTCGGCTCAAACGAAGCGTCATTTTATAGCGCATGTTTTGTAAAAAACTTTACTAAAAGCAAAATCGTCGAAAAACGCACCGTTCTCGAGATATGAGCGATTTTTCCTTACGATACACCTTCTGGGCAACTTTTCCGCGAACCTATCGGGGGTAGCGGCAAAACCTTGCCATGCCTAGATGCGCAATCGAATGCTCTATCGATGCCCAGAAGCAACGTCCGGCGGCAGACGCACCCGTTCCGAGATATTGATGATTTTTCGAAAAAAGTGCTTTCGGGCCAGGGGTTTTTTACACTTTTTCCTACCTTCTACTGGTCCTAGCGCCTTGGTTTTGGCGTCAAACGAAGCGTCTTTTCAACGCGCATCTTTTGTAGAAACCTTGACCAAAGGCAAAATCGCCGAAAAACGCACCGTTTCCGAGATATTCGCGATTTTGTATTTAGACGTACTTTCTGGAGCATTTTTCCGCGCTCCTATTGGGGCTACCGGCAAGAATTTGGCATGCACATATGCGCAATTGGATCCTCTATCGATGCTCCGAATCAACCTCCGTCGTCTGACACACCGTTTCCGAGATATGGTAGATTTTTTACAAAAAGTGCTTTCGGGCCAGGGGTTTTTTACACTTTTTCCTACCTTCTACTGGTCCTAGCGCCTTGGTTTTGGCGTCAAACGAAGCGTCTTTTCAACGCGCATCTTTTGTAGAAACCTTGACCAAATGCAAAATCGCCGAAAAACGCACCGTTTCCGAGATATTCGCGATTTTGTATTTAGACGTACTTTCTGGAGCATTTTTCCGCGCTCCTATTGGGGCTACCGGCAAGAATTTGGCATGCACATATGCGCAATTGGATCCTCTATCGATGCTCCGAATCAACCTCCGTCGTCTGACACACCGTTTCCGAGATATGGTAGATTTTTTACAAAAAGTGCTTTCGGCCAGGGGTTTTTTACACTTTTTCCTACCTTCTACTGGTCCTAGCGCCTTGGTTTTGGCGTCAAACGAAGCGTCTTTTCAACGCGCATCTTTTGTAGAAACCTTGACCAAAGGCAAAATCGCCGAAAAACGCACCGTTTCCGAGATATTCGCGATTTTGTATTTAGACGTACTTTCTGGAGCATTTTTCCGCGCTCCTATTGGGGCTACCGGCAAGAATTTGGCATGCACATATGCGCAATTGGATCCTCTATCGATGCTCCGAATCAACCTCCGTCGTCTGACACACCGTTTCCGAGATATGGTAGATTTTTTACAAAAAGTGCTTTCGGGCCAGGGGTTTTTTACACTTTTTCCTACCTTCTACTGGTCCTAGCGCCTTGGTTTTGGCGTCAAACGAAGCGTCTTTTCAACGCGCATCTTTTGTAGAAACCTTGACCAAAGGCAAAATCGCCGAAAAACGCACCGTTTCCGAGATATTCGCGATTTTGTATTTAGACGTACTTTCTGGAGCATTTTTCCGCGCTCCTATTGGGGCTACCGGCAAGAATTTGGCATGCACATATGCGCAATTGGATCCTCTATCGATGCTCCGAATCAACCTCCGTCGTCTGACACACCGTTTCCGAGATATGGTAGATTTTTTACAAAAAGTGCTTTCGGGCCAGGGGTTTTTTACACTTTTTCCTACCTTCTACTGGTCCTAGCGCCTTGGTTTTGGCGTCAAACGAAGCGTCTTTTCAACGCGCATCTTTTGTAGAAACCTTGACCAAAGGCAAAATCGCCGAAAAACGCACCGTTTCCGAGATATTCGCGATTTTGTATTTAGACGTACTTTCTGGAGCATTTTTCCGCGCTCCTATTGGGGCTACCGGCAAGAATTTGGCATGCACATATGCGCAATTGGATCCTCTATCGATGCTCCGAATCAACCTCCGTCGTCTGACACACCGTTTCCGAGATATGGTAGATTTTTTACAAAAAGTGCTTTCGGGCCAGGGGTTTTTTACACTTTTTCCTACCTTCTACTGGTCCTAGCGCCTTGGTTTTGGCGTCAAACGAAGCGTCTTTTCAACGCGCATCTTTTGTAGAAACCTTGACCAAAGGCAAAATCGCCGAAAAACGCACCGTTTCCGAGATATTCGCGATTTTGTATTTAGACGTACTTTCTGGAGCATTTTTCCGCGCTCCTATTGGGGCTACCGGCAAGAATTTGGCATGCACATATGCGCAATTGGATCCTCTATCGATGCTCCGAATCAACCTCCGTCGTCTGACACACCGTTTCCGAGATATGGTAGATTTTTTACAAAAAGTGCTTTCGGGCCAGGGGTTTTTTACACTTTTTCCTACCTTCTACTGGTCCTAGCGCCTTGGTTTTGGCGTCAAACGAAGCGTCTTTTCAACGCGCATCTTTTGTAGAAACCTTGACCAAAGGCAAAATCGCCGAAAAACGCACCGTTTCCGAGATATTCGCGATTTTGTATTTAGACGTACTTTCTGGAGCATTTTTCCGCGCTCCTATTGGGGCTACCGGCAAGAATTTGGCATGCACATATGCGCAATTGGATCCTCTATCGATGCTCCGAATCAACCTCCGTCGTCTGACACACCGTTTCCGAGATATGGTAGATTTTTTACAAAAAGTGCTTTCGGGCCAGGGGTTTTTTACACTTTTTCCTACCTTCTACTGGTCCTAGCGCCTTGGTTTTGGCGTCAAACGAAGCGTCTTTTCAACGCGCATCTTTTGTAGAAACCTTGACCAAAGGCAAAATCGCCGAAAAACGCACCGTTTCCGAGATATTCGCGATTTTGTATTTAGACGTACTTTCTGGAGCATTTTTCCGCGCTTCTATTGGGGCTACCGGCAAGAATTTGGCATGCACATATGCGCAATTGGATCCTCTATCGATGCTCCGAATCAACCTCCGTCGTCTGACACACCGTTTCCGAGATATGGTAGATTTTTTACAAAAAGTGCTTTCGGGCCAGGGGTTTTTTACACTTTTTCCTACCTTCTACTGGTCCTAGCGCCTTGGTTTTGGCGTCAAACGAAGCGTCTTTTCAACGCGCATCTTTTGTAGAAACCTTGACCAAAGGCAAAATCGCCGAAAAACGCACCGTTTCCGAGATATTCGCGATTTTGTATTTAGACGTACTTTCTGGAGCATTTTTCCGCGCTCCTATTGGGGCTACCGGCAAGAATTTGGCATGCACATATGCGCAATTGGATCCTCTATCGATGCTCCGAATCAACCTCCGTCGTCTGACACACCGTTTCCGAGATATGGTAGATTTTTTACAAAAAGTGCTTTCGGGCCAGGGGTTTTTTACACTTTTTCCTACCTTCTACTGGTCCTAGCGCCTTGGTTTTGGCGTCAAACGAAGCGTCTTTTCAACGCGCATCTTTTGTAGAAACCTTGACCAAAGGCAAAATCGCCGAAAAACGCACCGTTTCCGAGATATTCGCGATTTTGTATTTAGACGTACTTTCTGGAGCATTTTTCCGCGCTTCTATTGGGGCTACCGGCAAGAATTTGGCATGCACATATGCGCAATTGGATCCTCTATCGATGCTCCGAATCAACCTCCGTCGTCTGACACACCGTTTCCGAGATATGGTAGATTTTTTACAAAAAGTGCTTTCGGGCCAGGGGTTTTTTTACACTTTTTCCTACCTTCTACTGGTCCTAGCGCCTTGGTTTTGGCGTCAAACGAAGCGTCTTTTCAACGCGCATCTTTTGTAGAAACCTTGACCAAAGGCAAAATCGCCGAAAAACGCACCGTTTCCGAGATATTCGCGATTTTGTATTTAGACGTACTTTCTGGAGCAGCGTCTTTTCAACGCGCATCTTTTGTAGAAACCTTGACCAAAGGCAAAATCGCCGAAAAACGCACCGTTTCCGAGATATTCGCGATTTTGTATTTAGACGTACTTTCTGGAGCATTTTTCCGCGCTCCTATTGGGGCTACCGGCAAGAATTTGGCATGCACATATGCGCAATTGGATCCTCTATCGATGCTCCGAATCAACCTCCGTCGTCTGACACACCGTTTCCGAGATATGGTAGATTTTTTACAAAAAGTGCTTTCGGGCCAGGGGTTTTTTACACTTTTTCCTACCTTCTACTGGTCCTAGCGCCTTGGTTTTGGCGTCAAACGAAGCGTCTTTTCAACGCGCATCTTTTGTAGAAACCTTGACCAAAGGCAAAATCGCCGAAAAACGCACCGTTTCCGAGATATTCGCGATTTTGTATTTAGACGTACTTTCTGGAGCATTTTTCCGCGCTTCTATTGGGGCTACCGGCAAGAATTTGGCATGCACATATGCGCAATTGGATCCTCTATCGATGCTCCGAATCAACCTCCGTCGTCTGACACACCGTTTCCGAGATATGGTAGATTTTTTACAAAAAGTGCTTTCGGGCCAGGGGTTTTTTACACTTTTTCCTACCTTCTACTGGTCCTAGCGCCTTGGTTTTGGCGTCAAACGAAGCGTCTTTTCAACGCGCATCTTTTGTAGAAACCTTGACCAAAGGCAAAATCGCCGAAAAACGCACCGTTTCCGAGATATTCGCGATTTTGTATTTAGACGTACTTTCTGGAGCATTTTTCCGCGCTCCTATTGGGGCTACCGGCAAGAATTTGGCATGCACATATGCGCAATTGGATCCTCTATCGATGCTCCGAATCAACCTCCGTCGTCTGACACACCGTTTCCGAGATATGGTAGATTTTTTACAAAAAGTGCTTTCGGGCCAGGGGTTTTTTACACTTTTTCCTACCTTCTACTGGTCCTAGCGCCTTGGTTTTGGCGTCAAACGAAGCGTCTTTTCAACGCGCATCTTTTGTAGAAACCTTGACCAAAGGCAAAATCGCCGAAAAACGCACCGTTTCCGAGATATTCGCGATTTTGTATTTAGACGTACTTTCTGGAGCATTTTTCCGCGCTTCTATTGGGGCTACCGGCAAGAATTTGGTATGCACATATGCGCAATTGGATCCTCTATCGATGCTCCGAATCAACCTCCGTCGTCTGACACACCGTTTCCGAGATATGGTAGATTTTTTACAAAAAGTGCTTTCGGGCCAGGGGTTTTTTACACTTTTTCCTACCTTCTACTGGTCCTAGCGCCTTGGTTTTGGCGTCAAACGAAGCGTCTTTTCAACGCGCATCTTTTGTAGAAACCTTGACCAAAGGCAAAATCGCCGAAAAACGCACCGTTTCCGAGATATTCGCGATTTTGTATTTAGACGTACTTTCTGGAGCATTTTTCCGCGCTCCTATTGGGGCTACCGGCAAGAATTTGGCATGCACATATGCGCAATTGGATCCTCTATCGATGCTCCGAATCAACCTCCGTCGTCTGACACACCGTTTCCGAGATATGGTAGATTTTTTACAAAAAGTGCTTTCGGGCCAGGGGTTTTTTACACTTTTTCCTACCTTCTACTGGTCCTAGCGCCTTGGTTTTGGCGTCAAACGAAGCGTCTTTTCAACGCGCATCTTTTGTAGAAACCTTGACCAAAGGCAAAATCGCCGAAAAACGCACCGTTTCCGAGATATTCGCGATTTTGTATTTAGACGTACTTTCTGGAGCATTTTTCCGCGCTCCTATTGGGGCTACCGGCAAGAATTTGGCATGCACATATGCGCAATTGGATCCTCTATCGATGCTCCGAATCAACCTCCGTCGTCTGACACACCGTTTCCGAGATATGGTAGATTTTTTACAAAAAGTGCTTTCGGGCCAGGGGTTTTTTACACTTTTTCCTACCTTCTACTGGTCCTAGCGCCTTGGTTTTGGCGTCAAACGAAGCGTCTTTTCAACGCGCATCTTTTGTAGAAACCTTGACCAAAGGCAAAATCGCCGAAAAACGCACCGTTTCCGAGATATTCGCGATTTTGTATTTAGACGTACTTTCTGGAGCATTTTTCCGCGCTCCTATTGGGGCTACCGGCAAGAATTTGGCATGCACATATGCGCAATTGGATCCTCTATCGATGCTCCGAATCAACCTCCGTCGTCTGACACACCGTTTCCGAGATATGGTAGATTTTTTACAAAAAGTGCTTTCGGGCCAGGGGTTTTTTACACTTTTTCCTACCTTCTACTGGTCCTAGCGCCTTGGTTTTGGCGTCAAACGAAGCGTCTTTTCAACGCGCATCTTTTGTAGAAACCTTCACCAAAGGCAAAATCGCCGAAAAACGCACCGTTTCCGAGATATTCGCGATTTTGTATTTAGACGTACTTTCTGGAGCATTTTTCCGCGCTCCTATTGGGGCTACCGGCAAGAATTTGGCATGCACATATGCGCAATTGGATCCTCTATCGATGCTCCGAATCAACCTCCGTCGTCTGACACACCGTTTCCGAGATATGGTAGATTTTTTACAAAAAGTGCTTTCGGGCCAGGGGTTTTTTACACTTTTTCCTACCTTCTACTGGTCCTAGCGCCTTGGTTTTGGCGTCAAACGAAGCGTCTTTTCAACGCGCATCTTTTGTAGAAACCTTGACCAAAGGCAAAATCGCCGAAAAACGCACCGTTTCCGAGATATTCGCGATTTTGTATTTAGACGTACTTTCTGGAGCATTTTTCCGCGCTCCTATTGGGGCTACCGGCAAGAATTTGGCATGCACATATGCGCAATTGGATCCTCTATCGATGCTCCGAATCAACCTCCGTCGTCTGACACACCGTTTCCGAGATATGGTAGATTTTTTACAAAAAGTGCTTTCGGGACAGGGGTTTTTTACACTTTTTCCTACCTTCTACTGGTCCTAGCGCCTTGGTTTTGGCGTCAAACGAAGCGTCTTTTCAACGCGCATCTTTTGTAGAAACCTTGACCAAAGGCAAAATCGCCGAAAAACGCACCGTTTCCGAGATATTCGCGATTTTGTATTTAGACGTACTTTCTGGAGCATTTTTCCGCGCTCCTATTGGGGCTACCGGCAAGAATTTGGCATGCACATATGCGCAATTGGATCCTCTATCGATGCTCCGAATCAACCTCCGTCGTCTGACACACCGTTTCCGAGATATGGTAGATTTTTTACAAAAAGTGCTTTCGGGCCAGGGGTTTTTTACACTTTTTCCTACCTTCTACTGGTCCTAGCGCCTTGGTTTTGGCGTCAAACGAAGCGTCTTTTCAACGCTCATCTTTTGTAGAAACCTTGACCAAAGGCAAAATCGCCGAAAAACGCACCGTTTCCGAGATATTCGCGATTTTGTATTTAGACGTACTTTCTGGAGCATTTTTCCGCGCTCCTATTGGGGCTACCGGCAAGAATTTGGCATGCACATATGCGCAATTGGATCCTCTATCGATGCTCCGAATCAACCTCCGTCGTCTGACACACCGTTTCCGAGATATGGTAGATTTTTTACAAAAAGTGCTTTCGGGCCAGGGGTTTTTTACACTTTTTCCTACATTCTACTGGTCCTAGCGCCTTGGTTTTGGCGTCAAACGAAGCGTCTTTTCAACGCGCATCTTTTGTAGAAACCTTGACCAAAGGCAAAATCGCCGAAAAACGCACCGTTTCCGAGATATTCGCGATTTTGTATTTAGACGTACTTTCTGGAGCATTTTTCCGCGCTCCTATTGGGGCTACCGGCAAGAATTTGGCATGCACATATGCGCAATTGGATCCTCTATCGATGCTCCGAATCAACCTCCGTCGTCTGACACACCGTTTCCGAGATATGGTAGATTTTTTACAAAAAGTGCTTTCGGGCCAGGGGTTTTTTACACTTTTTCCTACCTTCTACTGGTCCTAGCGCCTTGGTTTTGGCGTCAAACGAAGCGTCTTTTCAACGCGCATCTTTTGTAGAAACCTTGACCAAAGGCAAAATCGCCGAAAAACGCACCGTTTCCGAGATATTCGCGATTTTGTATTTAGACGTACTTTCTGGAGCATTTTTCCGCGCTCCTATTGGGGCTACCGGCAAGAATTTGGCATGCACATATGCGCAATTGGATCCTCTATCGATGCTCCGAATCAACCTCCGTCGTCTGACACACCGTTTCCGAGATATGGTAGATTTTTTACAAAAAGTGCTTTCGGGCCAGGGGTTTTTTACACTTTTTCCTACCTTCTACTGGTCCTAGCGCCTTGGTTTTGGCGTCAAACGAAGCGTCTTTTCAACGCGCATCTTTTGTAGAAACCTTGACCAAAGGCAAAATCGCCGAAAAACGCACCGTTTCCGAGATATTCGCGATTTTGTATTTAGACGTACTTTCTGGAGCATTTTTCCGCGCTCCTATTGGGGCTACCGGCAAGAATTTGGCATGCACATATGCGCAATTGGATCCTCTATCGATGCTCCGAATCAACCTCCGTCGTCTGACACACCGTTTCCGAGATATGGTAGATTTTTTACAAAAAGTGCTTTCGGGCCAGGGGTTTTTTACACTTTTTCCTACCTTCTACTGGTCCTAGCGCCTTGGTTTTGGCGTCAAACGAAGCGTCTTTTCAACGCGCATCTTTTGTAGAAACCTTGACCAAAGGCAAAATCGCCGAAAAACGCACCGTTTCCGAGATATTCGCGATTTTGTATTTAGACGTACTTTCTGGAGCATTTTTCCGCGCTCCTATTGGGGCTACCGGCAAGAATTTGGCATGCACATATGCGCAATTGGATCCTCTATCGATGCTCCGAATCAACCTCCGTCGTCTGACACACCGTTTCCGAGATATGGTAGATTTTTTACAAAAAGTGCTTTCGGGCCAGGGGTTTTTTACACTTTTTCCTACCTTCTACTGGTCCTAGCGCCTTGGTTTTGGCGTCAAACGAAGCGTCTTTTCAACGCGCATCTTTTGTAGAAACCTTGACCAAATGCAAAATCGCCGAAAAACGCACCGTTTCCGAGATATTCGCGATTTTGTATTTAGACGTACTTTCTGGAGCATTTTTCCGCGCTCCTATTGGGGCTACCGGCAAGAATTTGGCATGCACATATGCGCAATTGGATCCTCTATCGATGCTCCGAATCAACCTCCGTCGTCTGACACACCGTTTCCGAGATATGGTAGATTTTTTACAAAAAGTGCTTTCGGGCCAGGGGTTTTTTACACTTTTTCCTACCTTCTACTGGTCCTAGCGCCTTGGTTTTGGCGTCAAACGAAGCGTCTTTTCAACGCGCATCTTTTGTAGAAACCTTGACCAAATGCAAAATCGCCGAAAAACGCACCGTTTCCGAGATATTCGCGATTTTGTATTTAGACGTACTTTCTGGAGCATTTTTCCGCGCTCCTATTGGGGCTACCGGCAAGAATTTGGCATGCACATATGCGCAATTGGATCCTCTATCGATGCTCCGAATCAACCTCCGTCGTCTGACACACCGTTTCCGAGATATGGTAGATTTTTTACAAAAAGTGCTTTCGGGCCAGGGGTTTTTTACACTTTTTCCTACCTTCTACTGGTCCTAGCGCCTTGGTTTTGGCGTCAAACGAAGCGTCTTTTCAACGCGCATCTTTTGTAGAAACCTTGATCAAAGGCAAAATCGCCGAAAAACGCACCGTTTCCGAGATATTCGCGATTTTGTATTTAGACGTACTTTCTGGAGCATTTTTCCGCGCTCCTATTGGGGCTACCGGCAAGAATTTGGCATGCACATATGCGCAATTGGATCCTCTATCGATGCTCCGAATCAACCTCCGTCGTCTGACACACCGTTTCCGAGATATGGTAGATTTTTTACAAAAAGTGCTTTCGGGCCAGGGGTTTTTTACACTTTTTCCTACCTTCTACTGGTCCTAGCGCCTTGGTTTTGGCGTCAAACGAAGCGTCTTTTCAACGCGCATCTTTTGTAGAAACCTTGACCAAATGCAAAATCGCCGAAAAACGCACCGTTTCCGAGATATTCGCGATTTTGTATTTAGACGTACTTTCTGGAGCATTTTTCCGCGCTCCTATTGGGGCTACCGGCAAGAATTTGGCATGCACATATGCGCAATTGGATCCTCTATCGATGCTCCGAATCAACCTCCGTCGTCTGACACACCGTTTCCGAGATATGGTAGATTTTTTACAAAAAGTGCTTTCGGGCCAGGGGTTTTTTACACTTTTTCCTACCTTCTACTGGTCCTAGCGCCTTGGTTTTGGCGTCAAACGAAGCGTCTTTTCAACGCGCATCTTTTGTAGAAACCTTGACCAAAGGCAAAATCGCCGAAAAACGCACCGTTTCCGAGATATTCGCGATTTTGTATTTAGACGTACTTTCTGGAGCATTTTTCCGCGCTCCTATTGGGGCTACCGGCAAGAATTTGGCATGCACATATGCGCAATTGGATCCTCTATCGATGCTCCGAATCAACCTCCGTCGTCTGACACACCGTTTCCGAGATATGGTAGATTTTTTACAAAAAGTGCTTTCGGGCCAGGGGTTTTTTACACTTTTTCCTACCTTCTACTGGTCCTAGCGCCTTGGTTTTGGCGTCAAACGAAGCGTCTTTTCAACGCGCATCTTTTGTAGAAACCTTGATCAAAGGCAAAATCGCCGAAAAACGCACCGTTTCCGAGATATTCGCGATTTTGTATTTAGACGTACTTTCTGGAGCATTTTTCCGCGCTCCTATTGGGGCTACCGGCAAGAATTTGGCATGCACATATGCGCAATTGGATCCTCTATCGATGCTCCGAATCAACCTCCGTCGTCTGACACACCGTTTCCGAGATATGGTAGATTTTTTACAAAAAGTGCTTTCGGGCCAGGGGTTTTTTACACTTTTTCCTACCTTCTACTGGTCCTAGCGCCTTGGTTTTGGCGTCAAACGAAGCGTCTTTTCAACGCGCATCTTTTGTAGAAACCTTGACCAAAGGCAAAATCGCCGAAAAACGCACCGTTTCCGAGATATTCGCGATTTTGTATTTAGACGTACTTTCTGGAGCATTTTTCCGCGCTCCTATTGGGGCTACCGGCAAGAATTTGGCATGCACATATGCGCAATTGGATCCTCTATCGATGCTCCGAATCAACCTCCGTCGTCTGACACACCGTTTCCGAGATATGGTAGATTTTTTACAAAAAGTGCTTTCGGGCCAGGGGTTTTTTACACTTTTTCCTACCTTCTACTGGTCCTAGCGCCTTGGTTTTGGCGTCAAACGAAGCGTCTTTTCAACGCGCATCTTTTGTAGAAACCTTGACCAAAGGCAAAATCGCCGAAAAACGCACCGTTTCCGAGATATTCGCGATTTTGTATTTAGACGTACTTTCTGGAGCATTTTTCCGCGCTCCTATTGGGGCTACCGGCAAGAATTTGGCATGCACATATGCGCAATTGGATCCTCTATCGATGCTCCGAATCAACCTCCGTCGTCTGACACACCGTTTCCGAGATATGGTAGATTTTTTACAAAAAGTGCTTTCGGGCCAGGGGTTTTTTACACTTTTTCCTACCTTCTACTGGTCCTAGCGCCTTGGTTTTGGCGTCAAACGAAGCGTCTTTTCAACGCGCATCTTTTGTAGAAACCTTGACCAAAGGCAAAATCGCCGAAAAACGCACCGTTTCCGAGATATTCGCGATTTTGTATTTAGACGTACTTTCTGGAGCATTTTTCCGCGCTCCTATTGGGGCTACCGGCAAGAATTTGGCATGCACATATGCGCAATTGGATCCTCTATCGATGCTCCGAATCAACCTCCGTCGTCTGACACACCGTTTCCGAGATATGGTAGATTTTTTACAAAAAGTGCTTTCGGGCCAGGGGTTTTTTACACTTTTTCCTACCTTCTACTGGTCCTAGCGCCTTGGTTTTGGCGTCAAACGAAGCGTCTTTTCAACGCGCATCTTTTGTAGAAACCTTGACCAAAGGCAAAATCGCCGAAAAACGCACCGTTTCCGAGATATTCGCGATTTTGTATTTAGACGTACTTTCTGGAGCATTTTTCCGCGCTCCTATTGGGGCTACCGGCAAGAATTTGGCATGCACATATGCGCAATTGGATCCTCTATCGATGCTCCGAATCAACCTCCGTCGTCTGACACACCGTTTCCGAGATATGGTAGATTTTTTACAAAAAGTGCTTTCGGGCCAGGGGTTTTTTACACTTTTTCCTACCTTCTACTGGTCCTAGCGCCTTGGTTTTGGCGTCAAACGAAGCGTCTTTTCAACGCGCATCTTTTGTAGAAACCTTGACCAAAGGCAAAATCGCCGAAAAACGCACCGTTTCCGAGATATTCGCGATTTTGTATTTAGACGTACTTTCTGGAGCATTTTTCCGCGCTCCTATTGGGGCTACCGGCAAGAATTTGGCATGCACATATGCGCAATTGGATCCTCTATCGATGCTCCGAATCAACCTCCGTCGTCTGACACACCGTTTCCGAGATATGGTAGATTTTTTACAAAAAGTGCTTTCGGGCCAGGGGTTTTTTACACTTTTTCCTACCTTCTACTGGTCCTAGCGCCTTGGTTTTGGCGTCAAACGAAGCGTCTTTTCAACGCGCATCTTTTGTAGAAACCTTGATCAAAGGCAAAATCGCCGAAAAACGCACCGTTTCCGAGATATTCGCGATTTTGTATTTAGACGTACTTTCTGGAGCATTTTTCCGCGCTCCTATTGGGGCTACCGGCAAGAATTTGGCATGCACATATGCGCAATTGGATCCTCTATCGATGCTCCGAATCAACCTCCGTCGTCTGACACACCGTTTCCGAGATATGGTAGATTTTTTACAAAAAGTGCTTTCGGGCCAGGGGTTTTTTACACTTTTTCCTACCTTCTACTGGTCCTAGCGCCTTGGTTTTGGCGTCAAACGAAGCGTCTTTTCAACGCGCATCTTTTGTAGAAACCTTGACCAAAGGCAAAATCGCCGAAAAACGCACCGTTTCCGAGATATTCGCGATTTTGTATTTAGACGTACTTTCTGGAGCATTTTTCCGCGCTCCTATTGGGG